>CM077167.1:92322770-92922770 GCA_039583875.1 Platanthera guangdongensis
GTTCGACACTGGTGCTACAAATCATATGACCGTCAATCTCTAGTGTTTCTCTCTCCTAGAAAACATGATCAGTTGCCCCGGTTTTCTGGCTGACGGCTCTTCATCATCAGTCCATGGGACGGGGATAGTTCATGTCACTCCGTCTCTTCACTTGGTGGATACTCTATAACGTGCCCCAGTTCCCTGCAACTTATTATCTGTTACCTCTCTATGCAAGCAATTACAGTGTTCCGTCACATTTACTTCTACTTCTTGCTCTTTTCAGGATCCGGACTCCCAACGAGATGCTACTGGGACTGAGAGTGGCGGCCTATACTTCCTGGATAACATTTCCGCTTTTTCCACCTTCTCCTCCACCTCCACAGATATTCTCCAATGGCATCTCCGCCTTGGTCATGCTCCTCCTCGTCTTCTTCGTCAACTTCTGCCCCACCTTCCTCCATAAAGTCCTCCCTCACTGTGAGGCCTGTCAGCTTGGCAAACATCACCGCTCCTCCTTCCCTCCAAAGCACGTTCGTGGCTCTACCCGTCCGTTTGATCTTATCCACTCCGATATTTGGGGTCCTTCTCCTACTCTTACCATTGGTCGGGGTAGTTCATATTTTGTCACATTCATTGATGATTTATCTCGCTGTACGTGGGTATCTATTAAAAGATCGCTCCGAATTATTCTCTGTATGGACGTCCTTCTATCTCATGATCAAAACTCAGTTTGGTGTTTCTATCAAAGTTTTTTTGATCTGATAATGCCAAAGAATATATCAGTCATGACTTTTCTACATTCTGCATGCAAAATGGGATTATTCATCAAACTAGTTGTATATGTACTTCACAACAAAATGGTGTGCCGAAACGCAAAACCGTCACCTCCTCGATGTCGCTCGCACCTTGATGACCAAGATGCATGTTCCTCGCTCCTATTGGGGCTATGTTGTTCTCCTTGCCTGCTACCTTATCAATCGCATTCCCTCCACGGTTCTCCACGGCAAAAACCCCGTTCTCCATTTTGTATCCGGCAAGGAGCCGTCCTCTCCCTCTCCAAATCTTTGGATGCACTGCCTTTGTGCATACCCCTTCTGCCACCCGTGATAAGCTCTCCCCTCGCTCCACCAAATGTGTCTTTCTGGGGTACTCCACCACTCAGAAACGCTATTGTTGCTTTGATACCGTCCTTCGTAAGCAGTTCGTCTCTGCTGACGTCACCTTCTTCGAGAGTACCTCCTACTTCTTGGATGACTCCTCTCCTCTTCTCCCAGCTTCTGATTCTCCTGCCGTTCCCTTCGTTCCCTTCGCCCTCCTCTCCCAATCTCCACCCCTACACCGTCTCCATCCCATCCTCTCCCTCCACCTCTCTCTCTCCCTTCTCCACCACCCTCTCCCTCCTCTCCGCTGTCGTCGCTCTCTACTCCCGGGCCAGCCTTCTCTACCATGGATTCTCCGGATGTCGCGGGCCCGGCTGACCTGGATCTTCCTATTGCTCTTCGCAAAGGGTGCGGACGTGTACCCTACACCCCCTTGCTGCTGTTGTTTCCTATGATTTGTCTTACCCCTTCTCGCATGGCATTTGTACTGGCTATCTCTGCCACTGCCACACCTAGCTCCTACTAGGAGGCCCTTGCTATTCCTCATTGGAAGATGGCCATGGATGAGGAAATGGTGACCCTAACTGAGCGGGGTACCTGGACTCTTGTTCCTCCTCCCTTCGGCACTAATGTTGTTGGCTGTCGCTGGGTCTTTGTGGTCAAATTTGGCCTCGACGGCACTGTGGATC
The DNA here is from genome assembly GCA_039583875.1 of Platanthera guangdongensis. Lineage (NCBI taxonomy): Eukaryota > Viridiplantae > Streptophyta > Magnoliopsida > Asparagales > Orchidaceae > Platanthera > Platanthera guangdongensis. Next base: position 92,324,542 of record CM077167.1, read on the forward strand.
GTTATATAGGCTCGCCTTGTTGCTAAGGCTTCACTCAGACCTATGGGGTTGATTACTTTGACACCTTCTCCCATGTGGCTCGTCTCAGCACTATCCGGTCCTTCTCTCTGTGGCGGTAAATAAGGATTGGCCGATTTCCCAGCTGGATGTCAAGAATGCCTTCCTTTATGGTGATCTTCATGAGGTCGTTTTACATGGAGCAACCTCCTGGGTATGTTGCTCAGGGGGAGACACAAGTATGTCTCGGCTGAAGAAGGCAATCTATGGCCTCAAGCAGAGCCTCGAGCTTGGTTTGACAAGTTCATCAGGATTGTGGCGGCCGTTGGTTTTTTGTGCTAAGCTCTGCCGATCACTCTCTCTTTATTCGCAAAACTCCTTCTGGGCTGGTTGTTCTTATTGTGTACGTCGATGATAATTCTTCTCACTGGCGATGACCAGGAGGGGTAGCCCTGACAAAGCATCATCTTCGCCAACATCTGATCACAATATATGGGCTCTCCAAAGTACTTTCTGGGGAGCGAAATCTCTCGGAAGCCCGACTCTTTAGTTCTCTCTTAGCGTAAGTATGCCCTTGATCTTTTAAAAGAGGCAGGATTGATTGGAGCAAAACCTGCCCGATGCCCCATGGCAACTGGAGAAGACAAAACCTGGACAGATGATTCGCCTCCTCTTCCAGATAGTTCGCGGTAGCAGGCCGCCTGGTTGGTAAGCTCATATATCTCACAGTGACCAGGACTGATATTTCCTATGCTGTGGGCAAGGTGAGTCAATTCATGCAAGCACCTAGGGAGTGCCATCTACAGTCTGCCTTGCGGATCTTGGAGTATATCAAAGCAGCGCCTGGGAAAGGATTACTTTTTTAGAGGAATGGTCATCTGGGGATTGAAGCATACTCAGATGCAAGTTATGCTGATGACAAAGGGGATCGCAAGTCAACCTCAGGTTTTTGCACCTTTGTTAGGGAAATCTGGTGAGCTGGAAGCAAGAAGCAGTCTGTTGTCTCCAGGTCCAGTGCAAAAGATGATTATCGCAGTATGCATCGACCACTGTGAGTTAAAAGGTTGCGGGCTCTCATGTTAGATTTAGGAGAGGTCTACAACATCCTCTACTTATGTTCTGTGATAACAAGCCGCCATATACATCTCTAAAAATCCGGTATTCCATGAAAGAACAAAGCACATTGAGGTCGACTGTCATTTCATTCGTGAAGAGATCTTAAGGAACAAATTTGCACTCCCTTTGTCACTTCTGATAAAGAGCTGGCTGACATCTTCACCAAGCCAGTTTCTTATGCTGCTCGTTTCTTCATGTTTGTGACAAGCTGGGCATGATCGATATATATGCTCCAGCTTGAGGGGGAGTGTTGGAGTTGGTGACCGGGCGGTCTGGCGGTCTGTCTTGGCGGGTTGAAGAGACTGCGCGGTCTGGCGGTTTTGTCTCAGCCGGCTTGGAGACCGGGCGGTCTAGCGGTCTACACTGGCAATCTCTCTTTCTCTCTGGTGGTAGCCGTGCGGTTAGCCCTTTTGTCTAACCGCGCGGCTTGTGCGGTTTGTTCTGTATAGTCCGCTTAGTCCTGTAAATTTTTAGTCCCACATCTCTTATTTGTATTCTCTCTTCTCTCCTCCATTCTATATAAGGGAGGGCATACCTTTGTAATAGATATATTTTTTGGATAATAAAGTTTCAATTATTCAAAACTCTATCTGTTTGTTACTGTATGTTCGCTACTTTTAACAATTCGCACACAGTTTGTGCCCGATCATGCATTTAATTCAGCTGGAAGAACGTCGAGCTGAGCTCGACGAATTTCGTCGAGCTTAGTTCGACGATCCTAACGCACGATTGACGCACGATGGCATTGTAACCGTGCGTAAAGGAAACACACAGTTTTCCTGTAGCTTTCTTGTTTGTTCCTTTCTTTGGTTAATCGTGCGCTTTGTTCACGCACGGGCGGCAGTGCCCATGCTCGAGTAAAATGCACGGTTCCTCTGTTTTCTCCTACATTCTTGCGCTATGTGTTTACCCGTGCGATTGCATTCACATATGGGCAGAAGCACCCATGCGCGAGTAAAATGCACGGGTCAATGAATCTTTATCCGCAAGTTTGTCTGGGAAGTTAATAACACACGGTTACCGCACGGTCGTGCGCCAAACCGTGCGTGCCTATTTTTCTGACTTGCTTTTATTTAAAGCGCAGATTTCTTCTTCTTGAGGGGGATTCCGTCCAGTCCGAACCAGCCGCCCTTTTCTGCTCCTTTGAGCAGGGAAATCTTCTCTCCAGCTACCTTTTTCTCTCTCCTACTTGGAGAGCTTATCCGGCCACCATTTCTCCTTCAAGAGCTTGCAAAAGCTTCATATCCGGCCATCATTATTATCTCCAAGCTCCAAGCTCCGTTTCAAGCTCATAGGTTACTGCATCTATGGAGTTCTCCGGATAGATCCTGCGCAGTGATTATTCACGAAGAAGACGGGTTATTGGAAGAAAGTGACAGCCCTTCTGGACCCCGGACGTCATCCGTATACCGAGCCCGGACAAGGCCCGACAACCCTTGACTCCGGTCGTGAATCTCGAAAAGCCTTCATACATTTGGTTATTTCTCTTCCTCTTCACTTGTAGTATTTATTTTTCTGCATATTTGGGTGTTGGAATGATGTGTAAGAACATTGATAGCTTGAATATTTCATCATGTCTAAGTATTTATATATTTTAGTTCTGGATTTTGTTGTTGAACTTCAAATTTTCTCTTGTTCAAGTTGTCATTGTGTCGTTCTAGCGATTGCTAGAAGCATGTATTGCGAAGAGGTGATCGCAACCCTCATTAGCTCATCCATCTTTCGTATTACTCTCTTGAGTAATCTACCAAAGAGACGCGGTGACGGCGACCCGCAATAGTTTTCTTATTATTATTAACTTAGGAATCCAAACCAAAACCCCCTTTATTTACGTTAACACTTGCAATCCCTTTTTCAAATAGCGAAATCACACTCCCTACTTGCGCTCCTCAAGATATTGATATCCGGGGATTCAACTCCTCACATTATCACTTGACTACGATCGGTACACGTGCTAACACATCAACCTCACCCATGCTGCTCATTTCAAACTTCCCTTGCACAAGTTTAGAAAACTTACTGCAAAGGTTGTCATCAATAGATCCAAAGATAATGTCATCAACATATATCTGGACTAGCATAAGCTTGTCCTTTGATTCCCTTAGGAATAGGGTCTTGTTTATCTTCCTCCTTGAGAATTTGTTCTCAATGAGGAAGATGGACAAGGTTTCATACCCAGCCCTAGGGGCTTGCTTTATCCCATATAGAGCTTTCCTAAGCTTATATACAAAATTAGGAGAGTTAGGATCTATAAAACCTGGTGGATGATCTACAAATACTTCCTCTTTTAAGTCCCCATTCAGGAATGCTGACTTGACATATATCTGGTAGACTCTGAATCCCTAATAGGTAGCAAATGCAAGGAATATCCTTATTTCTTCCAATCTAGCTACTGGGGCAGAGGTCTGGTCAAAGTCTATGCCTTCTTCTTGCATGAAGCCTTTAGCCACCAGTCTAGCCTTATTCTTGACAATAATGTCATCTTAGTCCAACTTTTTCCTATAGATCTGCATGGTCCCTATGACATTTTGTCCTTGTGGTTTGGGAACAAACTTCCAGACCTTATATCTCGTAAATTTGTCCAGTTCTTCTTGCATTGCTCTAATCCAGAACTGGTTCTTGATTGCTTCTTCAAACTTTTTAGGCTCTTCTTGAGACAGGAAGCTTGAGTAGAGAGTTGTATTCAAGCTCCTGCTTCTAATCTGGACTCCATAGTTTGCATTACCAATGATTTGGTGTGCTGGATGGTCCCTTAAATGCCTAGTAGCTGGAGACACATTAGCTGCAGCTTGTTGATCTTCCGGGTTTTCAGCTAGCTGGTCTTCAATTTATTTTGGTATGTTTTCCCCTTCTCTTGGAATAGATTGTCCATTATCATTATCTTGGCCTGTGGGGGTAGCTTCCTTGATGGTCAACTTGTCCATTATCTACTCTGTACCTATAATACTATAAGAGGAGAGCTAGGCAACTCACTGTTAACCATGCTGGATTCATCAAAAACAACATGCATTGACGCTTTTACAACTTGGCTAGTTAAATTGTAAATTTTATATGTCTTACTATGAGTGTTGTACGCAACAAAGATCCCTTCATGGGACTTGGCAGTAAACTTAGTTAAATGGACTTTTCCATTATTGAGCAAAAAACACTTATAACAAAAGATCCGGAAATAGCTCAGGTTTGGATTTCTGCCAATCAAGATCTCATAGAGAGTCTTCTTGTGCCTCTTGGTGATAGAAGCCCTATTAAGGACATAGCATGTAGTGCTAACTGCCTCAGCCCAGAAGTATTCTGGGAGGGATGAGTCACTTAACAATGTTCTACCAGCCTCTATAAGAGTCCTATTTTTCCTCTCAGTAATTCCATTTACTGGGTGTTCTAGGAGAGGAAAATTCATGATGAATCCCTTGCTCTTCACAGAACCTTGTCATTCACTCAGACTGAAACTCAGTTCCATGGTCACTTCTGATTTTCACCACAGTGATGTTGAATTCATTCTTAATTTGCTTGACAAATATCTGAAAGACATCAGGAGTTTTAGATTTCTTCCTTAGAAAGAACACCCAGGTAAATCTAGAAAAGTCATCAACTGCCGCAAGGGTGTAGAATTTCCTACCTAGACTTTGAATTGGCATAGGACCAAACAGATCCATATACAAGAGGTATAAGCAAATCACTGAGTGCTTGGTGTCAATGCTCTTGAAGGAGGTCTTTGTCTGTTTGACCTTTTGGCATGCAGAGCAGATACCCTCCTTAGTGTATATAGACTTAGGCCCATTCCTAACCAGCTCATTACTGAATAGCTTGTCTATGGATCTATAATTTTGATGGGCTAGCCTCTTGCGCTACTGGACACAGGAAGAGGCTTTCTCATTTGCAACAAGGCATAAAGGTGAGTCTTTACTAGAGCATAAGAAATCTAAACAGTAAATATTTCCACTCTTAGTGCCTGTTAAGATGACCTCTTGGTCACTTAACATCCTTATTTGGCACTCATCCTTGTGGAATACTATGTTATAGTCAAGATCACAGAGTTGGCTAATGCTTATCAGGTTGTGTTCTAACCCTTCCACATAGCCTACTCTAGTGATAGTGACTATGCCATTAGAGATCTTACTATAACCTCTAGTCACCCCTTTTTCTGACCCACCAAAGATAATCTTTGGTCCATTCTTTACTGTAGCATAACCCTTCAGAATTCTCCTTGTTCCAGTCATGTATCTGGAACATCCAATGTCCAAGTACCATATAGGGGTATGGGCACTTGGACTAACCTGCAAAATACAAATCAGTTAACCTTAGGACCCCATTTTTTATTGGGTCCTTGGTGTATGTTAGACTAAAAATAACTTTGCCTGCTTGTAGCTTTTCTGACAGGCAAGCTAACATTTGCTCTCTGCACACTATGATTGTGCCAGCAATCAACAACAAAATGGCCTACCTTGCCACAGCACCAACACTCATGGATGTTGTACCTTCTTTTCGAAACAGGTCTAGTGGTTGTGTTAACAACAGCTCTTGGTCTAGAATGGGTAACAGCAGTTCTATTCTTTACTTTCCCAGTCACAGTCTGACAAGTGGTGGGTCTAGTAGTAGAAGTTCTTGGGATATCTTGAGCCCTTCTAGCAGATGCTTTCCTTTCAGAAAGCATACTCTTGATGGCCTTATAGATGCACATGTCTGGTCTACTGACAGCCTTGCCCTTTGTCTTAGAGTGGGCTGGAGGAACTAGAGAACAGTCAGCAGCTTTACCCTTGACTGAACGGGTTGTTGCACCAAACACAAATGTCTAGGATTGTCCATTTGTATTTTTTTCATAGGCACTTGCACCCTTGCTGTATCTACCACCATATTGTGGAACATCTTTGTTCACACAAGAAGGTCTAGCATGATTCCAATGATCATAAATACTCTCATGGTCATGGCTGTTAGAAGGAAGTTGCATTTTGTTAAATTTAACCGGAAGCTTAGAGGCTAGTGACTCACCTTGAGCTTTGCCATTTCCTTTGGGATTAGTAGCTCTTATCCTTCCCTTGAATCCCAACCATTTCTTTCCCTTTTGGGAGGAGAAAGAGTCTATCGACGACAACACTGTGCTAGGCTTGGAGTAGCTAGCACAAGTTCCCTCTCTTTTTGGAGCTTTCCTTCAAGATTTCTGATATAGTTATCCTTGAAGGTTATGGTGCTCATCTTAAGGATTTTGACATTCTTCAGTTTGTTGGCTTCTTGCATCTTCAGATCCAGCAATTTTGCTGATTCTGATGCAGCAAGCTTTAGAGAAGCAATTTCCTGAGTCTGTTGTTTGGCCAGGATCTTGCTTTTATTTAGAGCCTGTAGAAGTGCATCATAGTTATCAATCAATTGATTAATGTCTCCTTCATATTACGAGCCATCATAATCATTTGATGCAGAGTCACAAGAATCTGAAACTGATTCATAATCTGAAATAGAAGTGCTAGTAACAGAGATTACCTTGCTTGGACCAGGCTAATCCTGACTGACTTCTTTATCAGACCTAGCCATTAGCCCAAGGCAGCAGCTATCTTCTTCATAATCCACCTTTGAATCACCATCATACGTTGATAGAGGGGCCATGTCTTCAATATTGGCCGCAGGAAGAACCTTCTCAACTTCTTCTTCTATAGTAGCCAAACTTTTGATGCATTCTGCTTCTACAGCTCCATCTTCAGCAGAGTACAGCCCTATATAGGCTTCTTCTTCATCATCTTCTGACTCTGATGAGGATTCAGTCCAGCTTCTTTGCTTTTTAGTAATGAGGGATTTCTCCTTCTTGCCTTTTTGCTGGTGGTCCTTTTTCTCACCATGTTCACTTCTTTTGACTGGGCAGTCCGCTATTACATGCCCAGGTTTTCTGCCATGGTAAAAAGTCGTGTTAGATGAAACTTTTTTACTATTTTTCGAACCATACCTGTCCTCCTTAGAGGATTTTCTCCCGCCCTTGTAGTCATCCTTGGGATGAGAGGAGGAGGAAGGCTTGCCTCTCCAGTGCTTCTTCTTCAAGAACTTCTGGAATTGTCTGGTGAAGGCAGCAAAATCTTCATAAGAACATTGGCAGTCTGATGTGCTTTTATCTGATCTTCTAGAACCAGATTCAACATCTCTCCTTGGTGGAGTGGGAGACTTTCTTCTGCCTTTGCTGGAGGCTTCAGCTTTGAATGATACAGACTTGTCTTTTGCCATAGACTTGTTTTTTTTTCCCTCTTCTTTCCTAGCAGCCAGCTGAATCTCATATGACAGCAGCTTCCCAAAGAGGGTGTGAGGAACAGTGTCACCCAGCTTTGCCACTTATCTGATGGCACAGATCTTTGTGTCCCACTCTCTAGTGAGAGATCTAAGGAACTTATCATTCAGTTTATAGTGACTGAATACCCTTCCATAAGTCTTCAGTTTATTCAGATCCTAAAGAACTTTTCATAACATATGGTTATGTTGTCCCCCTTGGATTGCCTGAAAGCCTCATACTCTTGGTTGAGCATGGACTTCCTATCATCACTAACTTCATCTGTCCCCTCCATGTAGATCACAAGTGTTTCCCACATTTTTGTTGTTGTTGTGAAATGGATTAGGTTCTGAAGTGTAGAGTCATCAACAACACTCTTAACTATATTCTTTTCCCTCTTTCTATCGAGGTCAGGGTAAACTCATCCTTAGTCATCTCATCATATGTCTTGGGAATCTTTACATTTGCATACAGTGCAGAGACCTTCATTGGGATGAATGGTCCCTCTTCGACTATAGTATACATCCTAGGGTCAGCAACTTTCGAGAACTGCCTCACCCTTGCTTTCTAGATGCGAAAATCTTCCTTCCTACAAATTGAAAGTCTCAAGGCACTCAGCTCCTTATTGGTCATTCCTGAACCCATAGTGACAGACTTCTCGCTAACCTTGGAGATCTACTCAGACTGTTAAGCCTTTAAAGAGCAACATCCCTCTGATACCACTTTAAAGTCTTCTTTTCAAGGCTAGCAAAACACTTAGAGGGGTGGTGAATAGGCTTTTGTCTCTATTTAAATTTTCTAACTAGTTAGCAGATTTTTGTGCTTGGTGATTAGGTTAGTTTTTAGCTTTCAAGATCAATCACAGACAACACAACAATTTTATAGTGGTTCCCCAATCTTTAAGCTCGACAAGAATGGCGAGGAAGAAGATGAAGTTCAGCCACACTTTTGTTTTCAGAAAACCCAGACAAATAATTGATTCTTTGCTCTGGCTGATTTGCTTCTTTTTATTCTCTGAAGGCCAATTGAGCAGTGGGTCCCACCACCAGGATTGATAGCCGAGATTGAGTCATTCAGCGCATGCTTTCCATTTAATCATGATTCAATGGCTCTTTGCTGTGTGTGGGCCCCAACACTTAATGATGAAAATATTTCTTGGAAATTGCAGAAGTTGATAATAGCTGGCCGCCAACGTCTCTGGCAGCATTTCCACAACATTAGAATTTTGGTTGACTTTTTTACTTTGCAGACGTCAGCATGACACAGCATCTCTAGACTTAGACAACATTCAATCATTAGAAGCAAATGCGTTGAGTGAGTAAGCATCACTCAATGCCACAACACTTAGACAAAATTTTATCTGTCCAGGCGTTGAGCTCGACGAACATTGTGCTCCGTTCGACGAACGACAAGCTCAATTCGATGAAAGCGTAAATTCAGTTTGACAAACTCAGTTTGACTAAAGCCAAACTCAATTCGACGAAGGCTAAACTCAGTTCGACGAAAGCGTAGATTCAGTTTGACGAACTCCAGACTCAGTTCGATGAAAGCTAAGCTCAGTTTGATGAAGTTGAGCAAAACGGAAGCCAACATATCCACGCATTTGGACTTAGCCAAATTTTTTGCATCAAGGCATTGAGAGCGTTGAGTGAGCTTACCTCACTCAACGTTATTTGCCATAGCAAATATTTCTGCCCCTTGGCATTGAGAGATTAAGCTCCACTCAACGCCAAACTACTTAACAGAACTTTTCTGTTATATGGTGTTGAGTGAGTAAGCTACATTCTACGCCTGTGGAATTGGTGAAAATTTTGCCCAACTTTTCTATGGAGTTGACTGGCATAGCAACACTCAACACTAAAAGTTGTATGGCATTGAGTGAGTAGACAACACTCAATGCCTGTGGACCCACATTTTTAGCCAATTTCTGCAGGTTTTGACTGACTGAGCATGACTCACAGCCTTTTAGCTGTATGGCGTTGAGTGAGTAGACTACACTCAACTCCTGTTGATTTAGCCACATTTTCAGCCAATTTCTCTAGGGTTTGACTAACTCAGCATGACTCACAGCCTTTTTAGTTGTATGGCGTTGAGTGAGTAGACTACACTCAACGCTTTTGGACTTAGCCATATTTTTGGCTATCTAACAGTTAGGCTGAGATAGACTCAACGCTATTGGTTATATGGCGTTGAGTGAGCTGTTCTCACTCAATGCCTGTGGACTTAGGCAAATTTCCAGCTAGACAAAAATGAATCCTTACCTTTGGCATTGAGTGAGCTTGCTCCACTCAACGCTTGTGGACCTAGTAGATTTATGCTATGTCTAGCAACCAATTATTGTGTCCTCTTGTCCAATCAATGTGATATGGATTAACCTGCACTCAAGACCTCAAATACACATCAAATACAATTGATTTGTGTGGCATTGACCTGTTTGACTTCTCACAAATCAGGGACATTGGGAACAATGGACCCAACATGAATGATTGAGGAAACTGAATTTGAGATCGGTTGAATATTTTCTTTTGTTGAATTGCTGGATCAAGGAAGAAGCGATAGAGAAGAACGTCAATGGCGGTGTGCGGCTTTTCCCGATCTGGAACTTGCGGCGATTCTGAATTTTTGTATTTTCTGTTATTGATATTCTTGTTAGGGTTAGCGAATCCTTGATATAACATTATATAAGATATTCACTAACGGTCTGAAACCATTTAAGGAATGATAATCAATCATATTAAACACGGATTAACATTTGAAATCTCGTTCGATGAATAGGAATGAATGAAATCTCGTTTGACAAATTGAAATCCTATTCGACGAATTGAGTGAAATCCCGTTCAATGAAATTGGAATTTTCTGCAAATGCATTCTTCGAAAGACATCTTGATTTTTCGAAAAGGACTTGATCTTTCGAAAAATGGCACACCTTTCTCGAGAAAATACTTCAAGCAGAATTCTCTGAATAGTGAAAATGATTTTTCAAAAACTATTTTCTTTCTCGAATAATGAATCTGATTTATGGAAAACAATACTTCTTTCTCCAAAAATGAATCTGCTTTCTCACAAAAACTTAAGGACATTTCTCGAAAAGGAGAACTTGGAACTTTTTAGAGAGTTTTTCAAAAAGTCTTTCTGTTTCTCGAGAACAGTTCTACTTTCTCGAAAAATGTATCTAGACCTTTCGAAAGCATTATTCTTTTCAAAAAATGGACTTAAGAAAAATTTTCTTCTTTTCGAAAAATGTACTTGAAATTTTTTGGGTGAATTCCTTTTCTTCTTTGTACAAGGACCAGCAACCCTTCCTTTCTTCCATACTTTAGTACTTGATAATTAAGTGCATCCCAATACATAGGTTACACATGAGTCAATACCATGGATCACATAATGAGGTTTACATTGCATGGTCCTGTGTTAAGTGACTCATTGTAAATTGACATTGGTCCACACTTAGCAATGATAACCTGCAAGCACTCAACTAAAAGATGACATCAAATACAAACTTAATTCATCTTAGTTCAAGGGTGACTTCACACAAATATTGTTTATTATGGATACAATACCCAACAATAGATCATGAATAGATTCACAGAATTTGAAAGATTAAAATAAATTTAACTTATGAGATTTTGTTCTCTGAATCAACTAGTTCCTGAGCCAAGTGAATCTCAGCTCTATCTTCTTCTCAGCAATAAGAAGGACAATTCAATGATCTGCTGCTTGAGCTGGAAGTTACTCAGAGTCTTGATTCTGATCTTGATGATGAAGGAGGAAAGAATGTGAATGATTGTCTTCGATCAGCTAAACTGTAAGGCAGAATTCAATTGCTCTGCCTTTCCTTCTGTACTGAGAAAAAACCCAAATCAGATTTTTTTCTTCACCGATCCAAAGATTGATCTTCTAATTTGTCTCTACTTGGATCGAGAAGCAACTTCAGCTAGGGCTTGCCTAGACTGATTCTTCTTCCTCAGATTAACCCTCTGATCTTACTGTAGCAGATGTTGATTGCAGCAACTAACTCAGAGATTCTTCAAATTTGTCGAATTGAAGTTATTGTCTCTCCAACAATGGCGGGGGAAGAAGACGAATTCATGCTCCTCTTTTTGCGAAATGAATTGATCTGTCAGAATTGTCAATTCGATCAAGATCTCATCCTCTATTTATAATCCTGTCATCCAATGAGATGATTGACACGTGTTGCTGCATAATCAACTGATTATATCCTTAGTTTTATAGAATGAGACTAACGACGTCGTTAATCGTGGATACTAGTTCTTCGTTAGTCATTTTGAACTTTGTTGACTTTGCTGACGTCAGCCATTCTGGACTTAGAAAAATTCAGACAAGTACCCAGGTGTTGAGTGCGTTGAGTGAACAAGCATTACTCAACGAATCTGGACTTTGAAAATTTTCAGCTATGCTAGGCGTTGAGTGAGTAAGCTCCACTCAACGCTTTTTAACTTGGTCAACTTCCCAGCTTGTCCAGGTGTTGAGAGCGTTGAGTGTATAAGCTTCACTCAATGCTTTTTGACTTAGCTTGATCTTCAGCCCTTTCTACATTCTTGGCATTGAGAGCATTGAGTGTAGCTTCATCACTCAATGCTTTTTGTCTTAGATTATTTTCTGCTTCTTCAGTAATTTTGGCATTGAGAGCGTTGAGTGTAGCTTCATCACTCAACTCTTTTTGCCTTAGATTATTTTCTACTTCTTCAGCAACCTTGGCGTTAAGATCATTGAATGTAGCTTCATCACTCAATGCTTTTGTACTTGGCCGCAACTGCTCCACTACATTGCATTGAGAGTGGTGAGTGTATCTTCATCACTCAATGCTTTTGTACTTAGCAATTTTTCTGTTTCACTCTTTCCCCTTGGCTTTGACTGCTAGAGCTTGACTCAAAGCTTTCAGTCATCTGGTGTTGAGTGAATTGGTTTCACTCAACTCCTGTGGACTGGGACGAATTTTACAGTCTATCTTCTATGGCGTTGACAGAATCAGTATGGCATTGAGTGAACTAGCTCCACTCAACGCTTTTGGACTTAGTTTTTTTTCTTTGACAGAAACTCTGTGGCTTTGACTTATGCAGCAATACTCGACGAATTATATCGCATGGCGTTGAGAGAGTTGATATCACTCAACGCCTGTGGACTTAGCTATTTTTCTGACTTCCACTACTTAGGCTTTGACAAACCCGGCTTTATTCAGCGCTTTTTGTGCTATGTCGTTGAGTGAACTGTCTTCACTCAATGTCTGTGGGTTTAGTTATATTTCTTCATCCAGCCTCCTTTCTTAAGCCATCTGGCATTGAGTGAGCTTGCTCCACTAAATGCCTGTGGACTTAGGTAATTTCTTTCTTATCCAGCTAACTTCTTTATGTCCACCCATCCTATCATTGTAACGAGGACTAACCTGCATGCATTCTAGCCACCGTCGCTGCCTCTGGTTCAGCTCCTTTTGAGTATGAACGTATTTTAAATTCCTGTGATCTAAAAATATTTCATAGTGGACGCCATATAAATAATGTCTCCAAACCTTCAAGGTGAACACCATTGCCCCCAACTCTAGATCATGAATTGGGTAATTAGCTTCATGCTTCTTCAGTTGTCTTGAAGCATAAGTGATCATATGCTCATGCTGCATCAGTACTGCCCACATCCCCTGGTATGATGCATCAGTGTAAACTTGAAATCCTTCCTTCCCAGATGGAAGGGCTAGGATGGGCGCAAAAGTAAGTGTATCCTTCAGTTCTTGGAATGTGGCTTCGCACTGGGGTGTCGACTCGTAAGACACACCATTTTTTGTTAGGGCTATCAGTGGGAGGGCTATCTTTGAGAATCCTTTCACAAACTTGTGATAATACCAAGCAAGTCTAAGGAAACTACACACATCGACTGCTGACTTCAGAGGCGACCAGTAACACCACAAATTTGATTAGCTAGTGTTGTTAGATGAAATTCAGGATCGTCGAAGGCCATTCGACGAAAGTTGAGTTGTGGCTGCTCGATGAAAGTCGAGTTGAGGCCTTCGTCGAACTGAAGGCCGCTCGATGAAAGTCGAGTTGTGGCCTTCGTCGAACTCAGGGCTGCTCGAAGAATGTCGAGTTATGGCCTTTGTGAAGTCGGGGCCGCTCGAGGAAAGTCGAGCTGTGGCCTTCGTCGAACTCAGGGCCGCTCGACGAAAGTCGAGCTGTGGCCTTCGTCAAACTCTGGGCTGCTCGACGAAATTCGAGTTGTGGTCACTCGACGATAGTCGAGCTGGGGGCTTTTTGTCGAGCGCAGCGCTATCCGTCGTGCTTGGGTTCGTCGAGCTCATGACTTTTCGTCGAGGTGGGAGAATTTTTTCGAGCTCAGTTCTGTTTGTCGAGCTGAGGGAATTTCATCGAGCTCACGTCTTTTCCTCAAGCTCAGGTCGATCGACGAAGCCTGACTCGGTCGACTAAATTGCAGAATTGCGGGTTTCGTAGATCTATTTCTTAGCCATTCGATTTAACATAAAATTTGATCTTGGACCCTAGGATCATCTGCTCAAAGGGTTTTAATAGGCCTGAGCACTTCTCTCCCTCACTTGTGCTCATTTTTGAGTTGACTTATGGTTTGATAGAGAGAGAGAGAGTTCGGAGGAGGAAGAGAGGACCTTTCTCTGCCATTAACGGAGCTTCAGAGCTCCAATCGTAGTTCCGAGGCCAAATCCGTGAAGAGGACGCAAATGCGCTCGTTTTCATTCGTGCAAGGCAAGGGCTTCATGGCTAGAAAGAGGAGTAGAAGGGTAACGACACTTCTCCTCTCAATTTTAGGATGTATACAAGACATCTACATTTTCTTAATTTTTCTTTCAAGCATTCTAGGAACCGTATCTCTCAAGTGAGAGGGGTTCGGGTTGCCATGGTTCAAAAGGTGCCACCGGGTCGATTGTGTCTGTCCCTGGCATGATATTGCATTAGTGATCTGCTCCGTTAGTGGATTAGGCATTGTGGGTGAAGCTGTAGTTGTGACCGTTAGTCCTACTCGGTGATGTTGCATTACGAGCCTTAAGGATTTTGTAGAAATTCGTTAGCGGCAAGATGTCGTCTTTGATGATGTTTTCCCCTTTTTCGTGGGAGTACGTGTCGCTGGAACCAGACCAGGTGGAAATTTGAGTACACATAGTTGCAAGGGGATGGTACAGTATAATTATTAGAATAGGGTGGTAAAGGCATGGGATTGTGATGTGCTAAGGCATGGTTTGTCTCTGCGGTCGGCTGGCTAGCCTGTGACATTGCAAAATCATGTGTGGAGAGTGTCCCGGCGAGACAAGTTCCCATCTGTGGAACTTCCGAGAACATCGAGCTTTGGGCAAACTCGGACGATCCCAGCTAGGTCCTGCTGGTCTCCTTTGGTGGACTTGATCCTGATATTGGAGTCGGGCATGGGTCGTCATGAATGTTTGGGGTCTAGCAAGAGTACTTAGTATCGGTTTGTTTGTGTGGCGAAATCCTAACGTGAGAAGTCAGAGCTTGCAGGAAAGCCTGGCTTTAAGACCCATGAGCGGGTGGGGCCTAGGCGAGTGTTTCGTATGGCGGCTTGTATGCCGTTTGGGGGAAATTAGAAGTACCCTTGTGATTACGGCTTGAATGCCGATGGGGAAATTGGAAGTACCCTTATGATTGCGGCTTGAACGCCGATGGGGAAATTGGAAGTACCCTTGTGTTTATGGCTTGAACGCCGACGGGGAAACTGTAAGTACTCAATGTGATGATGTGTTAGAAGCATACTCCTTAGGGTGCCTTGGATGAAACCTAGGATTGCATTCATGCTACATTGTAGGCCCCTTCTATTATATGCTCAACATATAAACGTGTTTGTTGTATGAGACATTCAAACCTATTTTACTACTTTAAATGTACTTGTATTTTACGTACAAAGTGCTGACATGCAGGGTGATGGAGTGCCCCGGGGTCCGCTATGGACGACCGGGAGGAGTTATGTTGGTTACACGGTTGAGATCATACATTGTTGACCCATGTTACAACCAAATTTTTATAGTACAAGGATCGCAAGCTAGCCAGCCAAAAAGGCCAAAGCTTCATGAAGTGTTACAAGATGTGTTATAGCTCTGTTTTGTGGAATGTGATGCTTTATGTTCTATGATTCCGGCTTGCACTCCGAGGTAGCCTAGGAGTTCTTATTGTAATGCCCTAAAAATTGTATTTGAGTCGGTCGCGTAAAAAGGGATTTTTGGTGCTTGCATACGGGTACAGAGCCTAGGACACGGGCTTGTCCAAGGCCGTTTCTGGCTGGTGTTTTGGCCGATTTCATCCCGAGAAGGACACGTGCAGGAACACCACTGCATGACACGGGTGTGTCATTTGACACGGGCGTGTGCCAACCCGTGTCAGTAGTCGTGTTCAGTTGGGTCGTGTTGGTTTGCGAGGCGGTTATGCGTGACACACCCCCAGTTACGGGCGTGTCGAGAGACCAGACACGGGCGTGTTAGGTGGGGCACGGGCGTGTCTAAGCCCGTGTGAATCAATGTGTTCGACGATCGTGCCTGGATCGAGGCACACGGCCTGGGACACGGCCGTGTGCCAAGCCGTGTTTGGCCCAAGTTTGGAGATTTTTGAGCGGATCTGAGCCATTCGTTTTCTTTAAATAAGATCCAACAACCGAGATGGTTTCCTGCTCTGTTAAGGTCGGGAATAGGGGAGTTAATCCTTCATTTCTCTCCAAGGCTTTCTCTTTCCAAGGTGTTAGAGAGAGGAGGAAGAAGAAGGAGGATTACGGCCGCCAGCGAAGCATCGGAGCACCATTTTGAGATCTGAGAGCGGATTCGTGGAGGAAAGTTCGTTACAAAGAGTTCTGTCCATGTAGTTTTTCCATGGCGCCAAAGCGGACTACAAGGGTAACGATTCTCTACTTGAGCATGTGAAGCTCTTTCTTTATGCATAGGGAATCCCGCTCCCGCGAGTGTGCGGTGAGTGCGTGGTGTTTCTTGGGGTTGATGTGAATAGTCCCCCTTGTGTTGCATATAGTGTCCGGAATCGAAGTACGGGCATAGGCATTGTGTGTGAAGTCTACCCGGACGTGTATTGTCGGGATCAGTGATGCTGCATTTGATATGTTTTGCCGGAGAAGACTCCGTGCTTTGGGTTTTTGGGTTTCTATGCGGTAGATTGCAGCAGGGATCCTTGGACGTTAGCTCCAAGGCGCACCCGGAAAACTAAGCGGAATCGTTGTTCTGCTAACTTGGCGGTCTGGGAACCGGCCTTGAACATAACTGGGTTATGTGATTGTTTGGAAAATGTTGGGATCCGAGAGAAGCTTGGCTCGTGTGTACGTCTTAATGTGAACTATGCGGTTGAGTAACGGGCAAGTGGACTTGGACCTGGGCTATGTGGTTCGGTGCGAGAGACCCGAAAAGGGGACTGGTCGTTGGCATAGTCGGGAGACTTAGACTAGTCAGGGTCAGAAAGGCTAAAATGCTCATGTGGTTGCCATCCTGGTGGTGGTGGTGAAGATGCTGAAGTGTCAGGATTCACCGTTAATGTGCCCTGAGTGCACTGGGTGTTTGGCTGTGCGAGCCTACACCTGTGGCGAAATATATAGTTGCACTTTATTGTTTAGCTAGGCTAATGAATTGCAGGGAAGGAGCACCGCCGTCCTGACCTAGGGGCGGTGTCATTATAATTTGGTCGGCTTTTGGCTGACCGTTGCTTTGTTTGCCACCGTGCGATGGAATGTGCTTGCAGGTGCTGCGGAACCGAGTACCAAATAGCGGGCTGGAGCCCATGTTGCTGTGCTGGCACTAGAAGGCTGTAAAGAATAGTTGTACTTTACTTTTGTCATGTGTTGTCGGCCTGCGAGCCGATGTATGGAAAATACTATTTATTTAGTGAACTATTGTGAGGCCATAAGGCCATTTACCCTTTCAGTGTATTTTGGGTTTCATTCCAGTAGTGTGGTTGTGGACATTCATGTTTATTGGATTTAAGTTTTGGGTTCTTTCAACTTTAAAAGCTTCTGCTAGAATGCTCTGTGTAGGATGAGTAGTCTTAATTGGATAGTTTGAATATTCTTATGTAACCCTTCCGACTGTCTGTGGTATATGGCGTCGGGTTCCAGCTGGACCTTCTGCTCTATGCCATGTGACGGATGGGGGTGTTACAATTTGGTATCAGACTTCTGGTTACGGTCAGGCTTAAATGAATTCATGGGCGAATTCTTTTAAAGGGTGGTGAGCACATGTGTGCGTCATCGTTATAACATCAAAAGAACCCTTGAATGTCCACGTAGGAATGAAAAATACACTTGTTTTGTGGAATCTGAATGTTTCAATGATTGCTTTTAGCAATTTGTTTGTCGTCTAATCATGTTTCTTTGCTACTATATGCAGCTAGGAGTAGTGCTGGTCAGTCAGAGCATCCGCAATCAGCGGAAAGTAGTGCACCAAGGGACGTGCCTACAATACCTCCTTCAGCGGAAACCACCAGGATGGTGGCTGAAGACGTATTTGTAATGATAAATGTCCAACCTGCATGGCAAATGCATCGCGCACCTCCTACGAATGAGCAAGAACCGGTTAGGGCGGCAGAGCCGAGAGTGGTGGAGCGCGTAGCAGTTGATCTGGTAGAGCCGAGGAGAGCTACAGAGAAGCAGCTCAAGCATGTAATGGGCTTTAATCCTCCAAGGTTTGACGGGACTGGAATGCCAGCTCAAGCTGAGGACTGGCTCTCTTCGATAAAGAGGGTCTTGATAGCCACATTAACTGAGTAGTGGCAGAAGACCACCATAGCGACCTTTCTTTTGGCGGGGGAAGCGAGGCTGTGGTGGGATGAGTTGGAGTTTCATCTTCTAGTGGGAAGGTAACTTGCTGATGTGCCGATGGAGGAATTCTCTAGACTATTCTTGGCCAGATACCTACCCTCTGCTCAGAAGTTAGAGATGGAGAATCAGTATCTTGGGCTGACTCAGGGAGCCAGAAGCGTGGACGAGTACCTCCACGAGTTTACACGGTTGGGTCGGTATGCTGGGGCTATGTTTACGGAAGAGGAGAGTAAGACCAACCGATTTTATGAGGGTCTTCGCGGCGATCTACAGCTACTACTTGTTGGTCCTAAGGCGCAAGGCTTCCTAGCCTTGGTCAACTCGGCCCGGTCTTTGGAAAACGTTGTGAAGAAAGTTCAAGAGAAGAAGTACCCAGGAGAAAAGAAGTCCGAGTTCAAGGTGCCAAATACCAAGTCAGGATTCCGCAGATGGAACAAGAAGTGGAGGACTTCGAACTCAGCCCCTTCGGCTGATGCTTCGGGGGCAACTATAAGTCGAGTTCCAAGAGCTTGCTACAACTGCGGGAAGACGGGGCATTTTGCTCGTGAGTGTTGGAGCGGACGTTCAAAGTCTGAGAGGAAGTCTGGAGCGACTTATGAGGAGAAAGGGAAGGCGGTGGAGTCAACCGCGTCCCATCATACTCCAGCCCAGCCTAGAGTCTACAACCTTGGTCTGCAAGAGGCCATAAAATAAACTGATGTGGTGTCAGGTATGAGTTAATTTATAGCAGATTAACTTTATGTAGTTGTTACCTCTTTTGTTTGTTAGCTTACTATTGTTGATGCTAGGATTTGTGTTGATCTTTGACTTTCCAGCGAGAGCCCTGTTTGATATGGGAGCATCGCATTCCTTCTTGTCCGAAAAATTCATATCGCGCATCGGAGTTCCATCCTCGATGGAAAAAGACAAGTTGGATGTGTTGTTGCCCAATGGGTGCTCAATGCGCGCTGATAGCATCTGCGTGGTGAAGATTTGGATTGGAGACCAGGAGTTTGATTTGCGAGCGTTGATTCTACCGTTAGTAGAGTTTGACGTAATCTTCGGTATGGATTGGCTCTCGGAACAGGGTGCACCCATTGATTGCAACCATAAGGAAGTTATGTTGGGTATGAACACTGATCGGGAAACTACTTTTGCGGGCATGAAAGGGTCGGGTAAGATTTTGATGTCGGCTCTTCAGGTGTTTAAGGCAGTTCGGTCGGGGGCAGAGCTGTTTGTCACATTAGTGCAGACTTCGATGCCTAAGCCAAGTCTTGGCAGTATCCCAGTTGTGTCTGAGTATCCCGATGTGTTCCCAGATAATCTCCCAGGAGCCCCTCCTCAGCGGGAGATTGATTTTACCATTGAGCTAGTACCGGGTGCCAAACCGGTGTAACGCTCTCTATATCGGATAGCGCCAAGAGAGATGGCAGAGTTGAAGGTGCAATTGCAAGAGTTGCTAGAGCAAGGTTATGTGCGTCCAAGTTCGTCACCTTGGAGCGCACCAGTTCTCTTCGTTAAGAAGAAAGATGGGAGCTTGCGGCTTTGTATCGACTACCGGGAATTGAACAAGCTTACGGAAAAGAATAAGTATCTGATTCCGAGGATTGACGATCTATTTGATTAGTTGGTTGGGTCAACGGTGTATTCGAAGTTAGATCTGAAGTCCGGGTACTACCAGTTGAGGATAAGGGAGAGCGACATCCCAAAGACAGCATTCAGTACGCGGTTTGGGCATTACGAGTTCACGGTCATGCCATTTGAGTTGAGGAATGCGCCATCCGTGTTTATGGATCTGATGAACAGGATGTTCAGAGAGTACCTGGATCGTTTCGTGATAGTATTTATCGATGATATCCTGGTGTACTCGCAGTGCGAGGAGGATCACTATAATTATCTACACATGGTGTTGGAGACGTTGAGAAGGAATCAGTTGTATGCTAAGTTCTCCAAGTGTGAATTATGGTTATCCTTGATAGCGTTCCTTGGTTATGTTGTCAGTGGAGAATGGATAGCTGTGGATCCTGCGAAGATAGTGCCGATACGAGAGTGGCCTACTTTGACTATATTGGCAGAGGTCCGGAGTTTTCTGGGGCTTGCTGGATACTACAAGCGCTTCGTAGAGAACTTTTTGCGGATAACACTTCCACTCACGATGTTGACAAGGAAGGATCAGAAGTTTGTGTGGTCTCCGGAGTGCGAACAGGCTTTTGAAGAGTTGAAGAGGCGGTTGACCACAACGCCTATTTTATGTTCTCCAAGTGGAACCGAAGGGTTCGAGATCTATAGTGATGCTTCGGGCAGTGGTTTGGGCTGTGTTCTGCTACAGCATGGGAGAGTGATAGCCTATGGTTCACGATAATTGAAGGCTCACGAGAGAAATTATCTGGTCCACAACTTAGAGTTAGCGGCCGTGATATTTGCTCTAAAGCTTTGGAGGCACTACCTGTACGGTGTGAAGGTCGATATTTACACCGATCATAAGAGCTTGAAGTACCTGTTGGACCAAAAGGATCTGAACATGAGGCAGCAGAGGTGGATGGAGTTCTTAGGGGACTATAACTTCAAGATACATTATGTGCCTGGGAAGGGAAATGCAGTGGCGGATGCGTTGAGTCGTAAGATTCCCGCACAGGCCAACTGGTTATCGGTACATGATGAGAGATTGGTCCACGAGTTCGAGGCTTTGGAGATATCTTGTGTCGACAAGCAGTCTAGTGCTGAGGCGAAACTATTTTGGACAGAGGTGCAGTGTGACCTAGCTGATAGAGTTCGGCGGGCTTTGGTTCAGGATAACAGTATGAAGCAGATCTTGGATGAATCATTGGATGCGTCAAATTCCCAGTTTGCTGTTGAGGATGGGTTGCTAAGGAAGGACGGTCGCCTATGCGTTCCTAGTGCGGATAATCTTCGGGAGGAGTTGATGTATGAGGCTCATCATACAAAGTACTCAATCCACCCGGGAAGCACGAAGATGTATAGAGACATGAAAAAATTATTCTGGTGTCCAGGATTGAAGAAGGATGTAGCACTTTATGTGGCCAAGTGCCGTACTTGTGCATTGGTGAAGGCGGAATGCCAAAAGCCCGGAGATTTCTTGAAGCCCCTACCTATCCTAGAATGGAAATTCGATGACATATCTATGGATTTTGTGCATGGTTTGCTGAAGTCACAGAAGGGAAACGACGCCATTTGGGTGGTCGTAGATAGGTTGACAAAGGTGTCACACTTTATTCCGAACAAGAAGGAGGATCCGGTGGAAACGTTAGCCAAACTCTACGTGGTAATATTGTACGGTTGCATGGTGTGCCCCGCAATATTGTTAGTGACCGAGATGGACGCTTTACGTCGAAGGATTGGAGGTTGGTGCATAGTATGTTGGGAACTAAGCTGAGTTTCAGCACAACCTTTCATCCACAGACGGATGGTCAGACCGAGAGGGTCAACAGGACTATGGAGGATATGCTTCGCATGTGCGTCCTAGATTTTGGAAAGCATTGGGAGGATCACCTGTATATGGTGGAGTTTGCGTATAACAACAGCTTTCAGGCGAGCATTAGTATGGCGCCTTTCGAAGCCTTGTACGGGAGGAAGTGTCGTACGTCATTGTCTTGGTTGGAGGCAGGCGAATCGAAGTTGTATAAACGTCAAGCGGTGGAAGACGCCACTTCAATTGTGGTACAATTCAGGAAAGGTTGAAGATCGTTCAGGATAGAAAATCAAAGTACTATAACGCCAAGCATAGGAACGTGGAGTTCAGTGTTGGCGACATGGTGTATCTAAAAATCAAGTCAAGGGTGTATCGCGGGTTCGACGCTTGATGAAGCTGAGTCCAAGATACCTTGGACCATTTGAAATCCTGGAGCGTGTTGGCGAGGCGGCGTATAGATTGAAGCAGTCGATGGAGTTGAGTGGGCTACATGATGTGTTCCACGTGTCGGTGTTGTGTAAGGCAGTGCAAGAGCCTTCGCAGATAATTGCGGACAATCAAATACCGGTTGATTATGAGTTGACAACAAGGGTCAAGCTGGTACGTATTGAAGATGTTGCAGTCAAACAACTCCGCAACAAGGAGGTCCGGATGGTTAAAGTCCATTGGGATATCTGCGGACGGGAGGAGCTTTCTTTGGAGCGAGAGCAAGCTATGTTGGAAGAATACCCCGAGTTATTCCATTCAGGTAATATTTAATTTTATGTACCTTTTACTTAATTTCGGGACGAAATTACTTAAGTGGGGGATATTTGTAACGCCCCGAAAATTGTATTTGAGTCGGTCGCGTAAAAAGGGATTTTTGGTGCCTGTATAGGGGTACACGGCCTAGGACACGGGCGTGTCCAAGGCCGTGTCTGGCTGGTGTTTTGGCCGAGTTCATCCCGAGAAGGACACGGCCAGGAACACGGCTGCATGACATGGGCGTGTCATTTGACACGGGTGTGTGCCAACTCGTGTCAGTACCCGTGTTCAGTTGGGTCGTGTCGGTTGGTGTGGCGGTTATGCGTGACACGCCCCCAATCATGGGCGTGTCGAGAGACCCGACACGGGCGTGTCAGGTGGGACACTGGTGTGTCTGAGCCCGTGTGAGTCTCTGTGTTCGACGATCGTGCCTGGATCGAGGCACACGGCCTGGGACACAGCCGTGTGCCAAGCCGTGTTCGGCTCAGGTTTGGAGATTTTTGAGCGGATCTGAGCCGTTAATTTTCTTTAAATAAGATCCAACGGCCAAGATGGTTTCCTGCTCTGTTAAGGTCGGGAATATGGGAGTAAATCCTTCATTTCTCTCCAAGGCTTTCTCTTTCCAAGGTGTTAGAGAGAGGAGGAAGAAGAAGGAGGATTCCGGCCGCCAGCGGAGCATCGGAGCACCATTTTGAGATCTGAGAGCGGATCCGTGGAGGAAAGTTCGTTACGAAGAGTTCTATCCGTGTAGTTTTTCCATGGTGCCAAAGCGGACTACAAGGGTAACGATTCTCTACTTGAGCATGTGAAGCTCTTTCTTTCTACATAGGGAATTCCACTCCCACGAGTGTGCGGTGAGTGCGTGGTGTTCCTTGCGGTTGATGTGAATAGTCCCCCTTGTGTTGCATACAGAGTCCGGAATCGAAGTACGGGCAAAGGCATTATGTTTGAAGACTACCCAGACGTGTATTGTCTGGATCGGTGATGTTGCATTTGATATGTTTTGCCGGAGAAGACTCCGTGCTTTGGGTTTTCGGGTTTCTACGCGGTAGATTGCAGTAGGGATCCTTGGAGGTTAGCTCCAAGGCGCACCCATAAACTGAGCGGAATCATTGTTCTAATAACTTGGCGGTCTGGGAACCGGCCTTGAACATAACTGGGTTATGTGATTGTTTGGAAAATGTTGGGATCCGAGAGAAGCTTGGCTCGTGCGTACGTCTTAATGTGAACTACACGGTTGAGCAACGGGCAAGTGGAAATGGACCTGGGCTATGTGGTTTGGTGCGAGAGACCCGAAAAGGGGACTGGCTATTGGCATAGTCGGGAGCCTTAGACTAGTCAGGGTCAGAAAGGCTAAAATGCTCATGTTGTTGCCATCCTGGGGGTGGTTGTCACGACCGGCATTTTCTCCGTATTCAAAAAATACGTCAGAGTAGAGAAACTACGCGCAGTGATGCCACGCTATACAGGGGACAACTGCAGACGCTCAGGCATCCCGTACTCACATTTACTTCAAGTAAAAGATTTATAACTTTTAGTTAAAAATAATGCGTATAAATTAATAGAGTTAATAATCGTGTCCCTCAGTCGGGTGGACTACTGTCCAAAGGTGAGAAAATGAACATATTTTACGCGGCGGAAAATACTGAGTTAGCTCATTTGTTATCCTACGTGGGGGTGAGGGTCCAGTGTCGTAAAGAGTTGGCGTGACTTCTACATTTACAATATATATATATATATATAGAAATCTTTTGTACGTTTAAAAGTAGTAGCTTTAGCAGTTGAAGTCATGCCATGCCAATATTCCGGAATCGCAGTTTTGTATACTTTAAAATAACTAAATGCATCCTAACATAAATCCTTCCCAAAGAGCAAGAACCATCAGGTAAAAAGTAACAGTAGTAACAACAGCAAGTAGTCCAATCACAGAAGGGTCCAAGCCTATGGGCGTCAAAAACTGACACGAACACATAGCAAAATCATTCAAGTCTAAGCAAGACAACTACCTCAAACTCCGAGGTGGAAACAAACAGGCGCCGGAACCAGCACACCAGAAGCCCAAGTCTGTCAGCTAAACCTGCTACAGCTCTGATTCTGAGGCATTCAAAAGAAGAACACCTCATAAACAAGTCACAAGTAGGACAAGAGTAAAAACAGACTACACAAATCTCAAAGTAAAGGAGAATGAAAGAAAAAGGTGACTGCAACAAAACGGTCAGCAGAGTAAAGGTGAGCAACAGTAAAACTAGTCTAGCAAGAAATGCTAAACACTGAATCAAGATGGAATAAGCACCAGCAATAGAAATTTAATCTTTCATTAATAACTACCATGCCGAGGGAGGAACCCCAACGCGCACAGTTCATCTGCGTATAGAACACTATGCCGAGGGAGGCCCCCAACGTGCACAGTTCATCTGAATTAAGAACAGCATGCCGAGGGAGGACCCCAACGCGCATAGTTCATCTGAGAATAAAAACACTATGCCGAGGGAGGACCCCAACGCGCATAGTTCATCTGAATAAAAAAAACACTATGCCGAGGGAGGACCCCAACGTGCATAGTTCATCTGAATTTCCTTAGTTACATAATTATACAAGCAGGGTTCATTCATTTTTATTCATCACCATAAACTCAAGGGATAACCCACTAAGTGGACAGCACATGGGCATTTCAAGGTACAACCAGTGATATTTAATAAGAAAAACGATCAAGACAGCTCGATGGTTAAAACAGCATGACAACAATTTGGTTACCAATTCAATGGACTAGACTTTTGGGTTAAGATTTCTAGACAAGCACCTCAACCGTCGAAATATGGTAAACTCAACAAGTGTTGAAAAAAAGGCAAAATTTAGAATCAAGGACAAGAGGGAGAGCAAGAACACTACTTGCCTCGAATTACCGGAAAAATCTCCCCAAATCCCCACTCGTCGCGATAGGAGCCGAAATCTGGACGAAAGATGTCTGGAATAACGGTTAGGGCCGAAAACCCTAGCAAAAAACTCGAGAAACGGGGGAAGAAATTACCCCGATGGCGCAGCTCTCGACGAGAGCTCTCCAGATCTACGATCGGTGGGAAAAACCGAGCACCGGAGCTCCGTCGGTGGTCACCGGAAGAGGCACGGAAGGCAAACTTCTCCGCACACGCCGCTCTGGTACGGAAGGCAGGAGAAATCTAGGTCGCTAAAGATAAGAAGAAGCAGAGTATAAATACTCCACAGCCGAAAGGACCGGGTTCAGCAACACCGGTCCGGCAGTGTCGACACACTACAGAACAGCAGTGTCGACACCAGTCGGTAGTGTCGACACAGCTGTGTCGACACCCGACAGCCAGCGGTGTCGACACCCTATGTCGACACCAGTCGGTAGTGTCGACACAGCTGTGTCGACACCCGACAGCCCGCGGTGTCGACACCAGTGTAGTGTCGACACCCTGTGTCGACACTAGTCGGTAGTGTCGACACAGCTGTGTCGACACCCGACAGCCAGCGGTGTCGACAGCCTGTGTCGACACCAGTCGGCAGTGTCGACACAGCTGTGTCGACACCCGACAGCCAGCGGTGTCGACACCATGTGTCGACACCAGTCGGATCTGCACGACTAATGCTGACCTCCAGTCAAAGCCCAGAGAATCAGCCAATCGTCGAGCTCCGCTTGACGATCGTCGAACTCCAAGCAGCAACCGGAAAGGAAAAACTATCGTCGAGCTCCGCTCGACGATCGTCGAACCCACACAACGACTAAAAGACAAAAGCGATCGTCGAGCTCCGCTCGACGATCGTCGAACCCAGGCAACACCAGAAAGAAAAGGGCGATCGTCGAGCTCCTCTCGGCGATCGTCAAACCTAGACAGCGCCAGAAAAAAATAACAAGAAATTTAAAATATCACGCGAAAAAGGTTGGTTCGACGAAGCTGGACGAGCAAGACTAAAATCGATCAGTTAAGTTTTCCAAGAGTGAAATTTTCCGTCACTATCAAAGATTGTGGAATTCAGCCGACTGAATCGAAAAGATACGAAAACGCACTATCGGCGACGCGCCACCAACTGCACGCTAAAGTAACGCCCTTACGTCATTATGATGCCAACAAGAGGAGAGAAATAATGCCGAAAAAAGTAGGGGCGTTACAGTCACCCCTCCAAAAAGGAAGTTTCGTCCCGAAACTTGAAACACGAACGAAATAAGAGGATAGAGGACGAGACAAGACAAAGAATTCTTGAAACTAGAATACTAACTAGGGAGACTAGGAGAACAGCTGAGGGTGAGATTTTCTCATTATGGATTCCAATTCCCAAGTTGCACCTCCTGCATCCTGATTTCGCCAGAGAACCTTAACCATAGGAATTGTTTTCTTTCTTAGCACACGGTCTTGCGTCTCCAGAATACGGACATGTTCTTCAACATACGAGAGATTAGGCTGCAACTGGGGTACTGATTCAAGGACATGCTGCTCACTATGGACACACTTTCGCAACTGGCTCACGTGAAACACGTCGTGAACACCAGGGAAAGAATCAGTCAACTCTATTTTATAGGCAGAAACTCCAATGCGCTCCAAAATCTGAAAAGGCCCCACATACCTGGGATCTTGTTTATGGTTTTTCCAAATCTTTTAACACCCGACATCAGGGAGACCTTCAAAAACACCATGTCCCCAACTGCAAACTCCAGATCAACTCTGCGCTGGTTTGCATACTTCTCGTATCCCTCCTGAGCTATCCTCAGCTTTTCACGAATGTGCCTTACTGAAGTACTCTTATCCTCCAGCACTTCCGGTCCGAGCAACGGCTTCTCGCCAACTTCTGTCCAAAACAGGGGAGTTCGACAACGCCTTCCATATAAAGCTTCAAAGGGCGCCATCTGCAAACTTTCCTGATAACTATTATTGTACGCAAACTTCATTAATCCGAGGCATTTATCCCAAGCTCCGCCATGGTCCAGAATATAACATCTAAGCATATCCTCCAAGATCTGGTTCACTCTCTCCGTCTGACCATTTGTCTGCGGATGATAGGCAGTAGAATACCTAAGGTCAGTACTAGAGCTCCTTGTAAGCTTTGCCAGAATCGAGACATGAAACGGGAGTCTCGGTCGGACACAATACTCGTAGGTACACCATGAAGTCTGATAACTTCGTTCAGATAAAGCTCAGCTATCTTTTCCATGGAATAACTAATCTTGAAAGGCACAAAGTGGGCACACTTGGTTAGTCTGTCCACGATGACCCACACTGCATCATGCCCTCGGGGAGATCTAGGCAAACCGGTTATGAAATCCATTGATACACTCTCCCATTTCCAACTCGGTATATCTAAGGGCGTTAACTTACCACCCGGCCTTCTGTGATCAGCTTTGACACGCTGACAGGTATAATATTCAGACACAAATCTTGCGATGTCATTCTTCATGCCTGACCAACAAACAATCTGCTTCAAATCTCTGTACATTTTCGTGGAGCCAGGATGATATACAACACTGGAACCATGCGCTTCACTACATATTCTTGATCGGATGTCCCCAACAGCAGGAATACAGTATCTGCCACGGTACTTTAAGGTACCTACGTCGTCAATTATAAAGTCGGGTAATTCCCTTCTCTCAGTTCTACTGCGGAGGTGCTGCAAGTCAGGATCGTCCTTCTGATGTAATTTAGTGAGAGTAATCCACGAAGGCTCATCCACCTCTAGGCTACTCGGCAAAGCGCTATTCCCTACGGTTATGTCCATGAGCAAGAACTCTTCGACAAGGGTTGCACTGAGAGGTTAAAGATGTGTGCGGGCTTCCGGCTCAACGCATCTGCTACTACATTAGCCTTGCTGGGATGATAAAGGATATCCACTTCGTAGTCCGCAACATACTCTAACCATCGACTCTGGCGCAAATTCAGTTCCTTCTGAGTAAAGACATATTTCAAACTTTTCTGATCTGAATAAATTTTGCATTACACTCCATATAGAAGATTTCTCCACAACTTCAAAGCATAAATGACGGCAGCAAATTCTAGATCGTGCGTAGGGTAATTCTTTTCATGCACCTTCAATTGTCTTGATCCATACGCAATCACCTTGCCGTCCTGCATCAACACGCAACCGAGTCCAACTCGCGAGGCGTCCACGTAAACAGCATACTCCACTCCTTCCACTGGCAATGCCAACACGGGAGCAGAACACAAACGCCTCTTGAGCTCTTGAAAAGCTTCCTCACAGGCATCGCTCTAAACAAAAGTTGCGCTCTTTTGGGTAAGCCTGGTCAACGGCGCAGAGAGAACAGAGAATCCTTCCACAAATCTTCTGTAGTAACCTGCCAACCCTAAGAAGCTCCTTATCTCCTTAGGCGATGCAGGTCTCTTCCAATCCAAAACCGCAGCTATCTTTGCAGAGTCCACTGAGATACCATCCTTACTTACAATGTGTCCTAGGAAAGACACCTGAGATATCCAGAACTCACACTTGCTAAGCTTCGCATACAGCTTGTGCTCCCTCAGAGTAGACAAGACCAAGCACAAGTGCAAGACGTGCTCATCTGCATTTCTAGAATATACTAGGACATCGTCAATGAACACCACCACGAACTTATCCAGAAAATCTTTGAACACCCGGTTCATCATGTCCATAAAAGCTGACGGTGCATTCGTTAATCCAAAAGACATCACCAGAAATTCAAAGTGACCATAACGAGAACGAAAAGCGGTTCGCAGAATGTCTGACTCCCGGATCCTCAACTGATGGTAGCCTGAACGGAAGTCAATCTTCGAGAACACGGAGCTACCCCGCAACTAATCGAACAAATCATCGATCCTAGGCAACAGATATCTGTTCTTAATTATTACCTTATTTAGCTCTCGATAATCAATGCATAGTCTCATCGTTCCGTCCTTTTTCTTCACGAAGAGCACTGGTGCACCCCAGGGGGAAGAACTGGGTCTAATAAAACCACATTGCAATAACTCATCCAGTTGAGTAGGCAGCTCCTCTAACTCACGCGGCGCCATGCGGTACGACGCTTTTGCAATAGGGCGAGTGCCTGGCTCGAGGTCTATAACAAACTCCACCTCTCTCTCAGGAGGAAGTCCAGGAAGGCTATCTGGAAAAACATCCGGAAACTCGCACACCACAGAAACGTCCTCTACTTGAAGCTCAACCGGTGCAGCTCCCAGAACAGAAACAGAGACAAGAAAAGAATCACAGCCAGACTCTTGAAATATACGAGCACGTACCGCAGAAATGATCGGAGATTCCGGACGCGGCAAACAATACACACTCATGGGCTGGCCATTGCTACCCTTGAAATCCAAGCGCTTGTGCTTGCACTGAATGACAGCATCATAGCTGGACAACCAGTCCATGCCCAAAATCATGTCAAAGTCTACCAGATCTAGCACCTTCAGATCCGCAATCGCTAGAAACCCGCCTAGGGAGATGGGGCACTTTTGCATACCCTGGCTTGACCTCACCAACTCTCCTGAAGGAAATTTGACATTAATGGAGGTGTCTAACTGGTCGAGAGCCCAACGATGACGGTCCACAAAACTTCTTGCCACAAAAGAATGAGTAGCACCCGAATCGAACAAAACGCGCGCCCACTTATTCTTCACCTTAAATTCACCTAAATATGCAGAAACCATATATTCACTAAAAGAAATAACTAGCCGAGTCAGAGACTAACCTGCGATCACCTGAGTCGATGATTGGGCTTCCTCCTTGGTCAGCACATTCAACTTTCCTTTTCCTTTGTCCGCGAGAGGCGGGGGCGGCGGTAAAGTCTGCAACGGGACTGCATGCAGCGCAGGCTGGCTCTGCGGGCAATTAGCCCTCATGTGTCCTCTTTGGCCACAGAGATAACAGGCTCCAGCCTTCTTGCGACAACGGGCCACATCATGCCCACTCCTCTGACAATAAGAACAGACAGGGCCCCCTTTGGAAGCATCCTGGATCGCATGCACCTGAGACAGCTTCTGCGCATCCAATCTCTTAAAACACCTATCGAGAGGGTGCCCCGGCTTACTACAGAGGCTACACACCTCTCTTCTATCCTTCTTCACTGCAGGGCCAGATGCCCTCGCACTTCCTCCATCGTCAGATTTCCTCTTGTCCTTCTTTGCAAGCGATCCCCGATTCTTCACATTTTCTATCGCCTCAACCTTTAAGGCAGCTTCAACTACTTCGGCAAAGGTCTCCGACTTGTAGGCGTTGACCAGCTGCTGGATATCATACCTCAGACCACCCAAAAAGCGCTTCACTCTGCCTTCTTCAGATGATATCAGATCTGGGGCGAAACGACTAAGCTTGCCAAACTCGACCTCGTACTCACCAACAGTAAGTTGCCGCTGCTTTAGGTGTAGGAAGCTATTCATGAGACGGTCTCGCTCGACCGATGGTAGGAACTTCTTTAGTAACATACTCCTGAACGATTCGCACGAGCATCCATCAGAAAGGTTCTCCTTTTCTCTGATCCCCCAACTCTTCGCAAGGCCCTTGAGTTGATAAGCCGCAATCATCACCTTTTGATCGGGAGAAACGCCAGAGTAGGAAAACATTTCTTCCATGGCAATAATCCAGTCATCCAATGCCATGAAGTCTGCCCCACCGTCATAAGACGGGGGTCCTAAATGCTGGAAGTGAGAAATGAAATTCATCTCAGGCGGCAACGCGACTGGGGGAACTAGAGCAATAGGCGGAGTAGGAACAGCTTGGTCCATAGCAGGACCCTATGCTCTGGTTGCTGCCCGGAGATGACAGCCAACAACGATTGCATCTGGGACTGCATGTCCACCATCTGCTTTGCCAGGGTCTCATTACTTTGCCTCAGCGCTTCGATCACCGCTTCGCTCTGGGCACCTGAATACTCACCCTCTGACTGGGGAGTCGACCTCGTCACAACGCGCTTAGGCGGCATTCTACAGAACAAACGGAGATCTAGTCAGACTTTGCCTAAGACATCACAAACTGGGAAGGCATTCCCTAAACACACTATTTCGGGTTCACATTGACCGATATGAACAAAAGACCTATCAGGGACCTAGCTTAAGACACCGAAGATAGAAACTAGAATACCCTGACACAGTTCAGATCAGGAACGGACAAACTCAGATCAGGTCGGAAAAGAACCGATACTTGCTCCTACTGTTACCTTGCTCTGGGAAATCATAAAATGGTGTTATGCTTCTAACTTGTGCCTATAATATGAATGCATGAATGTATAAATTTCATCTCAAGGTATGGGTGTACATATGTCATCATGCAGATCTTTAACTTGGCACGTGTGCTTATGCAATGATATGCTATGTATGCAGTACTATGCATACTAAAATAACGCCTTAGTGCATGCTATGAGCGGCGTACACATACAATATTATGCATCCCATACTACATAATATTGTATGTAACGAAGAAAGAAAACGCGCTAATGGGCATCCATATGATGATGGTTATGCATCCCATACTACATAACCGTCACATGTTGCCACCTGTGGTGGATCTATATACAAACACATATTATGCATCACATACTACATAATATGCCCCATATACTTCTTACCATGCTATGAGTGTAGTGTTCGTGCTTCCATCAAAATCTACTGATGACAAATTGGTGTGTGTATGCAATGCAATGATACAACTAGGGCTTTGCTTAAGGGAAAGTTGTTCGACTGGCTTGGCCAACCAACAAACCCTCTTGCAAAACCTGCATCTGATACCAACCGTCACGACCCGCATTTTCTCCGTATTCAAAAAATACGTCAGAGTAGAGAAACTACGCGCCGTGATGCCACGCCATGCAGGGGACAACTGCAGACGCTCAGGCATCCCGTACTCACATTTACTTCAAGTAAAAGATTTATAACTTTTAGTTAAAAACAATGCGTATAAATTAATAGAGTTAATAACTGTGTCCCTCGGTCGGGTGGACTACTGTCCAAAGGTGAGAAAATGAACATATTTTACGCGTCGGAAAATACTGAGTTAGCTCATTTGTTATCCTACGTGGGGGTGAGGTTTCAGTGTCGTAAAGAGTTGGCGTGACTTCTACATTTACTATATATATATATATAGAAATATTTTGTACGTTTAAAAGTGGTAGCTTTAGCAGTTGAAGTCATGTCATGCCAATATTCCGGAATCGCAGTTTTGTATACTTTAAAATAACTAAATGCATCCTAACATAAATCCTTCCCAGAGAGCAAGAACCATCAGGTAAAAAGTAACAGTAGTAACAACAGCAAGTAGTCCAATCACAGAAGGGTCCAAGCCTATGGGCGTCAACAACTGACACGAACACATAACAAAATCAGTCAAGTCTAAGCAAGACAACTACCTCAAACTCCGAGGTGGAAACAAACAGCCGTCGGAACCAGCCGCACCAGAAGCCCATGTCTGTCAGCTAAACCTGCTACAGCTCTGATCCTAAGGCATTTAAAAGAAGAACACCTCAGAAACAAGTCACAAGTAGGATAAGAGTAAAAACAGACTACACAAACCTCAAAGAAAAGGAGAATGAAAGAAAAAGGTGACTGCAACAAAACGGTCAGCAGAGTAAAGGTGAGCAACAGTAAAACTAGCCTAGCAAGAAATGATAAACACTGAATCAAGATGGAATAAGCACCAGCAACAGAAATTTAATCTTTCATTAATAACTACCATGCTGAGGGAGGAACCCCAACGCGCACAGTTCATCTGCGTATAGAACACTATGCCGAGGGAGGCCCCCAACGCGCACAGTTCATCTGAATTAAGAACACCATGCCGAGGGAGGACCCCAACGCGCATAGTTCATCTGAGAATAAAAACACTATGCCGAGGGAGGACCCCAACGCGCATAGTTCATCTGAATAAAAAAAACACTATGCCGAGGGAGGACCCCAACGCGCATAGTTCATCTGCATTTCCTTAGTTACATAATTATACAAGCAGGGTTCATTCATTTTTATTCATCACCATAAACTCAAGGGATAACCCACTAAGTGGACAGCACATGGGCATTTCAAGGTACAACCAGTGATATTTAATAAGAAGAACGATCAAGATAGCTCGATGGTTAAAACAGCATGACAACAATTTGGTTACCAATTCAATGGACTAGACTTTTGGGTTAGGATTTCTGGACAAGCACCTCAACCGTCGAAATATGGTAAACTCAACAAGTGTTGAAAAAAAGGCAAAATTTAGAATCAAGGACAACAGGGAGTGCAAGAACACTACTTGCCTCGAATTACAGGAAAAATCTCCCCAAATCCCCACTCGTCGCGATAGGAGCCGAAATCTGGACGAAAGATGTCTGGAATAACGGTTAGGGCCGAAAACCCTAGCAAGAAAACTCGAGAAACGGGGAAGAAATTACCCCGATGGCGCAGCTCTCGACGAGAGCTCTCCAGATCTACGATCGATGGGAAAAACCGAGCACCGGAGCTCCGTCGGTGGTCACCAGAAGAGGCACAGAAGGCAAACTTCTCCGCACACGCCGCTCTGGTACGGAAGGCAGGAGAAATCTAGGTCGCTAAAGATAAGAAGAAGCAGAGTATAAATACTCCACAGCCGAAAGGACCGGGTTCAGCAACACCGGTCCGGCAGTGTCGACACACTACAGAATAGCGGTGTCGACACCAGTCGTCAGTGTCGACACAGCTGTGTCGACACCCGACAGCTAGCGGTGTCGACACCCTGTGTCGACACCAGTCGGCAGTGTCGACACAGTTGTGTCGACAGCCGACAGCCCGCGGTGTCGACACCCTGTGTCGACACCAGTCGGCAGTGTCGACACAGCTGTGTCGACACCCGACAGCTAGCGGTGTCGACACCCTGTGTCGACACCAGTCGGCAGTGTCGACACAGTTGGGTCGACACCCGATAGCCAGTGGTGTCGACACCAGTCGGCTCCGCACGACTAATGCCAACCTCCAGTCAAAGCCTGGAGAATCAGCCAATCGTCGAGCTCCGCTCGACGATCGTCGAACTCCAAGCAGCAACCAAAAGGAAAAACTATCGTCGAGCTACGCTCAATGATCGTCGAACCCAGACAACGACTAAAAGATAAAAGCGATCGTCGAGCTCCGCTCAACGATCGTCGAACCCAGGCAACACAAGAAAGAAAAGGGCGATCGTCGAGCTCCGCTCGGCGATCGTCGAACCCAGACAGCGCTAGAAAAAAATAACAAGAAATTTAAAATATCACGCGAAAAAGGTTGGTTCGACGAAGCTAGACGAGCAAGACTAAAATCGATCAGTTAAGTTTTCCAAGAGTGAAATTTTCCGTTACTGTCAAAGATTCAAGAATTCAGCCGACTGAATTGACAAGACGCGAAAACGCACTATCGGCGACGTGCCACCAACTGCACGCTGAAGTAATGCTCTTACGTCATAATGATGCTAACAAGAGGAGAAAAATAATGTCGAAAAAAGCAGGGGCGTTATAGTGGTGGTGAAGACGCTGAAGTGTCAGGATTCATCGTTAATATGCCCTAAGTGCACTGGGTGTTTGGCCGTGCGAGCCTACACCTATGGCGAAATATATAGTTGCACTTTATTGTTTAGCTGGGCTAATGAATTGCAGGGAAGGAGCACCGCCGTCCTGACCTAGGGGCAGGGTCATTATAATTTGGTCGGCTTTTGGCTGACCGTTGCTTTGTTTTCCACCGTGCGGTGGAATGTGCTTGCAGGTGCTGTGGAGCCGAGTACCAAATAGCGGGCTGGAGCCCATGTTGCTGTGCTGGCCCTAGAAGGCCGTAAAGAATAGTTGTACTTTACTTTTGTCATGTGTGGCCGGCCTGCGAGCCGATGTATGGAAAACACTATTTATTAAGTGAACTATTGTAAGGCCATAAGGCCATGTACCCTTTCAGTGTATTTTGAGTTTCATTCCAGTACTGTGGTTGTGGACATTCATGTTTATTGGATTTAAGTTTTGGATTCTTTCAACTTTAAAAACATTCGCTAGAATGCTCTGTGTAGGATGAGTAGTCTTAATTGGATAGTTTGAATATTCTTATGTAACCCTTCCGACTGTCTGTGGTATATGGCGTCGGGTTCCAACTAGACCTTCTGTTATATGCCATGTGACAGATGGGGGTGTTACACTTATGCACATTGACACTTAATGTTATGGTTGTGTTTGGGACTCTAAAATGTTGTAAGGCCATAATGTTGCGTCGATACTCATATGTTAGTGGATAACTTCTGGTCTTGCTTTTTGTTTCCGCTGTGTTTAGTCTCAGTTTTGAGTTGGGTAGATTATATCATCTTATAATGCTTAAGCTATGGCGTCTGTATATTGTGGGGCCCCGGCCAGACCCATATTATACAGTCATTGTAGGGGAGGTGTTACACTTTGGTATAAGAGCCGGGTTAGTGTCCAAGGTAACGATTCGTGGTCGAATGTCGTCATTGGATCGCGTAATGAAGTTATCCACCTAGGAGTATCGCGGGACTAGGAGTGTCCATGTGTGAAAGAGTGGTTGTCCGACATGGAGACTAACAAATGAAATATTTTATAAGCCTCCATCCTTTAACGTTCAAGGGTGTCGGCACGCCGACCGATGCAGAGGATTGGTGGGCAAGGATTCAAGAACTGATGAGGGCGGCCGAGACGCTGGTAGAGAAGCAAGCTGAGTTTGGAAGTTTCATGTTGGAAGGTGATGCTAAGCTATGGTTGGTGAGCCATAGCGTCGCCAGTTTCCTGGACGCACCCCATCCATAGAGGAGTTTGGGAATGCTTTCTTGAAAAAGTACATTCCTGCATCGACGAGGTTAACCCTTCATAGGCAATTTCTGCACTTGGTGCAGCGGGACAAGATGTGGAGAGGGACAGCTTCTTCTACCATAGGATGGCGGAGAATCTGAGATAACCCTTCATATCTATGAAGAATGATGGTTTCAATAAGCTGGTTGAGGCTGCCAGAACGTTGAAGAGCGATTTGGAGCGAACCAAGCGTCGAAAGGGTTTTGTTGTCAAGCAGGGAGAAGGAAAGTCTTCTCAATCTCAAGGAAGGACTGACGGGAGTAAGTGGAAGAAGAAGTCCCATCCCTACAAGAATTAGGAGAAGGATAGTATGACGTCAGGGGGGTCTCGCTTCAAGGGACCACGATTGTGCTACAAGTGTGGCAAACCGGGCCACATAGCTCATTTCTGTACTGAGTGTGGCGCTGAGCAGGGCAAAGATAAGAATAGTCGGTGTGCTTCGGTCCCAGCGCAGTGGAGAAAGGAAAGATGGCAGAGCCTACTGCTTCTCGCTTCCAACCCGTGCATCCAAGGGCATACAACCTTGGGCAGTAGGAAGCGATCCGCCAACCCGATGTGGTGACAAGCTTTGTGTTAGTTTCTGGGTACCCTGCTAGGGTATTGTTTGATACGCGAGCATCGTACTCCTTCCTTGTGGAAAGTTTTATCCGGAGGATTGGAGTTGAGCCACTCTCGACGGACGCAAAGCTGAAGGTGTGCATGTCCAATGGGTCATCCATGACGACTGGAGTGAAGCAGTGTATTTGTTGGAGTTTGGTCGGAGTTGACTTCACGTTGGTAGCGGAGGTTCTACCATTGGTTGAGTTCGATTTAATATTGGGTATGGACTGGCTTATAGAGCAGCATGTCAGTATTGACTGCCTATCTAAGGTGGTGACCCTGAGAAGTGAAGGGCAGGCAAAAGTTATGTTTGAGGGTCTTAGTGGAGTGTCCTGCTCCATGATTTCGGTCATACAGTTGGTGCGGGCAGTTAACCAGGGAGGAGTAGCTCTTGTAGCATTGTTGGAGGTTCGTCTTTCCAGGTTGTCACTCTGAGATGTGCTAGTAGTGGCAGAGTTCGAGGATATGTTTCCCGAGGAGCTTCCTGGAGCACCTCCTCGACGGGAGATTAATTTCTCGATTGAGTTAGTGCCAGAGGCTAGACCGGTGTCACATCCTCCTTTTAGGATGGCACCAGAAGAGTTGACCGAACTCAAAGTACAGTCGCAGGAACTGTTGGAGCATGGGTATATTAGACCCAGTTCTTCACCATGGAGCGCGCCAGTGTTGCTTGTGAAGAACAAAGACGGTAGTATGCGGTTGTGCATAGACTACCGAGAGTTGAATAAACTGACTGTCAAGAATAAGTATCTGATTCCTCAGATAGATGACCTGTTTGACCAGTTGGTGGGGTCAGTGGTGTATTCTAGGTTGGACTTGAAGTCAGGATACTACTAGTTGCGGATTCGAGATGAGGACATACCCAAGACAGCTTTTGGTACGAGGTATGGTAATGTCGAGTTCTCGGTGATGCCATTCGGGTTGACGAACGCACCATCAGTATTCATGGATCTGATGAATTGAGTATTTCGTAAATACTTGGATTCTTTTGTTGTCATCTTTATCAATGATATTTTGGTATACTCCAAATCGGAGGCTGAGCAAGAGACTCATTTGAGAATAGTGTTGCAAGTGTTGAGAGAGAACCAGCTTTATGCAAAGTTCTCAAAGTGAGAGTTCTAGTTGGAGAAGGTGGAATTTCTGGGCCATGTGATTAGTGGTGATGGGGTGGCGGTGGATCCTGTAAAAGTGAAGTCCATCAGAGATTGACCAGTTTTGAGAACCGGTGCAGAAGTCCGAAATTTCCTTGTACTAGACGGGTACTATAGAAGTTTTGTGGAAAACTTTTCGTGGATATCTCTACCCCTCACTTTTCTAACTCGTAAGGACCAGAGGTTTGTGTGGACTCAAGAGTGCAATCAGGCGTTTGACACCCTGAAGGAAAGGCTGATGACAGCTCCAATCCTAAGTCTGCCTAAAGGGACTGAAGGATTTCAGATTTTCAGTGACACA
This sequence comes from Platanthera guangdongensis, assembly GCA_039583875.1. Classification (NCBI taxonomy): domain Eukaryota; kingdom Viridiplantae; phylum Streptophyta; class Magnoliopsida; order Asparagales; family Orchidaceae; genus Platanthera; species Platanthera guangdongensis. The sequence continues at coordinate 92,362,627 of CM077167.1, forward strand.
TCAGGATGTGGGCTGGGTAGCGTGTTGGTGCAACATGTCAGTGTTATAGCTTTTGGGTCTAGGCAGTTGAAGCCTCACGCGAGGAATTACCCCATCCATGACTTGGAGTTGGCGGCAGTAATTTTTTGCATTAAAGTTGTCGTGGCACTACGTGTATGGTGCGAAGGTGGAGATCTTCACGGACCACAAAAGCCTGAAGTATCTTCTAGACCAAAAGGACTTGATTATGTGGCAGCGCAGATGGGTCAAGTTCTTTGGAGACTATGAAGTGGCGATTCAGTATATGCTAGACAAAGCCAACATGGTGGTGGATTCCTTGACTAGGAAATACTCTGGTTGAGGGAGTTGGATCGAAGCTCATGATAAGAGGTTGATGCGAGACTGTGAGTCCCTCGGCATTGAGTGCGTAGCAAGAGGCAAGTCAAGCATGGCTCGATTGAACTGGATCGAGTTGCAAAACGACTTATCTGATCGTATCCGGGAAGCGACTAGTTTGGATGAAGAGTTTCAGCAATTCGTGGTGGAAGCTCAAAAGGGCGAGGGTAGCGCCTGAGAGATGATTGATGGGGTCTTAAGGAAGGACGGAAGGATATGTATACCATAGTTCGGTAAGCTCCGTGAGGAGTTGATGTTTAAGGCTCATTTTACTAAGTACTCCATTCACCCGGGCAGTACAAAGATGTACTTAGATATGAGGAAATCCTTTTGGTGGCCTGGTTTAAAGCGTGATATAGCGTTATACATGAGTCGGTGCCAAACTTGCGCCTTGGTGAAGGCCGAGTGTCAAACGCTGGGCGGGTCCCTGAAGCCTCTTCTGATCCCCGAATGTAAGTTTGATGACATCTCCATGGATTTTGTGTATGGCTTACCTCGATCGCAGCAGAGTAATGATGCGATTTGTGTGATTGTGAATCGCTTGACCAAAGTGGCTCATTTCATCCCAAATTAGAAAGAGGACAATGTGGAGAAGCTGACAGAGTTGTACGTTCGCAACATTGAACGACTACATAGGATTTCTAGGTGTATAGTCAATGATCACGATGGACGTTTCACGTCCAAAGACTGGAGGTTGGTTCAAAAAAGTCTGGGCATGAAGCTTAAGTTCAGTACTACGTTCCATCCTCAAACTGATGGACAAATAGAAAGAACGAATAGTACAATGGAGGATATACTGTGAAGGTGTACTCTTGACTTTGGGAAGAAGTGGGAGGATCACCTCTTCATGGTAGAGTTTGCCTATAACAACAGTTACCAAGCAAGTATAAAGATGGCGCCATGCGAAGCTTTGTATGGAAGGCGTTGTCGAACGCCAATGTCTTGGATAGAGGCGGGAGACACCAAACTTTAGGGAAAATAAGTGGTGGCAGATGCATGCGAGTTGGTGTGAACCATTCAGGAGCGCATGAAGGTTGCCCAGGACCGGCAAGCAAAGTATTTTGATGCTCGCCATAGGAATATGGAGTTTGCGGTAGACAACTGGGTCTATCTCAAGATCAATCCATTCAAAGGCTTTTCGCGGATCCTCTGACTCGAGAAGTTGAGTCCAAGGTTTTGGGGACCATTCGAGATTATAGAACGTATTGGAGAAGCAGCTTACCAGTTTGCGTTGTCCATGGAGCTGAGTGGATTACACGATGTTTTTCATGTCTCCATCTTGAGAAAAGCCTTGGTGGAGGCTAGTGTGGTGATCGAACCGACGACGGTGCCGGTAGAAGAGGAATTGAGGACGAAAGTCCATCCAGTAGGCATAGAGGATTCAGAAGTTTGGCAGTTGCGTAGCAAAGAGGTGAAGCTCGTAAAGGTGCGTTGGGACAACTACGGGCGGGATGACTTCTCTTGGTAGTGAGAACAAATCATGCGCGAAGAGTATCCCGAGTTATTTGTATAATGTTGAGCGGAACAATGTTAGATATGTTGCAACAGTATTTTGAGGCATTGCAACATTTTTCTTATTGTTTGCCTGAATGAAAATGAGTTGTGAAAAGTTGTTGTAATGATGTTTAAATTTGTCGCAACAATCTTCTTGTTGTCTTCCTGTATGAAGACTAATTTCCGGGATGAAATTCTTGTATGGGGAGGAGTTGTAACACCCCAAATTTGAGGAGCCAGTGCTGTTCGATGAAATTCAGGGATCGTTGAAGGCCGTTCAACGAAATTCGAGTTGTGGCCGCTCGACGAAAGTTGAGCTATGTCCTTCGTCGAACTCCGTGCCGCTCAACGAAAGTTGAGCTGTGGCCTTCGTCGAACTCATGGCCGCTCGACGAAAGTCGAGCTGTGGCCTTCCTCGAAATCAGCGCCGCTCGACGAAAGTCGAGCTGTGGCCTTCATCGAACTTAGGGCCGCTCGACAAAAGTCGAGCTGTGGCCTTCGTCGAACTCAGGGCCGCTCGACGAAAGTCCAGTTGTGGCCTTTGTGGAACTCAAGTCCGCTTGACAAAACTCGAGCTATGGCCTTCGTCGAACTCAGGGCCGCTTGACGAAAGTTGAGCTATGGCCGCTCGACGAAAGTCAAGCTGGTGGCTTCTCGTCGAGCGCAGTGATGTCCGTCGTGCTTGGGTTCGTCGAGTTCACGAATTTACATCGAGCTGGGGGATTTTTGTCGAGCTCAGTGTTGTTTGTCGAGCTGAGGGCATTTCGTTGATCTCACGGCTTTTTGTCAAGCTCAAGACGATCGACGAAGCATGAATTGTTCGACTAAATTGCAGAATTGCGGGTCTCATGGATCTATTTCTTAGCCATTTGATTTAACATAAAAGTTGATCTTGGACCCCAGGATTATCTACCCAAAGGGTTTTAGTAGGGCTGAGCGCTTCTCTCCCTCACTTGTGATCATTTTGGAGTTGACTTAGGGTTTGAGAGAGAGAGAGAGAGAGTTCTGAGGAGGAAGAGAGGAGCTTTCTCCGCCATTAACGGAGCTTTAGAGCTCTGATTGTCATTCCGAGGCCAGATCCGTGAAGAGGACACAAAGGCGCTCGTTTTCATCCGTGCAAGACAAGGGCTTCATGGCTAGAAAGAGAAGTCGAAGGGTAACGACACTTCTCCTCTCGGTTTTAGGATTCATCCATGGCATCTATGCTTTCTTTGTTTTTCTTTCAAGCATTATAGGCACTGTATCTCTCAAGTGAGAGGGGTTCGGGTTGTCATGGTTCAAGAGGAGCCAATGGGTCGATTGTGTCTGTCCCCGACATGATATTGCATTAGTTATTCACTCCGTTAGTGGATTAGGCATTGTATGTGAAGCCGTAGTCGTGACCATAGTCCGACTCAGTGATGTTGCATTGCGAGCCTTAAGGATTTTGTATCAATCCGTTAGCGGCAAGATGTTGTTTGTGATGTTGTTTTCCCCTTTTTGTGTGATTACGTGTGGCCGGAACCGGACCGGGTGTAAATTAGAGTACACGCGGGGCACGGGGATGGTACGGTACAAGTATTGGAATAGGGTGGGAAAGGCATTGGATTGTGATGTGCTAAGGCGTGGTTTGTCTATGCGGTCAGATGGCTAGCCCGTGACATTGCAAAGTTATGTGTGGAGAGTGTTCCGGCGAGACAATCGCCTTCTATGGAATTGACGAAAACGCAGAGCTTTGGTCAAGCCCGGACAATCCTAGATGGGTCCCGCTGGGTCTCCATCGGTGGACTTGATCCCAATATTAGAGCCGGGCCTGCGTCATCGTTAACGGGTTGGGTCTAGCAAGGGTTCTTAGTTTCAGTTTGTTTGTGTGGCGGAATCCTGATGTGAGAAGTCATAGCTTGCAGGAAAGCCTGGGTTTAAGACCCATAAGTAGGTGGGGCCTAGGCGAGCATTCCGTGTGGCGGCTTGTATGTTGTTTTGGGGAAATTGGAAGTACCCTTGTGATTGAGGCTTGAACGCCGATGGGAAAATTGGAAGTACCCTTGTGATTGCGGCTTGAATGCCGATGGGGAAATCGAAAGTACCCCTGTGTTTGTGGCTTAACGTCGATGGGGAAATTGGAAGTACCTGATGTGATGATGTGTTAGAAGCATACTCTTTAGGGTGCTGGGTGAAACCCAGGATTGCATTCATGCTACATTGTAGGCCCCGTTTATTATATGCTTAACATAGAAATGTGTTTGCTGTATGAGACATCCAAACCTGTTTTACTACTTTAAATGTACTTGTATTTTGCATATGAAGTGCTGATTTGCAGGGTGATGTAGTGCCCTGGGGTCCGCTAGGGACGGCCGGGTGGAGATGTGTTGGTTACACAGTTGAGGTTAGCCTTTATTGACCCATGTTACAACCAAATTTTTACAGGACAAGGATCGCAAGCGGGAGCAAGCTTGCCGGCCAAAAAGGCCTAAGCATCATGAAGTGTTAAAAGACGTGTTATAGCTCTTTTGTTTCCGCTATGTTTAGTCTGAGTTTTGAGGTTGGTAGTTTATATCATCTTATAATGCCTAAGCTGTGGCTTCTGTATATTGTGGTGGCCCGACCGGACCCATATTATACGGTCATTACAGGGGAGGTGTTACACGACCATTCCTTCACGGCACGCACCTTGGTCGGATCCACATCTAACCCAACACTGCTGATCACGTAGCCTAAAAAGGCAACTTCTCGGAGCCAAAATTCACACTTGATGAACTTGGCAAACAAGTTATGCTCTTTTAATTTCGTCAGCACCAAGGTCAAGTGCTCCACATGATCCTCTTCTATCTTTGAATAGACTAAAATGTCATCGATGAAGACGATGATGAAGACATCCAGGAATGGATCAAACACTTTGTTCATCAGGCTCATGAATGCTGAAGGGGCGTTCGTGAGTCCAAAAGGCATCACGATGAACTCATATTGCCCATACCTCGAGCTAAACATCATTTTCTGGATATCTTCCTCTTGTATCCTCAGTTGGTAATACCTAGTTCGATTTTAAAAAATGAGAACTTGGCCTTGTCCAACGGCTTCATGAAAATATCTGTGACCTGCTTGTCCATCGGGACATAGCTGAGGGCTATGTCCTTATTCTCCACATGCTCATGAATGAAGTGATAGCGCACCTCGATGTGCTTTGTCCGGCTATGGGAGAATGGATTGTTTGTGATCGCTATTGCGATGGATGAGTCACAATACATTGGAATCCCTCTGAACTTCAAGTTATAGTCTTATAATTGATTCTGGATACCTAGAAGTTGTGCGCAACAACTACCCGGAGAGATATATTCTGACTCGACGGTTGAAGTTGCTGCACAATTCTGCTTCTTACTGCTCCATGAGATAAGCCGTCTTCCGAGGAATTGGCATGCCCGGAAGTGCTTTTCCAATCATCCCTGCATCCTGCAAAGTCGGAATCTGAAAAAATAATTAGCTCGACATCATTATTTCTCGGGTACCATAAGCCAAGATTGGGCGTACCTTTAAGGTATCTTAAAATTTACATTACAGCGACGTAATGAGATTCTTAGAGTTCACCTGAAATCTGAAGCAGACACATGTTGAGAACATTATATCTGGTCTACTGACAGTCAGGTAGAGCAAGGGTCCAATTATGGTTCTGTACTTGGTTTCATCAAAAGAATTCCCTTTCCCATCCATGTCCAGAGACATAGTTAAACCCATTGGAGTCCTCATAGAGGTTGCGTTCTCCATTTCGAATTTCTTAAGAATCTCCTTGGTGAACTTCGTTTGAGAGATGAAAATTCCATCTTCAGATTGCCTAACCTGAAGACCTAAAAAATACTTCAGCTCTTCCATACTACTCATTTCAAACTTCCCTTGCATAAATTTAGAAATTGTTTTGCAAAGGTTGTCTTCCGTAGAGCCAAATATGATGTCATCAACATAAATTTGCACTAGCAGAATCTTGACTTTAACTTCCCTAAGAAATAATATTTTGACTATCTTTTCCCTTGCGAACTTGTTCTCAAGAATAAAGCTAAACGTCTTATACCAAGCTCTTGGAGCTTGTTTCGGGCCATATAGGGCTTTGCTTAAAAAGTACACATACTCAGGTAATTGGGAGTTTACAAAACCTGGGGGTTGCGCTACGTATACTTCCTCTTTCAGATTCCCGTTGAGGAATGTTGACGTAACGTCCATTTGGTAGACAGTGAAGCCTTTGAGGGCAGCATATGCAAGAAATAACCTGATCTCCTCGAGCCGAGCCACTGGAGCAAACGTCTGGTCGAAGTCGATCCCCTTTTCTTGTTTGTATCCTTGTGCTATAAGTCTGGCCTTATTCTTGATGATTACTTCGTGTTCGTCCAACTTCTTTTTGAATATCCACTTGGTGTCGATCACGTTCTGTCCCTTTGGCTTAGGTACCAGCTCCCAGACTTTGTAACGTTCAAATTGATTGAGCTCCTCTTACATTGCCGATATCCAAGAAGCATCCTTGTTTGCCTCTACGAATTTCTTCGGCTCAACCTGAGACAGAAAACTAAGATGCATAATCTCATTAGTTGTACCTCTTCTGGTTCTGATGTCGTCACCTAACTCTCCTATTATTTGATCAGCTGGATGATCTCTTAGGTGTCTGAACCCTAGATTCCTTGCTCTCCCTCCAGCAGGCTTTGCAACATCTGGTGCATCCTCTTCAGGTTGTGGCAATTCTTCCTATAGGTGTTCTTCATCCACCAGGCCTGGATCGACGAGCTTGACTGAGCTTGGTGCTTCTTCCATGATAGCTTCATCCAAGCTTAGCTCCTTGAACCTGGTACCTGCATCTGCACCAATAACACTAGACGAGCTATTGCGGATCATGCTTGTCTCATCAAATATAACATTTATTGACTCTTCTACCACCAGAGTTTTCTTATTAAAAATCTTATATGTCTTACTAAGGCTATTATATCCTACAAAAATACCTTCAATATATTTTTCACTAACTTAGTCCAGTAATACTTCTCATTATTAAGTACGAAGCATTTAATTCCAAAGATTCTAAAATAGGACACAGTCGGTTTTCTTCCCTTCAATAGCTCATAGGGAGTCTTATGATAGCTTTTGTTGATAAGTGCTCTGTTTTGCACGTGATACGTTGTGTTTACTGCTTCAGCACAGAAGAACTCCGGAAGTGAAGCATCGTTCAACATAGTTGTACATGCTTCAAATATGGTTCTATTCCTTCTCTCAACAACTCCATTTTGTTGTGGAGTGTGTGGGGAGGAAAACTCATGAAAGATACCTTGACTTTCACAAAATACTGTCATGGCACCAAACTCAAACTCTATTCCATGGTCACTTCTGATTTTGATCACTAAGCAGTTCAACTCGTTCTGAATTTGCCGGAAACAATTGGTGAAAGACTCGATGATGTAGGCCAATGGGTCCGACGAATTAAACTACGCGCTCCTTTGTTCGACAATTAAAACTCAATTCGTAACGTGCGGGGTCTCTCTAAAATTCTACCGATGATTCAACCAATTTAACAACACACAAAACAAAGGGCCGCTACCCCCTTTTTGGAGATTAAACAAAAGGCTATGTATCAATGTTAGCTCAAGTGAATAGGACCTACCCAATCCGGAAAATTAGAAAGTCAAATTAAATTTACCTGCAAGCATTCACAAAACCAACACGGCAGGATCCATACTAAAATAGCAATTTAAAAGAAGTCCAAAATCGATCCCAAATTAATTTAAAATGAGGTATACTAAATCAGTTGAACTCTAGGGGAAATCAAGGATGATGAATCCGATTTCTACAAGCGTTCACAAGATCTACCCGATCCAAATTATACAAAAATATTTGGAAGAAAACACGCTTGAAAATTCAAATTTAATTAAGCACTAATTTCAATATAAATCAGGACTAATTACTAGCCTTCTAATCCACCAAACCTCACAAATATTATAGAAGAAATCACACAAGAGATGTTTAGAAATCGTTACCCAATCCCAAGTTAATTCGTCCACAAGAGGAGTGGAGGAAGCACACACGATGGTGGATGAAGCTATTTCCACGCAAATCCTCGGATCCGCACTAGACGATGAAGACATGAGTCGTTGTCCTTTGCAAGAAACCCTAGGAGAGGGGAACCTTGAAGTCCTATATTATCAAAGATGAGAGAGAAAAGGTGGTGAAGAGGTGGTGGCTATGGTTTTGGTCGAGCCCTAAGGGGAATATGAGGGGGTCGAGTTTGGGGTGAAGGAGGGGGTTGCTCGATTTATTGGAAGGAGTGAGGGGGTCGGTTTTGGGTATGGGAAAAGGAGGCTACTCGAGTGGTGGTGGTGAAGGATGGTCGGTTTCCTCGGGGATGAAGAGGAGGGTGAGAGGGTGGTGGCCGAAGTTAGGAGAGGGAAGGGATGGATGGATTTGCTTATAAAGGAAATGAGGGTTCGGGTTTCCTTAGGGATGAAGAGGAGAGGGAGATCTTGAGGATGGAGGAGGAGGAGAGGAAGCCGAGAGTTGAGACGGAGAGGGTAGTGGCCGACAGCCAAGAGAGAGGAGAGAAGGGGGAGGGCCGAACTTGGCAAGGAGAAAGGAGGGGGAAAATTCACTATTTGAATTCTTAGGTTTTCTTTCTTCATTCTTCAATGCAAAACTCTTCATAACATGGCCTTTTGTAGCCTACACCACTCAATCTCCACCCTACATGAAATAGAAATACCAATGATGGTTATAGGCACCCATCATACATGAAATAAAAATACAATAATTTAATGCATGAAATAAAACACCCTTGATGGTTATAGGGACCCATCTTACATGAATTAAAAATACAATAAAGACATGCATGAAAATAAAAATGCTTAAATTAAAAATTGCTAATATATAATTATAAAATAAATATTTATAATTATATATTTTTATTTGATGTTGATGATGGATATCGAGCAAAACATGTAGCGGCGACGGCGGCGGACGTAGAGCAAAACATGTAGCGGTGGAGGCGTTGGCGAAGAACGTTGTGGTAGAATTTCCATCTTTCAGCTTGCGGCATCGATTGTCCCAATCAACAAATTCTCTATGTCAGGGATCAACGACTGCATCAGCAACGTCATCATCAATCCTCACCCACTCAAAATTACTCATCATCGATGAGTGGCCCGTGAGGGGAGAACAGTCGTAGTAGCATGATCATCCCACAGCAATGAGAACCTGGCAGACATAGAAACAACAAGACTTTCGAGGAAACTCGAAAGGGTGTCAAGCAAAGAAAAATAACTTGAATCTTACCGTCCGGTTCAAGAGCCAAGGAGTCCACGTGGAAAATAGATACGGTAGAACAAACACTCCACAACCTAGGAGAACATTTAATGGGAGGAAGAAACGGCGAAGAAAGCCACTCAGGTGGAAAATAGACGTACAATAAAAAGTCTGAAAACTTGAAATAAAGTGAAATACCTTGTGCTTTATAAAAACCTGAAAGAAAAGCATGAAATCCGAAGTTCTTCATATCCATGGATTGGTCGGCGTTCCTGCATATTAAATTATTAACGGAGCCAGAAGTCATCCGCTCGGGGACAGACCAGACAAAACTCAAATCACTAACTGTAGTGAGCGTAGAACGGTCTCGGAAGGGAGCGGAAGTGCGTGCGATATAAATTAAAATGAAATGCTAACGTCCTAGATACATGTAAAGCATATAAGTAATAAGACTCAAATTGATTGATTAAATTTTAAAAGTGCGCCTAAGTAACTTACGATCGTGAGGAGTGAAACCATGTGCTACATGAATTGACCCAAATGTGGAGGATATGGGGGTTAAGTCCGGTGGCACGGGAGCCTTATAATCAAGAATGATTTCAATGGGCTCCAAATCCGTAGTTTGAATTTCAAATTAATATACTCACGCTTGGCATAAAGATATGTCAAGGAGAACCACTCATCATAAACAATAGAGTTGGACGCTCCCGGATGTGAAAGGATGCGCGAGCGATACAACTCAAGGGGCCTAATTACAGTCACTAATGTATGGAATGAGGGTCATCAAAAGGCAGTGGGTAAATGCATGCAATCAGGTGTGGTATATACGTATGTTTAGGAGACACCACATCTAGAGGCACAATAGCCAAGGAATCACAAGCGGTCCTAAGCGAGGTTTTGCCCAACGTCGTATGATCAGATGAATGGTCTATCCCCGGAAAAGAGTAGTCAGATCTACGGATGGTGGTGGAAATACCAAGCACGTCAACTAATAACTCGCTCACACATAATCGACTAGATAAGTCCAACGTGAAAGCTAAATAAAAGGGTACCTCAAAATATCTCAGACTAGATGGAACCAGCTCATGTGCTAATAAGTCATCACCTAAATTACTTTTAGGTAAACTTTCATCACAAGGTGACTCTACCAACTCAGCCGAAATGTCTTCCAACTCAGGGTCATCATAAGACTCCATGACAATCAAGGGAGACGACTTAGAAATATAGTTGAAGGGAAGTGGGACAATCCCAGGGGGTGATACCTCAGAGGAGAAATCCTCATCCAGGTCACTAGGATATCCAAGCTCTTCAACATCACTTAAATCGTCTGTGAAATCAGCTTTGCCCTCAGTGGCGGGGCTCAGTCCTAGACACGGCCTCAGACTCATCAGGTGAGTCAATGACTATATCAGGCAGCTCAGGGGGAGACTCAAAAGGGACTACGGGCGTATTCGGAATAGGATGCACAATAGAAACAAGATCAGATACGTCACTAGACTCACATGTCATAATTGCCTATCTGCCCCTGTAGATATGACTACTCTCACCTTGCGGGCTCATGGCAGTCCTAACAGTCATTTGTACAGAACTCGGGATAGGGGACCTCACCTTTTCCTTTCCTCCATAGGTGGGTGCGGGTATGTTATGGGAAGCTCTACCAACCTGGGGAAAGGGTCTATCTTGAGGGAATATGTCACTCTTATAAGCATCGACGGGTCTAGTGCCATAATTATTCGTGCTCATGGTTGTGGTGCTATTAGTATGAAGGTAGTCAGGATCAAATTGATCCTCAAGTAAGCTATGTGAAAGTTGCTTAACTGAACGTTAGCTAATCACCTAGAGGGGGAGGGTGAGTAGGTCTTTGAAAAAATTTTATCCCTTCTTTTGCTGTTTTTTTTCAAGTTTTAATATCTAACTAGAGCTTGTCCTTAAGTCCTGCAATAAGAAATAAAACAAGCACGCAACAAGCACATAATGATTTATAGTGGTTCCCCAAATAGGTACATCCACTTTCCCTCCCACATATCCAACTGATTAGTTGGACTAGGCACAAACTCCACCAAAATGCTGCTCAGAGCTTACACCTCAGGCCCTCAGCCTTTCACACAAGTTCACTTCTGAACCCAAACTCAAAATCATAAGTGTTCCTACCTCAGAGCTCTGTAGAGCTCCTACAGCTGAGTGATCCACTGATCACCTACCTCAGTCTTATTTCTAAGGCCTACAACTTAGGCTCTTCAGCCCTACAGCTTCAAGCACACAGCCCTACTCTTAGAGTGTTGCAGCACTCATACACTTAGTACCTTTCCAGGTACCTATAGCTCGGCCTCCTCCAAGGCCTACAACTCAGTTGTCAGCATACCACCTACAGCTCAGTGACTCTTCAGTCACCTACCTCAGGCACAAGGCTCTACACTCAGACTAGGAGGACAGCGCTACCTCAGCTCCGCACTTAGATCCTACCTCAGAGATCAACACTCTTCTACCTCAGGCAATTAAGCCCTATAACTCAGATCCACACTTGGATCCTTCCTTAGTGCCCCAACGGGGGACCTACCTCAGTGACAAATTTGTCACCTACCTCAGGAACAAAGTGTGCTACACTTAGATTCAGATAAACTAAATCCTACAGGAAAAATATAGAGTGTTTAAGAAAATAAAACAACTGACTCAGAGATTAATCTATGAGTATACCTTTCTAGACTGAGCAGATATCAATTCAGCACACTTGCTATAGAAGGAATTAGTCATCTTCTACAGCTAACACCTTTTCTGCTCCATAGATGAACAGCTAACACCTTGCTGAATGGAAGAATCAGTTTCTTTGTTCTGGAAAAAACTATCTTACTGAGCATGAAGAGCTACAACTAACTTCCTTTGCCTTTAGGGCTATCTCTACTGGACTTGAGCTTTCAAGCTTGATGGAGATAAAAATGTCCAGCTGCCTCTGGTTTCCTTTTTGGATTTTCTGCGTTTGTTCTGCTTGTTCTTCTCGTTGGTTGGTTTCCCTAATCCTTTTACTTTTTCCTTTTTATACGCATTGATTTGAATCAACGAGACAAATGTATGTTGTCCCACCCAGGGATTGGTGACCGTTACCTCCACTAGAAAAGGACAGAGCAGCTTTCTGCATCACTACAGCTTTCCCGTAATGTCTACATGCAAGTTGACTTTGATGACGTCGGCAATGGTCATCACCATCTGGACTTAAAAAATATTCCAGAACTTCATGAAGTGTTGAGTGATGTTGAGTCACTCAACGACATCTGTCTTGGCTATCAGCACCTCTGGACTTGTGTATTTTCTCTGGATTTATCTCAGTAGTCTCAGCGGTTTCTTATTAACAGTTGAGATATGATACTGTCTCAGCACTTTGTTCTTATTAGCTGAGATAACTTTCTGTCTCAGTAGTATCTTCCTAGCGGTCTCAGCGGTTTTTGCTTCTAACTATCTCAGTGCTTCCTTCTATATTAGAAGCATTGAGTGAACCTGCTTCACTCAACGCTTCTGGACTTAGATAAATCCAGCAAGTTTTTGTCTCAGCTGACGCATTCTTCTTTAGTTGTCTTAGCTATCTCAGCGGTCTCAATGCCCTCTTCTCAGCTGTCTCAGCTGTCTTAGTGCCTTTTGCCTTAGTTATTTTTTCTAGCTTTAGCTGTGTTCGACGATCTATGGGCTGAGCTCAACGAACTCTGATCTTCTCAGCAGTCTCAGCGCTTTTTGCCTTTGATTATTTTTCGGGCTTTTAGCTTTGTAAGTGTTGAGCTGAGTTCGATGATCTCTAAACTTAGCTCGACGAATTTCATGCTGAGCTGGGCAAACTTTGATCTTCTCAGCGGTCTCAGCGCTTTTTGCCTTAGATTATTTTTCTGGCTTTTAGCTTGACAAGTGTTAAGCTGAGTTCGACGATCTCTAAACTGAGCTCGATGAATTTCATGTTGAGCTCGACGAACTTTAAATCCTGAGCACTTGAGCTTATTCCAAGAAATGTTGACCCGAGCTCGACGACCGGTGAGCTAAGTTTGACGAACTGCGAGTTGAGCTCGACGAACTTTGAATCCTGAGCATTTGAATTTAGCTCTCGCAGAACGTCGACCTGAGTTCGACGATCTGTGAGCTGAGCTCGACGAACTGCGAGCTGAGCTTGACGAATTCTGAGTTTAATAATTAACTCATTTCTTCACTTGTCCAATCATGGACTACCTGCATGCAAGAACTAAGGCACACATTAAATACATTATGTTTGTATGTCATTGACCTGTTTGACTTCTTAAAAATCTGGGATATTGGGATCAATAGACCAAACAATCTCCCCCTATTTGAAGAAGTCAAAACAATACAGGTCATTGACAACACAACATATTCATCATAGATAGGATTTATCATTATAAAGTGTAGAAAGATTACCATACTTCTCCAGCCTGTGGAGAATAACTTACTACCCCTGGCATGCTTCCATCCATACTATTTCACCTGTCTATTTTTCTTACCCCTTTGACTCTATCCTCCCCCATTTTGACTTCTACAATAGTGAGCAATCTGTGGGGTTTTTCTCCGCCTATCCATCTGGAGTAGATCTTCCACTTGACTCAATCCAGTTTAGCTCTTTTCATATTCTGTTGGGCTAGCTCCCCTTCAACAGTTACACACTATCTTCATAATCTAGAGCAAGAGCAAGTTATACCTGCAAAATAAATAGTGCATCATATGGTGGAGGAGAGAATTGAAGCTACACAAGATTCAACATACTCAATTCAAATTTGAAGGTGTTGAACTTGGCTTCATCTAGTGGCTTAGTGAAGATATCAGTCACTTGCTTGTGTGTGGAGACAAACTCAAGGGAGATGTCTTCCTTTTCCACATGTTCTCTAATGAAATGATACCAAATTTCTATATGCTTAGTCCTGCTATGGGAGACAGGATTCCTAGCTATAGAAATTGCACTAGTAGAATCACAAAAGAGTGGAGTTCTACTTATCTGAATATTGTAGTCCTGAAGTTGATATTGGATCCACAGTAACTGAGCACAGCAGCTTCTAGATGAAATATACTCTGACTCTGCTATTGATATTGCAACACTCATCTGTTTCTTGCTGCTCCAGGAGACAAGCCTTCCACCTAGAAATTGATAGGAGCCTGAAATTTTCCTCCTATCCTCCTTGCAGCCTGTAGTGGGTACAGACTCAACTATTCTATTGAAAACTTGATCCAAGTTTGTCAAATCTATATGATTATGCTCCCCATCAGTCTGAGCATCCTTCTTTGGGCTTGACATCATCAGTATCTGCCATATCTACCTCATCTTCTGCAGCAACATCTTCTTCATTGCCAATTTTTGATACTTGTCCGGACCTAGGGCTGGCACGGATTTTATCAATATGCACAATAGTATCTTGAGGCTTGCTTCCTCTAGCTTTTGAGGATTACATGCTTTATTGCCTCAACCTTAATTTGTTACTTTTCTTGGAGCATCTTCCTAGAGCAACTATCCTGTCCCATATATTTGCCTGAAACAACCATTGTCCAAATACCAAGTATTAATTGGACAGGTACTTGGACTATCATGTAAAACTGAATTCATTTACCCTTAGGAACCTAATGATAATTGGGTCCTAGGTTCTTGTTAGCATCATAAAACTTTTGCCCAATTCTCTGTCTGGGCTGAGCACCTTTCTGTCCACTAGTCGCATTCAGGTTATCCAACAATCAATAGCAAAGTGATCCACTTTCCCACAGCACCAACATTTATGAATGTTGTATCTTCTCTTTAGGACATAACAGATTTGTTGTCCATGAGAAATGTGAGCAACATTGGACTTTGCTGGATGAGCATTTCATGATGTTGTCTTCTTTTTCCTAAGTGACGGTGATGAGGAACTAAATACAGGTGGTCAAGTATGGGCCTGATGTATTTTTGGAGCCTGCCATCTAGTGGACTCTCTCATTTCCTTAGATAAAGTATATTTTGATCCAAATCTAAATAACTTCTCCTGATCTTTGTGGCTAGAGTGTATAGTATCACTCTTCCTTGGATCATGTGCCTTCACCCCACTGGTGGAGGACACATTTGATTGATCCTTCTGGAGTGGTGCAAACTTGACAGTTTTAGAAGGTGTATTTACCTTTTGAAACACTTTCCTCTTATCAGGTAATTCATATTTGAAATGATGATTGATGTGATTAATACCCAGTTTCTCAGGGACTTGGCAAGTTGCATCATTTGGCAATTGACCCTGTGACTGAGAAGGGTTAATCACAATACCCAATTTCTCTGTGAATTTTTGTTCCAGATATCTAATATGCTTTTTCTTATCTTCTAGAAGCATGGTCTGACACTCAAGACTTTTCTTGAGTTCAGACACCTAATGACTTTTCTTATAAAAATCAATAGATTTATTCTTATAAAGAGTTTTGTAAGGCTTCAGAACTTCTATTTCCTTGTCTTGCCTTTTGGGAAGAATTCTGCTCTTCTTTAGATCATCTAGGAGTATTCCATACTTGTCAATCAATTGATTGACATCAATCACAAATATTAAGCAACCTTCATCACAGGATGAAGATGCACCAGTATCTGGATTGGTTTCATAGTCAGAGGAAGATGCAGAATTGGAAAGAGGTTGTACCTTTATTGATTCTAAATCCACTTGACTTCTTTCTTCTTCAGTCATTTCCATCATACCATGGCATCTGTAGTCTTCTTCATCCTCCTCATTATCACTGTCTGAGTGTGATAGAAGGTCCCTGATTCCTATCCTGGCAGCATGATATTCCTCTTCTTCTTCTGGATCAGCAGCAATAGATATCAACCCTATATACGCTTCTTCCTTTTCATCTTCAGATTCTGAGGAGGAAGAATTTGTCCAGCTTCTCTCCTTCTTAGCCACAAAGGACTTCTCCTTCTTCTTGCCCTTGTGGTGATGGTGATGCTTTTTCTTCTTCTTCTTATCTTCTTCCTTTCTTTTGACTGGGCAGTCAGCAATGACATGCCCATCCATGATGTAATAATAACATATGACATTAGAAGAAATCTGTTTACTAGTTTTAGGGACATACCTGTCATCCTTGGATGACTTCCTGTGATAAGAGGATGAAGCTAGCCAGCTCTTCCAGTCCTTCTTCTTTATGAACTTCTGAAATTGCCTGGAGAAGACAGCTAGATCTTTATCAGACATGTGGTTGTCTGATGACCTTGGCTCAAAGTTTTCTGAGCTAGATTCTGCGATCCTCCTTGGTGGTGAGGGAGTCTTTCTTCTGCTTCTTCTTGGGGCTTCTGCCTTGAATGCCATAGACTTGTCCTTGGACTTGAATTGGTTGCTCTTCTCCTCTTCTCGTCTAACAGCCAGCTGCATTTCATAGGACTGCAGCTTTCCAAAGAGTGTTGGCGGAGGAGTGTATGCCAGCTTATCCATTTCCCTAATGGCAAAATCTTGGTGTCCCAATCTCTAGTGAGAGTTCTAAGGAACTTGTCATTCAGCTCATAGTTGCTGAAGACCCTACCATAAGTTCTTAGTTCATTGATTGTCCTAAAGAACCTTTCAAAACAGTCAGCAATCTTTTCAGACTTACTTTTCTTGAAGGCTTCATACTCTTAATTGAGCTGGACTTTCTATCATCTCTAACTTCCTCAGATCCTTCCATGTAGACCATAAGGGTGTCCCACATTTTCTTGGAGGTCTTGCAATGTACAAGATTTTGGAAGGTTGAGTCATCAATGGCACTGGATATAATATTTTGTGCCCTTTTGTACATGGTGGGCAGAATCACTTCATCTCTGTCCATTTATGAATATGCCTTAGGCATTCACACAGTTGGATCTATGGTGGAAGCCTTTATGGGGACAAAAGGACTTTCCACTACTGTTACATAGATTCTAGGTCAGATGCTTGCATGGATAGTCTGACCCTTTGCTTCCAGAGGCCAAATCCTTCCTTCCTACAGATGGGTACTCAGATTATTAAATCCCTTTTTGAGTAACCTCTCTCTAATACCACGTGAAAGTTGCTTAACTGAAGGTCGGCTAATCACCTAGAGGGGGTGAATAGGCCTTTGAAATTTTATCACTTTTTTTGCAGATTTCAAGTTAATCTAACTAGAGCTTGTCCTTAAGTTCTGCAATAAGAAAGAAAACAAGCACACAACAAGCACACAATGATTTATAGTGGTTCCCCAATTGGGTACATCCACTTTCCCTCCCACCTATCCAACTGTTTAGTTGGACTAGGCACAAACTCCACCAAATTGCTCCTCAGAGCTTACACCTCAGGCCCTCAGCCTTTCACATAGGTTCACTTCTGAACCCAAACTCAAAACCACAAGGGTTCCTACCTTAGAGTTCTACAGAACTCATACAGCTCAGTGATACACTGATCACCTACCTCAGCCTTATTTTTAAGGCCTACATCTCAGGCTCTTCAGCCCTATAGCTTCAGGCACACAGCCCTACTCTCAGAGTGATGCAGCACTCCTACACTCAGTACCCTTCCAGGTACCTACAGCTCAACCTCCTCCAAGGCCTACAACTTAGTAGTCAATAGACCACCTATAGCTCAGTGACTCTTCACTCACCTACCTCAGGAACAAGGCCCTACATTCATGTTGGGAGGACATCCCTACCTCAGATCCATACTTGGATCCTACCTCAAAGAGCAACACTCTCCTACCTCAGGAAATTAAGCCCTGTGGCTCAGATCCATACTTGGATCCTACCTCAGTACCCCAACAGGGCACCTACCTCAGCCACAAAGTGTCCTACACTCAGATTCAGATAAACTGAATCCTGCAGGAAAAATACATAGTCTTTAAGAAAATAAAACAACTGACTCAAAGATTAATCTCTGATTCTACCTTGTTGGATTGAGCAGATATCAGTACATCACACTTACTGTAGAAGGAATTAGTCCTCTTCTACAGCTAACACCTTTTCTACTGTACAGATGAACAGCTAACACCGTGTTGAATGGAAGAATCAGCTTCTCTGTTCGGGAAAGAACTAACTTGCTGAGCTTGAAGAGCTACAACTAACTTCCTTTGCCTTTAGGGCTATCTCTACAGTACTTGAGCTATCAAGCTTGATGGAGATAAAATTGTCCAGCCGCCTCTGGTTTCCTTTTTGGATTTTCTGTGTTTGGTCTGCTTATTTTTCTCGTTGATTGGTTGCCCTAATCCTTTTATTTTTTCCTTTTTATACGCATTGATTTGAATCAACGACACAAATATATGTGGTCCTACCTAGTGATTGGTGAGTGCCACCTCCACTAGAAAAGGACAGAGCAGCTTTCTGCATCACTGCAGCTTTCCCACAATGGCTATATGTAAGTTGACTTTGATGATGTCGGTAATGGTCATCACCATCTAGACTTAAAAAATATTCCAGAACTTCATGAAGAATTGAGTGATGTTGATCACTCAATGCTATCTGTCTTGGCTCTCTGCGCTTATAAACTTCTGTATTTTCTCTGGGTTTGTCTCAGCGCTTCTGTCTCAGCGGTTTCAGCGGTCTCAGTGATTTCTTATTAACAGCTGAGACATGATTCTGTCTCAGCGCTTTCTTCTTATTAGCTGAGACAACTTTCTATCTCAGCAGTATCTTCCCGGCGGTCTCAATGATTTTTGCTTCTAACTGTCTCAGCGCTTCCTTCTATATTAGAAGCGTTGAGTGAACATGCTTCACTCAACGCTTCTAGACTTAGAGAAATCCAGCAAGGTTTTGTCTCAGCTGTCACATTCTTCTTTAGTTGTCTCAGCTGTTTCAGCGGTCTCAACTCCCTCTTCTCAACTGTCTCAATTTTCTCAGCGCTTTTTGCCTTAGTCAGTTTTTCTGCCTTTAGTTGCGTTCAACGATCTGTGGGCTGAGCTCGACGAACTCTAATCTTCTCATCGGTCTCAGAGCTTTTCGCCTTAGATTATTTTTCTAGCTTTTAGCTTGATAAGTGTTGAGCTGAATTCGACGATTTCTAAACTGAGCTCGATGAATTTCATGCAGAGCTCGACGAACTTTGATCTTCTCAGCGATCTCAGCACTTTTTGCCTTATATTTGTTTTCTGGCTTTTATCTTGACAAGTGTTGAGCTGAGTTCGATGATCTCTAAACTGAGCTCGACGAATTTCAAGTTGAGCTCGACGAATTTTAAATCCTGAGCGCTTGAACTTATTCCAAGGAATGTTGACCTGAGCTCGACAACCAGTGAGTAGAGTTCGACGAACTGTGAGCTGAGCTCGACAAACTTTGAATCCTGAGCACTTGAATTTAGCTCTCGCATAACGTCGACCTAAGCTCGAAGATCTGTGAGCTGAGCTCGACGAACTGCGAGCTGAGCTCGACGAATTCTGAGTTTACTACTTAACTCATTTCTTCACCTGTCCAATCATGGACTACCTGCATGCAAGAACTAATGCACACATCAAATACATTATGTGTGTATGTCATTGACCCGTTTGAATTCTTACAAATCTGGGATATTGGGATCAATAGACCCAACACTATGCATGTGCGGCCAAGCATATTGATAGCTACCAACATGACGCTCCTCGTTTAACCAAAACAGGCGGGCTTGACCAACTAACCGCTCATGGGCGACGACGACCTTTTGGTGGTCGTCCTATACATGGCAATCAAAATAAATTTCTATCATCTTAAGTCAGTCTCTAAAAATTTGGATAATCCCATAACCATCATAAATGGGTGTCTGTCATCTAGTGTCAAGATAAGTGTGGGGACGGTTGGTATTCCTCAGATATGTAGGGAAGGTTGGGGTGTGATTAGCCATGACTTTAGCATACAAATAGTCTAAACGGGAAGCATACATGTCATAGGCCTTTTTCTATTGGTGACGGGAGGGAAAATCTACCCGGATTTTGTGCACGTACAATGAAAGGATTTTGTCCCAATAAATTTTAAGAAAGAAAGATTTGTTCTCACTTAATAACTAGGATAATAAATATATAATTTTGATTTTCTTGCTCAAAATAAATAGGAGATTATTAAATAATTTTTTTTTATTTTTTTGCAGAAAAAAATAGTTTAAGGGCGCTATTTGCAGACAAAAAATAAAAATTTATTTTTTTTATTGTTTTGGCAATGAATCGTGCAAGTGCGTGTCGGCGTACTAATAAAGGGGGAGGGTGCCAATTATGAAATTGACGTGAACCTGATGTCACGGCATCGCCGCCACTACTTGATGATGACCCGGTTGCCGAGGCGCTACAACATAAAGATGTTAGGAGTCATGATGACGCTAACAGAAGACAACGTTACAACCTCCGTCTGCGGTGTGCTAAGCCCACTTGAAGATTCATTTTAAAATCATGCTCTTAGTTACGTTATTTTTATTTAAATTTTATATTTGAGAATATAAAATTATTTCATGCTTGGGTAATAAATTTATATTCATGTGTGGACTTATTTGTTAATTTCCTGCATTTAAAACATTTGGTGTGTAATTAACCACCCGGATGGATGAGATGTCATCTCCATTTTGGACGGTCAACTGTGTGTTTGTCACTCCTATATAAAGAGACCTCTTTTTGAGAATTAATAGACAAGAAGAATTTGAATCTTAAAAAGAAACTCCCAAAGGAGAATTCGGCCAAGGCATTCCTCCTAGCCACCCCCCCCCCCCCCCCCCCCCCCCCCCTTGTAGTTTGAAACCATCCCTTGCTTCCTCCACCCTCTTCGGTGCGACTCTGGCGTGGATTCCTTCGGTGTGACTCCAAGGAAGAAGGATGCAGCCCCATTCGGTGTGACATCGGTGGATCCGTGGAGAGAGTGATTCTCCCACCATATCTTGTGTGCATGGTGAATTCGGGTTGGGTAAACTCTTCCCCTCTCTTTGTGCTTCCACTCTTCGATTTGTGGAAGGTGAACCATCGTGTTCTCTGTGGCTTTAAATTTTAATCGCTTACAATTCTTTGATTAGAAAACGTTATTGTTCTTGTTTCCATTTTTCGGGTCGGGTAGGTCCATTTTACTTGAGCGGATCTTGGCCTATAGCCTTGATCTTTCTCTCAAAAGGATTGATAACCTTTGCGTTAACTTTGGGAACGATCCGACTCATTTTTCATCGCTGTTTTAGAGTCGATCATTCTCCGAATGTGTTTATGTTTTGTGCGTGAAACGATCATGTATCAAGGGCGATAGATGCTTATGTAGGTTTGTCGGATCTAGAGTGCGTTGTTGGCGAACTAGAGCCTTCACTCGTGTAGATTTCCGTTAGCGACATATGCTACACCAATTTAGTATCAGAGCCAGGTTGTTTCAACTTCTATGTTGCAAACGTCCTCGCTCTCTTTCGTTGCCACGAATTAGTCAAAAAAAAGCAAATTTTTTTTTCTGGTCTGCAAATAGCGGTCCAAAATCTTTATTTTTCTGCGAAAACATAAAAAAAAAAAAATTTAACGTTCGTCGTTCCTGTCACTTTATTAAAAAAAAACAAATCTTGTTTTAACTTTAGGACCAGCCTCAAAAAATTCGTCTTTCAAAGTTTTGGGTAACCATGTATGCGCAATAGGCTAGGAACGGAGTACACTACACCGTCTTGGTCTAGAATGGCTGCGTATGAGCACCGGGATGCGAATACCGAGGCTATTGAGGGACTATGAACTGAGATAATGGAGCTTAGGACCATGCTAGCCTAAATCTTACAGAACCAAGAACGACCACCTCCACCCGTTAATGTGAGACCGCCCAACCGACACCAACTGGTAGTTGATTCTGACTCTGATGGGAACTCTCCCCGAATGCCACGTCTAGATTGTCACCACGAGCTTGAGTTCGATATTACTAGGTCCATTAAGATCGATGCCCCCACCTACGACGGCATGGGAGATCCACAGATCTTCCTCACCTGGGTAGTGGACATGGAATGTTACTTAGATTGGCACACTCTCACGGACCATCAAAAGGTCCAAGTCGCCCGGATGAAGTTAACTGGGCGTGCTAAGATATATTGTCTAAATGAGGAGCGTAGGCTATGGACCGGGAATGGAGTTCCACTTATAGGATGGCCTGTGATGAAGAATTTGCTAACTGATTAATATGTCCCGGCATACCACCAAACACAGATGTTCGATGAGCTTGCCACCCTGTGGCAGGGCTCGAATTTGGTAGCTGAATATATGGGAGAGCTGAAGGACCGCATGGTGCATTGTGATCTTAGGGAGATCCCCGAGGTCACCTTGTCTAGATTTCGTAAAGGGCTTCAACCCGAGATTCAAAGGAAACTCTTGTGCTATGGTCATACGGACCTGAACACGGCCTTCAAAGCCACCCTCGACATTGAAAAACATCTGGCCTCTAAGGCCCACTCCCGTTATTCCCATGCAAAGAATATGTCCACAGCTGGAGCATCTGCTTCCACATATCCGGATAAGGGAAAGTTTTGGTCCACCGAGTCAAAGTCTGTAGTGATCACTGCTAGGAATCCCACGAGTGAGTGTATTCCCATAGCAAAGGTTAGCAAGGATAACGCTACATGTTACTCTTGCAGCATTCAAGGTCACTATGCCTTTGAATGCCCAACAAAGACTAAGGTCGTAGCCCTATTAGAGATGTCTACCGATCCCGCTGACTTAGTGTATGAGGTTGCTGAGGAGAGTGACCCGGAAGGGGTCCCAAGTGATTTAGAGGACAATTACCACCTTATGGTGATGCGTTGTATCTTGACCACTCCTCGTCCATTTGATGATTGGAAGAGGACGAGCATATTTTCTCTGATTTTTAAGAGTAATGAGAAACTCTGCAAGTTGATTGTCGATAGTGGTAGCTGTGTGAATGTCATTTCTGAGAACGTCGTCATGCATATGGCCCTGACCATGGAACCACACCCGACCCCATATCAGGTAGCTTGGATAAACAAGATCACCGTCCCGGTTACCAAGCGATGCCTATTCCCCCTCTCATTCAAATCATATACTGATGAGGTATGGTGTGATGTCCTCCCGATGGACGCTTGTCACGTGTTACTAGGCCGCCCTTGACTCTATGACCGTGATGTGACGCATTTTAGTAGAGCCAACACATATGAATTCAAATTCAATCGCAAAACCATTACGTTGAGGCCGCCTATCCCGAAGGAACCTGTATGACCGGTTAAGGACACCACGATCCCAGTTGAGAGGAAGGCCTTGAACCTAGCCGGAAGAAAAGAATTTATTAAGGACCCATTTCTTGATAGAGTGATGTATATGCTAGTCCTTCTGAGTGCTAAGACGGATTCTGGAGTATTGGATGATCTGCCCAGTGAGTTACGGGTATTGTTGGAAGAGTATAGGGATACGTACCCGGATGAGTTGCCATCGACATTACCTCCACTTAGAGATATTCACCATGCGATAGATCTCATCCCGGGGTCTTCCTTGCCCAACCAACCCCATTATTGACTCCATCCCGCTACCCATAAGGAGTTGCAGGTTCAGATAGAGGACTTGTTAAAGGAGTTTATTAGGAGTAGTATGAGTCCATGTGCTGTTCCAGCTCTGCTTGCCCCCAAGAAGGATGGCTCATGGCAAATGTGTGTTGATAGTCAGTCTATCAACAAGATTACCGTCTGAAAATTAAGGTTAGATCTGAAATACTCTAGTGGGGGGGGGTGAATAGAGTATTGTGGTCTCTACAAAATCTTTACAACTTTTGTTGTAATCCTAGGTGAACAGGTTAGCAAACAAAGTAATAAGCACAGCAACCTAACAAATCACAGAACACAGCCAAAAACAAAAGAAAAGGGCAACCAGACGACACAAGAAATTATAGTGGTTCCCCAACCTGGGTACATCCACTCTTCTACCACCCTGGTAGGAATCCACTCAGATTTTTGATTAGGTGCCTGACACCAATGAGCTTTTGTTCAGGTGCTCAAAAACCAAAACCTCAAGTCTTTTGATAGGAGACTTGCAACCAGGAATAATTTTGAAGGGACTTAAAACCCTGTATAGAGGATGAAAAAGGTGATGGTTTCTGCTCTTTCTCAATAATAACAGAGAAGACTAGTGGATTGATTTCAGCAAATTACTCCCCCTGAGATATTGAATGGATCAGGAAATGTGGAGCTCTGCTTCAGGGTGACCGGTCTTCAAAAACTTGATTGCCTTGACCAGAGATTGCTGCAGGAACTTCTTTGACAGATAGAGTTATTGTTGTCCATCTGAAGTTGTCCTGTAGGATTGAAGAAAGAAGACTCTTGATAGAGATTGTGTGTTGTTCTTCTTCTTAATGATGATGTTCTTTGGCCTAGGCTGATTGCAGTGTGTGAAACTTTTGATTTCTGTAAGACTTCTTGAATGTAATCTGTGTGTGCAGGACTGCTTAATCTTTTCTTCTCTTCAAACTAACTGAAAAACAAACACTCGAAATTTGAATCCTTGAGCAGTAAATGCAATCGGCCTGGGAAGGAATCGATAATCAATGAATTCTCTAACTATCCCATGGAAAAACGGCATGTAATAATCCATGATCAATGCTCGTTCTAACGGTAACATTCCGAGAAGATTCAGTATTAATTACTCAGGAATCATCGCCAAGAAAGAGGGACGAAAAACTGGAGAAGACCTAGTCTGGAATCGTTGAACGAAGAACAGATATCGTCGAGCTAAGTTCACAGTTCATCGAGCTGAGCTGATGAGTTCGTTGACTAGACAATAGCAATTAGTCTTTAAGGGAAACTTGTCAATTCTGCTACAATCTTCGTCGAACTGACAATCATCATTCGTCGAACAGACAATCATCATTCGTCGAACAGATATCCAAATTCGTCGACCGATGAATGATTGTGGACTTAGAATCTGAGAAGTCTCTGACTGACAAGGATTCAAATAGTCGAGCAGAAATCGTCGACCAATGAATATGGTTCGTTGAGCTGAGATCGACGAACGTCGAACACATTTCCTTGAGCTGAAAATATCTCTAAGTCTTGAGTTTCTCTGGCAATCTGGAGGATGGCTGATCCACAGGATGATGTTCTAAGGACAAACCCTAGATTCTAGGACACAACCAATGACCCTGACTATACAAGGTGGGTCAAAGACATCCTAACTCAATGAAGCTAGCCTAAATCCAAACTAGGGATCCAACAATCTCCACCTATTTGGGTGAGGTCACTAAGTGAAGACACAGACTGAAATAAAACAAAGTAGTAAAAGCATATATCTGACAGATAATTTATAACACATGTAGCAGATATATAAAAGCTTTGTTCAGAAACATAACCAGAGAGTTGTAAAAGCAAAAATAGGAAAAGAAAGAAAAATTTAGATCATATCATGCTCTTCTTGAATTGGTCTTTATCTTTCTCTTTGCTGCTGCTGCTGCTAGCTCCAGGCTTTGAGAATTTGATCTCTGTGTTTGGATTAGCTGCCCGAGCTATAGTCATTGTCATATCAGCTATACCAAGCATATTCTGAGTTGAGGCTCTGGGAACAACAACCTCTGGATGGAGCTTCATATAGTCATCAAAATTGAAAAGTTTGTTTGCTTTGTCAAACTTTTTAAGTTCTTCTTTTATATATTTTGACATAGTTGAGTATCCTGAAATGTCCTTTCCTTCAGCTTTTGCTTTATTAATCAATGAGAGGTCAATCAGTTCCTGGAATCTGGCCATTCTAGCAGTGTTAGCTATTTCAGGATCCCCAAAAGGAATAGGAGGAGAATATGGTCTTTCAGGACTGTTTGCCTTCTGTTCTACAGATACATTTTGCTGTTGCTGCTGAGCTTGTTGTCTGCCTGAAGATCGTTGCCTCTGCTGGTAACCTCCTGAAGACTTGCTCTGATGCCTTTGGTAGGTTGGTACAGGAGCAGGCTTTAAAATTGAGGAACTGGAAGTACCAGCAGCTAGAGGAGGAGGATGAGGATCTTTTCTGTACCTAAAAACTGGTGAAGAATAGTATCTCCTGCTTTTCTTTCTTTCCTTTTGTTGGTTCTTTGACAGCCATATCCAAGCAGGCATTCCCTCATAGGGAGTGATGTTATGCAAGATGTAGTATGGAGTGTCAGTTGTTGGATTAGGCTTAGGAGTAGGAGGAGGAGGAGCCTTTCTCTTCTTGGACCTGACTTTCTTCTGGGCTTCTTCATTTGAATCTTCATCTTCCTCTTCCTTATCCGATCTAGACCCTTGAGGATTGGCATACAAAGTATCAATCGCTTTTAGGTTAGCTGCAGATATCTGGGGCTTGGCAGGTTGAACTGGAACTGGAACTGGAACTGGTGAACTGATTAAGACTGAGCAGTCTTCTTGAGCTTTATTCTCTTCCTTAATGTCTGCCAGAATCAATGCATCCAGGTCATGCATTGGGGAATCATCCATAACAAAAATTGGGGCAGAAATCTCTTCTAGGGGGGAAGAGATGGCTTGCACTGGAACAGCAAAACTGTCACTAAGTTGCTTAGCAACTGTAGGACTTATTGGAGAGGTGACAGGAATGATAGCCAAGGATGGCTTAGTAGAAGGGAACTGTACATAAATTTTATCAAAAGATCTCAACAAAATAGTCAAATCAATTGTGGGATTCAAATGGAAATCACCAATAGTTTTTATCTGCTCTGGAACTGACTCATCTAATTCAATGTTAGAATCCATGAAATGAATCAAGTCAATCAAATCCGAATCAAATTCTGTCAAAATTGCTGCTTCTGCATCTGAAGATGCTGTAGGAGGAACTAATGCTGCATCTGAAACTGCTGATATATCTGCTGCTTCTGCATCTGAAACTGCTACTATATCTGCTGTCGCTTCATCACAGAGCATCTCCCCCTGCCTGGTTTCAGGAGAATCTGGAGTCAGGCCCCTGAATGAAGAGGGGGCAGCAGAAACAAGAGATACTTGGGCAGATAAAGAATTGATAGAATTTACAAGAGGTGTAATGGCCTCTGTGATTAAGGATTTGAGGAGGGGAGTGAGCAGGGTTATGATGGTAGATATAGTGGGGGGTTCAAAAGATGCAGAGGTAGTTAGTGAGGGTAAAGAAGTAGATGAAGTGAAGGGAACAGATGAAGGAGATACAGATGGAATGACATCTATCATGGTGGTGTCTGGTGGAGGTGGAGAAGTGGTGGTATATCAAAATGTGGAATGTTAGAAAGATGAGGTGGAGGAGGTGATGCTGGAGGAGTCATAGCAAGGGATGCATGATTTGATGGAGAAACATGAGTGGGGGAAGTTAGAGGAATTTGAAGAATGGTTGAAGATGGAAGATGGGTTGCTGGAAGAGGTTGTGGAGATGGGATTACCTCTTATGCAGGGTGGGGAGTGGCCATCACGACCCTTGTGCTCTTAGAAGCTGGGATGGAAGAGGAGGAAGCCTTAGATGGCTTAGATATCGTCCTCTCCCATCTTCCAAACAAACCGCATGTGAGGCGCTTGCTGGCATTGATGAATATGGTCGGGGAGACCATGAATTCACCAGCTTTTGCTTGAAGGAAAATCCCCAGGATTCTTCCAAAGCATACCTCTTTCTTACTGCTTTTCTTCTTTATCAAATCAAAGAAGATCTTTCCCCAATCAACGTGAGCTTGTTGACCACCGCACACATGACAAGGAATTCGTATCTTGTTATGTAATCGTGCGCGGTGTGCTTGCCCATCAAGACTTGTGTCGACACTGGAGAAAAGTTGTGTCGACACTTGGAGTAAATTGTGTCGACACCAGGAAAGGCAGAGTCGACACCAGAAGAAATGTGTCGACACATACAGGCAGTGTCGACACACTATGAAGAATTGTCAACATAAATTGTGTCGACACATAGAGGCAGTGTCGACACCCAGAGAAGCTTAGTCGACATCAAATGTGTCGACACCAAGAGGTAGTGTCGACACACAGAAATATTTGTCAACATCAACTATGTCGACACACAAGACTTGTGTCGACACACAGCAAAGCTTCAACAAAGTTAAAGCAAAGAAGTACTTGTGTCGACACAAAGTAGATGTGACGACACTCAACAAGTATCAACAACAAAAGAAGTTGTGTCGACACAAAGGAGATGTGTCGACACACAACAGAATTTCAACTAGTTTTAAAGAAGAAGTATTCATGTCGACACACAGAAATAGTGTCGACACATTCAACAGAAGTTGTGTCGAGAAGCTGTTACAACAACAAAAGAAGTTGTGTCGACACCACCAAGGCTAGTGTCGACACTTAGTCCACTTGTGTCGACACTTAGTCTATTTGTGTCGACACATAATGAAGATCAGTCTCGACACTTTCAGACAGAGACATTGATTTCAAGAAGTGACTGGATGAGTTGACAGCTGCCATTTCAACCAGTCTACTGCAACTGTCAAAGCTGTCAGAAGTTCGTTAGAAACCGGATCAGCCGGTTACTATGGAGGAAGACTATATAAAGGCTTTCTCCTTCAACAGAAAGTAAGAACAAGAGAAGACGATCAATCATTGTAGAATACAGATCCAGAGAAAACTATAAATCAGTTTTTTGAAGAAACTTCAGATTTATTTGGAGAGAGAGAGAACTCATTAATTGAAATCAAGAAAGAGACTTGTTTAATCAAATCTCTTAAGGATCAGGTTCTGAACCAAACTGCAAAGAAGGATCCAGATTTAATTCTTCATCTTAAGAAGGAAGTTGCCAGTCAGACTACTTCAAGAAGATCAACTTTTACTGAGTTCAGACTCAAGAAGCCTTGAAGAAAGCAAAGACAAAGTTGATCTCAGAAATCAGTTTTATCA
Source organism: Platanthera guangdongensis (assembly GCA_039583875.1). Classification (NCBI taxonomy): domain Eukaryota; kingdom Viridiplantae; phylum Streptophyta; class Magnoliopsida; order Asparagales; family Orchidaceae; genus Platanthera; species Platanthera guangdongensis. The sequence continues at coordinate 92,391,408 of CM077167.1, forward strand.
AGAACTGATCATGAAGGTTGCCCTCTTCATTCTCTCAAACAGAGTGGTAACCTAAAATCTTTTATTATATTTTGTAGGATCCTAAGGGATCTGAGTTGTAAGCCTAAATTTATAAAGGCTGAGTTAGGGCTTTTGAGCCTGAGTGTAGGAGAATCTATTCTCTGAGTGTAGGTCTTGTTGAAGACTGAGTGGTAGGGCTTTGTGCCTGAGTTGTAGGAGACAGTGTTCTCTGAGTGTAGGCCTTGGTGAAGGCTGAGGTAGGGCAGTTTGCCTGAGTTGTAGGAGTGGGGACACTCTGAGTTGTAGGAACCTGTTTGGGGTTCTGAGCTGTAAGATCTGAGGATCTGAGGAGAAGTGCAGAAGTTAGGCTGAATCTAGTACACTGCTAGATAGGCGAAGGGGGAAAGTGGATGTACCCAAACCTTTGGGAACCACTATAAATACTGTGTGCACTCTGTGAATGATTGTTTCTGTGATTGCTATGCTGATAGCTGTAGAATTTGTAATTGCTGCTTAGATTATAGAACAGATTGTCTGCCTTTAAAGTAAAAGAACAATTACACCTATTCACCCCCCTCTAGGTGGTTAGACACTATTTCTTTCAAGTGGTATCAGAGTCAGGTTACTCAAGAAAGGACTTAACAGTCAGAGTAAGATCCTTAAGGAAAATATAAGAATCAAGAAAGAATCAAGAAAATGGGTTCAGATGAAAATCACAAGGAGCTGGGGTCAATGAAATTGCCAATATGTAGAAAAGAGATATTTAGCATATGGAAAGAGAGGGTCAGACTCTTTATGGAAGCTTCTGACCCAGGGATATATATTACAGTCAAAGAAGTCCCATATGTGCCAATGAAGATATCCATTCTGGATGCAAATCAGAAAACTCCCAAGGACTTTTCTTAAATGACTAAAGATGAAATCATCCTGGCCACTATGTGCAAGAGAGCCCAGAATATAATTATTAGTGTCATTGATGATTCAACATTTCAGAACATAATTCATTGTAAAACCTCTAAAGAAATGTGGGACACATTAATAGTCTATATGGAGGACTCAGAGAAAGTAAGACAAGATAAGAAGTCAATGTTAAATCAGGAATATGAAAGCTTTAGATAAGGAAAGTCTGATAGCATTACAGAATGTTACAAGAAGTTCTATAGGATTGTTAATGAGTTGATGTCCTATGGAAGAGACTTCAGCAACTATGAGTTGAATGAAAAGTTCTTAAGATCCCTGACTAAGGACTGGGACACCAAGATTTGTGTCATTAGGCAAGTGGCCAAACTTGCTGATATACCTCCTCCAACTTTGTTTGGAAAACTGCTATCTTATGAGATGTAGTTAATGGCTAGAAAGGAGGAAGAGAAGAATACTAGAGTGGAGCACAAGGAAAAGTCTGTGCCTTCAAGTCTGAAGCCACTAAGAAGTATAGAAGCAAGTCTCCATCTCCACCTAAAATAATTGCTGAGGCTATCATGGATAATTCAGATAGCAAGAGTTCTGATAGCTGTGAAAGTGATGAATACTTTGCTGCTTTTACTAGGCACTTTAAAAGATTTCTAAAGAAGAGGCAGTGGAGGTCTAAGCCTTCCACTTCTCAGCCAAAAGATGACTACTATCAGAAGAGAAAGTCATCGAGGAATGACAGAAGCATGTCCAAGCCAAGAAAAGCTACATCTTCAAAGATTGTATGCTATTGCAGCAATAGACAGGGACATGTAGTGGCCGACTGTCCTAAAAAGAGGAAGGAGTCAGCTGACAAAAAGAAGACTCAGTTTAAGAGCAAAAAGGAAAAGTCCTTTATTGCTAAGAAAGACAAGAGTCTGACAGACCAGTCATCTTCAGAAATAGAATCAGAAGTTGAAGCCTACATTGGATTATTTGCTGAAGAGGAAGAAGATGAGTTCATGCAGCTAATGAACTCAATTTATGAGCATGAAGACCATCAGTGCAAGGGACTGATGGCTATATCTGAAGGAGACAAGAGCCAGGATCAGCCTGGACCAAGTAAGGTACAAAGTTGTTCTTCTAGTTCAATTTATAGTACTGAGTCAGAGTCAGATACATCTGCATCAAGTGATGTGGGTGGGTCTGAATCTGAAGGAGATATACATCAGTTAATTGATGAATATAGAGATTTGTTGCAGGCCTTGAAGAAAAGCAAAACCTTGGCCAAAACTCAGGCATAGGAGATTGCTTGTCTTAAATTGGCTGCATCTGATTCAGAAAAATTGCTGGATCAAAAACTGAATGAGATTGCTAGATTAAAGAACATAACTGTTATTCAAATGGGTATAATCACATTCAAGAATGATCAGATTAGAAATCTGGAGGTTAGACTTCAGAAGGAGAAAGAGATTGTGGCTAGCTTTTCTAAACCTAAATCTATTTTACCCTTGATAGATGAGTTTGTACCTCAAAAGGGTAAGGCTGGATTAGGGTTTAAGAAAACTACCTGGACTGATAGGTCCAAATCTAAAGGCAAAGCCCCAGCACAAAATAAGTAGCCTGCTATAGATAAATCAGCCAGGGTAGTACCTAAACAAAGGTACAACAAGTTTGAGTGCTGGTGTTGTGGCAAGTTAGGCCATTTTGCCTTAGATTGTTGGCACAATTCTAGTGTCAAGGAGAGTAGCAATCTACCTACTAGAAGAGCTACAGGTAGATTTGTTAAAGTACAGGCTAACTTGCAACAAGGACCCAAAAGTTATTTGGGTTCTAAGGTTAAGTAATCTGTATTGTAGGTGAGTCCAAGCTGCCATGCCCCAATATGGTACTTGGACAGTGGATGTTCCAGGAACATGATTGGAACAAGGGGGTTGCTGAAGGACTACACACCTATCAAGGATGGCCCTAAAGTAACCTTTGGTGGTTCAGAAAAAGGAATCATCAAAGGCTTTGATAACATTTCTAGTAATCAGATTACTATCACTCAAGTGGCCTATGTGAAAGGTTTGAAACACAACCTTATAAGCATAAGTCAGCTGAGTGATTTAGGATATGACATTTCATTTATTAAGAATGGATGTCATATCAAAAGGTCAAGTGATCAAAAGATCATTTTGACAGGATATAGGAAGAGAAATGTTTATTGTCTTAATTTTGAGTGTGAGAACAATGTTTCTCCTATTTGTCTTGTAGCTGATGAGATATTCTCACATTGTGTTAAATAGCACAAGAGGCTGGCCCATCTTAACTACAAGACTATTGGCCAACTCTTTAGCAAAGAGTTAGTGAGGAATGGTCCTCAAGTTAAGTGTATAAAGGATGGGATATGCTCAGCTTGTCAAAAAGGCAAGCAGAACAAATCCACCTTTCATAGCCTTGAAAACAAGGACTCGGTGAGGTGTCTATACCTCTTGCATATGGATATATTTGGTCCTATGCCAGTTCACAGTCTAGGTAGGAAGGTCTACACATTTGTGCTAGTAGATGACTATTCTAGATATTCCTGGGTGTTCTTCCTAAGATAAAAATCTGAAACCCCAAGTATCTTATATAGTTTTGTTAAACAAATTCAGAATGAGTTGGACAGTATAGTGGTCAAAATTAGAAGTGACCATGGTACTGAATTTCAGTCTGAAAGTATGACAAGACTATGTGAAGAATTTGAGATTTTTCAAGAATTTTCCTCACCTAGAACACCACAGCAAAATTGTATTGCTGAAAGGAAGAATAGAACATTGATAAAGGCTGGTAGAACTCTATTGAATTACACTTCTCTCCCAGAATATTTCTGGGCAGAGGCAGTAAACACTGCATGTCATGTGATCAATAGGGCTTCTATCGCCAAGATCCACAAAAAGACTCCCTATGAGATTTTGAAGGACAGAAAACCAAACTTATCCTATTTCAGGATCTTTGGTTGCAAGTGCTATATACTTAACAATGGCAAGTCTTATCTAACTAAGTTTGCTGCCAAATCCCAAGAGGGGATCTTTGTTGGGTACAACAACAATAGTAAGGCTTATAGGGTCTACAACTTGGTTACTCAAGTTGTAGAAGAGTCTGTACATCTAGTCTTGGATGAGACAAGACTCATTAACAGTGAATTGTCAAGTAGTGTTTGCAGATCTACAGGTTTAAATAAGAGAATGGACAAGCTTACCATTACAGAAGATCCTACTGCAAATCAGCAAGTGGTAAATGGTGGCTGATGTCCATGGGGAGTACAAGACTCTCTGGATGCTGAAGAAGACCAAGAGGTGTAGCTAAATAAAGAGGCTAGAGGTGTACAACCTGAAGATAGACTACCTCCAGCTAATAGACACTTAAAGGATCATCCAGCAAATCAGATAGTTGGTGATCCAAGACAAGGAGTGTAAACAAGAAGCAGAAATCTGAGCACAGTTCTTTGCTCCAGCTTTCTATCACAAGTGGAACGAAAGAAATTTGAAGAAGCAGTTCTAGACCCACATTGGATTGATGCAATGCAAGAGGAGCTGAATCAGTTCAGAAGATGCAAGGTCTGGAAGCTTGTTCCTAAACCAAAAGACCACAACATCATTGGAACAAAGTGGATCTTCAGGAACAAGTTGGATGAGAATGGAGTCATTGTAAAGAATAAAGCAAGACTTGTTGCAAAAGGATATAGATAGGAAGAAGGTATTGATTTTGATCAAACCTTTGCCCTAGTAGCAAGAATGGAAACAATCAGGATGTTCCTTGCTTTTGCAACATATCAAGGGTTCAAGGTATTCCTAATGGATGTAAAGTCAGCCTTCCTAAATGGAAATCTAAAGGAAGAAGTCTATGTAGAGAAGCCCTTAGGTTTTGTTGATCCTCTCAAACCTGATTATGTTTATAGACTTAGGAATGCATTGTATGGGTTGAAATAAGCCCCAAGGGCTTGGTATGAAACCTTGTCTAGTTTCCTCATTGAGAACAAATTCTCAAGGAGGGAAATAGACAAGACTCTATTCCTTAGGGAATCTAAAGGTAAGATAATCCTAGTCCAAATATATGTTGATGACATAATATTTGGGTCTACTGAAAGTAATCTTTGCAGAAAGTTTGTAAAACTTATGCAAGGAAAATTTGAAATGAGCAGTATGGGGGAACTTAAGTTCTTCTTGGGTCTCCAAGTAAGACAGACTGAAGATGGCTTGTCCATAACTCAGTCTAAGTTCACCCTGGAGTTAATAAAGAAGTATGGTATGGAATCATCCACTACCATGAGAACTCCTATGGGGTCAAGTGTGTCGCTTAACAAAGATGATGCAGGGAAACCTGTAGATGAAACGTTGTATAGAGGGATAGTTGGCTCCCTACTATATATGACTGCTAGTAGACCAGATATCATGTATGCTACATGTGTCTGTGCTAGGTACCAAGCATGCCCTAAAGAATCTCATCTGACTACAGTCAAAAGAATTTTGAGATATCTTAAGGGCACCCCTTATCTAGGCCTTTGGTACCCTAGGAATGGAGATTTTCTACTAACTGGCTATTCAGATGCAGATTTTGTAGGTTGCAAGGAAGATAGAAAAAGTACTACAGGCACCTGTCAATTTCTAGGTGGAAGACTAGTGTCTTGGAGCAATAAGAAGCAGACCAGTGTGGCAATCTCCACAGCTGAGTCAGAATATGTTGCTGCAGAAAGCTGCTGTGCACAACTATTGTGGATTCAGCATCAGTTAGAAGACTATGGTATTCAAGTAAGTAGAACACCTTTGCTATGTGATTCTACAAGTGCTATTTCTATTGCAAATAATCCTATCTCACATAGTAGGACTAAGCACATAGAAATTAGATACGATTTTCTTAGAGAACATGTAGAAAAAAAGGACATTTCCCTATAATATGTTAAAACAGATTATCAGATTGCAGATATGTTTACTAAGCCCCTTGATGAAACTAAATTCAATAAGTTTAAAATTGAATTAGGAATGTTGAACTTAGAATAGTTTGATAAAAATTGGCAAAGTAAAATAGTGTCGGCACAAGAAGTTGTCTGTGTCGACACATAGAAATGGTCTCGACATTTCAGAGAAATGGTTTCGACACATCTAGAAAGTCTGTGTCGACACTTCAGAGAAATAGTGTCGACACATCCAGAGTAGGTGTCGACACATCCAGGGTGGTTTCGACACTTAGATTTAACACTGATTTCGTCGAGTGAAGTATCGACTAATCGTCGAACGCAGATGTATAAGTGTCTACACATCATAATTGGTGTCGACACATATAAGTCAACACTGTTGTCGAGACTTAAGTAGTCTGTGTCGACACTTTTCAACAGTGTCGACACATTTAGAGGATTATGACGCGCCTTTTCACCTTCGTTTTTAGAAAAGTATAAATAGGTCTTCACCATTATTTGTCGACATGCTCTCAATAGTTTCGAGACCAAAACTTTGTGTCGACATCTCTCTCATCTAATTTCAAGATTTCTCCAAACCCTAATGGCGCCAAAGCTCGAGGAGAACGTCAATGAAGCATATGAGTTAGTACGGAATGCGTTTGACCAAGCGGAACAAAAAATTAAGGATGGTGTAACCCTAATTACTGAGAACGGGTTGGAGTATTTAGTTTCTGAGCCAACCAAGATTTGGAAGAAGGAAGTACTAGAATTCTATGGTGCAGCTACCCTTAATGATACTGGACTCAAAATCAAGTCTGCAGTTCATGGAGTCAAAGTAAAACTCACCCAGAAGAGTATAAGAAAAGTTCTACATCTACCAAGAACTAAAGAAGAGGAAGATGTACCTACATCTAAGACTAGGGATGCACTGCAATGGTGTGGACTAGATTCAACCATGAAGATTTGCTCCGTTTTTAGCAGGAAAGGCATGAATATGCAGGGAAAGTTCTTGTCAGAAGTAGTAGGAAAGGTGATTCTGAGAAAGCCATGTGGGCATGATAGGATATCGGCTCACATGTTCAGCTTAATGACAAGAATTATCTTTAAGTTAAAAACTGATTGGTCAGCAGTGATGTTTGAAAAGATTAAGGAAAGTCTGAAGAAGCCCAATCTGGGTAGAATTATGAGTCTATACTTAGCTGGAACAATTCCAGAAGTCATGAACCAAGCTGCTGGTTCTAAAATTAACTATATGAGGAGGATGGATGTCAAAATTATCTCAAGATGGGATAGGGTGTTAACTAAGGACATGCCTACTCTAGAGAAGGAAACACCTATACAGAAGAAGAAGAAGAAAGCCATAATTGCTCCTGATTCATCCAGTAGCTCAGAGGAGCAAGTAGTTTTTAGTTCTGATGATGGAGAGGCTGGAAATGCTGGACAGTCACCAGCAAGAAATAAAGATGCACAGAGGCAGGGGGAGCAACCATCTGCTAGCCCCATTCACCTGGATCCACTCCAGGGAGAGCCTCAACATGTGGAAGAGCCAACTCACTTAGACGGTGAAATGGCAACTCAAACAATCCTTGAGGTAATCCATGAAGTTAATCAATCAATTTTCCATATTGAGAATGAAGTATTAACTGAGTCTTTAATTGATGTTGATCAGCAAACTCAGTTAAATAGTCAACCACAAGAAGTTGTCATGGAAGATATATCAGTTGCTGATAATGCTCCTGAGATAAGAAATTCTCATGTCCCTACTCAACAGGAGTTTACTCTAGAAGAGTTGTTTCCTGATATTGAGGGGAAACATGCTGGTTTTGAGGGGGATCAAACTGCTTTTGAGGAAGAGCAAGCACATATTGAGGAGGAGTATGTGAGATCTCATGAGGAGACTGCAAGGAATGATGAGGAGCTGCCAAGGACTGAGAAGGAATTGCCTCCTAGTCCAAAGGATAGAGTTGACATAGCTAGTACCTCAAAATCTGAAGATGCTGCTGAGGTTCAAGCAAAGAAAAGGAAGCTCATGGTCTTCAAAAGAAGAAGCTAGAGTTACAAGAAAGCATTACAAACAGTGGCTCCACAACCTGCCCCTACAGCTGACTACAGCTCATTTTTGGTGGATTTACAAGTTAAGTTGGATGAGCAAAGGGTTGCAATGGAGAAGTATATAGATGAAACTCACAAAGATCTCCAATTCTCCTTGGCCCAAGATATCAAATCTATAAGGTTTGAAGTAAATCATAATAAGAAGGAAATGACTGACTGTTTCCACAAAGGAGGTAATGCAGTGGTTTACCTAGCCACTCATCAAGAAATGATAAAGACACAGGTGGATGATATAGCAGTCAAGCAGGGATATGTTTTAGAAAATCAGATCAGAATGAATGATAATCTGACTGCATCCCATAATGCTATTGTTACAGAATTGAAAAAAATAGCAACATCCTAGCCTGCTGATAATTCTAAAGTCAAACCAAAATTTGATAAGGAAAAGTTTGATAAGGATTTCCAGGAAGGCATAGCTGCTGTAAAAACTGCTATTACAGATTCTCAAAAGGTTATTTCTGGACTGCTGCTGAAGTTGAGGGGTTTTTATAATGATGGAGTTAATTATATGGATGAACAGATCATGTTTCAGAAGGATGATCTTAGAGATCATGTGACTAGAGAAGTCATAAAGGGGGAGAGAGTACTAGTCAAAGCTGGATCTGATCATGCTAAATGGATTTCCAATAGCATCAGAGCCACTCTTGGATATCCACCCCTTTGTGATGATGACAATGTAGCTGAATCTGGAATTCACCCTGCTATTTTTGGAGGAGAGCCAGCTGAAGTTGCTCAAGTCATTTATGTTGGAGTTACCATTATGATCTGTAAGTGATCAAACATGTAATCTCACTGCCAACGCAATATGAGCCTGCAGGGTCGCACATAAGAGATGTGGAGAAGTTTGATGATTGACTGTGTTGGTAAAGGTTGCCAATCACCGACCTGAATGGGGTTGTGGGCAAAGTGTTGCCTTAAAGAATCATCTGGTTGGGCAAATGTTGCCTTGAAGGACTGGTAAGAATAGTCGGCCGAGGGTCGACGAGAATCGTCGAGAATAGTTCTCTGATTCTCGTCGATCGACGAGAATCGTCGAGAATAGTTCTCTGATTCTCGCCGATCGACGAGAATCGTCAAGAATTAGTTCTCTGATTCTCGCCGATCGACGTGTATCGTCGACCCACGATCGACGTGAATTGTCGACCCACGTTCGGCGTGAATCGTCGAGAATAGTTCTCTGATTCTCGCCGATCCGGGTGATTCTCGCCGATTGTGATTCTTTCCGATTCTGATTCTCGCCGATCCTGACCGACTCTCACAGACTGATACTCGCCGATTCTGAACCCTATTTCTGGGTGGTCTGCGGATAGCGATTTTCCTAAGTCTTTTATACCTTCGGTATAAAAGGGACTCTTAGGGTTTTTCGGGATAGAGCTCTCATCGGCTGATAGAAACCCGCGACGGAAGAGTTCCGTTCCGCGATCGTTCCGCTGATCCCGAATACCGCCGACGGAAGGGTTCCGCCGCCGTGTTCGCTCCGTCGACCTCTCTCTCTCCAGCGATCGTCGCTGGCGTTGCAATCCCTGGCGCGGACCTAGCAGTCCGTGGGAAAGCAAGGTGCGGTCTTCTCCATCCCGATAATCCGTGCGACGGATAGATCGGCGTTCTCCCGCTCGTGTGGATTTCTGCAGAGACGTGGATACTATTCCACATAGAACTCGCCACTAGCAAGAAGACGAAGTTTGGAGCATCTCCGTTGAGTTGTGACTCAACGCCACCGAGGTAATTTTTGCCTAGTTATATGATAACTTATTGATTCAACTATCATGGCCCGATCCCATTTCTTTTGGGTTTTCATGATATTTTTTTATTTCCGCTGCGTGCACAAGCGTTGTGTCATCCTCATAGAGAAACCCAACAGTGGTATCAGAGGCAGGTTACGGCCATGATTGTTGAATTGGAAGTTTTGTTATTCCAGTGCGTGTAAACCTAGGGATTTAGAAGTATTCTAAATGTCTAGATTTGGTCTTGGTTCCCCGCCAAGAACATCTGGGATTGCGTGGGAATTTCTAATTGTTAGAAATTGTGATCTCCTTAGCAGTAACCATCCCTCGATTTTGTTTTGGATTTTGAATCCAACAAAGAGAGATGAGCTTGTCTACTGCTTTAAATTGAGTTGTCTTTGCCTTTGTCCAATGCATGTAAATCTGAGGATTTGAAAGTTTCTGAATGTTCAGATTTAGCCCTTCCTTCTATCAATTGTTGATGGTATCAGGATGTGCACATAAGGGATGCATGTGGTTTAGAATTGTTTTTCTTTGGATGTGCACATTGATCAAATTTTGATCATGGTTAATTGTTAACCTATAATTAAATCCCTTCATCAAATATTAAGTGTTCGGATGCCTTCCGATGGATGACACTCTTCCTGCCTCGATCGATGAAGTGTGGGCATGCACCATATGATGGATGCGAATAAGGAGTTATTCACCAACCATACAAGAATTGCATGAGGATGCAATTGGCAAGCGTTGTCTACCTAAATAACCGCATCGTGAGAGAAACGTCAAAGCGGACTCATAGTGTTGGTGAAATACGGATCTTGTCCACTAAGAGAGTAGCTCGCATGAACTCTCCGAATTGTTAGTGAGGGCTATCATTTCGAATAAAATAGTGGGAGTATTTTAATTGAAGTCCAAATTAAAATAAATTGTATTTGAAATTTTGGTACTGATTTTATTCTGCATAAATTCTTGTAGAATTCCATGGCAAGTGTTTCACACTCCACCTTGTCTCTGAGAGCCATCCTTGAGAAGGATAAGCTCAGTGGGACAAATTACATGGACTGGTAAAGGAACCTGAGAATTGTTCTCAGGCAAGAGCGAAAGCTCTATGTCTTGGAAGAAGAAGCCCCCGAGGTGCCGACCGGGAACTCTTCCCGTGCTGAGAAAGATACTTATAAGAAGTATACTGACGATGCTTTAGATGTCGAATGCCTTATGCTTGCCACTATGAACTTTGAGCTTCAGAAGCAACATGAGAGCAAGGGGTGCAAGGAGATTGACGAGCATCTCAAGAAAATGTTTCAAGGGCAGGCTCGTCAAGGGAGGTTCGACATCACAAAAGCATTGTTTCAGTGCAAGATGGGAGTTCGAGACTCAGTAGGGACTCACGTACTCAAGATGATTGGGTATATAGAGAACCTTGAAAGGCTGGGTTTTCCTCTTGGTCAAGAGTTGGCCACAGATCTGATCCTGCAATCATTGTCGGACAGTTATGAGCAGTTCGTCTCGAACTACAACATGAATGAGATAGACAAGACACTGCCCGAACTCCTAGGCATGTTGAGAACTGCCGAAATCAATATGAAGAAGGCCAAGCCTGCCAGCCCCATACTGATGGTGCATAAGGGCAAGGGCAAAGCCAAGGGCTCTAAGAAGACAAAGGTGGGACCTAAGTCATATCTTGAGCCCAAGTCTTCAGCACTGATGAAAAAGAAAAGCACGGTGAAGGAAGGGAAATGCCACCACTATGTCAAGCTGGTCATTGGAGGAGGAACTGTCCTTCGTACATTGAGGGTCTGCAGAAACTGAAGGGAGGTATGACTTCCTCTTCAAATATTTACGTTATAGAGATAAACCTTTCTGCTCCTTCATCTTGGGTATTGGATACCGGATGTGGTTCTCACATTTGTACAAATGTGCAGGAACTGGGAAGGAGAAGATTGCTGAGTAAAGGGGAGGTGGACCTCCGCGTCGGCAATGGAACAAGAGTTGCTGCTGTAGCCGTAGGAGTTTACCGTCTTTCTTTACCCAGTGAGCTTGTAATAGAACTTGATAATTGTTATTTTGTTCCGGCCATAACTAGAAACATTATATCTATTTCATGTTTGGACATGATTGGATTTTCTTTTATAATTAAGAACAATTGTTGTTCTATATTTAAGAATAATGTTTGTTATGCTGTAGCCCAATTGTTTAATGGTCTTTATGTTTTGAACTTGGACCATCTGATCTGTAATGTAGAAAATAATAAAAGACTAAGAACAAATGACTCGAACCCTACTTTTCACTGGCATTGTCGTTTGGGCCATATCAACGAGAAGCGCATATCCAAACTCCATAGAGATGGAATTTTGGACTCATTTGATTAAGAATCATTTGAGCGATGTGAATCTTGTTTGTTAGGCAAGATGACTAAAGCTCCTTTCACTGGTTATACTGAGTGGGCTGAGGATCTCTTGGGTGTTGTACATAGTGATGTATGCGGACCCATGAGTTCCATGACTATAGGTGGGTATTTCTACTTTGTTACATTTACTGATGATTTCAGTAGATACGGATATGTGTATCTTATGAAGTGCAAATCCGAGACCTTTGAAAAGTTCAAAGAGTTCAAGAATGAAGTAGAAAACCAGTTGGGTAAAAGGGTTAAAGCACTCCGATCTGATCGAGGTGGCGAATACCTGAGTCATGAGTTCCGTGATCATCTGAAAGAGTGTGGTATTGTATCACAGCTCACTCCACCTAGAACACCACAACATAATGGTGTGTCTGAGAGGAGAAATCGTACTCTGTTAGACATGGTACGTTCGATGATGAGTCATGCAGACTTGCCTGTTTCCTTTTGGGGTTTTTCTTTAGAGACTGCTGCAATGACATTGAATCGCGCTCCAACGAAAATGGTTCTGAAGACACCATATGAAATATGGACTGGGAAGCGTCCTAGTATGTCGTTCATTAAAATTTGGGGCTGTGAGGCATACGTGAGACGTCAAATGCCTGACAAGCTGGAACCCAAATCGGATAAATGTTATCTGGTGGGATATCCTAAGGAAACGAAAGGGTATTACTTTTACCTACCGTCTGAGGGCAAAGTGTTTGTCGCAAGGACTGGTGTCTTCTTGGAGAAAGAGTTCTTATCAAGAAAGACTGAAAAGGTAGAGCTTGAAGAAGTTCAAGAACCACATGTAGTGAATAAACCGGAATTGGATTCTGAGACAGGACTACAAGATGTTGTAGCTAGAGAACCTGCTCAAGGAACAGAAGTCCTACGTAGATCTGGTAGAGCGAGGTTTGAGCCTGAGAGATATGGATTTCTCGTGTCTCAAATAGGTAATGTGTTGCTTATGGATCATGATGATGAACCAACAACCTACCAAGAGGCTATGAAGGGACCGGACTCCGACAAATGGCTTGAGGCTATGAAATCTGAAATGGACTCCATGTATGCAAACCAAGTTTGGAACTTGGTGGAACCACCTGAAGGGGTACGACCCATAGGGTGCAAGTGGGTCTTCAAGAAGAAGACTGACATGGATGGGAATGTACAGACATTCAAAGGGCGACTGGTGGCTAAGGGTTTCAAGCAAATTCATGGTATTGACTATGATGAGACATTTTCCCATGTTGCCATGGTAAAGTCCATAAGGATATTGCTTGTTGTTGCTGCGTATTATGACTACGAGATCTGGCAGATGGATGTCAAAACGGCTTTCCTTAATGGAAACCTCCTTGAGGAAGTGTATATGACACAACCCGAGGGTTTTGTATCCCCAGATGAAGCCACTAAAATATGCAAGCTAAATAAGTCCATTTATGGACTGAAACAGGCCTCTCGAAGTTGGAATCTTCGTTTTGATGAGAAAATCAAAGAGTTTGGTTTCATCAAGAATGAAAATGAGCCTTGTGTTTACAAGCGAATCAGTGGGAGAATTGTTGTCTTCCTGATATTGTATGTAGATGACATACTATTGATTGGGAATGACATTTCTACCCTGAAAGGTTTTAAGAACAACCTAGGGAACTGCTTTTCAATGAAGGATTTGGGTGAAGCGAATTATATACTTGGTATTAAGATCTATAGTGATAGATCGAAGAAGTTGCTGGGTTTGACCCAGTGTACGTACATCGAAAAGGTGTTGAAGAGGTTCAACATGCTTGAGTCCAAGAAAGGATTTTTGCCCATGTCTCATGGGGTGAATCTCTCTAAGGACCAGTGTCCAAAGTCTTGTGAAGATAAGGACCGCATGAAGTTGATTCCATATGCTTCGGCAATTGGATCAATCATGTACGCGATGTTATGTACTCGACCCGATGTGTCCTTTGCTTTGAGCATGACTAGCAGGTATCAGTCAGACCCCGGTGAGTGTCACTGGATTGCAGTCAAGAATGTACTGAAGTACTTGAGAAGGACTAAGGATGCGTTCTTGGTGTATGGTGGAGAGGAAGAGCTCGTTGTAACTGGTTACACGGATGCTAGCTTCCAAACTGATAGAGACGACTCCAAGTCTCAGTCAGGTTTTGTGTTTTGCCTGAATGGAGGAGCTGTGAGCTGGAAGAGTTCCAAGCAAGAGACAGTTGCTGATTCTACAACAGAGGCCGAGTATATCGCAGCAGCTAATGCGGCGAAGGAGGCTGTATGGATTAGGAAATTCATCGGCGAGCTTGATGTAGTTCCTAGCATTGTTGCTCCCGTAGTTCTCTACTGTGATAATAATGGTGCAATTGCACAATCTAAGGAACCTAGATCTCATCAGCGCTCCAAGCACATACTTCGGCGGTTTCGTCTTATTCGTGAGATTGTCGAACGAGGAGATGTAAACATTTGCAGAGTGCCGACTGAGGAGAATATTGCGGATCCACTGATAAAGCCTCTCGTGCAGAGAAAGCATGATGGTCATACTAGATCGATGGGTATACGATACCTAAATGATCAACTCTAGTGAGAATCTTGTGGATTGCATGTAAACTTGTATTTTGTTGGCTATTTGTTCATATGATGAACATTGTACCTAGTTTTTCTTTTACAATTAATGACAAGTTCTTTTATTATGAGTTTTTCTATATGATAGTTAAATGTTTACATAATAGATACCCTTAGAATGTTCGCTTCCATGGGACATCAAGTACGTGACTTGAATGTGAGAGCCTATGATTTATTTGAAGCTTCATTCTTAAAAGGTCCCTGGTCAAGTATCATCATAGAAGCTAAGGGTGATGATGGTACATGAAGACCAGCACGTGCGTTGACTGATGACCGGTTCTCACAGGTCATGATATTGTGATATCAAGTCATCACGTGGGTACTTGTTAGTGAACAAGTTGTACTAGACAGACCCAACCTGAGACTACTCTGTGGATTATCATCCAATCGTGTCATGAGTAGGTCTCAATTGACAATGGTGTTGTGGTCCTTTGACCTGAAGTCACAGCATTCATCAAGTGAGGAAGAGCGTACTTTGATGCCATCTAAAGTCTTCCTTGAGAAAGGTTGATGATAAGGGTGGTTGTTGGGCATGTTACGAATCATTTGGGTGCTTGTGTGTGAGCAGATATGTGATTTGTCCTTCTGTATGACAGGAGTTGCATCCATGGGCCCCTTGATGGAACTGGACTGAGAAATGCATGGCCATGCTTGGTTGAGTCAATATGTGATATTGGACTCACCATTCTCTGGAAGTCCGTCCTGGATCAAGAAACTTGGATTGAGCTATTACGAGGGTGACACGGTCCATGCCTCTAGTTCTTTCCGGATGTAAGGGACAAAGGGACAAAGACAACGCTGATACATTGGTCATAAAGGCTTATGAGTTATAAACTCTTATTGCTTAGGGAGCAATGATGCATTGCTAGATGCCGCTCATTGTTTGTGAGGTTTTTGCTTTGATACTTTCGAGATCAAGTGGGAGTCTGTTGGAGTTACCATTATGATCTGGAAGTGATCAAACATGTAATCTCACTGCCAACGCGATATGAGCCTGAAGGGTCGCACATAAGAGATGTGGAGAAGTTGGATGATTGACTGTGTTGGTAAAGATTGCCAATCACCGACCTGAATGGGGTTGTGGGCAAAGTGTTGCCTTAAAGAATCATCGGGTTGGGCAAATGTTGCCTTGAAGGACTGGTAAGAATAGTCGGCCGAGGGTCAACGAGAATCGAGGAGAATCGTCGAGAATAGTTCTCTGATTCTCGCCGATCGACGAGAATCGTCGAGAATAGTTCTCTGATTCTCGCCGATCGACGAGAATCGTCGAGAATTAGTTCTCTGATTCTCGCCGATCGGCGTGTATCGTCGACCTACGATCGGCGTGAATTGTCGACTCACGTTCGGCGTGAATCGTCGAGAATAGTTCTCTGATTCTCGCCGATCCGGGTGATTCTCGCCGATTGTGATTCTCGCCGATCCTGACCGACTCTCGCCGACTGATACTCGCCGATTCTGAACCCTATTTCTGGGTGGTCTGCGGATAGCGATTTTCCTAAGTCTTTTATGCCTTCGGTATAAAAGGGACACTTAGGGTTTTTCGGGATAGAGCTCTCATCGGCTGATAGAAACCCGCGACGGAAGAGTTCCGTTCCGCGATCGTTCCGCTGATCCCGAATACCGCCGACGGAAGGGTTCCGCCGCCGTGTTCGCTCCGTCGACCTCTCTCTCTCCGGCGATCGTCGCTGGCGTTGCAATCCCTGGCGCGGACCAGCAGTCAGTGGGAAAGCAAGGTGCGGTCTTCTCCATCCCGATAATCCGTGCGACGGATAGATCGGCGTTCTCCCGCTCGTGTGGATTTCTGCAGAGACGTGGATACTATTCCACGTAGAACTCGCCACTAGCAAGAAGATGAAGTTTCGAGCATCTCCGTTGAGTTGTGACTCAACGCCACCGAGGTAATTTTTGCCTAGTTATATGATAACTTCTTGATTCAACTATCATGGCCCGATCCCATTTCTTTTGGGTTTTCTTGATGTTTTTTTATTTCCGCTGCGTGCACAAGCGTTGTGCCATCCTCATAGAGAAACCCAACAATTTATCCTCCTGCAGATTTTGAAATGATTCATCAAGAAGTCCAATCTATGTACAGCCCTCCAGAGGGTAATAAAAATATTATCATTGAGAAAGTAGATAAGCCTGTGCTAGAGGCAGTTTTGAAAGAGCAGGAAGCTCTATTGTCAAAGAAGAGGTTCAGAGAACAGTCTGAGTTAAGGCCAGATTTTGAGCAATGGAGCCCTACTTCTAGAAATATCATTCTAACTGCTTGGAAAGCTGCAAAGGACAATACCCTAGAAATGGGTAAATGGTACTCTGAACAAGAGTGGAGAAAACATGAAGTCAGGCAAGAGGCTATTGTACAGTATAGAAGAAGGGCTAAACTTGGGAAGCTACCTCCTAATGCACAGGAGCCTAGCAAATATTTCCCAAAGCCTTATCATTATTTTGAGAGACAAAAGATAAGGGCTGAAGAGCTGAAAAAGAAAGATCTAAAGGGAAAGAAGCCTGCTGATGACTCTGATGTTCCTGTGAAAGCCAAGATTCAATCAGGAAAGGGCATTGTCATCAAGAAGCCAGAGCAACCTTAGATTAGAATTACTATATTTTATCACTTTGTAAATTTAGTGCCTAAAATCTATGTAAACATCTATGTAAACTTTTGTTCATGAAACTATTGGAAGTTGTAACAAAATAATGTTTAATGTTCAATCTGTTACATTGTTATTCTGTGAAGATTGTTTATACATGTTTTGTTTAGTATTTACCCTGTCATATAATGTTGTTATACATCATATTATGTATTTGTTATGTATGGTGTATATCATTGACTAAGGGTTATGACTTCTCCAAATAGGGGGAGATTGTTGGGTACATTGGAAAATGTGTACCAGATTTGAAGAAGCCTCACCCTACTCAATGATATACATCAAGGTGTATTTGATGTGTTTTGAGTTTATATGTGCAGGTTAAGTAATTGCAGGAAATGTTGAAAAATTTCTCTGTCCATATGTCAACACCTAGAGAAGCAGTGTCGACACTTATGAAGGCTTGTGTCGACACTGGAGAAAAGTTGTGTCGACACTTTGAGTAAATTTTGTCGACACCAGAAAAGGCAGAGTCAACACCAGAAGAAATGTTTCGACACATACAGGCAGTGTCGACACACTGTGAAGAATTGTCAACATAAATTATGTCGACACTTAGAGGCAGTGTCGACACCCAGAGAAGCTTAGTCGACATCAAATGTGTCGACACCAAGAGGCAGTGTCGACACACAGAAGTATTTGTCAACATCAACTGTGTCGACACACAGGACTTCTGTCAATACACAACAAAGCTTCAACAAAGTTAAAGTAAAGAAGTACTTGTGTCGACACAAAGGAGATGTGTCGACACTCAGCAAGTATCAACAACAAAAGAAGTTGTGTCGACACAAAGGAGATGTTTCGACACACAGCAGAATTTCAACTTAGTTTTAAAGAAGAAGTATTTGTGTCGACACACAGAAATAGTGTCGACACATTCAACAGAAGTTGTGTCGAGAAGCTGTTACAACAACAAAAGAAGTTGTGTCGACACCACCAAGGCTAGTGTCGACACTTAGTCCACTTGTGTCGACACTTAGTCTATTTGTGTCGACACATAATGAAGATCAGTCTCGACACTTTGAGACAGAGACAGTGATTTCACGAAGTGACTGGATGACTTGGCAGCTGCCATTTCAACCGGTCTACTGCAACTATCAAAGCTGTTGGAAGTTCGTTAGAAACCGGATCAGCCGGTTACTACGGAGGAAGACAATATAAAGGCTTTCTCCTTCAATAGAAAGTAAGAACAGGAGAAGACGATCAATCATTGTAGAATACAGATCCAGAGAAAACTGTAAATCTGTATTTTGAAGAAACTTCAGATTTACTTGGAGAGAGAGAACTCCAGTAATTGAAATCAAGAAAGAGACTTGTTTAATCAAATCTCTTAAGGAGCAGGTTCTGAACAAGACTGCAAAGAAGGATCCAGATTTAATTCTTCATCTTAAGAAGAAAGTTTCCAGCTATACTACTTGAAGAAGATCAACTTTTACTGAGCTCAGACTCAAGAAGCCTTGAAGAAAGCAAAGATAAAGTTGATCTCAGAAATTAGTTCTATCAAAAACTTATCAAGAAGGTTGCCCTCTTCATTCTCTCAAACAGAGTGGTAACCTAAAATCTTTTATTATCTTTTTGTAGGATCCTAAGGGATCTGAGTTGTAAGCCTAAATTTATAAAGGCTGTGGTAGGGATTTTGAGCCTGAGTGTAGGAGAATCTATTCCCTGAGTGTAGGTCTTGTTGAATACTGAGTGGTAGGGCTTTGTGCCTGAGTTGTAGGACACAGTGTTCTCTGAGTGTAGGCCTTGGTGAAGGCTGAGGTAGGGCAGTTTGCCTGAGTTGTAGGAGTAGGGACACTCTGTGTTGTAGGAACCTATTTGGGGTTCTGAGCTGTAAGATCTGAGAATCTAAGGAGAAGTGCAGAAGTTAGGCCGAATCTAGTACACTGCTAGATAGGCGAAGGGGGAAAGTGGATGTACCCAGACCTTGGGGAACCACTATAAATACTGTGTGCACTCTATGAATGATTGTTTATGTGATTGCTGTGCTGATAGCTATAGAATTTGCAATTGCTGCTTATATTATAGAACAGATTGTCTGCCTTTAAAGTAAAAGAAAAAATTACACCTATTCACCCCCCTCTAGGTGGTTAAGCACTATTTCTTTCAAGGGTGATGTCTTTATCCAAGGTTTTAAGCTCATTGATGATTGAGCTCAACCAATTGTATATTTCAGCAACTAATTCAGCCTCATCCTTCTTAAAATTATCATACAGGGATATGAGATTTGATCTCCTGTCTTTCCTTTCATCAACTAAACCAACTACCATTTCGTTGAGGCAGTCCCAAATGGCCTTGGCTGAGGTGCACTCAGCCACCTTCTGAAATATTTCATCTGACATAGTTTGAGCCAAGATGTTCATTGCTTTTGCATTTGCAATTTTGGCTTTCTATTGGGCTTCAGTCCACTCAGGTGGTGGCACTGTTGTTGTGCTTGAAGATTTTGCAGAGAATGTGAAGACTTGTGGGGGGACCTATCAAAATAGAATTGTAGATATCTTCATCAATAGAGTTCATATACAATTTGATTCTTGCCTTCCAGATGGCAAATCTATTAAGATTGCATACTGGAGGTCTGATGCTTGCATAATCTTTGTTTTGAGCCATTCTGTGAAGAAATAAATCTAATAACAGAAACAAAACAATCAGATCTAACAAGAGGGATCTTTATGGTTCAGGTGTTAGCCTGTGCAACCAATCAATAACCAACCTGTTAAGGTATGGTAGTTTAACCAACCTAGGTATGGTAGTTTAACCAACCTGGATCTGATACCAATTGAAAGTCAAGGTTAGATCTGAAATACTCTAGAGGGGGGGGGGGGAATAGAGTTTTGTGGTCTCTACAAAATCTTTACACCTTTTGTTGTAATCCTAGGTGAACAGGTTAGCAAACAAAGTAATAAGCACAGCAACCTAACAAATCACAGAACACAGCCAAAAATAAAAGAAAAGGGCAACCAGACGACACAAGATATTATAGTGGTTCCCCAACCTGGGTACATCCACTCTTCTACCACCCTGGTAGGAATCCACTCAGATTTTTGATTAGGTGCCTGACACCAATTAACTTTTGTTCAGGTGCTCAAAAACAAAAACCTCAAGTCTTTTGGTAGGAGACTTGCAAGCAAGAATAATTTTGAAGGGACTTAAAACCCTGTAGAGAGGATGAAAAAGGTGATGGTGTCTTCTCTTTCTCAATAATAACTGAGAATAATAGTGGATTGATTTCAGCAGATTGCTCCCCCTGAGATCTTGAATGGATCAGGAAAACTGGAGCTCTGCTTCAGGGTGATAGGTCTTCAAAAACTTGATTGCCTTGACCAGAGATTATTGCAGGAACTTCTTTGACAGATAGAGTTATTGTTGTCCTCATGAAGTTGTCCTGTAGGATTGAAGAAAGAAGAATCTTAATAGAGATTGTGTGTTGTTCTTCTTCTTGATGATGATGTTCTCTGGCCTAGGCTGATTGCAGTGTGTGAAACTTTTGATTTCTGTAAGACTTCTTGAATGTAATCTGTGTGTGCAGGACTGCTTAATCTTTTCTTCTCTTCAAACTGACTAAAAAACAAACACTCGAAATTTGAATCCTTGAGCAGTAAATGTAGACGGCCTGGGAAGGAAGCGACAATCAATGAATTCCCTAACTATCCCATGGAAAAATGGCATGTAATAATCCATGATCAATGCTCCTTCTAACGGTAACATTCTGAGAAGATTGAGTATTAATTACTCAGGAATCATCGCCAAGAAAGAGGGACGGAAAACTGGAGAAGTCCTAGTCTGGAATCGTTGAACGAAGAACAGATATCGTCGAGCTGAGTTCACAGTTCGTCGAGCTGAGCTGATGAGTTCGTCGACCAGACAATAGCAATTAGTCTTCAAGGGAAACTTGTCAATTCTGCTACAATTTTCGTCGAACTGACAATCATCATTCATCGAACAGACAATCATCATTCGTCGAACAGAGATCCAAATTCGTCGACTGAAGAATGATTGTGGACTTAGAATCTGAGAAGTCTCTGACTGAGAAGGATTCAAATAGTCAAGCAGAAATCGTCAACCAAAGAATATGGTTCGTTGAGCTGAGATCGACAAACGTCGAACACATTTTCTTGAGCTGAAAATATCTCTAAGTCTTGAGTTTTTATGGCAATATAGAGGATGGCCAATCCACAGGATGATGTTCTAAGGACAAACCCTAGATTCTAGGACACAACCAATGACCCTGACTATACAAGGTGGGTCAAAGATCCTAACTCAGTGAACCTAGCCCAAATCCAAACTAGGGATACAACACCGTCAAGTATAGGCTCCCTATCCCACGATTAGATGACTTCTTGGATGTATTATCTGCAACCACTATATTTTCTAAGTTGGATCTTAGGAGCGATTATCACCAGATTAGGATCCGTGAGGGTGATGAATGGAAGATTGCGTTTAAATCCAAGTATGGGTTATATGAGTGCTTGTGATGCCATTTTGGTTATCCAATGCCCCCAACACCTTCACCTGGATGATGACACACGTCTTTCGACCTTAGTTTGGGAAGTTTGTGGTAGTTTATTTCGATGACATCTTAGTCTATAGTACCTCCACTGCCGAGCACATCTCCCACTTGAGAGTGACCCTATCCACCTTGAGGAAGGAAACTTTATTCCTAAACCTTAAGAAGTTCACATTCTATGTTCCAGAGGTAGAGTTTTTAGGTTATATAGTCGGGTCTAGGGAATTCAAGTTGAGCCAGGAAAGGTTCAGGTGATTAAGGACTGGCCCGAACTGACTAGCCTACGAGAGGTGCGTAGTTTCCATTATTTAGCATCGTAGCCCCCATTACTGATTGCATGAAGAAAGGAGAGTTCACCTGGATGAAGTCTGACACCCATGCTTTCCAACGCATTAAGAAGCTTATGACTAAGGCGCATGTATTACGTCTACCTGACTTCACCAAAGTCTTTGAGTTAACTTGTGACGCTTCTGGGGTAGGAATAGGAGGTGTTTTGAGTCAAGAAGGCCACCCGGTCAGTTATTTAAGTGAGAAACTAGCGGGCGGTAAGTTGAATTATTCGAACTATGACAGAGAGTTTTATGTTGTTGTTAGGTGTTTGCATCATTGGCTTCATTATATCCTCTCCAAGGAGTTTGTGATCCTCTCTGATCATGATGTTTTACGTTTCATAAACGGTCAGCATAAAAGCAGCCCGCTCCACGCTAAGTGGGTAGCTTTCTTACAAGGTACACTTTTAGCCTTAAGCGCCTTAAGGGATCTGACAATCAAGTTGTCGATGCACTTGGCCGCCTTACCCTTCTACTGTCTACCATGCAAGTCAATGTCGTAGGATTCGAACGAGTTAAGGACGAATACGCCACTTGCCCAGATTTCCATGAGATGTATTTCTCCTCCCAGGATAGCTCTCCAACGACCATATCTGTATTTGTTCTTAAGGACGGTTATCTTTTTGGGCACGGGAAGTTGTGTATTCCTTGATCCTCCTTACGGCACCACATTATTTGGGAATTACATAGCGGAGGTCTGAGTGGACACTTTGGCAGAGATAAGACCATTGCACTCATTGATGAGAAATTTTACTCGCCTAAGCTTAAGGCGATGGTTGGGGGAATAGTGAGTAGTTGTCGAACATGTCAAGTATCTAAGGGTGCTAAAACCAATGTTGGGTTATACACCCCTTTACCAATTCCTTCCATACCATGGGAAGACGTGAGCATGGATTTCATATTAGGCCTCCCCACCACTCTTCGTCGACACGACTCCATTTTTGTAGTTGTGGACAGGTTTTCAAAAATGGCATACTTTATCCCATGTAGTAGGAACAACGACGCATCTCACATAGCTAAGTTAAATTTTCGTGAGGTCGTTAGTCATCGCGGAGTGCCGAAGACATTGTCTCGGATAGGGACGTGAAATTCACTAGCTATTTTTGGAAAACTTTATGGATTTTAATGGGGACCAAATTATTATTTTCCGCTGTCTATCATCCGCAAACCGATGGTCAGACAGAAGTAGTCATTCAGAGTTTAGGGAATCTTCTAAGGTGTCTTGTGAATGATCACAAAGGAACTTGGAATCTACTTCTTCCCCATGCACAATTGGCTTACAATAACTCTAAGAATCGGTCCACGGGTATGTCCCCTAACGAGATTATTCACGGGTATAAGGCTCCTGTGCCACTTGACTTGGTTCCGTTACCACCTACATATAAAGCAAGTCAATTCACACAATCCTTCGCCCAACACATTCATGACTTGCACGAACATATATGGGCAACCATATCCTCCCAATATGAATCCTATCAAACACAAGTTAATCAACATAGGAGAGTGTCACACTTTAAAGTCAACGATCAAGTTTTAGTACGCTTAGTTCTCGAGCGACTGCCAACTGGCACCGTTAGAAAGTTAGCTCCAAAGCGCGCCGGCCCCTTCCATCTTATAAAGAAACTCGGTGATAATGCTTTTGTCTTAGATTTGTCTGCTGATTGGGATGTCTCACCCATTTTTAATGTCTCAGATTTGATGATGTTTGTTTCGCCTCCACAAGAGTTGACTTCTTTGTCGTCTTCTCCTTCCACTCAAAATTCTTTGGGTTTGGGGAGTGTAGTACGGATGATCTCTCCCCTGGTCTCCACAGGCTTAGCATCGGATGGTAAGTTACCTTCTTTTATTCCCACTGCTGACATGTTTCCAAAGTTTCCCAAAACCTTTCTTATACCAGACCGGATACTTGATGCTGAGCTGATTACTACCACCGATAGTGCTACCCGCCGCTTTCTCATCCGTTGTCATCTCCATTTTGGACGGTTAAATGTGTGTTCGTAACTCCTATGTGTTTGTAACTCCTATGTGTTTGTAACTCCTATATGTTTGTAACTCCTATATAAGGAGACCTCTTTATGAGAATTAATAGACAAGAAGAATTTGAATCCTAAAAAGAAACTTCCAAAGGAGAATTCGGCCAAGGCACTCCTCCTAGCCACCGCCCACCTTGTGGTGTGAAACCATCCCTAGCTTCCTCCACCCCTCTTCGGTGCGACTCTTGTAACAGCCCAAAGTTCTGAAACGGGAAAATTTGGGTGACACGGCCTGGGACACGGGCGTGTCCCAGGGCGTGTCAGGTGGACACGGCCTGCGACACGGGCGTGTCGCAGGGCGTGTCAAGGCAGTGTCGACAGTCGACTTAGGTGTCGACGATTTTCGCTCGACGATGGTCGAGAGGAGGCACACGGCCTAGGACACGGGCGTGTCCATGGCCGTGTCGTTGAGTGTCGAGTGTCGAGATCGTCGAGTGTCGAGATCGTCGAGTGTCGAGTGTCGAGTGTCGAGATAGGTGACACGGCCTGTGACACGGGCGTGTCACAGGGCGTGTCAAATCGGAACGACGAGCTCAGCCCGCCGAATGATTTTGACAGGGCGTGTCTGGGTGCCGTGTCTGGGCACACGGCCGGGGACACGGGCGTGTCCCAGGCCGTGTGAAGTCTCGGGATGATTTGGAATTTTTTTCACCCAGGTACACGGCCACAGACACGGGCGTGTCTGAAGGCGTGTTGGTGACACGGACCATGACACGGGCGTGTCCCATGGGCGTGTCACTGGTTTGGATAGGTCGGTTGACCACCGCTTGAGGCACACGGCCAGGCACACGGCCGTGTTCGAGGCCGTGTCGGGTCAAAATGTGTGTTTTTGGCAGAATCGTGGCCGTCCATTTCTTCAGTCTGAATCCAAGGGCTGAAAGCTCTTCTTCTTTTTCCTTAAGGGCCGAATTCAGAAAAGAATCCTCACTTTGAATTGGCCTTCATCTTTCTTCAAGAGAGAGAGAAAGAGTGAGAGAAAGGAGGAGGAAGAAGGGAAGGGGGCTGCTGTTGGTGGTGCTGCGGTTTACCGGCGAGAGATCCGAAGCCAGCGTTGCGGAGGAAACATTCTTGCGAGTCTTGCAAGCAAGCTTTCAAGCCATGGCACCGAAGCGATCGTCAAGGGTAACGACTTTTCTTCCTAGCCATGTGAAGGCTTCTATTTTGGCATATCGTTTGATTCCCCCACCAAGAGGTGGCTGCTTATGAGAGTCATTTGGGTGATTCTTGAAATCCCCTTTTGTTGTGCATATAGATCCGGAAATGGAGTACGGAATAGGCATGCTGTGTGAAGCCCATCTGGACAGGTTGGTCTGGATTGGTGATGTTGCATACGAACCGGAGAAGACTCCGTGATAACGTGTAGTGTAAGGAGTCTCGGGTTATACCTGCGAAAAGGAGTAGCAGGAAGTACTGGGGTGGTAGCCCAGGAAAATAGCCTTGTGATGGTTTTGGGTTCAACCTGTGAATGAGGCACAGGTAGTACTGGTGAGACCAGGAAAGGCCCTTTTTGTGATGCTTAATGTCATAGGGTGTCCACCTGTGAAGCGAGTCACAGGAAGTACTGGTATGCCCAGGAAAGACCCCTGACATTTGTGCTTGTGCGGTGTCCACCTGTGAAGAGAGTAACAGGAAGTACTGGTGTGCCCAGGAAAGACCCGCTGTTGTTGTGAGAAAATGGGTGTAAGGCTTATGCCCAGGCTTAAATGCCAGGAACAGGATTGGTGAGACCGACCCGCGCCTTTGATATAGCCATGAGTACGCTGTACTCGGAGAAGGCAAGGCGATTTGAGCAACGGGGGGTGGAGGATCCGACCTGCGCTATGTCCGTCCGATGTGAGACCAAAGGTACGGTCTATTGGAGCGCATAGCAAGAGTCTTCGGCCTGCGCGCCATGACACAATGGGGGGCTACGGGCCATCCCGGTGTCCGAGGACTAACTCCGGCTGCACGCCATGGAGTAAATGCTCAAGAGATTTACCGTTGGGTGATAACCCTGATACGGTGGTGGGCAAGAGGTTGCCAGAACACCAAGAATGTGCCCTGAGTGCACGGACCGTTGGGCCGGGTGGCGAACGGTTGTGATGGCTTGTGTGCGTGAAAGCACATTTTGATATATTGCCATACTTGTGATATGATATGCCTGCAGGGATAAATACCGCTGCCCCGAGAGAAGGGGTAGGGTCGTTATAATTTGGTCAGCTGAACGCTGACCGTTGCTTTTGTTTGCCACCGGTGGGTGGATTGTCCCTTGCACAGGTGCTGGAGAGCCGAGCGGGACGCATAGAGGTTGATGCTCCTGCTGGTGTTGCTGCTGCTGCTGTTTAGCCCTCGAAGGCTATGTTTGAGATGTGTGTTTTCTTTTGTTGTGGCCGGCCTGCGCGCCCATAGTTGTAGCCACTGTATGAAAGCTATGTAAGGCCATAAGGCCAACACTTGTTCTTATTGTAAGACATTCCTATATGTATATAAAATGTGGAGTTTTATGTTTGGGCATTCATGAGGAGTTCAAGTAGTTTAGGCTTCCGCTAGAATGCATGTGATAGGTGCGATGCGCTACTCTGGTATCATCCTGTACCTTCACCGACTGTTTTGTGGTATATCCTGTGGGGCCCCGGCCGGACCTTCTAGAATATATCATATGAACGGATGGGGTTGTTACATTTTTGGTATCGGTTGTTTTGGTCTTTCCCTCTCGAAGTCGTGGTCGACTTCTTTTGTGGGGTGGCGAGCACGTGTTTGTGCAACCCAAAGTCTACGAATGAACTCCTGAATGTCCATGATAGGAATGCAAATTTGTTTGTTTGGGGAACCTGTGTGTTCCTATTTTGTGTTGTTTGCTTGGGTACGACCGCTAATGTATGTGTCTTGTCCACCTTTAGGTGACACGAAGTGGAGCTGGGCCGTCTGAGCCCCAGCGTTCTGATGAGAGTAGGGCACCAGCTGAGGTGCCTACACCTCCACCGTCTGCCGAGCATGTGCGGTTAGTTGCGGAGGCATTATTTACCATGATCCAAGGCCAGCCACTTAGGCAGGAACAAGTGGATGTTAGGCCAGAACAGGTGGAGGCAAGGCCGGAACCTGTAGTGGATGTGGCTCCTCGAGCAGCTGAGAAGCAACTAACACGGTTCATGAGTTTCCATCCGCCTACATTTTCGGGAGCGGGTACTCCGACGCAGGCAGAGGATTGGTTATCGCGCGTCAAGAGAGTTATGGCGGCGATTGGCACGGCGGAGCGTCAGAAGGTTACCTTAGCTACATTCTTGCTTGAAGGAGAAGCTCGCTTGTGGTGGGATGAGATAGAGTTACATCATTTGGCGGGTCGTCCGTTAGCTCAAGTCTCCATGGATGAATTCTCTCGATTGTTCCTAGCAAAGCACCTTCCTGTGGCTCAGCGGATAGCCATGGAAAATGAATTCCAACGGTTGACTCAAGGTGAGGGCAGTGTTGACGCGTACCTGCATGAATTTACGCGCTTGGGGCGGTATGCGGGTTCGATATTTGCTGATGAGCAGCGGAAGACCAATAGGTTCTATGAAGGCCTGAGAGACGAGTTGCGGTTCCTTGTGTCAAGTTCTGTGAACCAAGGTTTCCAAGCGTTGGTTGACACTGCAACCGCGTTGGAAAAGGATATGAAAAGGGTGCAAGGAAAGAGAGCTTTGACTGTGACGCAACCGGAGTGGAAGGCGCCCCGATCTGGGAAACCATTCTATAAGAAGAAATGGGGTAAGAAGTCCAAGCCGAGTGGACAAGCTCCTTCATCAGTTGCAACGGGAGCAACGTCAGGGGCTACTTCCAAGCCAGATACTCGGGTCTGCTACAATTGTGGCCGCATGGGGCATATTGCGCGAGATTGTCGGATGCCGCCGAAGAGTGAAAAGAAGGCGGGAGCATCGTATGCGGAGAAAGGAAAGGCGGTGGTGGATTCCTCTGCCTCGCAAGCGCAACCCCGGGTCTACAATCTTGGCCTGCAGGAGGCCATCAAGCAGAGTGACGTGGTCACAGGTATGAGTTTAGTTTTGCTTATGCTAATGTTTGTATGCTTAGCTTAGTACCTCTTTGTTTGCGATTTGTATGTGTGACATGGTTGTCATAGGTTTTGTGATGATTCGGGACACGCTGGCGCGAGCACTATTTGATACAGGTGCATCGCATTCTTTTCTGTCTTGTGATTTTATAACGCGGCTTGGGATACCCAGTCGTGCAAAGACAGATAAGGTCAGAGTGGTGTTGCCGAATGGCTGTTGGATGCTTGCGGATCAAGCTTGCGATGTGGCGGTTCAGCTAGGAAGTCGGGATTTTTGTTTAACCGCATTTGTTTTGCCAATATCGGAATTCGATGTGATTTTTGGGATGGATTGGCTTGTGGAACAGCATGCTATGATTGATTGTCAGTCCAAAGAAATCACGTTGGGCCAGAATACCGAACAGGAGACAAAGTTCGCGGGTATGCGAGGAGTGGGCGGGACATTGATGTCTGCACTCCAGGTAGTCAAGGCTGTTCGGAAGGGTGCGGAGTGTTACTTTGCACTAATTCAGGCTGTTGAACCTAAGGCCAGTGTGTGCGAGGTTCCGATTGTGGCAGAATTTACAGATGTGTTTCCCACGGATCTCCCTGGGCTACCACCCCAGCGGGAGATTGACTTCACGATCGAGTTGGTGCCAGGTGCGAAACCTGTGGCCCGCTCGCCATATCGCGTCGCGCCAAAAGAGATGGCGGAATTGAAGGTTCAACTCCAAGAAATGTTAGAGCAAGGTTATATACGCCCAAGTATGTCACCTTGGAGCGCGCCTGTGCTTTTTGTAAAGAAGAAAGACGGTGGATTGCGATTGTGCATCGACTACCGTGAACTGAATAAGCTGACCGAGAAGAATAAATATCCGATCCCCCGGATTGATGAGTTATTTGATCAGCTGGTAGGTTCTACCGTCTATTCGAAGTTGGACCTGAAGTCTGGTTATTACCAGTTAAAGATTCGGGAAGGTGATATTCCCAAAACTGCATTTGGAACACGCTATGGGCACTATGAGTTCACAGTCATGCCCTTTGGATTGTGTAATGCGCCCTCGGTGTTTATGGATTTGATGCACCGCATTTTCCGTGAGTACCTGGATCTGTTTGTGATAGTGTTCATTGATGATATCCTGGTGTACTCAAAGTCGAAAGCTGAGCATGAGATTCATTTGCGGTTAGTGTTGAATACGTTGAGGCAAAATCAGCTCTATGCCAAGTTCTCGAAGTGCGAGTTTTGGCTATCGTCAGTAGCATTTTTGGGCCATGTGGTGAGTGGAGCGGGCATTGCAGTGGATCCAGCGAAGATAAGAGCCATACAAGAATGGCCAATATTGTCTTCCGTGGCCGAAGTCAGGAGTTTCCTTGGACTTGCGGGCTACTATAGAAGATTTGTGGAGAACTTCTCGCGGATCGCTTTGCCGCTAACCACACTGACGCGGAAGGATCAGAAGTTCGTTTGGACGCCAGAGTGTGCACGAGCTTTTGAAGAGCTGAAGATTCGGTTGACCACGGCGCCGGTGTTGTCTTCGCCATGTGGGACCGATGGTTTTGTTATTTATAGTGATGCCTCAGGGAGCGGCTTAGGCTGCGTTCTTCTGCAGAATGGAAAGGTTATTGCTTATGGCTCACGCCAACTGAAGGTGCACGAGCGAAATTATCCCGTCCATGATTTGGAACTAGCGGCGGTGATTTTTGCACTGAAGCTGTGGCGACACTACCTTTATGGCGTGAAGGTGGAGATCTATACGGATCATAAGAGCCTCAAGTACCTTTTGGAGCAGAAAGAGTTGAACATGCGACAACGAAGGTGGTTGGAGTTCCTTGGGGACTACACTTTCGAGATTCACTATACACCCGGGAAGGGAAATGTTGTCGCGGATGCCTTGAGTCGGCGAGTTCCGGCTAGAGCGAATTGGTTACAAAGGCATGATGAACGTCTGATCCAGGAGTTGGAGGCATTGGAGATCTATTGTGTTGACAAAAATTCCATTGCCATTGTATGTTTGAACTGGACCGAGGTGCAATGTGACCTTGCGGACCGAGTTCGACGGGCAACGGAGTTGGATGAAGATCTCTTACGCTATGTGAATGAAGGGCCAGAGGGCAAATTTACCTGGATTGACGGTCTGTTGCGAAAAGAAGGCCGATTGTGCATCCCAAATGTGGGGAAACTGAGGGAAGAACTGATGTATGAAGCACATTATACGAAGTATTCCATTCACCCCGGGAGCACAAAGATGTTCAACGATATGAAGAAGCTTTTCTGGTGGCCAGGGCTTAAGAAAGATGTTGCCCTTTACGTGGCCAAATGCCAAACATGTGCGATGGTGAAGGCGGAATGCCAAAAGCCGGGCGGATATTTGAAGTCACTGCCGATCCCAGTGTGGAAATTTGATGATATTTCCATGGATTTTGTGAATGGGTTGCCAAGATCGCAGCGAGGAAATGATTCCATTTGGGTGATAGTTGACCGGCTAACCAAAGTAGCACATTTTCTCCCGAACAGACGGGATGATTCAGTTGAATATTTGGCCAAGTTATATGTTGATCAAATTGTGCGGCTTCACGGTGTTCCTCGGAGCATCGTAAGTGATCGAGATGGGCGGTTTACGTCAAATGATTGGAGGCTAGTTCACCGACTGTTGGGCACGAAATTGACTTTCAGTACGGCCTTTCATCCCAAACGGATGGCCAAACTGAACGTACCAACAGAACAATGGAGGACATGCTCCGAATGTGCGCCCTTGATTTCGGAAAGAAATGGGAAGATCATCTCTATATGGTCGAGTTTGCATATAATAATAGCTACCAAGCAAGCATTGGGATGGCACCATATGAAGCTCTATATGGCAGGAAGTGTCGTACTCCCTTGGCTTGGGTAGAAGCGGGTGAAGCTCGGATTGTTAAACCAAATGAGGTGGATGAAGCAAACTCAACCATTCAGACTATTCGAGAGAGATTGCTGATTGCTCAAGATCGACAAGCGAAGTACTACAACGCCAAGCACCGGAATGTCGAATTTGCGGTTGGCGATTGGGTCTACTTGAAGATCAAGCCATTCAAAGGTGTCTCCAGGATTCGACGATTGAAAAAGTTGAGTCCAAGATATTTAGGTCCTTTTGAAGTGGTTGAGCGAATTGGCGAAGCGGCTTATCGGCTAGCTCTGTCGGCGGACTTGGGTGGATTACATGATGTTTTTCACATCTCGGTACTGCGGAAAGCCGTGAAAGATCCAGCTCAAGTGATCGCGGATGATCGTGTGCCGGTGGAGTATGGGCTAACAACGAGAGTTAGACCCATTCAGATCGAAGATCGAGCAGAGAAACAGTTGCGGAACAAGACGGTCGATATGGTAAAAGTCCGGTGGGACAACTGCGGCCGTGAAGAACTGACATGGGAGCGTGAGCAGACCATGCGAGAAGAGTTCCCTGAGCTGTTTGTGTAAATTGGAGCGAAAAAGTTGTAACTTTAAATTTTATATGTTGTAACCTTTTTCTTGCTGGTTTCTGTTGCTTTCCTGTCTCCAAATTTCGAGGACGAAATTTCCTGTAGGAGGGGAGGCTTGTAACAGCCCAAAGTTCTGAAACGGGAAAATTTGGGTGACACGGCCTGGGACACGGGCGTGTCCCAGGGCGTGTCAGGTGGACACGGCCTGCGACACGGGCGTGTCGCAGGGCGTGTCAAGGCAGTGTCGACAGTCGACTTAGGTGTCGACGATTTTCGCTCGACGATGGTCGAGAGGAGGCACACGGCCTAGGACACGGGCGTGTCCATGGCCGTGTCGTTGAGTGTCGAGTGTCGAGATCGTCGAGTGTCGAGATCGTCGAGTGTCGAGTGTCGAGTGTCGAGATAGGTGACACGGCCTGTGACACGGGCGTGTCACAGGGCGTGTCAAATCGGAACGACGAGCTCAGCCCGCCGAATGATTTTGACAGGGCGTGTCTGGGTGCCGTGTCTGGGCACACGGCCGGGGACACGGGCGTGTCCCAGGCCGTGTGAAGTCTCGGGATGATTTGGAATTTTTTTCACCCAGGTACACGGCCACAGACACGGGCGTGTCTGAAGGCGTGTTGGTGACACGGCCCATGACACGGGCGTGTCCCATGGGCGTGTCACTGGTTTGGATAGGTCGGTTGACCACCGCTTGAGGCACACGGCCAGGCACACGGCCGTGTTCGAGGCCGTGTCGGGTCAAAATGTGTGTTTTTGGCAGAATCGTGGCCGTCCATTTCTTCAGTCTGAATCCAAGGGCTGAAAGCTCTTCTTCTTTTTCCTTAAGGGCCGAATTCAGAAAAGAATCCTCACTTTGAATTGGCCTTCATCTTTCTTCAAGAGAGAGAGAAAGAGTGAGAGAAAGGAGGAGGAAGAAGGGAAGGGGGCTGCTGTTGGTGGTGCTGCGGTTTACCGGCGAGAGATCCGAAGCCAGCGTTGCGGAGGAAACATTCTTGCGAGTCTTGCAAGCAAGCTTTCAAGCCATGGCACCGAAGCGATCGTCAAGGGTAACGACTTTTCTTCCTAGCCATGTGAAGGCTTCTATTTTGGCATATCGTTTGATTCCCCCACCAAGAGGTGGCTGCTTATGGGAGTCATTTGGGTGATTCTTGAAATCCCCTTTTGTTGTGCATATAGATCCGGAAATGGAGTACGGAATAGGCATGCTGTGTGAAGCCCATCTGGACAGGTTGGTCTGGATTGGTGATGTTGCATACGAACCGGAGAAGACTCCGTGATAACGTGTAGTGTAAGGAGTCTCGGGTTATACCTGCGAAAAGGAGTAGCAGGAAGTACTGGGGTGGTAGCCCAGGAAAATAGCCTTGTGATGGTTTTGGGTTCAACCTGTGAATGAGGCACAGGTAGTACTGGTGAGACCAGGAAAGGCCCTTTTTGTGATGCTTAATGTCATAGGGTGTCCACCTGTGAAGCGAGTCACAGGAAGTACTGGTATGCCCAGGAAAGACCCCTGACATTTGTGCTTGTGCGGTGTCCACCTGTGAAGAGAGTAACAGGAAGTACTGGTGTGCCCAGGAAAGACCCGCTGTTGTTGTGAGAAAATGGGTGTAAGGCTTATGCCCAGGCTTAAATGCCAGGAACAGGATTGGTGAGACCGACCCGTGCCTTTGATATAGCCATGAGTACGCTGTACTCGGAGAAGGCAAGGCGATTTGAGCAACGGGGGGTGGAGGATCCGACCTGCGCTATGTCCGTCCGATGTGAGACCAAAGGTACGGTCTATTGGAGCGCATAGCAAGAGTCTTCGGCCTGCGCGCCATGACACAATGGGGGGCTACGGGCCATCCCGGTGTCCGAGGACTAACTCCGGCTGCACGCCATGGAGTAAATGCTCAAGAGATTTACCGTTGGGTGATAACCCTGATACGGTGGTGGGCAAGAGGTTGCCAGAACACCAAGAATGTGCCCTGAGTGCACGGACCGTTGGGCCGGGTGGCGAACGGTTGTGATGGCTTGTGTGCGTGAAAGCACATTTTGATATATTGCCATACTTGTGATATGATATGCCTGCAGGGATAAATACCGCTGCCCCGAGAGAAGGGGTAGGGTCGTTATAATTTGGTCAGCTGAACGCTGACCGTTGCTTTTGTTTGCCACCGGTGTGTGGATTGTCCCTTGCACAGGTGCTGGAGAGCCGAGCGGGACGCATAGAGGTTGATGCTCCTGCTGGTGTTGCTGCTGCTGCTGTTTAGCCCTCGAAGGCTATGTTTGAGATGTGTGTTTTCTTTTGTTGTGGCCGGCCTGCGCGCCCATAGTTGTAGCCACTGTATGAAAGCTATGTAAGGCCATAAGGCCAACACTTGTTCTTATTGTAAGACATTCCTATATGTATATAAAATGTGGAGTTTTATGTTTGGGCATTCATGAGGAGTTCAAGTAGTTTAGGCTTCCGCTAGAATGCATGTGATAGGTGCGATGCGCTACTCTGGTATCATCCTGTACCTTCACCGACTGTTTTGTGGTATATCCTGTGGGGCCCCGGCCGGACCTTCTAGAATATATCATATGAACGGATGGGGTTGTTACAACTCTGGCGTGGATTACTTCGGTGCGACTCCAAGGAAGAAGGTTGCAGTCCCATTCGGTGTGATATGGGTGGATCTGTGGAGAGAGTGATTCTCCCACCATATCTTGTGTGCACGGTGAATTCGGGTTGGGTAAACTCTTCCCCTCTCTTTGTGCGTCCTCTCTTCGATTTGTGGAAGGTGAACCATCGTGTTCTCTGTGGCTTTAAATTTTAATCGCTTACAAATCTTTGATTAGAAAGCGTTATTGTTCTTGTTTCCATTTTCCGGACCGGGTAGGTCCATTTTGCTTGAGCGGATCTTAGACAAAAACCTTGATCTTTCTCTCAAAAGGATTGACAACCTTTGCGTTAATTTTGGGAACGATCCGACTCATTTTTCATTGCTGTTTTATATTCGATCATTCCCCGAATGTGTTTATGATTTGTGCACGAAACGATCACGTATCAAGGGCGATAGATGCTTGTGTAGGTGCGGCAGATCTAAAGCGCGTTGTTGGCGAATTAGAGCCTTCTCTCGTGTAGATTTCTGTAAGCGACATATGCTACACCAGAACCTCCCTATGATACCAAATTGATGCAGGCCAATGAGTCCGTTGAATTAAACTACGCACTTTTGGGTTCGGCAATTAAAAATCGATTCGTAGCGTGCGGGATCTCTCTAAAATTCTACTAATGATTCAACCAATTTAACAACACACAAAACAAAGGGTCGCTATCCCTTTTTTTGAGATTAAACAAAAGGTTATGTGCCAATGTTCGCTCAAGAAAATGGGACCTTCCCAATCCGGATAATTAGCAAGTCAAATTAAATTTACCGCAAGCATTTACAAAACCAACACGAGAGGATACAGACTAAAATAGCGATTTAAAAGAACTCCAAAATCAATCCCAAATTAATTTAAAATGAGGTTGACCAAATCACTTTAACTCGAGGTAAAATCAAGGATGATGAATCTGATTTCTACATGCATTCACAAGATCTATCCGATCCAAAATATACAAAAATATTCGGAAGAAAAAATGCTTGAAAATTCAAATTTAATTAAGCATAATTTTTAATATAAATCAGATTTAATTACTAATTTTTTAATCCACCAAACCTCACAAATATTATAGAAAAAATCACACAAGTGAGGTTTAGGAATCGTTACCCAATCCCAAGATAATCCGTCCACAAGAGGAGTGGAGGAAGCACACACGACGGTGGATGAAGCCATTTCCATGCAAATCCTCGGATCCGCACCGGACGATGAAGACATGAGCCGTTGTCCTTTGTAAGAAACCCTGGAAGAGGGGAAACCTTGAAGGCCTAAATTATCAAAGATGAGAGACAAAAAGTGGTGAAGTGGTGGCGGTTATGGTTTTGGTCGAGCCCTAAGGGGAATATGAGGGGGTCGGGTTTGGGGTGGAAGGAGGGGGTTGCTCGATTTATTGGAAGGATTGAGGGGGCTGTTTTAGGTGTGGGAAAAGGAGGAGGGCTGATCGATTGGTGTTGAAGGGTGGCTGGTTGCCTTAGGGATGAAGAGGAGGGGGAGAGGGTGGTGGCCAAGAACTTAGGAGAGGGAAGGGATGGTCGGTTTTGCTTAGAAAGGAAAGGAGGGGGTCGGGTTTCCTTAGAGATGAAGAGGAGAGGGAGATCTTTAGGAGGGAGGAGGAGGAGAGGAAGCCGAGAGTTTAGAGGGAGAGGGGAGTGGTCGGCGGCCAAGAAAGAGGAGAAAAGTGGGAGGGCCGAACTTAGCAAGGAGAAAGGAGGGGGAGAATTCACTCTTTGAATTCTTAGGTTTTCTTTTTTCATTCTTCAATGCAAAACTCTTCATAACATGGCCTTATATATCCTACACCACTCAATCTCCACCCTGCATGAAAAAGAAATACCTGTAATGGTTATATGCACCCATCATATATGAAATAAAAATACAATAATTTAATGCATGAAATAAAACACCCTTGATGGTTATAGGCACCCATCTTACATGAATTAAAAATACAATAAAGACATGCATGGAAGTAAAAATGCTTAAATTAAAAATTACTAATATATAATTATAAAATAAATATTTATAATTATATATTTTTATTTGATGGTGACGGTAGATGTCGAGAAAAATATGTAGCGGCGGAGGCGGCGGCGGATGTCGAACAAAACATGTAGTGGCGGTGGCATTAGAGAAGAACATCGTGGTAGAATTTCCATCTTCAGGCTTGCGACATCGATCGTCCCAATCAACAAATTCTCTATGTCAGTGATCAACGGCCGCATCAGCAACGTCGTCGTCATCACTCAAAGGTGTCTGACTTATGTTTCAGAAAGAACACTAATATAAAATGCGAGTAGTCATCAACAATTACTAACGTATAGACCTTACCTCCTAAGTTGTGAATTGGCATAGGACCGAATAAGTCCATATGAAGTAAGTATAAACTTCTTGAAGAATCTTTTTCAGCAATACCCTTGAAGGTAGCCCGTGTCTGCTTACCCATTTGACAGGAGTGATATGGACTCTCTTTAAGGCACTTAATGTTGGGGGAAT
Source organism: Platanthera guangdongensis (assembly GCA_039583875.1). Lineage (NCBI taxonomy): Eukaryota > Viridiplantae > Streptophyta > Magnoliopsida > Asparagales > Orchidaceae > Platanthera > Platanthera guangdongensis. The sequence continues at coordinate 92,428,122 of CM077167.1, forward strand.
CGCACATTAAGTTGTGAGAAAATAGCATATTTATAGTTTTGAAATTAATATGTGCTAATCTCTTTTGTCATTGGTCACAGAGAGATGCACTACTTTTATCCATAAAACACACTAGGGTAGAATTGTCTAAGCAAAGAAAATTTAAACAGAAAATATTTCTGCTCTGAGTGTCTGTTAAAACCGTCTCCAAATTTGCAGACAATTTTATCAAACACTTGTCCTTGCAGAACTCAATGATGTAGCCTTTGTCACATAGTTGACTTATGCTTATAAAATTATGGTGTAATCCTTCACCATAAGCTAATTCTATGAAAGAGACTACATCGTTAGAAATCATGCCATAACCTTTTGTTGTTCCCCTATCTAACCCTCCAAAGATCACTTTTGGTCCGTCTTCAACCGGGGTATACTCAAGTAAAAGGCTTCTTATCCCAATCATGTGATGAGAGCATCCACTGTCCAATTATCAGATCAGATTTTTGGTGGCCTTTGGACATACCTACAAAAACAGATCATTTTACATTAGGAACACAAACATATTTGGGTCTTTGGTTTCGAGTCAGCTTAACACCACTAGGAACATTAACCCTGCGAGTGGTCGGCCTCGCATTGCTAACTCATGGGGTTATATAATTAGCCAGATTGTACCAACAATCTGCGCCAAAATGACCAATTTTATCGCAGCACCAACAGTCAAACCTGTTGTACCTCCTTTTGTACTCCTGCTTTACCTTTTGGAACTGAGGTCTAGCAGGGGATGCATTCTTAGAGGTGGAGGCCTCCTGGTTACAGCATACACATGAGATCCCCATCTCCTTAGCCTTAGGTACAGCCTTTTTGCCTTTTGGTACCTTCTGAATATTGTGTCCATGGACATATGGACCATAACTGTTCATCTAAATTTCTTCAAATGGCGTTCTGAAAACATTAGCACCATAGTCACGGGGACGGTTCTATCCATGGTATTTGTTCTTGGGCTCTACATAAGTAGGCCAAGCATAATGAACATAGGATGACTCAAGGTCAAACTTATTCATCAGGAAGATTACCTTCCTAAATGAGGGTTGACCCATGGGTGCCTTCCCCTTTTCCTTGGCACTGTCTTTCTTGGTAGCCTTGCCCTTTCCAGCTACGTGACCAAGACCACTACCCTTCTTCTGAGCTGAAAACTCATCAATGAGAGGGAGAATAGTCCTCGGCTTGGAGTAACTCTAAATGCATTTTCTCTCTACCGCTAGCTTCTCTTTCAGCTCATCAAGATATTTTCTTTCATACTCAATGTCTCAGCAGAGCCCTTGAGTTCCTCTTTCAAGGAGTAGACTTCATTTTTGTGAGAAAGTAGTTTTGCAATTTCTTCCTTCAGATTAGTTTTCACTGCCTTGAGGGAGGCAATCTCTTTAAACTACTTTCGGACTACCATACGGCATTTGTCAAAAGCCTATAATAGGTGCTCATACTGAGCCATCAATTCTGATTCGTCCTCATTAGAAGAATATCCTTCATGACCATTAGTGGATGTTTCAAACTCAGAGAGCATGGTGTGCGAATTTACCTTCCCGTGGTACTTGGAGTCGCCCACTTCCTTGTCTGATTGTGCCATAAGCCTAAAGTACGCTTCCATATTTTCTGAGCTCGGCACACTCAAGTCACTGTCATTGAGAGTCTTCGACTTCTTGGTGATGAATCTCTTTTCTTCTTTTCTCTTTCCATTGGATGATCTCGTTTCATCCTTCTTGGAACCATCCTTCTTCTTATAGGGACACTCTACAATCACGTGTCCTGACTTATTACAGTAGTAGCAAACAATGTCAGAAAACTATTTGTTCCGTTTTGATTTATACAAGTCCTCCTTGTTGTAGATCTTCGTCGTTCTATCACCATAATGACATGATCTCCTGGAATCTGAAGAGGAAGACCGATTTTTCATTTGTCTGCTCTTGCTCAGCGGTTTCTTAAACTGTTTGGAGATAAGAGAAAATTCTCCATCCGATAACTCGAAGTCTGACGTGCTTGGCTCAGAGTCCTCTAGAGTATTAGGAGCACGTATCCTTACGAGTGACACAGCTTTAGACTTTCTCGACACTTCAGCCTTCAGATCCACTGACTTTTCTCTGCTAGAAGTATTATTTTGCTCCTCCTTCTTCCTAGGGTTCATCTGGAGTTCATAGGAGAACAATTTGCCAAACAGGTTCTGGGGGTTGATTTCCGACCACTTCCCAAATTCCCTAATGACAACAAATTTGGTATCTCGGTCCTTAGTCAGGGATCTTAGAAATTTGTCATTGAGCTCGCCATTAGAGAATGTGCGGCCATAGTTGTAACTTCCCAGGTTTAGAGCTTTGCCGCATTTTCTCAGTATTAAAGTACTATCAGAGTGCAAGAAAATACGCGATCGTGATGTCATGCCGTGTAGGGGACAACTGCAGACGTTCAGGCAACCCTGTCCTTTCATTTACCTTAATGGAAGAGACTTATGTTTTAAGTTTAAAAACACATTTAAGTTCTTAAGTTTACTGACCATGTCCCTCAGTCGGGTGGATCACTAGTCCATAAGTGAGAAAATATATAAGTTCATGCAGCAGAAAATACTAAGTTTATTTCATTTGTTATCCTAGATGAGAATGTATACCCAGCAAATGACGCAATGATGATGGATTCTAAATTTAGTATAAGTAATTAAAAGGGGTTTTATAACGCTTAAAAGTAGTATGTTTTTATGGTTTAAAAAAAATTATGTCATGCCAACATTTCAGAATGCAGCTTTGTATATTTAACATTAACTACATACATCCTAACATTAAACCTTTCCAGAGAGCAAGTGAGAAAAATTTAAATAGGTAACCGCAATAAAAGTAGCAAGTAATCTAATATAGAAAATCTAAGACTATGTGCGTCAACAACTGACATGAACCCATAGAGAAGTCGTCATGTCTAACAAAACAACTACCTCAACACTCTGAGGTGGAAACAAACGGCCGCAGCAACTCGCAGCATCAGAAGCACAACTCTATCAGCTAAACCTGCTACTGCTCTGAACCTCAGACATTCAAAATAAGAACACATCAGAAAGCAAGTTACAAGTGGTGCAGAAAGTAAAGGTAAACCAAACAAACCTCAAGGTGAACGAAAACCAACAAGACGGCAACAACATGTAACAACCCCATCCGTTCATATAATATATACTAGAAGGTCCGGCCGGGGCCCCACAGCATATACCAAAAAATAGACGATGAAGCTACGGAGTGATACCATAGTAGCGCAGAGCACCTAACATATTGCATTCTAGCGGAAGCCTATAACACTACATTTGAACTCCTCACTTGAATGCCCAATATATAAAACTCCACATTTTATACATCATAGGAATGTCTTACAATACACATAAAGAGTTGGTCTTATGGCCTTACAGAGCTTTCAAACAGTGGCCAAAACATTGGCACGCAGGCCGGACACATCAAAAGAAATCATGACATAGATCAAAATGAGCCTTCGAGGGCTAACAACAGCAGCAGTAGTTAAAGTAGCAGGGAAATCAACCCTTTTTTGTCCCGCTTGCCTCTCCAGCACCTGTACAGTGATAATCCACCCAACGGTGGAAAACAAAGGCAACGGTCAGCATTCAGCTGACCAAATTATAACGACCCTACCCCTTTCTCGGGGTAGCGGTAATCTTCCCTGCAGGCATAGCATATCACAAGCATGTACATATATCTCATACAATGTGCTTTCACGCACACATGCCATCACAACCGTCAGCCACCCGGCCCAACAGTCCGTGCACTCAGGGCACATTCTTGGTGCACTGGCAAACCAGTTGCCCACCACCGTATCAGGGTCATAGCCCAACGACAACTCACTTGAGCATTTACTCCATGGCGTGCAGCCGGAGTTTTATAGTCTTAGTGAACCGGGATTGGCCCGAAGCCCTCCATTGTATCATGGTGCGTAGGGCTAAGACTCTTACTATGCGCTCCAACAGACCGCACTTTCTGGTCTCACGTCGGACGGACATAGCGCAGGTCGGATCCTCCACCCCCCGTTGCTCAAATCTCCTTGCCATCACCGAGTACCGTGTACTCGCGGCTAAATAAAGGTGCGGGTAGCTCTCACCGATCGTGTTCTGGAATTTAAGCCTCAGCATAGCTCTTACACCCATTCTCTCACAACATTAGTGGGTCTTTTCTGGGCACACTAGTACTTCTTGCTACTCTCTTTGCAGGTGGACACCGCAAATATCACAAATGTCAGGGGTCTTTCCTGGCTACCATGCCAGTACTTCCTGTTACTCTCTTCACACGTGGACTCCCCATGAACATTAAGCATTACAAAGGGTATTTCCTGGAATTCTCATCCAGTACTTCCTGCAACTTCCTTTCACAGGTCGAACCCAATAGCACAAGCAGCACAAGCATGATACAGGTATTTTCCTGGACTACCACTCAAGTACTTCCTGTTACTTCCTTTCACAGGTCTAACCCGTCGACTCCTAAACTACACATTTATCACGGAGTCTTCTCCGGTTCGTATATGCAACATCCCCAATCCAGATCAATCTGTCCAGATGGGCTTCACACAGCATGACTATTTCGTACTCCATTTCCAGATCTATATGCCAACAAAGTGGATTCCATAAATCAACCCAAAGACTCCCAAAATCAGCCACCTTTTGGTGGGGCAATCACATGCATATGCCAAAAAGGAAGCCTTCACATGGCTAAGAAGAAAGGTCGTTACCTTGAAGATCATTTTGGTGCCATGAACTCTTAACTGCCTAGGAAGATCTGCAACAGCTTTTCCTCTGCAATGTCGGCCTCGGATCTCTCATCGGAAAACTGCAGCAGCACTGGTGACCCGCCCCTTTCCTCCCCCCCCTTCTTCCTCTCCCTTTCTCTCACTAGGAATGTAGAAAGAGAAGACCAAAAGCAAAATGAGATTTCCCTTCTCATCCACGGCCTTAAGGAAGTAGGGAGGTAGCTCAGCCATTGGATCCCAGCTGAAGGAACGGACGGCCACGATTTTGCCACAAAAGCCCAATTTTTGCCAGACACGGCGTGTGACACGCCCGTGGCCCAGGCCGTGTGCCTCATGCGGCGCTCAACCGACTTATCCATCCAGTGAAATGCCGTGTGACATGCCCGTGTCATGGGCCGTGTCACCCGACACGCCTTTAGACACGCCCGTGTCTGTGGCCGTGTTTATCAGGCTTCAAAATCTCAAAATCACCCGAGACTCACACGGCCTGTGACACGCCCGTGTCTCAGGTCATGTGCCCATGACACGGCACTAGACATGCCCCAGCTCAAATTCGTCGGGCTGAGTTCGTCGACCGCGCTGACACGCCCTGTGACACGCCCGTGTCACAGGCCGTGTCATAAGCACTCGACGATCGTCGACCAAATTTTGTCGACCACTTGTTGACTGTTCCTCCCGAACACTTCGTCAAATGTAGGACAGGCCATGGGACATGCCCGTGTCCCAGGCCGTGTCACCCCAAAAACTTTGCCTGAAAAATGGGCCGTTACAACCCTCCCCTCCTACAAGAAATTTTGTCCTCGAAATTCGTATACAGGAAGGCAACCAGCAACCAAAAAACATTATCACGGGAAACGTTTATGTTACAACAAAATTTTCACTATGCAATCGCTACAAAAATAGCTCAGGAAACTCCGCTCACATGGTCTGCTCTCGTTCCCATGTAAGCTCCTCACGGCCACAATTGTCCCATCGGACTTTAACCATCTAGACCGTATTGTTCCGCAACTGTTTCTCGGCTCGATCCTCGATCTGAATGGGTCTAACTCTTTTTGTTAGCCCATACTCCACCGGAAAACGATCATCCGTGATCACTTGAGCTGGATCTTTAACGGCCTTCCGAAGCACCGAGATGTGAAACACATCATGTAGTCCGCCCAAGTCTGCCGAAAGAGCTGGCCGATATGCAGCTTCTCTGATTCGCTTAACCACTTCAAATGGACCCAAATATCTTGGCTTCAACTTTTTCAAACGTCCAATCCTGGATACACCTTTGAAGGGCTTGATCTTCAAGTATACCAAATTGCCTACCGCGAACTTCATGTTTCGGTGCTTGGCGTTGTAGTACTTCGCTTGACGATCTTGGGCAATGAGTAGCCTCTCTCAAATAGCACGAATGGTTGAGATTGCTTCATCGACTTCATTACGATTAGCAACTCTAGCTTCGCCCGCTTCTACCCAAGTCAAGGGAGTACGACACTTCCTTCCATATATAGCTTCATACGGTTCCATCCCAATGCTCGCCTGGTAGCTGTTCTTATAAGCAAACTCCATGTCGAGATGATCTTCCCATCTCTTTCCAAAATCTAGGGCGCACATTCGGAGCATGTCCTCTATCGTTCTATTGGTTCGTTCAGTTTGGCCACCCGTTTGGGGATGAATGATCGTACTGAAAGTCAACTTCGTGCCCAACAGCTGGTGAACTAGCCTCGAATCCTTTGACGTGAATCGCCCATCTCAATCACTCACGATGCTCCGAGGAACACCGTGGAGCCGTATAATCTGTTCCACGTATAGATTTGCCAAATTTTCTACCGAATCATCTCACTTGTTCGGTAGGAAACATGTCACTTTTGTCAGCCGATCAACAATCACCTGGATGGAATCGTTCCCTCGCGGATATCTCGGCAACCCGTGCATGAAATCCATAGAACAATCGTCAAATTTCCACTCTGGAATCGTCAACGACTTCAAATAATCGCTCGGTTTCTGCCATTCCGCCTTCACCATAGCATAGGTTTGGCATTTGGCCACATAAAGTGCAACATCTTTCTTTAGCCCTGGCCACCAAAATAGCTTTTTCATATCCCTGAACATTTTCGTGCTTCCTGGGTGGATTGAGTACTTGGTATAATGCGCTTCATACAGCAATTCTTCCCTCAAGTTACCCACATTTGGGACGCACAAACGACCTTCTTTCCGCAAAAGACTGTCATTCCAGGAGAACTTTCCTTCTGGTCCAGCTTTTGCATAGCGTAGGAGATCTTCATCCACCTCCGTTGCACGTCGAACTCGGTCCGCAAGGTCACATTGCACCTCTGTCCAGTTCAAACATGCATTGGCAATGGAATTCTTGTCAACACAAGAAAGCTTTAACGCTTCCAGCTCCTGGATGAGACATTCATCATGCTTCTGCAACCAAGTTGCTCTTGCCGGAGTCCGCCGACTCAAGGCATCCGTGACAACATTCCCCTTCCCGGGAGTATAGTGAATCTCAAAGGTGTAGTCCCCGAGGAACTTCAACCACCTTCGTTGTTGCATATTCAAGTCCTTCTGCTCCAATATGTACTTCAGGCTCTTGTGATCTGTATAGATCTCCACCGTCACACCATAAAAATGGTGTCGCCACAGCTTTAGTGCAAATATCACCGCCACCAACTCAAGATCATGGATGGGATAGTTCCGCTCATGCACTTTCAGTTGGCGTGAGCCATAAGCAATCACCTTTCCATTTTGCAGAAGTACGCAGCCTAAGCCGCTTCCTGAAGCATCACTGTAGATTACAAATCCATCGGTACCACATGGCGATGACAACACAGGCGTCGTGGTCAAGCAAAGCTTTAGCTCTTCAAAATCTCGTGCGCACTCTGGTGAACTTCTGTTCTTTTCGCGTCAACGTGGTTAGCGGCAAAGCAATCCACGAGAAATTTTCAACAAATCTTTAGTAGTAGCCTGCTAGTCCAAGGAAACTCCGGACCTCGGCCACTGAAAACAAAATTGGCCACTCCTCTATGGCTCTTATCTTCGCTGGATCCACAGCTATGCCCGCTCCACTCACCACATGGCCCAAAAAATCCACCGACGATAGCCAAAACTCGCACTACGAGAACTTGGCATAGAGCTAATTCTGCCTCAATGTATTCAACACCAACAACAAATGCTTCTCATGATCGGCTTCCAATCTCGAGTACACCAGGATATCATCAATGAACACTAACACGAACAGATCCAGGTACTCGCGGAATATTCGATGCATCAAGTCCATAAATACTGAGGGCGCATTGCACAGCCCAAACGGCATGACCGTGAACTCGTAGTGCTCGTACCTTGTTCCAAATGCGGTTTTAGGAATATCTTCTTCCCGGATCCTCAATTGGTAATAACCAGATTTCAAGTCCAACTTCGAGTAGACGGACGATCCCACTAGCTAATCAAACAGCTCATCCATCCGCGGAATCAGATATTTATTCTTCTCGGTCAGCTTATTTAATTCACGGTAATCAATACATAACTGCAAGCCACCGTCTCTCTTCTTCATAAAAAACACAGGGGCACTCCAACTCCTCCATTTCCTTAGGCGTGACGCGATATGGCGAGCGGGCCATAGGTTTCGCACCAGGCACCAACTCGATCGTGAAGTCAATCTCACGCTGGGGTGGTAGCCCAGGGAGATCCTTGGGAAACACATCTGCAAATTCCGACACAATCGAAACATCACGCACACTGGTCTTTGGCTCAACAGCCTGAATCAGTGTGAAATAGCACTTCGCACCCTTCCGAACAGCCTTCAAGACTTGGAGTACAGACAACAACATCAATTAAGGCATGTTGCTCCGCAAGCCAATCCATACCAAATATCACGTCGAATTCCGATATCGGCAATACAGATGCAGTCAAACTGAAATCCCGACTTCCTAGTTGGACCGCCACATTGCAAGCTTGATCCGCAAGCATCCAACAACCATTTGGCAACACCAGTATGACGCTAGCTGTCTTCACATGACTAGGTATCCCAAGAAATGCTAGAAACTTGCTAGACAGAAAAGAATACGAAACATCTCTATCAAACAGTGCTTGCGTCAGCGTGTTCTGAATCATCGCAAAGCCTGTGGTCCACGTAACACACACAAGCAACATACACAAGATGCAAACAAAAGCAAGTAATACGATTATCGCGCACTCATAACACTTAGGATTGCGCCTGGGACGCAGAGGACTCCACCACTGCTTTTCCCGTCTCCAAATAAGACGCTCTGATTTCCTGCCCAACCAGACGTCGACGACTCCTGATAAGGTTTGGCACAAGTATCCCCATGGCATAAAACATCAACAATCTAGTCGTGTTCACAGCTATCGTACAAACACGTTGATCCCACACATCCATGTGTTGTAGTTATATAATATAAACGCCATCATAGAACTATCATCCAAAACAGCTTACTGTACATATAACACATGCATAATCCACCATACATGAGGATCCCAATTATTTATGTACGTCAGTATATCGATATTTCCTTCTCCTTTATTGCCCGCTACGAGCCAACGCGGCAATCTCGGGCTTTATGTCCTGCTTTACCACACGAATAGCACTTGTATTGCTTCTTTGGCAGCTGAACACCATACCAACAGTCACGAGCGATGTGTCCTACTTGACCACAAGCATAACAAGTACGCTTCTCGAGTCTTTGCCTCTTACGGTGAGCAGACTGCCCAACCCTTGGAGTGCGCACTTTCTTGGTCGCAGGTATCTGCTAGGATCTCATCAAATCCATTTCCAATAGTCTAGCTGCCTCCACCAGTGGTTGGAATCCCAAGAACTTAGGAACCATCAACAAGAAACGGAGTTCCTGACGTAGCGCATCATAAAACTGATTGATCTTCATCCCCTCGGTTTCAAACACAAACTCAGGTTGTTGTCTCATTGCAATAAATGCATGAAAATAGTCCTCAACTGTGTCCTCTCCTTGGCTCAAACACACGTTCACCGACGAAGCTGAGGCACTTCCCCTTGCCGTCTGCTCAAGTTCACTACCCGGCATGGGACGCATTACCGGATCATAGGGTTGAACCTGTCCCTCATGGTAAGCCTTGAGCATTGCAAAAACCACATCGGCAATCAGTCGAGCGGTTTCTATCGATGGAGGAGATGTTGGCACCACATTTGAGGTCATGCTTCCCATCGAGTGTTGTGGTTCTTGCTTCCATGCCATCACACTCGTCACCTACATTCAGAAAATTACACAAGTAAGTAACAAGATAGGAACACGCAGGTTCCTCAAACACAAAAATTTGCATTCCTATCATGGACATTCAGGAGTTCAAATGTGTTAACGTGGTTTGCACAGACACGTGCTCGCCACCCCACAAAAGAAGTCGAACACGACTTCGAGAGGGAACGACCAAGGCAGCTGATACCAAAAATGTAACAACCTCATCCGTTCATATAATATATACTAGAAGGTCCGGCCGGGGCCCCACAACATATACCACAAAACAGACGATGAAGGTACGGAGTGATAACAGAGTAGCGCAGAGCACCTGACACATTGCATTCTAGCGGAAGCCTATAACACTACATTTGAACTCCTCACTTGAATGTCCAATATATAAAACTCCACATTTTGTACATCATAGGAATGTCTTACAATACACATAAAGAGTTGGCCTTATGGCCTTACAGAGATTTCAAACAGTGGCTCAAATATTGGCATACAGGCCGGCAACATCAAAAGAAATCATAACATAGATCAAAATGAGCCTTCGAGGGCTAATAGCAGCAGGGACATCAACCCTTTTTCGTCCCGCTTGGCTCTCCAGCACCTGTACAGGGACAATCCACCCAACGGTGGCAAACAAAGGCAACGGTCAGCATTCAACTGACCAAATTATAACGACCCTACCCCTTTCTCGGTGCAGCGGTAATCTTCCTTGCAGGCAAAGCATATCACAAGCATGTACATATATCTCATACAATGTGCTTTCACGCACACATGCCATCACAACCGTCAGCCACCCGGCCCAACAGTCCGTGCACTCAGGGCACATTCTTGGTGTACTGGCAAACCAGTTGCCCACCACCATATCAGGGTCACAGCCCAACGGCAACTCACTTGAGCATTTATATTCTTAGTGAACCGGGATTGGCCTGTAGCCCCCCATTGTATCACGACACGGAGGCCTAAGACTCTTGCTATGTGCTCCAATAGACAGCACTTTCTGGTCTCACGTCGGACGGACATAGCGCAGGTCGGATCCTCCACCCCCCGTTGCTCAAATCACCTTGCCATCACCGAGTACGGCGTACTCGCGACTAAATAAAGGCGCGGGTAGGTCTCACCGATCCTGTTCTGGCATTTAAGCCTGGGCATAACTCTTACACCCATTCTCTCACAACATTAGCGGGTCTTTCCTGGGCACACCAGTACTTACTGCTACTCTCTTCGCAGGCGGACACCACAAATATCACAAATGTCAGGGGTCTTTCCTGGCTACCATGTCAGTACTTCCTGTTACTCTCTTCACAGGTGGACTCCCCATGAACATTAAGAATTACAAAGGGTATTTCCTGGAATTCTAATCCAATACTACCTGCTACTTTCTCTCATAGGTCGAACTCAATAGCACAAGCAGCACAAGCATGATACGGGTATTTTCTCGGACTACCACTCCAGTACTTCCTGCTACTTCCTTTCACAGGTCTAACCCGTCGACTCCTAAACTACACGTTTATCATAGAATCTTCTCCGGTTCTTATATGTAACATCAACAATCCAGACCAACCTATCCAGATGGGCTTCACACAGCATGCCTATTCTGTACTCCATTTCCAGATCTATATGCCAACAAATGAGATTCCATGAATCAACCCAAAGACTCCCAAAATCAGCCACCTTTTGGTGGGGGAATCATATACATATGCCAAAAAGGAAGCCTTCACATGGCTAGGAAGAACTTCGTTACCCTTGAAGACCGTTTCGGTGCCATGAACTCTTAACTGGCTAGGAAGATCTGCAACAGCTTTTCCTCCGCAACGCCGGCCTCGGATCTCTCATCGGAAAACTGCAGCAGCACCGGTGACTAGCCCCTTTCCTCCTCCTCCTTCTTCCTCTCCCTTTCTCTCATAAGGAAGGTAGAAATAGAAGACCAAAAGCAAAATGAGATTTCCCTTCTCATCCACGGCCTTAAGGAAGTAGGGAGGCAACTCAGCCATTAGATTCCAGCTGAAGGAACAGACGGCCATGATTTTGCCACAAAAGCCCAATTTTTGCCTGACACGGCCTGTGACACACCCGTATCCCAGGCCGTGTGCCTCAAGCGGCGCTCAACCGACTTATCCATCCAGTGACATGCCCATGTGACACGCCCGTGTCATGGGCCGTGTCACCCGACACGCCTTCAGACACGCCCGTGTCTGTGGCCGTGTTTATCAGGCTGCACAATCTCAAAATCACCCGTGACTCACACGGCCTATGACACACCCGTGTCTCAGGCCGTGTGCCCATGACAAGGCACTAGACACGCCCCAGCTCAAATTCGTCGGGCTGAGTTCGTCGACCGCGCTGACACGCTCTGTGATATACCCGTGTCACAGGCCGTATGCTAAGCACTCGACGATCGTCGATCAAATTTTGTCGACCACTCGTCGACTGTTCCTCCCGAACACTTTGTCGAACGCAGGACACGCCCTGGGATACCCCCGTGTCCCAGGCTGTGTCACCCCAAAAACTTTGCCTGAAAAATGTGTTGTTACACAACAAAAGGTCACTAGCAAAGCAACAGAAACAAAACAGTAAATCTAGCTGAGTAAGAAAGGCTAATCACAACAACTGGATAGAACAGAGTGTCAAACATCAGAAGTTCATATATTCATCTTTCTTTATCATTCATGTTATTTATCATTTTAAATGAGACTGATCAGCTCAACAGAAAAGAGTACTATGCTGGGGAAAAAGGTCCACAACGTGCACAAACCCAGCCAAAAGGCACCATGCCGAGGGAGAAACCCCAACACGCACAGACCAGCAGCTAAGGTAATGTGTCGGCGATGAAGGTCCACAACGCGCATAGTCTCAGCCATAAGGCACTATGCCAAGGGAGAAACCCCAACGCGTACAGACCATCAGAGTTTTATTTAGTTACATATTTATCTGCGTGGAGTCTCTTTTATTCAACATAGATTAATGGTCAACGGACTATAAATCGACTCTTAATGAAACCTACACATCAAAAGGACACTTATCAACTAGGACTTACCCGACAAGATTTCAAAGAGGGTAAAAAGATGACGTGGACTGCATAAGGACATTTCAAGGGTTAAGCAAGGTGAAGTACGATCAAAACAACGGGACGCACAAGGTGTTGCGACGATCAAAATGACTCGATAGTTCAAATGACATGACAACTACATTTGTTTACCAAATCTACGGGATAAAATTTGGGAGAAATGGTCCTAGGAAATTTAAACATGTCAAATCTTAAGAAATATGTCTAAAATTTGGATGAAAAGAGCAGGAGGGAGAGCAAGAACACCGCTTGCCTTGGTTTCTACTCCAATCGGTCCGCCAAATTACTCCACGTCACGGATTTACACAAAAGAAGGCACGGGGAAGCGGAATCTACAAGGGTTTGGCCAAAAGAGTGGTTAGGGCCGAAAAACCTTACGAAAACTTCCACGAAATGAAAAATACTTACCACGATCGTGAAGATCTAGGTGAGAGCTTTCCGGATCTATGCTCGGTTTGCGATTCCGAGCAACGTAGCTCCGTCGGTGGTCATCCAAAGCTTCACGAACTAAGAACTCTCGCTGTCACACTCGCTCTCTGGTTCGGTCTTGACTTAAGGAAAAAGATGAAGTTCAATAGGAGAACATGGAGGGGATCAGTTCAATTTTTTTAGGGTAGATTTAGGTTATAAATAATATTACTAACCCCTAATCTAACCCTTAACTATTACCTATAACATAATTTATCTTTTAAGTATGTGCATATATATATATATATATATATATATATATATATATATATATATATATATATATATATATATATATATATATATATATATAGTCTTAACGGGAAGGAGGCGGACTGCGGGCAATTTATGAGCAGGCGCGTGGAATTCGACGAAACTCGCGCCATAGTCTATTACCGACCGTACGAACCCAACAGCGAAGACGAAACCAAAATATGACATACAAATCTCGAGTTATAAATTTTTTAATTTTACGGTGAACATTAACTATACAAAACTTCGGAAATTCGCCGAGGCTTCAATATCGCTCGGAATGCGACGAAACTTGACGAGCAAGTCAAAAATTAATTGATTTAATTTCGTAATGCAAAATTTCCAATTTCAACAAGAATCCCAAGATTTGGTCGGCTTGACCCAACAAACGCAAATACGCACTAACGGCAATGCGTTGACATCTCATGTTGACGTAACTCCCTGACGTCATAATGATGTCACTACGAGGGTTAAAAATTAACTGAAAAACTGGGGCGTTACAGTTACCCCTCCAAAAATAAATGTCCCGAAACTTGGAACACACAATGAAACAAGAGGGCAGAGGGAGAGACATGATAGAAGAATTCATTAAACAAGAATACTAACCAGGGAAGACTAGGAGAACAGCTGAGGATGAGATTTTCTCATTGCAGACTCCAATTTCCAAGTCGCACTCCTGACATCCAGCTTCTTCCAGAGAACTTTAACTATTGGAATTGTCTTCTTTCTTAGCACACAATCTTGTGTCTCCAGAATACGGACAAGCACTTCGACATATGAGAGATTAGGCTGCAACTGGGGCACTGAGTCAAGGACATGTCAATCACTACGAATACACTTCTATAACTGGCTTACGTGAAACATATCGTAAACACCAGGGAAATATTCATGCAAACCTAATCTGTAAGCAGACACCCTGATGCTCCCCACAACATGGAAAAGTCCCACATACCTGGGATCCAACTTGTGGTTCCTTACAAATCTCGTAACACCTGGCATCGAAAAGACCTTCAGAAACACCATGTGCCCAACTGCAAATTCCAGATCAACTCTGCGCTGATCTGCATACCTCTCATATTGCTCCTGAGCCAACCTCAGCTTTTCACGAATATGTGTCACTGAAATGCTCATATCCTCTAGCACTTCCTGACTGACCAAGGGCTTTTCACCAACTTCTGCCCAAAATAGGGGAGTTCGGCAATGCCTCCTATATAAAGCTTTAAAGGGCATCATCTGCAAACTCTCCTGATAGTTATTATTATTCGTGAACTCCATCAGTCCGAGGCGTTTATCCCAAGCCCCACCCTCCACTCCCCCCCCCATAGTTTAGAATATAGCATCTAATCATATCCTCCAAGATCCAATGCACCCTCTCCGGCTGACCATTTGTTTGAGAATGATAGGCAGTAGAATACCTAAGGTCAGTACCTAGAGGTCCGTGCAAGCTTTGCCAGAAACAAGACATGAACCGGGAGTCTCGGTTTGACACAATACTCATAGGTACACCATGCAGTCTAATAACTTCGTCCAAGTAAAGCTTAGTTATCTTCTCCAACGAATAGTCAATCTTGAAAGGCACAAAGTGGGCATACTTGGTTAGTCTATCCAAAATAACCCACACTGCATCATGCCCTCGGGGATATCTCGGCAAACTGGTTATGAAATCTATGGATAAACTCTCTCATTTCCAACTCAGTATATCAAAAGGCATTAACTTACCACCCGGCCTTCTATGATCAGCTTTGACACTCTGGCAGGTATAACATTCAGATACAAATCTTGCGATGTCATTCTTCATACCTGACCACCAAATAATCTGCTTCAAATCTCTGTACATCTTCGTGGAACCAGGATGATAAGCAACACTTTAACTATGCGCTTCACTGCATATTCTTACTTGAATGTCCTCAACAGCGGGAATACAATATCTGTTGCGGTACTTTAGGGTACCAACGTCATCATTTAAAAATTCAGGTAATTCCCCTTTCTCAGTCCTACTGCGGAGGTGCTGTAAATCAGGATCGTCTTTCTGATGTGGCCTAGTGAGAGTAATCCACGAAGGCTCTTTCACCTCTAGGCTACTTGTCGAAGAGATACTCCCAATGGTTATGTATATTAACAACAACTCTTCTACTAAGGATTGCACAGTGAGGTTAAAGACATGTACGGGTTTTTGGCTAAAAGCATCTGCCATAACGTTAGCCTTGCTTGGATGATAAAGGATATCAACTTCATTGTGCGCAACAAATTCTAACCATCTACACTGGCGCAAGTTCAGCTACTTCTGAGTGAAAACATATTTCAAACTTTTGTGCTCCGTGTAAATTTTGCATGACACTACAAACAGAAGATGCCTCCACAACTTCAAGGAATAAATGACGGCAGTAAATTCTAAGTCATGTGTAGGATAATTCTTTTCATGGACTTTCAGTTATCTTGATCCATACGCAATCACTTTGTCGCCCTGCATTAACATGCATCCGAGTCATACTCATGAAGCATCCACATAAAATGTATACTCTACTCCTTCCATAGGCAACGCCAAAACTGGAGCAGAACACAGTCTTCTCTTGAGCTCTTGAAAGGCTTCCTCACGGGCATCACTCCAAATAAAAGCTGCGCTCTTTTACGTAAGCTAGGTGAACGTCGCAGACAGCACTGAGAATCCCTCCACAAATCTTATGTAGTATCCATCCAACCCTAAGAAGCTCCTTATCTCCTTAGGTGATGAAGGACTCTTCCAGTCCAAAATAGCAGCTATCTTTGCGGGATCCACTGAGATAACATCCTAGCTTACAATATGTCTTAGGAATGACACCTGAGACAACCAGAACTCGCACTTGCTAAGCTTCGCATACAGCTTGTGCTCCCTCAGAGTAACCAAGACCAAGCACAAGTGCAAGGCATGCTCATCTTCATTTCTATAATATACCAGGACCTCGTCAATGAATACAATCATGAATTTATCCAGAAAGTCATTGAACATCTTGTTCATCATGTCCATAAAAGCTGACGGTGCATTCGTTAATCCAAATGACATTACCAGAAATTCAAAGTGACCATATCGGGAATGAAAAGCAGTCTGCAGAACGTCTAACTCACGGATTCTTAACTGATGGTAGCCCGAACGAAGGTCAATCTTCGAGAACAAAGAACTACCTCGCAACTGGTCAAACAAGTCATCGATCCTAGGCAACAGATATTTGTTCTTGATGATCACCTTATTTAGATCTCTATAATCTATACAAAGCCTCATCGTTCCATCCTTTTTCTTCACGAAGAGGACTGATGCACCCCAGGGGGAAGAACTTGATCTAATAAATCCGCACTGTAGCAAGTCATCCAACTGAGTACACAGCTCCTCCAACTCACGTGGCGCCATGCGATATGGTGCTTTTGCAATAGGACGATCCCCGGGCTCAATATCTATAACGACCTCCACCTCTCTCTCAGGAGGAAGTTCAGGAAGACTAACAGGAAAGACATCCGGAAACTCACGCACCACAGAAACGTCCTCAACCCGAGGCACAATAAGTGCAGCTTCCAGAACAGAAATGGAAATAAGGAAAGAATAGCAGCCAGACTCTAGAAATTTATGAGCACGTACTGCAGAAATGATTGGAGATTCTTGACGTGGCAAATCGTAAACACTCATGGGCTGGCCTTTGTCACCTTTGAAATGCAAGTGCTTGAGCTTGCACTGAATGACGACATCATAGCTGGATAGCCAGTCCATGTCCAAAATCACGTCGAAATCTTCCAAGTCTAACACCTTCAGGTCCGCAAAGACTAGAAAGCCACCTAGGAAGATGGGGCATTTTTGGATACCCCGACTTGACATCACCAGCTCTCCTAAAGGGAATTTGACGTTCAGGGAAGTGTCTAACTGGTCGAGAACCTAGCGATGTCAGTCTACAAAACTCCTTGTAATAAAGGAGTGAGTAGCACCCGAATCAAACAGAACACGCGCCCACTTATTCTTCACCTTAAATTCACCTAAACATATTGTGCGCGCAACTAAAATGCAAAAACTATAAATCTACCATAAGAGATTACTAGATGGGTCAGAGACTAACCTGAGATCACTTGAGCCGATGATTGGGCTTCCTAATTGGACAACACATTCAACTTTCCTTTTCCCTTGTCCATGTGAGGTGGGGGGCGGCGGTCGAATCTGCAACGGAACTGCATGCAGCATAGGCTGGCTCTGTAGGCAATTAGCCCTCATGTGTCCTTTCTGCCACAAAGGAAACAGGATCCATCCATCTTGTGACAACGTGCTGCAACGTGCCCACCCTTCTGGCAATAAGTACAGACAGGGCCTCCCTTTGGTGCATCCTGGATCACGTGTACCTGAGAGTGCTTCTGCGCATCCAGTCTCTTAAAGCACTTTTCAAAAGGGTGGCATGAATTACTACAGAAGCTACACACTTCCTTTTGATCCTTCTTCGCTGCAGGGCCAGATGCCCTAGTACTTCCACCATTATTAGATTTCCTCTTGTCCTTCTTTGAATGAAATCCATGATTCTTCGCATTAACTATCGCCTCAACCTTCAAGGCAGCATCTACTACTTCTGCAAGGGTGTTAGATTTGTACGTGCTAGCCAACTGCTGGATGTTATACCTCAGACCACCAAGGAAGTGTTTTACTCTGCCTTCTTTGGACGCTACCAAATCTGGGTCGAAACGACTGAGCTTGCTAAACTCGATATCATACTCACTAACAGTGAGTTTCCTCCGCTTCATGTGTAAAAAGTTATTCATCAGACGGTCTTGCTCGACCGATGACAAAAACTTCTTCTGTAACATACTCTTGAACGAATCTCAAGAGCGCCCATTAGTAAGATTCTCCATTTCTCTAATCCACCAACTCTTCACAAGTCTTTTGAGCTGGTACGCCGCAACCATCACCTTCTGATCTGAGGAAATGCAAGAATAAGAAAGCATTTCGTCGGTGGCAATGATCCAGTCATCCAACTCCATGAAGTCTACCTTACTGTCATACGTAGGAGGTCCTAGTCAATGGAAGTGAGAAATGAAATTCATCTCTGCTGGCAGTGCAACTGGGGGTTCTAGAGCAGCAGGAGGAGTATGAACAGTTTGACCCGCAGCAGGGTCCTGCGCTCTAGTCTGCTGCTCGGCAACGACAGCCAACAATGATTGTATATGTGATTGCATGTCCAACATCTGCCTTGTCAAGGCCTCATTACTCTGTCGTAGTCCTTCAATCACCACATCACTCTGGGCACCAGACTACTCACCCTCCGACTGGGGAGTCGACCTCATCGCAATATGTTTAGACGACATTTCTACAGAACCAACGTATATCTAGTCAAAACCTTGCTTAAGACATGACAAACTGGGAAGATATTCCCTTAACAAAACTGTTTCGAGGTCATATTCTACAGATACAAACAAATGCCTAATCAAGGACCTAGCTTAAGATACCTAAGCAAGTAAACTCGAATATCCTAACCCAGATCATATCAGAAACAAACAGACTCAAATAAGATCGGGAACGAACAGATACTTGCTCTTGTTGTTACCTTGCTTTGGGAAAATCATGAAATGATTCTATGCTTCTAACTTGTGCTTATAATATGAATGTGTGAATGTTAAGTTTCATTTCAAATCATGTGTGGACATATGTCATCATGAAGATCTTTAACTTGGCACGTGTGCTTATGCGATGATATGTTATGTAGGCAGTGCAATCCATTGAAAAAAGGCCTTGGTGCATGTTATGTGTAAGCCCCCCCCCCCCCCCACAGGTGTCAAAAAACGGCATGGAGAGGGGGTCTTATGCACAGAACAGCCGCCTTGCGGTAGCATTAGCACATGGGCTAACCTGTACCACAAGACGTCTATTCCGCCAACTACAACTATATCAATATAACCTGCCAACCCAACCAAATATAATAAGCAAGAGAAGTCAAATCCACATTAAGCATATAGTCTAAATACATCAATAAAAGAGAAGCTAAAACATGTGTCTACAATATATCAGAGTACAGCTAAACATTGCCCAAACGGGCTACATCAGAGTATCAAAATACTAACATCAGTAACCGACGGTAGCGACGGTACCGTCCCCTCAGGCCCTGTCG
Organism: Platanthera guangdongensis; assembly: GCA_039583875.1. NCBI lineage: Eukaryota > Viridiplantae > Streptophyta > Magnoliopsida > Asparagales > Orchidaceae > Platanthera > Platanthera guangdongensis. The sequence continues at coordinate 92,447,987 of CM077167.1, forward strand.
TCCTGGTCTGGCTGTCCTGCCGCAACGCCTGCTGCTGCTTTACCTGCGGGATGGCCTCCTAAAAAGGAAGATGTAGCAACCGTTAGTCGAAACGACTAAGTTGTTTCACATCCGCTCCCCCGGCGACTCCTCGGCATCGGGCGAGGAAAAGGAACAAGAGTACAATATATAGCAAGTATAAAAGATACAAGCAGGTGGCAAGGTACATGAATATCAATGTATAAACTAGCAGATCTACAAGAGCTATCAATGTATAAACTAACAATTCTACAAGAGCTAGTATAACATCAAGTGTAAGAAAACTACAGCAAGTAACTTGACTTATAAGGATGCACATACAAGCTTATAAGTTAAGGGTCGATTTGCATAAAGTAACTCATCGTATAAGAGTGCCCATGCAAACTTATACGATGAGGATCTTGTTGTGCAATGATATGAAATGGTATGTATGTTATGCAATGACTCACCCGTACACACCCATGCAACCGCTATGTCGACATAGACCATTAGTTCCCACTTTTCGAGCAGGAAGCTAACCTCTCAGGCATCAGCCGCCGTGGCCAGGCGGTGACAGTAGAGCGGGCGTCTCTACTACTAGGCGGGTATCAATACTACTTCACCTAGGCCTCCGTACGCCTCAATGCTAAGAACACAACAGCGGAGCCCATGTGTACTATGGCCCAGCGGGATCCTCGGTTAGATGTGCACCGAGGAACAAGCACATAACTGACCTTGGGTGACCCAGAAGGAGCCTCGGAGTGAGCACGAGGACCAAGCCCAACCATTCACCTAGCACGGAAGGATCCCCGGGACGTGAACACCGAGGACCAAGCCCAATCGCCCAAAGTCTAAATGTCGACTCCCGTCGGTGCGACGACTGGAGAGCCCGTAGACCTGCCACACTATCCTTAACACAGGATTACGACACCGCGTGTCGACTCACACCACATGCAAATTCCACATCATCATGGCATGGAAGGAGACTCGGGAAAAAGGCACGAGGACCAAGCCCAACCATCCACCTGGCACGAAAGGAGCCCCGAGATGTGAACACCGAGGACCAGGCCCAACCGTCAGTTTGTCTCATCTCAAACTATCAGCATTTGCGACGGTCAACACCGCACTTACATCCATTCCCAATACTACCCGTAGGGAGCCGACGCTTTAAGTATTGGACTCCTAAATTTCATTCATCAATCGAACATACACCTGGCCATAATTTATCATCCCATATGACATCCCAAATGATCCCCACATAATACATATATGATGCGCATATAATAATTTACCAATTTTTATCAAGTCATTTCGTTCAAGTAATCTTGCATCACAATTCGATTGTAAGAAATCTGCTTCCAACATGATATAATAACAAGATATGCATCTATAACAACCTACCAAATTCTATCAAGTCAATTCGATTAAGTAGGCTTGCTTCACAATTTGATTTTATGGAATCTGATTAACAAGATTCATCATTCATAGCATCACGGTGGTTAATTATAAAATATTTCATCAAAAACCTCAAGCTAATTTGCAACATCGATTCCACCGAACCCAAATCCATATTATATAAAAACCCAGAATTTTAAGTGCAGATTGAATCTGGACAGCAACTTCAACCGGAGATTCATGAGGCTATAAGAATCCGTTGAAGAGGTGTAACCCTCGATGGAAAGGTCTTTTCATGGGTTACAACTTTCATATTCAGCCCACAACCCAGATATGAATGTATCCAATTTGAATTTGGCTTCAAAGTCCGTTGCACACAGAACACAATTTCTGCATGCAGGATTTATCGGATGTCATTTTCGTCCAAACTTTCCCATGGCTACAGACTTCGCCTGAAGTACTGCAACCATTCGTTGGAAAGATATTTTTAAGGGCTTCAACTTTCGTGTTTAGCCGAAAGCCTAGATCGGGACATATCACACCTAAAAATGGCCACGAAGTTTGCTGCGCGCAGAATACAGATTCTGCACGCATCTTAAGGCTGAATGAACGACATCGGTTCATCTTCCTCCTCAAGGCGATCTTCCCACATCATTCCAGAAAACCTCCTCCCTTATTCAACCTCAAGAGGCCAATACCCTTCATGAAACCATCCCCTATCATCACATAGAAGAAGGGAGTGGTTGAAGCGATCTAAAACCTAGGACACAAGTCCTAGCATGGCCTTTCCTAGAAAACTCCACCTCTCCATCAAGACTCTCTTGAGTCGATGTCTCACCTAGGAAAATAACTATAGATCTAGCACCAAGGAAGAGGGTAGGAAACTCACATCATTTCCAGCGGTACCATCATTTCCGGCCATGGATCTTGTAATTCTCCTTGGCGGCATCTTCTCCTTCGCGACGTTGGCGGATTTTCCCTCCCTAGAACTTGCTCAAGCAACTTCTCTCTCTCAATCAGGAAATTCTCTCAGGGAAAACGGCTGGAAAGAAGAGTGCAAACGGCTAGGGTTTTCACATTCCATATATATAACAAGAGCGGAGCGTTACCGACGGTTACAATGTCAAATCAATTCACCGACACGGGCGAAGCGTTACAGACGGTTACAATGTCGATTCAATACTCGTCACGACGGAACACGCCCTGGTCACGCCCATGTTCACTCCCGTGACACCGGGCATGACGCCTATCATCGACGGGAATTCGTCGAACTCAACTAAAATCGTCGAACGGAGAACATGCCCAGGTCACGCCCATGGTCACGCCCGTGGTCACGCCCGTGACATAGGGCGTGTAACCCGCTCACTCGAGAACCAACCACCTACTCGACTACCACGGTGAAGTATTGCTTTTGGTCGAAATTCATCTCTTCGCCAACTTCAAATAAATTGAAGGAGAAGATATACATATGTATATCTCTCATTACCGAAATTTACCACCTTATATATGGGGCATATTGGTGCTTGATGTTTACATTTTACGGACATGGATTCATTTTATAAAAGTCCAAGAATGGCGGATGATTTCATTATTAAGTTGGGTGATCCAGGGCGTGTAACCCACTTTACTCGACTACTTTGAAAACTACTCGAGTAACCTCGGCAGCTACTCGAGTATCTTAAGTCACGCCCCTAGGTCACGCCCGTGACCCAGGGAGTGTAACCCACTTTACTCGAATACTTTGAAAACTACTCGAGTAATCTCGACAGCTACTCGAGTACCTTGAGTCACGCCCCTGGGTCACGCCCGTGACCCAGGGCGTGTAACCCACTTTACTCGAGTACTTTGAAAAATACTCGAGTAACCTCGGCAGCTACTCGAGTACCTTCAGTCATGCCCCTGGATTACGCCCATGACCCAGGGCGTGTAACCTGCTCTGGACTAACTACTCCAGTCCACAAGTGCCGCCCTTTTTCCTCCACTTTCCTGAACTCAAGCCTGCCCTCCTGACTAAAAACTCGCACGAGGGGCCTAGCGCGAATCGGGATGTTATAAATCCTATAAACAAAATAAAAGATTTCCTCCCCGAAATCAGGCTAGGGCTATGCGGGAGACAAGCATACAAAAAATAAATATGTCTTTAAACAAAATTACCTGGAGGAAATAATCCTGGGTAGCGTTTTTGCATCAAGTCCACCGACTCCCAGGTAAACTCCTGCTTCCCATGATTGGACCATTGTACCTTCACCAAGGGAACACTTTTGCGGCGCAATGTTCTTGTCTCATTGTCAACAATCCGCACCAGCTCTAGTCGCACAGACCTATCCTACGCCACTGCACCATCAGTAGTGGGAATATATTGATCGGGCCGCAACAGTGCCTTTTGAAGCGACGACACATGGAACACGTCATGGAGATTCTCTAATTCTGGTGGTAACTCCAACCGATAGGCCAACGGGCCAATCCTTTCCAAAATAGTATAAGGTCCAACATATCTTGGGCTGAGCTTTTTCACACCACGAACCCGTGACACTCCATGCATCGGCCGGATCTTCAGAAACACCTTATCTCTCACTTGAAACTCCACCATTCGGTGCTTTGCATTATAATACTTCGCCTGTCGACTTTGAGCCTCCAACATATTATCTCGTATCAGCCTAACCACTGCATCGGTATCATCAATATACTCAATACCCAAGGTCTTCGGGTCTTCATCTTGCACCCAAGACAAGGGGGTTCTACACCTTCTACCATAAAGTGCTTCATGAGGTGCCATACCTATGCTCGCCTGGTGACTGTTGTTGTAGGAGAATTCCACCAATGGTATAAGTCTTTCCCACGGCTCACCCCTATCCAACACACATAATCTTAGCAGATCCTCCAATGTCCTGATGGTCCTTTCAGACTGCCCGTCCGTCTGAGGATGAAATGCGGTGTTGAAGGTAAGGCGTGAGCCCAATTTCTCCTGAACCGCCTTCCACTCCTTGGAAGTAAAGCGACCATCACGGTCAGAAACGATCGTCTTAGGCACGTCGTGATATCGTACAAACTGCTCCACGAAGAGGCGTACCAAGACGTCCACGTGAGCCTTTTTCTTCATGGGAATGAACCGGGCTACTTTTGTCAGCCGATCAACAATAACCCACACCGAAACATTCCCGGAGCGTGAGCGAGGTAGCCCATGGATAAAGTCCATGGAGATATCCTCGAACTTCCATTCGGGGATGGGCAACGACTGCAACAAACCACCAGGACTCCTGCATTCAGCCTTCACTCTTTGACAGGCTTCACAATGAGTAACATAATACCGGACATCCTTCTTCATTCCCGGCCAACACATGGTCTTCTGCAAACCGGCGTACATCTTAGCAATACCCGGGTGCACTGAATATTGAGAGCTATGTGCCTCTCTCAAGATATCCTCCCGGATTTTACTGCCCTTGGGAATGTAGAGCCGGCCGCAAAAGTAAACGAGGCCGTCTTTGAGTGTATACTCGTCGGTAGATCCTTCTTCGATTGATTTAATTGTCGGGGCCAAAGCCGCATCCATTCCTTGCCTCACCCGAATCCGGTCGCGAATATAATAAATTATGCTCATGCTTGCCAAAACTTTTGTATACTCTACCGAAGGAGCCTTGAATATCAAAGTAATATCCATCTCTTCGATCATCCGAGCCAACTCCATACTCATCAACCGAGACTCTGGGCTAGAGCCTGACACTTTTCTACTCAACACATCAGCTACCGAGTCCGCCTTTCCGTGGTGGTAGTTCATGGTAAACTCATAGTCGCATAGAAATTCTAACCACCGCCGTTGCCTGAAGTTCAACTCCTTTTGTATATGAACATACTTCAAGTTTTTATGATCTGAAAAGATCTCACAGTAGACGCCGTATAGATAGTGCCTCCAAACCTTCAAGGCGAACACCACTACTCCCAACTCCAAATCATGAACCGGGTAATTGATTTCATGCTTCTTCAGTTGCCTTGAAGCATAAGCAATCACATGCCCGTGCTGCGTCAATATCGCTCCCATCCCTTGATATGACGCGTGCGTGTAAACTTGAAATCCTTCCTTCCCAGATGGAAGTGCAAGAATGGGGGTGGAGGTGAGTCTATCCTTCAACTCTTGAAATTCCGCTTCACATTGAGGTTTCCACTCAAATGGCACACCCTTCTTCGTCAAGGAGGTAAGAGGAAGGGCAATCTTGGAGAATCCTTTTACGAACTTGCGGTAGTACCCGGCAAGTCCAAGAAAACTTCATACATCGTACGTCAATTTCAAGGGCGACCATTCCTTCAAGGCACGCACCTTGGCCGGATCCACCGCTAGTCCAGCTCCACTGATTATGTGGCCTAAGAAGGCAACCTCTTTGAGCCAAAATTCGCATTTGCTGAACTTGACGAACAAAGCGTGCTCTCTTAATTTCTTCAGAACCAAGGCCAGGTGCTCGGTATGCTCCTCCTCCGTCTTTGAGTAGACCAGTATATCGTCGATGAATACGATGACGAAGACGTCCAAATAGGGTTTGAATACCTTGTTCATCAGGCTCATGAAATCCGAAGGGGCATTTGTGAGCCCAAACGGCATTATCGTGAACTCATACAACCCATATCTTGAAGAAAAGGCCGTCTTCCGGATGTCCTCCTCTTGTATCCTCAACTGATAGTATCTCGAGCGCAAATCCAGTTTAGAAAACCAATGTGCTCCCACTAGTTGATCGAACAACTCATCGATCTGAGATAGCGGATAAGTGTTCTGCACCGTCAACCGATTGAGTTCCCGATAACCTATGCACAAACGCAGGGTTTCATCCTTCTTCTTCACGAACAGTGCAGGGGCTCCCCAGGGTGACGAACTGGGGCGAACGAACCCTGACTCCACCAGTTCTTGCAATTGAACTCTAAACTCTGCGAGTTCCTTCGGGGCCATTCGGTAAGGGGCCTTGGATACAGGCTTAGCACCCGGTACTAGATTACTCCGGAAATCGACTTCTCTATGAGGGAGTAACCCTGGTAGTTTCTCTGGAAACACCTCGGGGAAGTCCCGCACTACCCGTGTAACAACCCCTATCCGTCGCATAGCATATAGCAGTAGGTCCGGCCGGGGCCCGACGCCATATACCACAGACAGACCGGATGGTTACTCATGGAAACCATCCAACCAATCACAACGTCCTACACAGAGCATTCTAGCGAAAGCAGTTTAATAAGAGTTGCAAATAAGAACCCAGCACTAAAGCATGAATGTCCACTAATACAAAATAGGAATGTTATACATACCAACACAAGCCTTAAGGCCTTACAAAATATTTCACTTGATATTACATGATTTACAAACCACGGCACGCAGGCCGGTCATACATGAAAAAAACAGTAAACACTTCCAATTAGGCCTTCGAGGGTCGGCTCCGCAAGAAGGGCTTTAGCCCGCTATTGACCGCTTGGTCCAGCAGCACCTGCAAGCAACAAACCACCGCACGGTGGCAAAACAAGGCAACGGTCAGCAATGCTGACCAAATTATAACGATCCCGCCCCCAACTCGGGGCGGCGATGCTCCTTCCCTGCATTTTATTAGCATAAGAGAGCAATATAAAATAATATTCATTTCATCACAGACGTTGGCTCGCACGGCCACACGCCCCGTGCTCTCAGGGCACATTCTCGGTGAACCGGTCGATGTCACGTCAATTAAATCCATAGACATTCCGGACTCACCACCTCCACTTTGACGACCAAACCTATGAGCATTTTGTCTTCTTGGCCTGGGTCACGACAATTTAAGTCATAGACCGCCGAAGACCCTAATCTATGCCAACGACAATTTAAGCCATTTGCGCGGGTCAAACTTCCACCGAGTCCCATTTCCATCACAATTCACATAACCCGGTTATGTTCAAGTTGGCTCTCAGGCCACCAAGTTGGCAAGATCACGTATCTGCCCAGTTTTCTAGGTGCACCTTTGGGTTAATCCCCAAGGCTCCCTGTTGCAATCTACCGCGTAGAAAACCCGAAAAACAACCAATAGCACGGAGTCTTCTCCGGCATTATGCAATGCAACATCACCGATCCAGACCAACATGCCCGGGTAGGCTTCACACATCATGCCTATGTACGTTCTCGCTTACGGACTCTAAACAATGGGGACTTCACATATCTACCCGAAGGAACGCCTCCAACTCTCTGCAAACTCACGAGAGCGGGCTTCCTATGCAAAGAAGGAGAGCTACTCATGCTCAAGAAGAGAATCATTACCCTAGCGTTCCTCTTTGGCGTCATGGAAAAGTAAGCGGATGAAAAGCACCGCACTAGCTTTGCCTCCGTGGATCCGGAGTCGGCTCGCGATTCGGAGCTTCGAAGCTCCTCCAATGGCCGGATCTAGCTTCTTCTTCCTTCCTTGGCTCTCCTCTCTTTCTAAGATTTAGAAAGACAACCACTCATGAAAAGTGAGGGTTTCTAAGGCCCAATCCCGGGTATATCCCTTCAGGAACAACCCCCAGCCGTTGGATCATCAATTAAAGAAACGAACGGCTTTGATTCGGGACTGAAATGCCCAATCTGGACCGCACACGTCCTGGCACACGCCCGTGTCCAGGGTTGTGTGCCTCATTCGCCGTCAAAATCGGATCGCCTGGAACAACACACGGGTGTCGAACACGCCCGTGTTCGATCTGACAAACCCGTGTTCCGCCTGATACGGCCGTGTGGCCGGCCGTATACCCCCATCGTTTTTCCCCGAAAACAACCCGAGCACTGCACGGGTTCTAGGACATGCCCGTGTCCTTGCCCGTGTCACCTCAACACGCCTAGGCTCTAGGCCGTGTACACGGTCTCGACACTCAATACTTCGTTGAGCGAAGATCGTCGACTTGACGACACGGCCTTGGACACGCCTGTGTCCTAGGCCGTGTGCCTTGTCTCGACATAATGTCGAGAGCAAAGTATCGACTTCCCTGGACGAGTGTCAACATGGGTCGACACGCCCTGCGACACGCCCATGTCGCAGGCCGTGTGCCATGTCTCGACACTTCGTCGAACGCAGAGTGTCGACTTCGCGGGCTAAGTGTCGACACGGGTCGACACACCCTGCGACACGCCCGTGTCGCAGGCCGTGTGCCCAGTCTCGACACAATGTCGAGATCAAAATGTCGACTTCCCGGCTGAGTGTCGACACAAGCTTGACATGCCATGGGACACGCCCGTGCTCCAGGCCGTGTGCCCCCTGCCAGAACCCAAAACTGGCCCAAAATGTCCCCCATCGCTCCTTTGAGTTTCAGGGCGTTACAACTCTCCCCCTCTTAAAAGAATTTTGTCCTCGAAATTATAAAAAGGAATAACATGTACAAAACCAAAATTTGTACCTGAGCGGAACAACTCCGGATACTCGTCAAGCATAGTCTGCTCTCGCTCCCAAGAGAGCTCCTCACGACCGCAATTGTCCCACCGGACCTTGACCATCCTGATCTCTTTATTGTGTAGCCGCTTGACCTCCGAGTCCTAAATCCGCACGGGCTTGACCTTTGTCGTCAACCCACTATCCATCGGCACTTGATCAACCGCGATCACTTGCGAAGGCTCTTGCACCGCCTTCCGGAGCACCGAAATATGGAATACATCATGTAATCCACCTAGCTCCACTGAAAGCTTCAACCGATAGGCCGCTTAACCAACTCGCTCCAGAACCTCAAACGGCCCAAGGTACCTCAGGCTTAGCTTTTTCAATCGCCGCACCCGCGAGACACCCTTGAACGGCTTGATCTTTAAGTGCACATAGACTCCCACAACGAACTCCACGTTCCTGTGCTTAGCATTATAGTACTTCGCTTGCCGGTCCTGAGCGATAAGCAACCTCTCCCGAATGGTTCTCACCAAAGAAGTAGCATCTGAAAGATATAGTACCTAAACACCTAGAGGGGGGGGGGGAATAGGTGACCAAATTCTTTTTGACTTTTTATGGCAGCAATCAGTTTTTAACACAGAATTTAATCTACTATTGCACAGCAATCTCACAGCATTCACAGCAAATCACAACACACAGAAGACACACAGTTTTATAGTGGTTCCCCAAGGTTTGGGTACATCCACTTTCCCCCTTCGCCTATCTAGCAGTGTACTAGATTCGGCCAAACTCCTCCACTATCTCAGAACCCAAACTGGTTCCTACACCTCAGGCCCAAGGCCCTATAACTCAGCTTTTTCACAAAGCCTACACTCAGCCACAAAGGCCTACACTCAGCCACCAAGGCCTACACTCAGCCACCAAGGCCTACACTCAGAGATTTCAATCTCCTACACTCAGGCTCTCAAGCCCTACACTCAGCCTTTATAATTGCAGGCTTACAAGACTCAGATCCAAAGGATCCTACAAGATAAAATGAATACAAATATTATAGCTCAACAACTCAGTGACAAGAGAGAAGAGTTGTGAGATTCTTGATGAGTTTTTGGAAGAACTCAGCTGAAATCAATCTGACTTAGCTTTCTTCAAAGCTTCTTGAATGTAGAACTCAATTAGATTGACTCATTCTGCAGTTGATCATTGATCTCTGCTACTTAAGATCCAGAATAAATCTGAACCCTTCTTCTCAGCCTGGTTCCAACAGCTGATTTCTTGGATGGAGCTCTCTCTCTCCAACTTCTTAGATCTTCACTTGATAGCTAGATCTTCTTTAGACAATTACTTGATCTGAACTTTTTCTTCTTCAACAACAGTTTCTGTAGACTGTATAAGCCTATTTATAGGCCTTCTTCATGGTAACCGGCTGGTCCGGTCCATAACTGAATTCTGACAACTCTGACAGGTGCTGTAGACCGGCTGGAATGATAGCTGTCAAGTCATCCAGTCAGTTCTTGAAAATTCTGTAACTGTCTAGAAGTGTCGAGACTAACTGTCTTTAAGTGTCGACACTTATAGACCAAGTGTCGACACATATTGTCTAAGTGTCGACACTAGCCTACAAGGTGTCGACACAACTCCTTGTGTTGTAGATTTTATATCTCGACACTGCTTCTTCTTCATGTGTCGACACTGAAATTGAGTGTCGACACAAGTACTTGTACTTCAGAATTTTGCTGAATTCTTCTAAGTGTCGACACAACACCTTTGTGTCGACACATCTTCATGTGTTGAATCTGTTAAGTGTCGATACTTGTTGAGTGTCGACACATTGCTCAGGGTGTCGACACATTCTTCTTTTGTCGAGACTCTGGCTGAGTGTCGACACAACTCCTTAGTGTCGACGCTTGTACTTAGAATATTTTGTTGAACTTTGCTGTTCTTTGTTAAGTGTCGACACGGCTCCTTGTGTCGACACTTTCTTCAAGTGTTGAGTCTTCAGCTAAGTGTCGACACATTGTTCTGGGTGTGACTCTTCTGCTAAGTTTCGACACATTGTTCTGGGTGTCGACACTTGCTTCAAGTGTTGACTCTTCTGTTGAGTGTCGACACATTGTTCTGGGTGTCGACACTTGTACTTAGTCTCAGCTGACTTTTGCTGAGTGTCGACACAGCCTCCAAGTGTCGACACTTTCTGGTGTAGACACAGTTTCACTAGGTGTCGACACAACTGCTAAGTGTCGACACAGCTTCACTGCACTCTTCTTCATTGAGTGTCGACACAGCTCCTTGTGTCGACACTTTCTGTCTGGTGTCGACTCAGCATCCCTGGTGTCGACACAATGACTCCAAGTGTCTTCTTAAGTGTCGACACTTTCCCTCTGGGTGTCGACACATGGACTTAGAAACTTTTTCTTCTTACCTGCAAATACTTAGCCTGCACAAGTAAACTCAAAACACATCAAATACATTTTGATGTATATCATTGAGTTGGGTGAGGCTTCTTCAAATCAGGTACATTTAGACCAATGTACCCAACAATCTCCCCCTATATGGAGAAGTCATAACCCTTAGTCAATGATATACACCATTCATAATAAAATTACAAAATGATGTAAAGCAGGATTATAAATCAGGGCAAACATAAACATGTATGAAACAAACATGTACACATAGATTGCATCACAGAACAATTATGAAATAAATTTAACACATAGCAAATTTATTACACAACACATTGTTCCAATACTTTGTCATATTCATATTTCAAAAAGTTTACAGAATGTTTTACATCAAAAGATTACATAGTAAACTTTAAGAAAATTCTAATTATATTTCTGTTCAGGCTCCTTGATCACTATTCCTTTGCCAGCTTGTACTTTTGCTTGAACAGGAGCTTCAGTAACTTCAGCATCAGCAGACTTCTTGCCTTTCAGATCTTTCTTCTTAAGTTCCTCAGCCTTAATCTTTTGCCTTTCAAAGTAATGATAAGGCTTGGGAAAGTACTTGCTAGGCTCCTGGGCAGTAGGAGGTAGCTTTCCCATCTTGGCCTTTCTTCTGTATTGGACTATAGCCTCCTGCCTTATCTCATGCTTTCTCCATTCAGCCTCAGAAAACCACTTGTTCCTGTCTTGAATGTTATCCTTTGCAGCTTTCATGCAGTCAAAATAATGTTCCTAGAGGTGGGGCTCCACTGCTCAAAGTCAGGTCTTTGTTCAGCTTGCTCCCTGAACCTCTTCTTTGATAATCTGGTTTCTTCTTCAGCTTGCTCCTTCAAGATGGCTTCCTGTAAAGCTTCAGAGACAGGCTGAACAACTTTCTCTATTATGACATTGTCCTTACCCCCAGGTGGGCTATACATGGACTGTATGTCAGCATGGATCATGTCAAAATCTGGTGGAGGATAGATCACTTGAGCTACTTCTGGTTGCTCACCTCCAAGATAGGCAGGATTAATTCCAGATTATGCTACATTATCATCATCACAAAGAGGAGGATAACCAAGAGTGGCTCTGATGGAATTAGAAACCCATTTTGCATGGTCAGAGCCAGCTTTGACTAAGACCCTCTCCCCCTTTATGACTTCTCTTTCTATGTGATCCCTTAAGTCATCTTTTTGAAATCTGATTTGGGCATTGAGATAATTGACTCCATCCCTGTAGAAAGGTCTTAACCTTTGGAGTTTTTCAGAGATCAGCTTCTGAGAGTCTTGAATAGCAGTTGTAATATCAGTTAAGCTCTCTTGCAGTGCTTTATCAAAAGCTGTCATAGCAGTAGCAGTAGAAGTTGTCAGGCAGTAGCAATATTCTTCATTTCTGTGACAATAGCATTGTGAGATTGTGTCAAATTGTCATTCATTCTTATTTGGTTCTCTAGAACATACCCCTGCTCCTGTGCTATGTCATCTACTTGAGCCTTAATCTTTTCCTGATGAGTTGCAAGATAGACTACTGCATTCCCACCCTTGTGGAAGCAGTCAGTCATCTCCTTTTTATTGAGATTCATCTCAAATCTTATGGATTTAATATCCTGGGCTAGATCAAACTGTAGTGATTTTTGCCCTTCATCAACATATTTTTCAATATCCTGCCTGTGCTCATCCAGTTTAATTTGCATTGCAACCATCAGTGCACTATAATCAACAGTTGGAGCTGGTTGTGATATAGGCTGTGGAGCAACAGTTTGTAAGGCCCTTTTATAATTTTGGCTCCTTCTTTTGAAGACCTGAAACTTCTGTTTCTTAGCTCTTCTAGCCTCCTCATCTTCAGATGCTGAGGAGCTGGCTATGTCTACTCTCTTCTTAGGGCTTGGAGGTAACTCCTTCTGCACTTCTGGTGCCTTCTCAGTTTCTTGCCTTGCAGGCTCTTCAACATGTACTACTTGCTCCCCCTCAATTGGAGCATTCTCCCCTTCAGCAGCAGTTTCCTTATCAAAATCTTCTTGGTCCAGATTTAGAAATAAATCTTCCATAGTAAACTCTTGTGGAGAATGAGCTGGAGAAACTCTGGGCTCATCTACCACTGGATCAGATACAAACTGATCTGCAGCAGATGTGTCTTCCATGACAACATCTGGTACTTGACTAGCAGTCTGTGGTTGCGGATAAACATCAGACAAATCAGTATCTTCTAAAGGAAAATCTAAAGCATTAAGCTCAGTGATTACCTCTAGGATGATATTGGTTGCTTGTTCACTTTCTAGTGTAGTTGGTTCTTCTACAACTAGAGGCTCCCCCTGGATGTGATCCTTGTGTATGGGGCTAGCTTGAGGTAGCTCCCCCTGGATTTCAGCATCTACTTGTTGTGCTGGAGACTTCTCAACACTCTCTTCTTCATGCTCATCAGGTGTGAAGACCACTTATTCTTCACTATCAGAGCTGCTGGATGGATCCTGAGCCACTGGGGCAGACTTCTTCTTGAGTGGGGTTTCCTTTTCAGAAGTGATCTTCTCAGGGGTTGGCAACTCCTTAATCAATACCCTGTCCCATCTGGAGAATATTCTCATATCCATTTTCCTCATATGATTTATTTTAGTGCCTGCAGTCTGACCCATAACTTCTGGAATGCTTCCAACTAGGTATAGACTTAATATTCTTCCCAAGTTTGGCTTCTTTAGACTTTCTTTAATTTTCTCAAAAACAACTATAGACCAGTCAGTTTTCAGATTGAAGATAATTCTGGTCATAATGCTGAACATATGGGCAGACACTCTGTCATGCCCTCCTGGCTTGCTCAATATCACTTTGCCTACAATTTCAGAGAGGAATTTCCCCTGGCTATTCATTCCCTTCCTGTTAAACACAGATCCTATTTTCATTTTAGAATCTAGACCACACCATGTCAATGCTTCTCTTGTCTTAGAAGTAGTTACTTCATCCTCTTCCTTAGTTCTTGGTAGCTGTAGAATCTTCCTCAAGCTCTTAGGTGATACCTTCACCTTCTCACCATGAACCCTGGATTTGATCTTGAATCCAGTTTCGTCTACCTTAGCTCCATTGAGGAATTCCAGTACCTCTTTCTTCCATATTTTAGTAGGTTCTGAAACAAGATATTCTAACCCTGATTCGGCAACTCGGGTTACTACAGTCTTCATTTCCAGGTCTGCATCATCAAAAGCATTGTGCACCAGCTCGTAGCCTTCGTTGACGTTCTCCTCAAGCTTTGGCGCCATTAGGGTTTGAAGAATTTGACTGGAGAGAAGAGAGGTGTCGACACACAAGTTTTGGTCTCGAAACTTTTGAAAGCGTGTCGACAGACTAAGGCAAAACCCTATTTATACCTTTCTAATTTTGAAGATGAAAAGGCAGGCAGCCAACTTAAATTGTGTCGACACTGTCAATAAGTGTCGACACTGACTTATAATGTCTCGACACATATGTGTGGACACAAGTTTAGTCAACAGATTATATGTGTCGACACTTGTTTATGTGTCGACATCACTTAACTCGACACATAGTCGAGACTTTACTTAGATAATTCTGAGTAAACACTATGTGTCGACACTACTTTGGTTGTGTCGACAACAACTTGTCATGTGTTGACACTATTATTCTGAAGTGTCGACACCAACTTCCTAGATGTGTCGACACCTTTTTCCTGAAGTGTCGACACCATTATTCTGTGTCGACACATAGATCTCTGTGTGTCGACACCTTTTTACTTAGCCATTTCCAATTCTATAAACTTACTCTAAGTTTATCATTCCTAGTTCAATTTTAAACTTATTGAACTTAGCTTCTTCTAGGGGCTTAGTATACATGTCAGCTAGTTGATTATCAGTTTTAACATATTCTAGTAAAATATCTTCTTTCTCTACATGCTCCCTAAGAAAATGATATTTTATCTCAATATGTTTTGTTCTACTATGGGACACAGGATTATGTGCAATTAAAATAGCACTTGTAGAATCACAAAAGAGTGGAGTTCTACTTACCTGAAATCCATAGTCCTCAAGCTGATGTTGTATCCACAGAAGTTGAGCACAGCAACTTCCTGCAGCCACATACTCTGATTCTGCAGTGGAGATAGCCACACTTGTTTGCTTTTTGCTACTTCATGAAATCAGTCTCCCACCTAGGAATTGACAGGTTCCAGTTGTGCTTTTTCTGTCTTCTTTGCATCCTGCAAAGTCTGCATCTGAATAACCTGTTAGATCAAAATCCCCATTCCTAGGGTACCAGAGGCCTAGATAAGGAGTGCCCTTTAGATATCTCAATATCCTTTTGACTTCTGTCAAATGAGACTCTTTAGGACAGGCTTGATACCTTGCACAGACACATGTAGCATACATGATATCTGGTCTACTTGCAGTCAAGTATAATAGGGAGCCAACTATCCCTCTATACAAGGTTTCATCTACAGGCTTCCCTGCATCATCCTTGCTAAGAGACAAACTTGACCCCATAGGAGTCTTCATGGTACTGGATGAATCCATACCATACTTCCTTATGAGTTCTAGGGTGAACTTGGACTGGCAAATGGATAATCCATTCTCAGTCTGTCTTACTTGGAGACCCAAGAAGAACTTTAGCTCTCTCATACTACTCATCTCAAATTGACCTTGCATCAGTTTTGCAAACTTTTTGCAAAAACTACTTTCAGTAGACCCAAATATTATGTCATCTACATATATTTGGACTAGTATAACTTTGCCTCTAGATTTCCTAAGGAATAGAGTCTTGTCTATTTTCCCCCTTGTGAACTTATTCTCAATGAGGAAACTAGACAGGGTTTCATAACAAGCCCTAGGGGCTTGCTTTAACCCATATAATGCTTTCCTATGTCTATAGACATGATTAGGTAGAGTTGAATCAACAAAACCTGAGGGTTGTTCCACATAGACTTCTTCTTTAAGATTACCATTTAGAAATGCTGACTTGACATCCATTTGGTAAACTTTGAATCCTTGATAGGTTGCATAGGCCAGGAACATTCTTATGGCTTCCAGTCTGGCTATTGGAGCAAAGGTTTGATCAAAATCAATACCTTCTTCCTGCCTATATCCTTTAGCAACCAGTCTTGCTTTGTTCTTAATGATGACTCCATGTTCATCCATCTTGTTCCTATAGATCCACTTGGTTACAATTATATTGTGGTCTTTAGGTTTAGGAACAAGCTCCCAGACCTTGCACCTCTTGAACTGATTGAGTTCTTCTTGCATTGCCTCAATCTGAAGAGGGTCTTTGATGGCTTCTTCAAACTTCTTAGGTTCAACTTGGGATAGGAAACTGGAGTAGATTGCTACATTCAGGTTTCTGCTCCTTGTTTGTACCCCTTGTCTTGGATCACCAATGATTTGCTCAGCTGGATGATCTCTTAGATGCCTATTGGCTGGAGGCATCCTGACTTCAGGTTGAGCTTCTTCAACATCTTCATCATGTTGTACTCCTTGAACTTCATCAGCAATTGGTACATGTAGTTCTCCCCTGGACAATAGCCACTGTCTTCTACCTGCTATCTTGTAGTAGGTTCTTCTTCTATAGTGAGCTTGTCCATCTTCTTTGTTATACCTATGGGGCTGCAAATGCTACTAGACAACTCATTGTTAATAAGCCTAGTTTCATCAAATATTACATGTACAGTCTCTTCTACAACTTGAGTAGACAAGTTGTAGACTCTATAAGCCTTACTATTGTTGCTGTACCCAACAAAAATTCCCTCTTGGGACTTGGCAGCAAACTTAGTCAAGTAAGACTTTCCATTGTTAAGTATGAAGCACTTACAACCAAAGATCCTGAAGTAGGATAGGTTTGGTTTCCTGCCTTTCACAACCTCATAGGGGGTCTTGTTGAGACTTTTAGTTATGGTAGCCCTATTAATAACATGGCATGCAGTATTGACTGCTTCAGCCCAGAAGTATTCTGGTAGTGATGTATCACTTAATAGGGTCCTACCAGCCTCAATCAAGGTTCTATTCTTCCTTTCAGCAATGCCATTTTGCTGAGGTGTTCTTGGTGAAGAAAACTCTTGAAATATCCCAAAGTCTTCACATAGTTTTGTCATGCTATCAGACTGAAACTCAGTACCATGGTCACTGCTTATTTTGACCACTGTACTATTTAGTTCATTCTGAATTTGTCTAACAAAGCTATAGAGGACATTGGGTGTTTCAGATTTCTGTCTTAGAAAGAACCCCCAGGAAAACCTTGAGTAGTCATCTACAACTACAAAGGTATAGACCTTCCTACCTAGGTTGTGAACTAGCATTGGACCAAAGAGATCCATATGCAAGAGGTATAAACACATCACAACATCTTTGTTTTCTATGCTTCTAAAGGTGGATCTAGTCTGCTTGCCCTTTTGACAAGCTGAGCAAATACCATCTTTAACACACTTAACTTGAGGATCATTCCTCACTAACTCTTTGCTAAAGAGTTTGCCAATTGTCTTGTAATTAAGATGGGCTAGCCTATTGTGCCATTTGACACAATGAGAGACTTTCTCATCAGCCACAAGACACACTTGAGAACCATTGGTCTCACACATAATGTCTAAGCAGTAGACATTTCTTTTTCTATAGCCAGTCAAAATGATCTCTTGATCATTTGACCTCTTGATATGACAACCATCCTTAACAAATGAGATGTCATATCCTACATCACTTAATTGACTTATACTAATTAGGTTATGTTTCAAACCTTTAACATAAGCCACTTGAGTAATGGTAACTAAGTTACTAGAAATGTTACCAAACCCTTTGATGATTCCTTTTTCAGAACCACCAAAGGTGACTTTAGGACCATCTTTGATTGGAGTGTAGTCCTTTAGCAATTCCCTTGTTCCAGTCATATGTCTGGAACATCCACTGTCCAAGTACCATATAGGGGCATGGCCACTTGGACTCACCTGCAAAACAGATTAATGAACCTTAGAACCCAAAGAATTCTTGGGTCCTTGGTACTTGTTAGTTTGCATCCTGACATGGCTACCTGCTGATTTTCCAACAGGCAGTTTGCTACTCAATTTGGCACTAGCATTGTGCCAACAGTCCATTGCATAGTGGCCAACCTTGCCACAACACCAACACTCAAACTTATTGTACGTTTGCTTAGGTACTGTCTTTGCTATTTTATCCACAGCTGGCTTGTTGAGTGTTAGGGCTTTGCCCTTGGACTTGAACTTGGACTGAACAGTCCTTGCAGGTCTTGTAAATCCCAGTCCAGCTTTACCTTTGTGATGAACAAATTCATCATTTATGGGTAAAACAGACTTTGGTTTAGGAAACCTAGCAACTAAGTCTTTCTCCTTCTGAAGATTAATCTCCAGACTCTTGATTTGATCATTCTTAAATGATATAGTTCCCATTTGAATCACAGTTATGTGCTTTAATCTGGCTATCTCATTAAGCTTTTGATCAAATAATTTCTCAGAATCTGTTGCTGCAGCTTTGAGATTTGCAATTTCCTTTACCTGACTTTTGGCTAGGGACTTGCTCTTCTTGTAAGCTTGCAACAGTACTTTGTATTCATCTATCAACTGATGAATATCCTCTTCAGACTCAGATGCACTCTCATCATTTGATGATGATGAATCTGATTCTGTACTGGCACAAGAAACTGAACTTAAAGTTGAACTTTGTACCTTACTGGGTCCTGGCTGCTCCAGGATTTTGTCATTTACAGTCAATGCCATCAGTCCTTGGCACTGACAGTCTTCTTGTTCATATATATAATTCATAATCTGCATGAATTCTTCTTCTTCTTCCTCAGCAAACAGCCCTATATATGCCTCAGCATCTGACTCAGTTTCTGAAGAAGAGATATCTGACAGGGTCTTGTCCATTTTGGCAACAAAAGACTTCTCCTTCTTGCCCTTGTATTAAGTCCTTTTCTTGTCACTAGACTCCTTCCTCTTCTCTGGACAATCTGCTATCACATGACCTTTCCTATTGCAGCAATAACACACAATTTTAGATAGTGTAGCTTTGCTAGACTTGGACTTTTTCCTGTCTTTCTTTGAAGACTTCTTTTTCTGATAAGAGTCTTCCTTTCCCTGTGATGTAGAAGGCCTTGTCCTCCACTGTTTCTTCTTTAAGAATTTCTGAAAATGTCTTGTGAAGGCAGCAAAGTCCTCATCACTTTCACTGCTTTCAGATTTTGTGCTGAGTGACTCATCTGACTCAGATTCAACTACCTTTGGAGGTGGAGTTGGTGACTTACTCCTGTACTTTCTGGGGGCTTCTAATTTAAAGGTCACTGTTCTTTCCTTGTGTTCATTTCTTGTGGATTTCTCCTCTTCTTTCCTAACCAGCAACTGCATTTCATAGGACAGCAGTTTGCTAAAAAGTGTTGGTGGAGGAATTTCTCCCAACTTTGCCATTTCCCTGATGGCACAGATCTTGGTGTCTCAATCTTTAGTTAGGGACCTTAGAAACTTATCATTGAGTTCATAATTACTGAACTCTCTGCCATAGGACATGAGTTCATTCACTATCCTGTAGAACTTCTTATAGCACTCAGTTATGCTATCACCCTTTCCTTGTCTAAAACTTTCATACTCTTGATTTAACAAGGATTTTCTATCTTGCCTAACTTCTTCAGAACCCTCCATATACACAATAAGAGTATCCCACATCTCTTTGGCTGTCTTACAGTGTATTAGATTCTGAAAAGTTGCATCATCTATTACACTCACTATGATGTTCTGAGCCCTCTTATCCATAGTGGCTAGAACAATTTCATCCTTTGTCATTTTTGAGAAATCCTTTGGTGTTCTTTGATTTGCATCCAAGACTGACACCTTCATGGGCACATATGGCCCTTCCTTTACTATGATATAAATCCTAAGGTCTGAGGCTTCCATAAACAGCCTTACCCTTTCCTTCCAGATCCCAAAGATCTCTTTCCTACATATAGGTAGCTTCATGTATCCCAATTCCTTGTGATTTTCAGTGGAACACATGGTTCTTGATTTTCTTGATTCTATTATTGACTTAGACTGAATCTGCCAACAGGATCTACTCAGACAGTTATGTCCCTTTTTGAGTAACCTCCCTCTGATACCACTTGAAAGTTATAGTACTTAAACACCTAGAGGGGGGGTGAATAGGTGACCAAATTCTTTTTGACTTTTTATGGCAGCAATCAGTTTTTAATACAGAATTTAATCTACTATTGCACAGCAATCTCATAGCATTCACAGCAAATCACAGCACACAGAAGACACACAGTTTTATAGTGATTCCCCAAGGTTTGGGTACATCCACTTTCCCCCTTCGCCTATCTAGCAGTGTACTAGATTCGGCCAAAATCCTCCACTATCTCAGAACCCAAACTGGTTCCTACACCTCAGGCCCAAGGCCCTACAACTCAGCTTTTTCACAAAGCCTACACTCAGCCACAAAGGCCTACACTCAGCCACCAAGGCCTACACTCAGCCACCAAGGCCGACACTCAAAGATTTCAATCTCCTACACTCAGGCTCTCAAGCCCTACACTCAGCCTTTATAATTGCAGGCTTACAAGACTCAGATCCAAAGGATCCTACAAGATAAAATGAATACAAATATTATAGCTCAACAACTCAGTGACAAGAGAGAAGAGTTGTGAGATTCTTGATGAGTTCTTGGAAGAACTCAGCTGAAATCAATCTGACTTAGCTTTCTTCAAAGCTTCTTGAATGTAGAACTCAATTAGATTGACTCCTTCTGCAGTTGATCCTTGATCTCTGCTACTTAAGATCCAGAATAAATCTGAACCCTTCTTCTCAGCCTGGTTCCAACAGTTGATTTCTTGGATGGAGCTCTCTCTCTCCAACTTCTTAGATCTTCACTTGATAGCTAGATCTTCTTTAGACAATTACTTGATCTGAACTTTTCTTCTTCAACAACAGTTTCTGTAGACTGTATAAGCCTATTTATAGGCCTTCTTCTTGGTAACCGGCTGGTCCGGTCCATAACTGAATTCTGACAACTCTGACAGGTGTTGTACACCGGCTGGAATGGCAGCTGTCAAGTCATCCAGTCAGTTCTTGAAAATTCTGTAACTGTCTAGAAGTGTCGAGACTAACTGTCTTTAAGTGTCGACACTTATAGACCAAGTGTCGACACATGTTGTCTAAGTGTCGACACTAGCCCACAAGGTATCGACACAACTCCTTGTGTTGTAGATTTTATATCTCGACGCTGCTTCTTCTTCATGTGTCGACACTGAAATTGAGTGTCGACACAAGTACTTGTACTTCAGAATTTTGCTGAATTCTCCTAAGTATCAACACAACACCTTTGTGTCGACACATCTTCATGTGCTGAATCTGTTAAGTGTCGATACTTGTTGAGTGTCGACACATTTCTCAGGGTGTCGACACATTCTTCTTTTGTCGAGACTCTGGCTGAGTGTCGACACAACTCCTTAGTGTCGACACTTGTACTTAGAATATTTTGTTGAACTTTGCTGTTCTTTGCTAAGTGTCGACACAGCTCCTTGTGTCGACACTTTCTTCAAGTGTTGAGTCTTCAGCTAAGTGTCGACACATTGTTCTGGGTGTCGACACTTACTTCCAGTGTTGACTCTTCTGCTAAGTGTCGACACATTATTCTGGGTGTCGACACTTGCTTTAAGTGTTGACTCTTCTGTTGAGTATCTACACATTGTTCTGGGTGTCGACACGTGTACTTATTCTCAGCTGACTTTTGCTGAGTGTCGACACAGCCTCCAAGTATCGACACTTTCTGGTGTAGACACAGTTTCACTGGGTGTCGACACAACTGCTAAGTGTCGATATAGCTTCACTGCACTCTTCTTCATTGGGTGTCGACACAGCTCCTTGTGTCGACACTTTCTGTCTGGTGTCGACTCAGCATCCCTGGTGTCGACACAATGACTCCAAGTGTCTTCTTAAGTGTCGACACTTTCCCTCTGGGTGTCGACACATGGACTTAGAAACTTTTTATTCTTTCCTGCAAATACTTAGCCTGCACAAGTAAACTCAAAACACATCTAATACATTTTGATGTATATCATTGAGTTGGGTGAGGCTTCTTCAAATCAGGTACATTTAGACCAATGTACCCAACAGCATCCTCCACTTCTGATAGCTTATACAACTTTGACTCGCCCGTTTCTAACCAAGACAACGGCATGCGGCATTTTCTACCATATAGGGCCTCGAAAGGCGCCATCTGAATACTCGCTTGGTAGCTATTGTTGTATGCGAACTTCACCAAATAAAGGTGGTCTTCCCATTGCTTTCCGAAATCCAAGACATACATGCGGAGCATGTCTTCCATGGTTCTATTGACCCTATCGGTCTGCCCATCCGTTTGCGCATGGAAGGCTGTGCTAAATTTCAACTTTGTTCCCAACATTTGTTGCACTAGCCTCCAATCATTGGACGTGAACCGCCCATCTCGGTCACTCACGATGCTGCGGGGCACACCGTGAAGCCGTACAATGTTATCCACATAAAGTTTCGCCAACTTCTCCACCGGATCATCCTTCCTATGCGAAATAAAATGCGACACCTTCGTTAACCGATCCACGACCACCCAAATGGCGTCGTTCCCCTTTTGCGACCTTGGCAAACCGTGCACAATGTAACATCCCATTTCCAACTAGACCCCTAAGAGTGGTTTTGGCCATGACTAGGTCATGACAAAACCCTAGGAAGCCAGAAATGGGCCAAGAGATAGGGGACAAAATGTGGAAGATCATCATGGTCTGCAAATAGTAGAACTCTGGGCAATGGTTTAGGATGACCATGGGCTACACCTTAACCCCAAGACTCTACCACAACACCCCTAATACCTTGGGAGGCCCAGTAGAGCCATAAGGACCCATTAGGGTCGACCAAAGATGCTCAATTGACCTGCTCCTATCCTAGAGGACCCCACCTATGCCCTCCTAACCCTAAAGTGAGGTCAGTGGGTCACTAAGGACACATTGGGGCCAGCCCTAGAGGCCAGGTTGACCCAAGTCAACTCAAGCTCCTAATCTGGTCAAAGTACCCTTACTAAGGGTAGGTGACCTCCAAAGTGCAGGGTAACCCTACATAACCCTACCTACACCTTAAGGGAAGCCAATGGGTCACCAAGGACCCATAGGGGTCAACCCAATTGGTCATGTTGACCCAAGTCAACTCTAGCCCTAAAATGGTCAAAGTGCCCTTACCAAGGGATATGTGACCACCAAGATGCCCAACAAACCCTATTAAAGTAATCTTAGACCTTAAGGGAGTCTAATGGGCCACTAAAAAACCCAATGGGATCAACCCATATGGTCAAATTGGCTCAGGTCAACCCTCATTTAAGCCAAGTCAAACCTAGCCCAAAAGGGCTAACCCAATCCCAAACCAATTCTTCCTTAGGCTAACTCCTTTTTCATGTTCATCATGACCAAGTGGGCTGCATTTAGCTTGTGGTGTTGACCAGTCAACCAGAGGTGACTAGGAGAGAGAAAGGAGCTCCCTCCATGTTAATGGAGGAGAGAGAAGATGGGGAAGAGGAAGGGGAGAGTGGAAAACCGGCCAAGGGAGGCTAACAGCCACCTTTAATGGCTTCAATCAACTCCTCTAGGGAAGAGGAGTTGATTCCAGCCGTTTCCCGGCCACCAAGGGGTGGATTCAGCCCCCCTCCACTCTACCCGAGCCACACCATAAATGGTGTTGATGGCCATTGAAGAACCAGCCACCCCCCCTTCCCCAATTGTCATTTAAACACCATCAGTGGGCAAAGGGGAACATTTTCGAGCGTTTACCTGGAGGAGACGATCCATCCCACTGTACTGTTGCAGATGCCGAGCGCCGGCGCCGTCGTCAATGGCAACCCGCCGCTCTTCTCGCATTCAGGCCGCCAAGAAGGTCCTCCCCCTCTCCTTAACTCTCGGGTAGATCATAGGACTTCTTAAGCTTAAGATTCGAGCTCAATTGAGCCCGATCAAATCCAGCATTTTCCATGTTTTCGGCAAGAACTTTTCTTGTTATAGCCGCCGGAAAACGCCTCTCCGGCGGCAGAGCCACCGCCTGGCGATAGCCCCCACCTCAACGGAGGTGGTGGTGGCGGTGGCCGGTCGGGGAAGGGGCTGGATGGCCGACGGCAGCCGCTTGAAGTCGGCCCAGGAAGAATGCATCCTGGCCGTCGGCTCAACGAAGAAGATGAATGGATCCCGTTCATCTGCGCCAAGATTCGTGCTCCATCAGAGAATAAACTATAGGAAATCATTTCTTGATTATTTCATTTCTGTCACACATTATACACTAAATGGTTTTAATTTTTAAAAATACCTAGGTTCATCTGGTGGACACACTTTCAACACCAAAGTTGTAGCCCTCTGAGTCTATCTTATTTTAAAATTTGTTTGAACCAATTTGGGTGCATGATCTGACCAGGGCACCCATTTTGGTGGGACATACACTTAGGGCTAGGCAGTCATTAAACTAAGTGCCCACACTTTATCCCTAGCCCAAATCAGTTGAAATTTTGGCAGGGAGCCTAACCTAGCTATACCTAGGGCCTGCCCAAAGCTCAGAATTTTTGGACACAATTTTCCTAAAGTTTTTGACTTTATTTAATAAAGCTATGGTAATTTATTTAAGTAGTCAAATCACCTCCAAACCGTCCCAAATTTTGGTGAGTGGTCCCTGGGCTCATGTTATGTATCTTTATAAAGTTGCACCTAATTTGGATGTGTTTTGAATAGGTATTGACCCAACCCTAGCTTTACCTTAATAAGAGTATTTAGGTCAAAAAGTGCACATTTGATTTTGAGTGACCAAATCACCTCAATAGAGGCTGATTTTTGGACCACTGACTTGGTATGGCACTTAGCACCTCCCCATGGAATGTGGGGTAGAGTGAAATTGATTTGCCCTAAGTTCCCAGGCCAAACCCTAAGGAAGGACCTTGGTGCCTTGTGAAGGGCATGAGCCCTAAACACCTTGGGTGAACATCAAATTTTGCATTGAGGGTCCTAGGGTATATAAAACCCTTTGTTAAAAATATTAACCAATTTTGAAACGGGTAGGGTCCACAAAACCCTAACCCTAGCTTAGGACCTAAAACTTGTAGTGTTAGTTTAGGTTAGCTAAACATCTTGAAATTTAACCAAATTTGGATAGTGAGGGAATACAGATATTTTGAGCCTCTGGTAATTTATTTGGGAAGTTTTGATCAATATTTGCAGCACTTCATTTGTAACCAATAGGATTGCCCTAATTAATAATTTGGCTATTGTGATCTCACTGCCCATTGAAAGGGCATGAAACATTGGAAGAGGTAGTTTTAGACCTTAATGATCATGTATGATTTTTGATAGAATTTTTGGACACCTAGTTAGGGCAGCTACTTCACAAGTGCATTACTTCGGTTACTTACTAAATAATTATTACAAGAGCCCAATACTTGTTGAAAAATTATGAAACTTGATACATAGTGTTCCTAGCTCAATATTATCATGTGGGAATTTTTGTGGAAATTTTTGTTAGTTAATTAGTATACTTTGTTCATTAACCCATAAACTTGAAGTTTCATGAGAAAATCAAGTATAGCCTTATTATTAAATGATAAACTATGAAACTTTTTCTAGGGTATTTGTAGCCATCATAATCATCCCTGAATTTTCTATGAATTTTTGGAGGTATTATTGGTGTATAAATCTTTTAAAATGACTTTTATGAGATATCTTTGAAATTTCATTTAAGGGCCTAAACCTTGCTGAAAAATTTG
Organism: Platanthera guangdongensis; assembly: GCA_039583875.1. Taxonomy (NCBI): domain Eukaryota; kingdom Viridiplantae; phylum Streptophyta; class Magnoliopsida; order Asparagales; family Orchidaceae; genus Platanthera; species Platanthera guangdongensis. The sequence goes on from CM077167.1 coordinate 92,473,873, forward strand.
AAGGCTTAGGCTTTAGGGTTGATTATGCATTTTGTAATTAACATAAATTTATTGGAATATTATCCTGTATGAAATTGGTACTTCATGTTCAAACTTGGGCTTTTGGATACTAGAATAAATAAATAAATTATCAGACAAATTAGGAAAATTATGAATTTCTGGATTTATGTTACAAATGTAATTTTAGCCCTCTGATAATTATCATAGTGGTACTGGATAAGTATTTCATGTACTTCCCTTTTTACGGGTCATGTAGCTTAAGTGGTCTGCATATAGCAAAACTGCAGGAAGTCATTTTGGATATGAATTGGAGCACGTGTGATGGGCCTTGATGGTTTGCTGGAAGGATAAGTAGAATGGGTTGCATCTATGGAAGATAAGTGGGTAGGGTGTGGTTTTGCCTAGGGTTTAGAAGCGTTCGGGTCTGACGAAAGATCGTCCTACCCAAGGAGAGTTGGAGTCAAATCACCCTAGGATTAGCCTATCGGAACATGAGAAGAAAAGGGTAAGGGAATCAACCAATAACAAAATAAGTACCTTGCGAAAGGGAACGCTGAGCGTAATCCCAACACAGTTCCTAGTGCCCCTTGAGAGCCCTTCACAGGGAATACCGGGGGCAGTCCTGGGTTAACGTAAACTGTTTTAACAAGCTGAAAAGAGTAACTTAGTAATTAGGGTTGCACATTTCACAAACACTGTTGGCACCGGAAGTTAGCTGGGAGCTTCGGCTCGGATGGTTAAAAGACGGACTTTGGGTCCGGGGAGCTTCGGCTGGATTGTTTGAGACGGACGTGTTTGTCCGGGGAGCTTCGGCTCGGGTTTGATTACGCTAAATTTGCATGTGCATAAAAGGAAGGAAAAATTAAGGTGGTGGGTTTTCGGTATTGGAGGGTCGATGCACCAACGCCAATACGTTGACTCGGCAAGTGTGGTTAGCACTTCGCCAACAGAAGTCCGGTGCGCCAGCCGGCAAGGGTACGCAGGAGTCCGCTTCATGCACCAAGCGTTGAGGCGTACGATAGGTCTGACCGGTAGTGCTTTAGTGGTTTAGAGGTGGGCGAGGCCCAACCCACCGCTTCCGTCTGCCACTACGGATGTATCCTAGGAGGTTACGACTCCAGAAAGGGGGAACTAAAGGTTTGTGTGCACAGAGTCGGGTGTGTGTGTTGCACTTGCATGATCCATCATACCCACTTGCATGTCATAGCATAATCGTTTCCTTTAACCTTGACACCTAAAGTATAAGTGGAATGGGATGCTTATACTTTAGAACCTACAAAACGACCCCTTGGTCTATAAGCTTGTGTGGGCAAGTTTATAAATTAAGGTTAATTTTGGATATATATATATATATATTTACTGCTGTTTGATAGCCGACACCCCAACGTATAAATTGGTATGGGACTTTTTATACGATGGGAGCCTTGCAGAAGACCCCTTGGCTTATGTGTTTTCACATAAGTAAAGGTTACTTTTCATATTTCAGCTTATTGTCTTTACATGCTATAAAATTTGCTAGTATAGGACCGCTGCCATCTGCTTTTGATATTCTCCACCTTCAAGTCCTCCCCTTTCTTCCTCTCCGCTCGGTGCCTAGGAGCCGTGGGGGAAGGGGCGGGGGATGAGAGGACTTAGTCTTTTAGACTAACGGTTTTCGAACCGCATCATTTAGGGGATCGTGGAGACCAGCATGGTGGAGCATCCCCAGAGACCGGTGCGCTTGGAGGTGGGGCAATCTAGCTCCAGAGTTCATACAGCCGGGACCGTGAGTCTCGACCTTGAGTAGTATTTCTGCTTTTGCTTCCGCATGAGTGATTTTGTAGTGAGGATATGATGTACCGGGCATAAGCCCGTATTTTTGCTACTCTGATGTTTTATTCTGTGGACACTCCCTTCGTGGAGTTATATTTATTATGACATGTGATTCTCTGTGGACTGCAATTTACATTTACATTATTGTGCTACTTTTCTGTGGTTGAAATCGGCCGGCAGAATCTGCGCTTTGTGGTGATGACCCTTTAGGGCGTGAAGGAGTCACTGCAAAACGGCGGTTCTGGGCCTAAGACCCCGGTGTTGAAAAAAAAGAGGGGGTCTTACAAGTGGTATCAGAGCAGACCTCGATCGAAAAGTAGCAGTCCACAACCCTGGGTCACCCCCGCGCGAGTTTAGTTTGGGGACAAACTAAGCAGCGGAAGCAGTGGTGTGCCCATATGAGGGATCGCATGTAAATTGTCCACTTTTTATTAGGTATTGAGTCGATTACCTACTAATGTAGTTCGTTTTGCAGCCCCAAGCTCAGCCCACTCCACTAGTTGGAGCTCAGCAGACCCCAGACATTGCACCACCTCCCATGGTCCCCACACCTTTCCTTCAGTCAGACATGGGGCAAACCCTTACAGCTATCCTTGAGGCCTTTCGGGCTCAGCAGGCTCCGGCCCAGCAGCCAAACCCAGGGGCCAACTGGATGAGCACCTTCCGAGGACTCTCTCCCCCATCATACTTGGGGACAGAGTCGGCAGTGCGGACAGAGGAGTGGCTGGATGTTATGTACGAGATGTTGACTGGGATACAATGCCCTTGGGAGGAGAGGGTGGCCCTGGTGGTATCTTGCTTGGAGTCCCATGCTAAGAGGTGGTGGAAGACGCTGTTGGACACGACATTTGCTGATAGGGAGATTGCAGAAATCACTTGGGAGGAATTCAGGGCCACGCTGCTGGAGCACTTTGTTCCACAGTCGGACAGGGACGAGTTGGAGGAGCGGTTCTTGCAGCTGAGGCAGGGCACCAGGACGGTGGTGGAGTACCACCGAGAGTTCGACAATTTGGCCCGACATGCGGGCTCTTACCAGCTGGACGAAGCAGGTTACGTCAAGAGATTTTATAAGGGCCTAAAAGAGGAGTTGAGGGAGGCCTTGCTGTTTGTATCTGACGGGCCTATCTCCCGAATTTTGGAGATGGCGAAGAGGATTGAGGCCGATTGGCACACCACTCGGGGCCGGAAGCGGCAAGCGGAGGATCAGGGCCGGAGGGCCCGAAATGATCAGCGGCGAGGCACCATACCAGATGGGAGAAGGACAGAGGAGCAGGCTCGTCAGGAGGTGAGGCAGGAGCCGAGAGAGCAAGTGGTTTTGGCCCCTCAACCTCTCCGGATACAGGAGATGCCGAGACCCGGGGGTATGGCGTATCCCCCGCCGGAGTGCTTCCATTGTCATCAGGTGGGACATCTCCGGAGAAACTGCCCTATGAGGGGGGCACCACCTCCAGCACCACAGGGTGGCCAACCTGCCCAGCTTTTCGGAGGCCGAGGACGCGGCCGAGGACGTGGTTACCAGGGAGGAGATCGAAGACAAGAAAGGGAGCAGGTATATGCCTTGGACCTGGCACAACCTCGAAACTCAGAGCGGGTCATCACAGGTAAGATAAGATGTTTAAGTTGTTTAAATTAAATTTCCGTTCTCAATTGCCCAATAAATAGTACTGCCCTAGGTAGAATAAATAGGAAAGAAAATGTGTTATAAAATACTAAGACCTTTAATCATCACAGGTGAAAGTCCACCTAGTGTCAACTATGTTCACCTATGGGGGGGAATAGGTGACGTGCAGCGCTTTTGCGGAATTTAAGATTGTACCTGCACAATAAAAGGAAACAGCACAGCACACAGAATACACAGACAATTTATAGTGGTTCCCCGACTTGGGTACATCCACTTTCCCCCTTCGACCTATCTCCCGACAAGGGATGACTCGGTCACTTCACCAACAGGATTGAAATCCAATCCTTGCACTATTGGAAGGAACCCTTCCACACGTAGGAGTCAACACTCCCACAAACCGGGTTGCACCCAACCCTTACAATCACGGAACAAACGTTCCTTTACAACAAAAGTAAATCTAGAATGTACACGAGATACAAACTTCGTTTGGAGACTACGGTGTTCCTCTTCGTTCGATGATGTGTTCGTGAAGTCAACGAAGAGTCTACAACCTTGGTCTCTCTTGGAAAGGATCTCCCCGGAACCGGCGGCGGCAAGACGAGCGGAGACTTGCTTCGGGATCGGCGGCTATGATGATGAGCGGCTGCTGAACTTAGAGATCCAATCTTCGTAGCGAAGCTAGCTTGGTCTTCCAACGGTCACACGAGGATCGGTCGTCTCGATCGATTCGGACGGGGAAGTTTTTCCCGATCAACAAATCGAGAGACAAGAGATCTCTAGATAGACACGTGAGACTCAAAGCTTGGCTAAGCTTCTGTCGCCGGAGATCGGGAAGAAACGCGATCAACAGCGGCGACCGACTAGCGCGAGCGGCCACGGATGCGGCGGAGCGATTTCGCGATTTTAGGGTTTTCTTTTGCTCGGCTTCTTTCTGTCTAAGTATTCCGTTCAAAATACCTGAATATATATACTGTAGACAACTTGAATAAGACCGTTGTGGGACCCACAAGAAGAATACCTAAATAGCGGTCCAGAACTTTGACAGCGGCAGAATCCGGTTCAGGAAGTTTCAGAAAAACGCCCAAGTCAAAATCGGTGAGAATCGAAAGTGAATCTCGCCGAGTCGCCGAGAATCAAAGGTGATTCTTGACGATTCGGCGAGAATCAAAGATGATTCTCGTCAAATTTGCCTTGGTTGCACGCACTGCTTTAGGCCAGGTCGAGACGGCGAGAATCAACCAGTGATTCTCGACGATTCGACGAGAATCACTAGTGATTCTCGCCGAATCGGCGAGAATCACTTGGTGATTCTCGTCGATTCTTACTTAGAAGCAGAGGTGCTCGCTTAGAAGTGGCTGGATCGAGTTCGGCGAGAATCAACCACTGATTCTCGACGAATCGGCGAGAATCACTTGGTGATTCTCGTCGATTTACACTTAGACGAATTTTCATCTTTCCACCCATGAGGTGCTCCTTGACCCATCCTTGCTCCTTGTCTGCTCCTGCATAGTTATAGCCCTGTGCTTGAAATTAAGTGCACTCTAATAGAGAGAGTACACGTAGGCCAACACACTGATCTGCTCAATGAGGGATTACGTCGTGCAGACCCGTGTATATTGACCTACTGCACCCTGACATTGGTGTGCACTTAGCGTGGAAAAACTGCAAGCACAACTTGAAATAATTTGTCAAAAATATTGCCTATTTACCTTAGCTTGATCAGGGGCTTCTTCAAATTAGGTACGTTGTGGATACAATACCCAACAATCTCCCCCTATTTGAAGAAGACTAAACCCTACAAGCTAAGGTGAATAAAGCGTATAGGAATGAAAATCATAAACCTGAAATTGAGTTGAGTGAGTTATTCATTACCAATACCAATTGCTTGGGAGCAAGCTTGGAGCCACCTTAGCCGAGAGGGTAATCTCCCCCTTTTCGGCTTCTGCAAATCGGAGTCTGTAGCATTTGATCCCTTGCTCCCCCTCAGTTCTTGCATCTGTGCTCACACTTGAGTTCTTGGCTCCCCCTCAGTTCTTGCAAGAGCCTGGAGCGTCTGTAGGCTTCATTCCTCATAGTTTAGCATTCCCAATTCAGTTTTGAAAAGACTGAACTTGGCTTCGTCTAAGGGCTTTGTAAATATATCTGCAATCTGCTTGTCCGTGGGGACATAACAGAGAGAGATGTCCTTGTTCTCCACGTGCTCCCGAATGAAGTGGTAGCGCACTTCAATATGCTTCGTTCTGCTGTGCGACACCGGATTGTTGGCAATTGCAATTGCACTGGAGGAGTCGCAGTACATTGGTATTTCCTTGAACTGAAGGTCGTAGTCGGCTAACTGGTTTCTGATCCATAAGAGTTGTGCGCAACAGCTGCCTGCTGAGATGTACTCAGACTCTGCTGTGGAGGTTGCAACACAATTCTGTTTCTTGCTGTTCCAAGAGATAAGCCTCCTGCCGAGGAATTGACACGTCCCGGAGGTGCTTTTCCTGTCATCCCTACTCCCTGCAAAATCAGCATCTGAAAAGCCCATTAGCTCGACATCATTGTTTCTCGGGTACCACAAGCCAAGATTAGGAGTACCTTTAAGGTATCTTAGAATTCGCTTTGCAGCGACATAGTGAGATTTCTTAGTGTTCACCTGATATCGGGCACAGACACATGTGGAGAACATAATATCCGGTCTATTGGCAGTAAGGTAGAGCAGGGATCCAATGATGCTTCTGTATTTGGTTTCATCGAAAGGTTTACCTTTCTCATCCTTATCCAGAGACATAGTGGATCCCATTGGAGTCCTCATAGAGGTTGCATTCTCCATACCGAATTTCTTAAGGAGTTCATTTGTGAACTTTGTCTGAGAGATGAAGATTCCATCCTCAGACTGTTTCACTTGAAGTCCCAAGAAATACTTGAGCTCTCCCATACTGCTCATTTCAAACTTTCCTTGCATAAGTTTAGAAAACGTTTTGCAAAGATTGTTGTCCGTTGAGCCGAATATTATGTCATCGACATAGATTTGCACCAGCAAAATCTTGCCTTTGACTTCCCTGAGAAACAATGTTTTATCTATTTTACCTCTAGAGAACTTGTTCTCAAGAAGAAAACTAGATAAAGTCTCATACCAAGCTCGTGGAGCTTGTTTTAACACATATAAAGCTTTGTTAAGAAAATATACATGATTGGGAAAAGTAGGATCGACAAAACCTTGGGGTTGAGCGACGTATACTTCCTCTTTCAGGTCTCCGTTCAGGAATGCTGATTTCACGTCCATTTGATAAACTGTGAATCCTTTGTGCGAAGCGTACGCCAGGAACAATCTGATTGCCTCGAGCCTCGCTACTGGTGCGAAGGTCTGGTCGAAGTCAATCCCCTCCTCCTGTCTGTAACCTGGAGCCACCAGCCTTGCCTTGTTCTTTATAATGACACCATGTTCATCCAGCTTGTTTCTGAAGATCCACTTGGTGCCAATCACATTCTGCTTGTATGGTCTGGGAACAAGCGTCCAAACGTTGCAACGTTCGAATTGATGTAGTTCATCTTGCATGGCCAGAATCCATGCCGCATCCTTGTTCGCCTCGTCGAACTTCTTTGGCTCAACCTGTGACAGGAAGCTAAGATGCAATACTTCATTAATAGTACCTCTTCGAGTTCTGACACCGACACGAGGATATCCGATGATCTGATCTCTAGGATGATCCCTCACGTGCCAGAGTTCTAGAAGTCTGGCATCTGGAGCTTCGACTACTTCTTTGGCTTCTCCTTCTTCTAAGAGATTTGTTCCATTTTGATCTTCAACATTTTCAGATGACGTGGAGGTGGAGACTTTTACGTACTTAGGAGTGTCATCTTTAGCGGTCTCATCCAGACTCAGCTATTCCAGTCGTGCACCTGCATCTTCAAGAATACCACTGGAAGAATTGTTGTTAAGCAAACTTCTTTCATCAAATACAACATCTATTGATTCTTCTACCACTAGGGTTTTCTTATTGAAGACCCTATATGCCCGACTGTGGGAACTATAGCCCATGAATATGCCTTCGAAGCATTTTTCACCAAATTTAGTACGCGGGTACTTCCCATTATTCAGTACATAGCATCTGCAACCAAAAATCCTCAAGTAGGACATGGTTGGTTTCCTGCCTTTCAGTAGCTCGTAAGGCGTCTGATGATGATGCTTGTTGATCAATGCTCGGTTTTGTACATGACAAGCTGTATTGACAGCCTCTGCCCAGAAGTATTCCGGGAGAGAAGCGTCTTTCAACATTGTCGTGCATGCTTCAATGAGAGTTCTATTTCTCCTCTCCGCAACTCCATTTTGCTGATGAGTGTGCGGGGAGGAAAACTCATGAAAGATACCTTGTTCTTCACAAAACTCTGTCATAGCACCAGATTCGAATTCTGTTCCATGGTCACTTCTGATTTTGACCACAGAGCAGTTAAATTCGTTCTAAACCTGCTTGACAAAACTAGTGAAGATGTCAAACGTATCTGACTTTCGTTTCAAAAAGAACACCCATGTAAATCGAGAATAATCATCAACTATCACTAGCGTATAGGACTTGCCTCCCAAGCTGTGAACTTGCATTGGACCAAACAAGTCCATATGTAAAAGGTAAAGACATCGGGAAGAGTCTTTGTCTGCGATGCTCTTAAAGGTAGCCCGAGTCTGTTTGCCCATCTGGCATGCAGGACAGGGGCTATCTTTGATGCACTTGATACTGGGGGCATCCCATACTAAGTTCTTAGAAAACAGCATACTAATTGTCTTGAAATTAATATGTGCCAATCTCTTGTGTCATTGTTCACAAAGAGATGCACTGCCTGTTGCCACAAGGCATACGGGGGTAGATGAATCTAAACTGAGAAAATCTAAGCAGAAGATATTTCTGCTCCTAATGCCTGATAATACCGTCTCCGAAGAGGTACGTGATATTATCAGACATTTATCCTTGCAGAACTTTACGTCATAACCTTTATCACATAACTGACTTACACTGATCAGGTTATGGTTTAACCCTTCAACATAAGCCACGTCGGTGATAGAGATTATACCGTTGGAAATCATACCGTAACCTCTGGTGACTCCTCGATCTGACCCTCCAAAGATGACTTTGGGTCCATTCTCGACTGGAGTGTAATCACGCAGCAGGCTTCTTGTCCCAGTCATATGCCGGGAGTATCCACTGTCCAAATACCAGATCGGCGTTTTGGTGGCCTTTGGACATTCCTGCAAAACAAAATTAATTTACCTTAGGAACCCAATCGAACTTGGGTCCTAGATTCCTGGTTAGCACACTCCCCCTTGGTTGGTTAACCCTACGAGTGGTCGGCCTCGCAGTGCTAACATTGGGAGTCTCGTAATACCTTGGATTAAACCAACAATCCACGGCAAAGTGACCGACTTTGCCACAGCACCAATAGTCGAATCTGTTGTACCTCTTCCTAGGCTCCTGCCTTATCCTGGGAACGGTGGGTACAGCAGGGGCCTTGGATCTGGAGGTGGAGGCCTCATGGTAACAACAGTCACATTGTAACGACCCGAATCGCTCTAGGCCCCTAGTGTGTGAGTTTTTGAGTCAGGAGGGTTGACTCAAGTCCTGAGAAGTGCAGGGAGTTGGGCTGCACTTGTGGAGGAGTGGAGAAATCAGTGTAGAGAGAAGTGACACGGGTAGTGACACGGCCGTGTCCCTACCCGTGTGCGTCGAGACGATCTCGACGAGGCGTGTCGAGATCGTCGAGAGACGTCGAGATCATGACACGGGTAGTGACACGGCCGTGTCCCTACCCGTGTGCGTCGAGATGATCTCGACGAGCCGTGTCGAATCGTCGAGAGTCGTCGAGATGGTGACACGGGTAGTGACACGGCCGTGTCCCTACCCGTGTGCGTGACACGGGTAGTGACACGGGCGTGTCCCTACCCGTGTGCGTCGAGTTGAGCTCGACGAGAAGTGTTGATATGTAACTGAAGATGCACACGGCCAATGACACGGCCAGGCACACGGCCGTGTCCTGTGAACACGGGTTGGGACACGGCCGTGTCCCTACCCGTGTCAAACAGTGAACCGACATGGAAACCGCCACGGCCGTTTCGCGGAAGCAGGACACGGGTACGGACACGGCCGTGTCCATACCCGTGTCACATTTTGCTTATAAGGGGCAGAGAAACCCTAGCCGTTTTTCATCCTTATTTCCTTCCCCTATTTCCTGTGAGAGTTCCTGGTGAGAGGAAAACTGCAGGAGCAAGTTTTACCGAAGGAGATCCGCCATCGCCGCGAAAGAGAAGATGCCGCCAAGCAGAACTACGCGATCCATGGCCGGAAATGGTGGTACCGCTGGAGCCAACGTGAGTTTCCTACCCTCTCCCTTGGTGCTAGATCTTAGATATTTAGGAGAGACATCGGTTCAAGAGAACTTGATGGAGAGGAGAAGATTCTAGGTTTGGCCATGCTAGGATTTGAATCCTAGATTTTAGATCTCTTCAACCCTTCCCTTTTCTTCAATACGATGATGGGTGAATGGTTTCATGAGGAGTTTATGGCCTTTGAGGTTGAATAAGGGAGGAGACTATTTCTGGAAAATTTAGGAACGATCGCCTTGACGAGGAAGACGAACCGATGCCGTTCATTTTCCTTTAAGATGCGCGCAGAATCTGTATTCTGCGCGCAGCGATCTTCTAGGCCCTTTTTATGTAGGATATGTGCAGATCTGGGCTTTTGGCCAAACACGAAAGTTGTAGCCCTTGGAAATACCTTTCCAACGAGTGGTTGCACGACTTCAGGTGATGTCTGTGGCCCCGGGAAAACCAAATCGAGTTTGCTGTCCGGCAATTCCTGTACACAGAAATTGTGTTCTGTGCGCAGTGAACTTTGAAGCCGATTTCGAGTAAGTTATTGTTAGATCTGGGTTGTGACCTGAATATGAAAGTTGTAGATCATGAAAAGATCTTTCCAACGATGGGTTACACAACTTCACCGGATTCCTGTAGCCTCGGGAATCTCCGGTCGAAATTGCTGTCCAGATTAGTGATACACTTAGAATTCTGGTTTAATATAAAGTGCAATTAGAGTCGGTGGAATTCTGTCAAGATTAGATAATTGATGCTAATCACCGAAGAACTTTGAATGATGGTGTTTATTATTTAGGATGCATACAATTGATGTTTTATTGCGAGTTGTCTTGAGATTTGGATGGTTTCCTTTATGTTTAATCGAATCGAATTGATAAGATGTTGATAGATTATAACATATGCGCATCATATAAGTCTTATGTAGAGTTCATATGGAATGACATTTAGAAGATTAAACTATGGCCATGATATGTTGATTTGGTGAAATGAAATTTATTAGTCCAATACGTAGAGCGTCGTCTCCCTACGGGTAGTATTGTGGAAGAATGAAAGTGCGGTGTTGACCGTCACTTGTTTCGGTTGTGTTGAGGTAAGGTATGGATGGATGGTTGGGCTGTGTCCTCGTGTTTACTTCTGAGACCCCTTCCATGATATGTTGGTGTGGTATGTGCATGTGGTGTGAGTCGACACGCGGTGTCGTAATCCTGGGTTAAGGATAGTGTGGCAGGTCTACGGGCTCGCCAGTCGTCACACCGATGGGAGTTGGCAGTTAGATTTGGTCGGTTTGGGCTGTGTCCTCGGTGTTCACGTCCCGAGGCCCCTCCGACCATGTGGACGGTTGGGCTGTGTCCTCGTGCTTTCTTCCGAGGCCCCTTCCGGGTCACGCAAGGCCAGTTCGGGCTGTGTTCTTGGTGCACATCTACCCAAGACCCCGCTGGGCCATAGTACGCATGGGCTCCGCTGTTGTGTTCTTAGCGTTGAGGCGTACGGAGGCCTAGGTGAAGTAGTGTGATACCCGCCTAGTAGTAGAAGTGCCCGTTCTACTGTCACCGCCTGGCCACGGCGGCTGATGCCTGAGAGGTTAGCTACCTGCTCGAAAAGTGGGAACTATAGTCTGTGTCGACATAGCAGTGCATGGGTGAGTCATTGCATAGCATTCATAGCATTCATAACATTGCACAACAAGATCCTCATCGTATAAGTTTGTATGGGCACTCTTATACGATGAGTTACTTTTATGTAACCCGATCCTTAACTTATAAGTTTGTATGGGCATTCTTATAAGTTAAGTTACTTTCCTATTGTAGCTCTTATACTTGCTAGTCTAGTTGTAGCTCTTATATAAATGCTGATTATGATACTGTTTCTCTTACACTACTGCCACCTGTTTGCACTTCCTTTACTTGCTTACTTGTTACATATACTATACTCTTGTTCCTTTTCTCCGCCCGGTGCCGAGGAGTCGCCGGGGGAGCGGATGTGAAACCACTTAGTCGTTTCGACTAACGGTTGCTACGTCTTCCTTTTTAGGAGGTCACGCCGCAGGTGGAGCAGCCGCAGACTACGCAGCAGGACAGCCAGGCCAGGGAGACAGGGCCTGATGTGACGGTGCCGTCGATACCGTCTGTTACTGATGTTAGTTTTTGATACTCTGATGTAGCCCGTTTGGGCAATGTTTAGCTGTACTCTGATATATTGTAGAAGCATGTTTTAGCTTCTCTTTATTGATGTTTTTGGACTTTATATACTTAGTGTGGATTTTGACTTCTCTTGCTTATTTATTTGGTTGGGTTGGCATGAATTATTGATATTGTTGTAGCCGGCGGAATAGGCGTCTTGTGGTACAGGTTAGCCCGTGTGCTAATGCTACCGCAAGGCGGCTGTTCCGGGCATAAGATTCCCCCTTCGTGCCGTGTTTTGGGATCCGGGGAGGGGGGGTCTTACAAATGGTATCAGTTTGCCACGATCCTCAACTACGAAGTCATTCAACAATGGTGCCACCCCCGTTTGATTAGTCAGTTTGGGGACAAACTGACTTAGCGGAAGCAGTGGTGTGCCCATATGTAATTCACATTAAGTTTGTCCAACTTTGACCTTAAGTTTAGCCAACCTGACCACAAATTTGTCGTGTACGTGTAGGTTCCACTGCATGTTGAGCCGATGAGGGGTACTCCTACCCCTCCCATACCCACTCAGTTCCAACAGTCTGAGTTGGGGCAAACACTCACCGCCATTCTTGATGCTTTTAAGGCACAGCAGGCTCCAGTGCAACAACAGGCCTCGAGCTCCAACTGGCTGAGCACCTTCCGAGCTCTCTCCCCTCCCGTCTACCTTGGGACGGAGTCAGCCGTACGTACAGAGGAATGGCTAGACACGATACAAGAGTTGTTGGCTGGTATCCGTTGCCCGGCCAACATGGCAGTAACATTGGCAGTGTCCGTCTTGGACTTACATGCGAAGAGGTGGTGGAAGTCCCTCATGGGCTCTACCTTCCAAGGCCGGATCTACACTGAGATAAGTTGGAGTGAATTCTCGGAGGTTTTCTTGGAGCACTTTATCCCTACATCGGCCCGAGATGAGCTTGAGCAGAGGTTCCTTCTACTAAAGCAGGGATCAAAGTCGGTTACAGAATACCAGCGGGAATTCCAGCATCTCGCAAGGTTTGCGGACTCTTATGAGTTGGATGACAGAGGTTATGCCAAGCGCTTCTATAAAGGGCTGCGAGATCCCCTAAGGCAGTCCCTTTTGTTTATAGCGGATGGTAGCTTGGCGGAGATCATTGATATGGCGAAAAGATTGGAGGCTGACCACCTGGGATGTAGTAAGAGGCCTGCGGAGGACGTAATGGAAGCCGGCCCAAGTAATAGAAGGAGACGGGACTTCAGAGGAGGAAGAGGTTATCAAAGAGGTGGAGGGCGTGTCCACCGAAACTATAGGGTGGAGCATCCAGTTCCGCAGCTGCCTGCGTTGCCTCCACCCCCACAGCCTCAGCGATTTCAACAACCTGAAGGGCGTCGTGGTCTGGTGTGCTTCGAATGCAACCAGCCGGGCCACATCCGACGTTTTTGCCCACAGCTATATGGGAACGTCCCTCCTGCTCTCCCTCCTGCTCTCCCTCCACCAGCTCCATGAGGACGGGGATATATGCGTGGTCGAGGACGAGGACCGCCAAGAGGAAACCCCGGACCGGTCCGGGATCAGGTGTACGCGCTTGACATGGCGCAGGAAAGGAACCCACAAGATGTGATTGCAGGTATGATTTAATTAATTTACATATCTGCATGGTTTAACACGAATTGAATAGAACTTATTAGACACTAGCAATAAGTTTTGGTCGTTGACACTTAGGCACCGTGATTATTGGCGGGAAGACGGCCTATGCGCTGTTCGATACCGGTGCCTCACACTCTTTTGTGTCCGAAGATTTCATAAAAGACGTGGGTGATGTTCATTACTTCACGGGAATAGCCCGACGTGTACGCCTTCCGGACGGCTCGGAGATGATCGCGACCGCCAAGTGCGAGTTGGAGTTATTTATTGATGGGAAAGCCTTTGATACGCCGGCCACGGTTCTGAGAATGCCAGAGTTTGACATCATTTTGGGCATGGCATGGCTGGATTGGCACTTCGCGAGGATCGACTGCGCGGAGAAGCGGATCTATTTGAGGCATGGAGACTCTGACGTCATCTTTCAAGGTATTGGCTTCGCGCCCCGCATGATGTTATCTTCCGTCCAGGTTATAAAAGCTCATATGAAGGGGGACGAGGTCTTCATGATCTGGTTCGAGTTGAAGGAGGAAGCGTTGGAATTAAAGGATGTACGGGTTGTGCGGGATTTTCCCGAGGTATTTCCTGAGAAGCTACCAGGATTACCACCGCATAGAGAGGTCGATTTCCACATTAATCTAGTACCAGGTGCCAAGCCTGTATCTAAGGCTCCGTACAGAATGGCCCCGAAAGAACTCGCGGAGTTTAGAGTTCAATTGCAAGAACTAGTAGATTCAGGGTTCGTTCGCCCCAGTTCATCACCATGGGGTGCCCCTGTGCTGTTCGTAAAGAAGAAGGATGGAACCCTGCGATTGTACATAGATTATCGGGAACTCAATCGACTAACGGTGCGGAACACTTATCCGCTACCTCGGATCGACGAGTTGTTCGATCAATTAGTGGGAGCACATTGGTTCTCTAAACTAGACCTGCGCTCTGGATACTATCAGTTGAGGATACAAGAGGGGGATATTCAGAAAACAGCCTTCAGTTCGAGATATGGTTTGTATGAGTTCACAGTAATGCCGTTTGGGCTCACGAATGCGCCTTCGGCCTTCATGAGCCTGATGAACAAGGTGTTTGAACCATACTTGGACATCTTCGTCATTGTTTTCATCGACGACATCTTGGTCTACTCAAAGACGGAGGAGGAGCATGTCGAGCACCTGACCTTGGTTTTGAAGAAATTGAAGGAGCATGCCTTGTATGCCAAGTTTAGCAAGTGTGAATTCTGGCTTAAGGAGGTAGCCTTCTTGGGGCATGTGATTAGTGGAGCAGGATTAGCTGTGGATCCAGCCAAGGTGCGGGCCGTGAAGGAGTGGTCGCCCTTGAAGTCGGCGGCCGATGTACGAAGCTTTCTTGGACTTGCTGGCTACTACCGCAAGTTCGTGAAAGGATTTTCCAAGATTGCCCTTCCTCTCACCTCCTTGACGAAGAAGGGTGTGCCATTTGAGTGGACACCTCAATGTGAAGCGGCATTTCAAGAATTGAAAGATAGGCTTACCTCCGCCCCCATCCTTGCACTTCCGTCGGGGAAGGAAGGATTCCAAGTTTACACGGACGCATCATATCAAGGGATGGGAGCGGTGCTGATGCAGCATGGGCATGTGATCGCTTATGCTTCAAGGCAGTTAAAGAAACATGAAATCAATTACCCGGTTCATGATTTGGAGTTGGGAACAGTGGTGTTCGCCTTGAAGGTCTGGAGACATTATTTATATGGCGTGCACTAGGAGATCTTTTCCGATCACAAAAACTTGAAGTATGTTCACACTCAGAAGGAGTTGAACCTGAGACAACGGCGGTGGTTGGAATTTCTATGCGACTATGAGTTCACCATGAACTACCACCCCGGGAAAGCGAACTCGGTAGCCGATGCCTTGAGTAGAAAAGTGCCAGGCTCTAGCCCAGAGTCTCGGCTGATGAGCATGGAGTTGGCTCGGATGATCGAGGAGATGGAAATTACTCTAGTATTC
Organism: Platanthera guangdongensis; assembly: GCA_039583875.1. Classification (NCBI taxonomy): domain Eukaryota; kingdom Viridiplantae; phylum Streptophyta; class Magnoliopsida; order Asparagales; family Orchidaceae; genus Platanthera; species Platanthera guangdongensis. The sequence goes on from CM077167.1 coordinate 92,489,393, forward strand.
AAGGATCCTTCGACAGAGTATGCGGAGTATTTGGCCAACGTGAGCATAGTTTGTGATATCCGAGATCGGATTCGTGTGGAGCAAGGTATGGATGCGGCCTTGGCCCCGGTAATCAAGGCAATTGAAGATAGGACCACCGATGAGTACACACTCAAAGACGGCCTCGTTTATTTTCGTGGCCGACTTTATATTCCCAAGGGCGGCAAAATTCGGGAGGATATATTGAGAGAGGCGCATTCCTCTCAATATTCAGTGCACCCGGGTATTGCTAAGATGTACGCCGGACTGCGGAAGACCATGTGTTGGCCGGGAATGAAGAAGGATGTTCGCTACTATGTTACACATTGCGAAGCTTGTCAAAGAGTGAAGGCTGAATGCAGGAGTCCGGGTGGTTTGTTGCAGTCGCTGCCCATCCCCGAATGGAAGTTCGAGGATATCTCCATGGATTTTGTTCATGGGCTGCCTCGTTCCCGCTCCGGGAATGATTCGGTGTGGGTTATTGTGGATCGACTAACAAAGGTAGCCCGGTTCATTCCAATGAAGAAGGAAGCACACGTGGATGTTTTGGTACGCCTTTTTGTGGAGCAATTTGTACGGTATCATGGCGTGCCCAAGACGATTGTTTCGGATAGGGATGGTCGGTTTACATCAAATGAGTGGAAGGCGGTGCAGGCGTATTTGGGCTCACGCCTAACCTTTAGTACCGCTTTTCATCCTCAGACTGACGGACAGTCAGAGCGGACAATCAGAACGCTGGAGGATTTGTTGAGGCTATGTGTGTTGGACAGAGGAGAGCCATGGGAAAGACTCTTGCCCCTGGTGGAATTCTCCTACAACAATAGTCATCAAGCAAGCATCGGTATGGCGCCCCATGAAGCCCTTTACGGAAGAAGGTGCAGGACTCCCTTGTCTTGGGTGCAAGATGAAGATCCGAAGGCTTTGGGAAACGAATACATAGATGATACTGATGCGGCGGTCAGATTGATACGGGATCGCATGTTGGAGGCTCAAAGTCGACAGGCGAAATATTATAATAAAAAGCATCGGATGGTGGAGTTCCAGGTGGGCGAAAAAGTGTTCCTCAAAATTCGGCCGATGCATGGAGTGTCGCGGGTGCGTGGAGTGAAAAAGCTCAGCCCAGGGTATGTTGGGCCTTATACTATATTGGAAAGGATCGGCCCGTTGGCCTATCGGTTGGAGTTACCGCCAGAACTAGAAAATCTCCACGACGTGTTCCATGTGTCGTCGCTTCGAAAAGCACTGTTGCGGCCCGACCAGTATATCCCCACTACTGATGGTGCAGTAGCGTCAGATAGGTCTGTGCGACTAGAGCCGGTACGGATTGTTGACAGCGAGACAAGGACTTTGCGCCGCAAAAGTGTTCCCTTAGTAAAGGTGCTATGGTTGAATCATGGGAAGGAGGAGTACACTTGGGAGCCAATGGATTTGATGCAGCAACGCTACCCGGAGCTGTTTGCCCAAGGTAACCTTATTTAAAAACATGTGATAAACTTCCTGTTAAGTTTTCTCCACACAGCTTAAGCCTGATTTCGGGGACGAAATCTTTTATTTTGTTTATAGGATTTGTAACGACCCGAATCGCTCTAGGCCCCTAGTGTGTGAGTTTTTGAGTCAGGAGGGTTGACTCAAGTCCTGAGAAGTGCAGGGAGTTGGGCTGCACTTGTGGAGGAGTGGAGAAATCAGTGTAGAGAGAAGTGACACGGGTAGTGACACGGCCGTGTCCCTACCCGTGTGCGTCGAGACGATCTCGACGAGGCGTGTCGAGATCGTCGAGAGACGTCGAGATCATGACACGGGTAGTGACACGGCCGTGTCCCTACCCGTGTGCGTCGAGATGATCTCGACGAGCCGTGTCGAATCGTCGAGAGTCGTCGAGATGGTGACACGGGTAGTGACACGGCCGTGTCCCTACCCGTGTGCGTGACACGGGTAGTGACACGGGCGTGTCCCTACCCGTGTGCGTCGAGTTGAGCTCGACGAGAAGTGTTGATATGTAACTGAAGATGCACACGGCCAATGACACGGCCAGGCACACGGCCGTGTCCTGTGAACACGGGTTGGGATACGGCCGTGTCCCTACCCGTGTCAAATAGTGAACCGACATGGAAACCGCCACGGCCGTTTCGCGGAAGCAGGACACGGGTACGGACACGGCCGTGTCCATACCCGTGTCACATTTTGCTTATAAGGGGCAGAGAAACCCTAGCCGTTTTTCATCCTTATTTCCTTCCCCTATTTCCTGTGAGAGTTCCTGGTGAGAGGAAAACTGCAGGAGCAAGTTTTACCGAAGGAGATCCGCCATCGCCGCGAAAGAGAAGATGCCGCCAAGGAGAACTACGCGATCCATGGCCGGAAATGGTGGTACCGCTGGAGCCAACGTGAGTTTCCTACCCTCTCCCTTGGTGCTAGATCTTAGGTATTTAGGAGAGACATCGGTTCAAGAGAACTTGATGGAGAGGAGAAGATTCTAGGTTTGGCCATGCTAGGATTTGAATCCTAGATTTTAGATCTCTTCAACCCTTCCCCTTTTCTTCAATACGATGATGGGTGAATGGTTTCGTGAGGAGTTTATGGCCTTTGAGGTTGAATAAGGGAGGAGACTATTTCTGGAAAATTTAGGAACGATCGCCTTGACGAGGAAGACGAACCGATGCCGTTCATTTTCCTTTAAGATGCGCGCAGAATCTGTATTCTGCGCGCAGCGATCTTCTAGGCCCTTTTTATGTAGGATATGTGCAGATCTGGGCTTTTGGCCAAACACGAAAGTTGTAGCTCTTGGAAATACCTTTCCAACGAGTGGTTGCACGACTTCAGGTGATGTCTGTGGCCCCGGGAAAACCAAATCGAGTTTGCTGTCCGGCAATTCCTGTACACAGAAATTGTGTTCTGTGCGCAGTGAACTTTGAAGCCGATTTCAAGTAAGTTATTGTTAGATCTGGGTTGTGACCTGAATATGAAAGTTGTAGATCATGAAAAGATCTTTCCAACGATGGGTTACACAACTTCACCGGATTCCTGTAGCCTCGGGAATCTCCGGTCGAAATTGCTGTCCAGATTAGTGATACACTTAGAATTCTTGTTTAATATAAAGTGCAATTAGAGTCGGTGGAATTCTGTCAAGATTAGATAATTGATGCTAATCACCGAAGAACTTTGAATGATGGTGTTTATTATTTAGGATGCATACAATTGATTTATTATTGCGAGTTGTCTTGAGATTTGGATGGTTTCCTTTATGTTTAATCGAATCGAATTGATAAGATGTTGATAGATTATAACATATGCGCATCATATAAGTCTTATGTAGAGTTCATATGGAATGACATTTAGAAGATTAAACTATGGCCATGATATGTTGATTTGGTGAAATGAAATTTATTAGTCCAATACGTAGAGCGTCGTCTCCCTACGGGTAGTATTGTGGAAGAATGAAAGTGCGGTGTTGACCGTCACTTGTTTCGGTTGTGTTGAGGTAAGGTATGGATGGATGGTTGGGCTGTGTCCTCGTGTTTACTTCCGAGACCCCTTCCATGATATGTTGGTGTGGTATGTGCATGTGGTGTGAGTCGACACGCGGTGTCGTAATCCTGGGTTAAGGATAGTGTGGCAGGTCTACGGGCTCGCCAGTCGTCACACCGACGGGAGTTGGCAGTTAGACTTGGTCGGTTTGGGCTGTGTCCTCGGTGTTCGCGTCCCGAGGCCCCTCCGACCATGTGGACGGTTGGGCTGTGTCCTCGTGCTTTCTTCCGAGGCCCCTTCCGGGTCACGCAAGGCCAGTTCGGGCTGTGTTCTTGGTGCACATCTACCCAAGACCCCGCTGGGCCATAGTACGCATGGGCTCCGCTGTTGTGTTCTTAGCGTTGAGGCGTACGGAGGCCTAGGTGATGTAGTGTGATACCCGCCTAGTAGTAGAAGTGCCCGTTCTACTGTCACCGCCTGGCCACGGCGGCTGATGCCTGAGAGGTTAGCTACCTGCTCGAAAAGTGGGAACTATAGTCTGTGTCGACATAGCAGTGCATGGGTGAGTCATTGCATAGCATTCATAGCATTCATAACATTGCACAACAAGATCCTCATCGTATAAGTTTGTATGGGCACTCTTATACGATGAGTTACTTTTATGTAACCCGATCCTTAACTTATAAGTTTGTATGGGCATTCTTATAAGTTAAGTTACTTTCCTATTGTAGCTCTTATACTTGCTAGTCTAGTTGTAGCTCTTATATAAATGCTGATTATGATACTGTTTCTCTTACACTACTGCCACCTGTTTGCACTTCCTTTACTTGCTTACTTGTTACATATACTATACTCTTGTTCCTTTTCTCCGCCCGGTGCCGAGGAGTCGCCGGGGGAGCGGATGTGAAACCACTTAGTCGTTTCGACTAACGGTTGCTACGTCTTCCTTTTTAGGAGGTCACGCCGCAGGTGGAGCAGCCGCAGACTACGCAGCAGGACAGCCAGGCCAGGGAGACAGGGCCTGATGTGACGGTGCCGTCGATACCGTCTGTTACTGATGTTAATTTTTGATACTCTGATGTAGCCCGTTTGGGCAATGTTTAGCTGTACTCTGATATATTGTAGAAGCATGTTTTAGCTTCTCTTTATTGATGTTTTTGGACTTTATATACTTAGTGTGGATTTTGACTTCTCTTGCTTATTTATTTGGTTGGGTTGGCATGAATTATTGATATTGTTGTAGCCGGCGGAATAGGCGTCTTGTGGTACAGGTTAGCCCGTGTGCTAATGCTACCGCAAGGCGGCTGTTCCGGGCATAAGATTCCCCCTTCGTGCCGTGTTTTGGGTTCCGGGGAGGGGGGGGGGTCTTACACACATGACTTCGTCACCTTCTGTATAACAGGCTTGGCTTTTGGTGCCTGCTTTCCATTATGGCCGCTAGAGAACGGACCATAATTTCCCATGTGGATTTCCTCATAAGGTGCCTTGAAGGCACTCTCACCGAAGTTCCGGGGAAAGGTCCAACCGTCATACCGGCTCTTTGGCTTTGCAACCGAGGGCCGGAAATGATGGCCAAAAGTTGACTCAAAGTCATGTTGGTTGCAAGGAAAGCTAGGCTTTCTGAACGCAACAGGACTAAGCGGAGCCTTTCCCTTTTCATCAGCAGAGGCCTTCTTGGCGGCCTTATTCTTCCTCTGTTTCCTATTTCTCCTGGATGAGGAACCAGATACCCCTACATGCCCCAAGCCAGCTCCTTTGGCCTGAGCAGAGAAGGTATCAACGACTGGAAGAACTGTTTTTGGCATAGAGAAGCTCTTGACGATCTTCCTTTCTGCCGCAAGTTGTTCTTCCAACTTGTCGACTTCCTCCAGCTTATGATCAAGGAGCTTCAAAGACTCTGAATGCTTTGAAGTCAGGTCAAGGTGCTCCTGTCGGAGAGAAATCAAGCTAGTGACCTCTTCCCTTAGGGATACACACTCACCCTTAAGGAATTTCACTTCCTTCTTCTCAGCCTTCAGTCTCTTACGGCACTCCTTGAAAGTATTGAGCAGAAGCTCATATTTCTCGAGGAGCTCCGCTTCACGGGCCGAAGGGCTATCCTCAGGTTCATCATCCTGAGACTCAGGGTCAGAGTCGGAGTCGGAGAGAGGGGTGTGAGCTTTTACCTTCCCAGTAAATGGGGGGCATTCTCCTTCTGAGTCCGAGCGACCCACCAGCCCGAAGTAGGCTTCCTCATCATCACTGGAGTCTGAGGAATCAGACTCACTCAGTGTCTTTGGCCTTTTGGTGATGTAGCTCCGCTCCTTCTTCTTATCTCTAGAGGATTTGCGCTCCTCTTCTTTCCCTTTTTCTCTCTTGCCTTGATAGCAGTCGGCCACGACGTGTCCTGTCTTATTGCATCCAAAGCAAATAATGTCAGAGGAGCGATATTTGTTCGGTCAAGATGCATACCTGTCAGAAGAATGATTTTTCTTCTAAGGCCTGGAGGAAGAGCCGTCTCTCTTTCTTTGATTCCTCATCTTGAGGAACTTCTTGAACTCTCGAGTGATGAGGGAGAAATCATCCTCCGACAGCTCTGAGCTGGAGGAGCATGGCTCGGAGTCTTCCTCCTCATCCTTTTTCCTTGCACGGTACGAAACCGCACCCTTTCCTTTTCTGGAGTGACTGGCTTTTAGAGCCACGGTCTTTTCTTTGGCTGCCGCCTTCTCAGCTTCTTCTTCTGCTTTTCTGGTGTTCAGCTGAAGCTTATAGGACATCAGTTTTCCAAACAGAATTTGTGGATCAGTTTCAGCTAGTCTGTCAAACTCTCTGATGGCGCAGATCTTTGTGTCCCATTCCTTAGTAAGGGACCTAAGGAATTTATCATTGAGTTCACCATTAGTGAACACTCTTCCGTAGCCTTTGAGGGCGTTGACAATCTTGAGGAAGTTCTCGTATGTGACTCCGATCTCTTCCTTAGGCCCTTGTCTGAAGGCCTCATATTTCTGGTTCAGGAGGGATCTCCGATCATCCCTCACTTCATCCGTGCCCTCCATTAGGATGATCAGGCACTGCCAGATCTCCTGTGCTGTCCTGCAGTTGCTGAAGTTTTGCATCATAGAGTCATCAACTGCGCTGACCATAATGTTCTGTGCCTTCATGTCAAGTCCCACTAGCACCATCTCGTCCTTGTCCATTTCAGAAAGTGTCTTCGACACTTTCTTGGTGGGATCAATGGTGGAGGCCTTAGTGGGGACATAAGGTCCCTCCTGCACGATCATGAAAAGTCGAGGATCCACTGCTTCCATGTAGAACCTGATCCTTTCCTTCCAGATAGGAAAGTTGAGCCTGGTGCACACTGGGATCTTGCCGGAGAACTTGAGCCCGTCCATAGTAGATGTTTTCCTCCTTGTTGACACTAGTGGCAGGATTCAACTCAAGGTATTAACCTTTTTGATGAGGAACCTGGCTTTGATACCACTTGAAAGTCCACCTAGTGTCAACTATGTTCACCTATGGGGGGGGGGGGGGAATAGGCGACGTGCAGCGCTTTTGCGGAATTTAAGATTGTACCTGCACAATAAAAGGAAACAGCACAGCACACAGAATACATAGGCAATTTATAGTGGTTCCCCGACTTGGGTACATCCACTTTCCCCCTTCGACCTATCTCCCGATAAGGGACGACTCGGTCACTTCACCAACAGGATTGAAATCCAATCCTTGCACTATTGGAAGGAACCCTTCCACACGTAGGAGTCAACACTCCCACAAACCGGGTTGCACCCACCCCTTACAATCACGGAACAAACGTTCCTTTACAACAAAAGTAAATCTAGAATGTACACGAGATACAAACTTCGTTTGGAGACTACGGTGTTCCTCTTCGTTCGACGACATGTTCGTGAAGTCAACGAAGAGTCTACAACCTTGGTCTCTCTTGGAAAGGATCTCCCCGGAACCGGCGGCGGCAAGACGAGCGGCGGCTTGCTTCGTGATCGGCGGCTATGATGATGAGCGGCTGCTGAACTTAGAGATCCAATCTTCGTAGCGAAGCTAGCTTGGTCTTCCAACGGTCACACGAGGATCGGTCGTCTCGATCGATTCGGACGGGGAAGTTTTTCCCGATCAACAAATCGAGAGACAAGAGATCTCTGGATAGACACGTGAGACTCAAAGCTTGGCTAAGCTTCTGTCGCCGGAGATCGGGAAGAAACGCGATCAACAGCGGCGACCGACTAGCGCGAGCGGCGACGGATGCGGCGGAGCGATTTCGCGATTTTAGGGTTTTCTCTTGCTCGGCTTCTTTCTGTCTAAGTATTCCGTTCAAAATACCCAAATATATATACTGTAGACAACTTGAATAAGACCGTTGTGGGACCCACAAGAAGAATCCCTAAATCCCGGTCCAGAACTTTGACAGCGGCAGAATCCGGTTCAGGAAGTTTCAGAAAAACGCCCAAGTCAAAATCGGTGAGAATCGAAAGTGAATCTCGCCGAGTCGCCGAGAATCAAAGGTGATTCTCGACGATTCGGCGAGAATCAAAGGTGATTCTCATCGAATTTGCCTTGGTTGCACGCACTGCTTTATGCTAGGTCGAGACGGCGAGAATCAACCAGTGATTCTCGACGATTCGACGAGAATCACTAGTGATTCTCGCCGAATCGGCGAGAATCACTTGGTGATTCTCGTCGATTCTTACTTAGAAGCAGAGGTGCTCGCTTAGAAGTGGCTGGATCGAGTTCGGCGAGAATCAACCACTGATTCTCGACGAATCGGCGAGAATCACTAGTGATTCTCGCCGAATCGGCGAGAATCACTTGGTGATTCTCGTCGATTTACACTTAGACGAATTTTCGTCTTTCCACCCATGAGGTGCTCCTTGACCCATCCTTGCTCCTTGTCTGCTCCTGCATAGTTATTGCCCTGTGCTTGAAAGTAAGTGCACTCCAATAGAGAGAGTACACGTAGGCCAACACACTGATCTGCTCAACGAGGGATTACGTCGTGCAGACCCGTGTATATTGACCTACTGCACCCTGACATTGGTGTGCACTTAGCGTGGAAAAACTGCAAGCACAACTTGAAATAATTTGTCAAAAACATTGCCTATTTACCTTAGCTTGATCAGGGGCTTCTTCAAATCAGGTACGTTGTGGATACAATACCCAACAACAGGTATAGTCTTCATCAGCGACAAGCCCGCCTATACTCTGTTCGACACGGGTGCCTCGCACTCGTTTGTGTCGGAGGCATTTCTAGAAGGGCTGGAAGGAGTGGAACGGTTCACAGGCCGGATGAGTAGGGTGCGTCTACCTGACGGATCAGAGATACTCACCTCAGCCCACTGCAGTATGGAGGCAGAGATTGGTGGAAAGTCGTTCGAAGTTTAGGTAATGGTCCTGAGGATGCCAGTCTTCGAGCTGATCCTGGGCATGATTTGGCTACAGTGGAACCATGCCCAGATTGATTGTCAAGCGAAGAGGATCACCGTGAGGCACGGGGACTCTACCATCATCATCGAAGGTATAAGACCTGCCTCACGTATACCCTTATCTTCAGTACAGGCCGTCAAGGCCTATTTACTGGGGGAGGAGGTCTACGAGGTGCTGTTTGAGATGGCGGAGGCCACGAGTTCTATATCGAATATTCCGGTGGTGCGGGAGTTTTAGGACGTCTTCCCGGAGAAGTTACCCGGGTTACCCCCGCGCAGGGATCAGGACTTCCAGATACAGCTTGTGCCGGCGGCCAAGCCAGCATCCAAGGCACCTTACCGAATGGCCCCAAAGGAGTTGACAGAGTTCCGGAGCCAGCTTTAGGAGTAAGTGGAAGCCGGATTTGTCCGGCCAAGCTCTTCACCTTGGGGAGCCCCGGTATTGTTCGTCAAGAAGAAAGACGGGACCCTCAGATTGTGCATCGACTATCGAGCACTAAATCGGCTGACGGTCCGGAACACCTATCCACTGCCAAGGATAGACGAGCTGTTCGACTAGCTGCAGGGAGCGCAGTTCTTTTCGAAATTAGATTTGAGGTCGGGATACTACCAGCTTCGGATTCGGGAGGAGGACATTTAGAAGACTGCTTTTATTAGCACATATGGTTTGTACGAGTTTACGGTGATGCCCTTCGGACTCACCAACGCACCATCAGCATTCATGACCCTCATGAACCAAGTCTTCAAGGAATATCTTGATGTGTTTGTCATTGTGTTCATCGATGACATCCTCATTTACTCGAGGACGGAGGAGGAGCACACTCGCCATCTGACACTGACCCTGCAGAGACTGCGGGAGAATCATCTATATGTGAAGTTTAGTAAATGTCAGTTCTGGCTGAAGGAGGTGGGCTTCTTAGGCCATATTATCAGTGGAGCCGGATTGGCAGTGGACCCGGCAAAGATTCAGGCTATTCGGGATTGGCCGCAGCTGAAGATAGCCACCGACGTACGGAGTTTTCTAGGACTTGCCGGTTACTACCGAAAGTTCGTGGAGGGATTCTCTCGAATCGCCCTCCCACTCACATCCTTGACGAAGAAGGAGGTACCGTTCGTGTGGACCCCGCAGTGCCAGACAGCTTTCCAGGAACTGAAGGATCGGCTAACCTCGGCTCCCATTCTTACTCTCCCCTCGGGGAGGGAAGGATTTCAGGTCTACACTGATGCTTCCTACCACGGTATGGGAGCTGTACTGATGCAGAAGGGCCATGTGATTGCATATGCATCTCGCCAGTTGAAGAAGCACGAGCAGAACTATCTGGTGCACGACCTTGAGATGGGGGCGGTCGTTTTTGCTTTGAAGGTCTGGCGCCATTATCTTTACGGAGTCCACTGCGATATCTATTCCGACCACAAGAACCTGAAATACGTGGACACGCAGAAGGAACTGAACATCAGGCAGAGGCGCTGGGTGGAGTTCCTTGCAGATTATCAGTATGAGATGCACTACCATCCAGGGAAGGCAAACGTGGTGGCGGACGCATTGAGTCGGAGAGCTGCCACTTTCGCAGTCGGGCCTCAGGTTATGTCTATGCAGTTGGCGAGGAGATTGGAGGATATGCACATCACACCGGTGTCATCCGAGGACCCCGAGCTTTACACGGAGTATTTAGCAGCGGTGAGTGCTACAGATGATATCCGGGACAGAGTCAGAGAGGGACAGAGGCGAGATGTCGATCTAGAGCCGATATTCCGGTCCTTGGAGAACGGTACAACAGGAGATTATACGATGATGGACGGCGTGGTATGCTTCAGAGGTCGGACTTATATACTGGGAGGAGGCCAGGTCCGGGAGGATATCATGGCGGAAGCCCACCACAGCAGATACTCGGTGCACCCGGGCATCACGAAGATGACTGCGGATTTGAAGAAGACTATGTACTGGCCTGGCATGAAGAAGGATATTACTCGGTTTGTGACCCACTGCGAGGCTTGTCAGCTAGTGAAGGCAGAGTGCAAAAACCCTGCGGGGTTGTTGCAACCACTCCCGGTACCAGAGTGGAAGTTCGAAGACATCACGATGGATTTTATTCACGGACTTCCCCGATCACGAACAGGGAATGACTCAATTTGGGTCATCATCGATCGTTTGACTAAGGTAGCCAGGTTCATTCCGATCAGGAAGGACGACGCTGTGGGAGTATTAGTACGGAGATTTGTGGAGCAGTTCATTCGATATCACGGGGTGCCCAAGACGATAGTGTCGGATCGGGATGGCCGGTTCACCTCCAGGGAGTGGAGATCCGTGCAAGCTTACTTAGGCACGCGATTGACCTTCAGCACTGCATTTCATCCCCAGACGGACGGGCAGACAGAACGCACCAACCGGATGCTGGAAGACCTTTTGAGGCTATGCATTTTGGACCGCGGGGAACCGTGGGAGAAACTCTTACCCCTGGTCGAGTTCTCCTATAACAACAGCTACCAGTCCAGCATCAGGATGGCGCCTTACGAAGCCTTGTATGGAAGGAGATGCCGGACCCCGCTTTCTTGGGTTCAAGACGAAGATCCGAAGGTGTTGGGATCAGAGTTTGTTGAAGACACCGAGGCCCAGGTGAGGCTGATCAGAGACAGGATGCTAGACGCGCAGGGTAGAAAGGCTAAGTACTATGACGCCCGACATTGATAGGTGGAGTTCCAGGTGGGAGACCGGGTGTTTCTAAAGATCCGGCCCATGCATGGAGTCTCGCGGGTGCGTGGCCGGAGGAAGAAGCTCAGCCCTAGGTACATGGGTCCTTACAGGATCCTGGAGCGGATCGAACCCCTAGCCTACAGGCTGGAGTTACCACCAGAGCTGGAAGCGCTGCACGACGTCTTCCATATTTCTTCCCTGAGGAGGGCTCTGCTACGCCCGGAGCAGCAGATTCGGACCACCGAAGGGCCGGTAGCTTCAGACCGGTCGGTTCGTTTTGAGCCGGTGAGGATCGACGACCGAGGAGTACGGGTCTTGCGACGCAAGAAGGTCCCACTAGTCAAGGTCCTATGGAGGAACCACGGCTAGGAGGAGCATACCTGGGAGCCGCAGGACCTGATGCGACAAAGATACCCAGAGCTGTTCAGTCAGGTATACCTCGCAAACCCCTTAAGATGTTTAACTTATTTTCCTGCTTTAAACTACTAAGGGCTGCTCTAGGCAGATAGAGGCTTATCTTTTGTTTATTGGGGGCTTATCCTTGTTTATTGGGATCTTGGTTTGGCAATTGGGTGAAATGGTCATAGATCTTGGTTTCCCTTTAAACCTAATTTAGCAAACAAGGCGTCATGATGAGATGTTACAATGTTCTTTTCTTCGGTAGTAAGTCCCGTAGGCTCAACCTTGATTTCGGGGACGAAATCTTTGTTTTGTTTATTGGGATTTGTAACAGCCCATTTCCAACTAGACCCCTAAGAGTGGTTTTCGTCATGACTAGGTCATGACAAAACCCTAGGAAGCCAGAAATGGGCCAAGAGATAGGGGACTAAATGTGGAAGATCATCATGGTCTGCAAATAGTAGAACTCTAGGCAATGGTTTAGGATGACCATGGGCTACACCTTAACCCCAAGACTCTACCACAACACCCCTAATACCTTGGGAGGCCCAGTAGAGCCATAAGGACTCATTAGGGTCGACCAAAGAGGCTCAATTGACCTGCTCCTATCCTAGAGGACCCCACCTATGCCCTCCTAACCCTAAAGTGAGGTCAGTGGGTCACTAAGGACACATTGGGGCCAGCACTAGAGGCCAGGTTGACCCAAGTCAACTCAAGCTCCTAATCTGGTCAAAGTACCCTTACTAAGGATAGGTGACCTCCAAAGTGCAGGGTAACCCTGCATAACCCTATCTAGACCTTAAGGGAAGCCAATGGGTCACCAAGGACCCATAGGGGTCAACCCAATTGGTCATGTTAACCCAAGTCAACTCTAGCCCTAAAATGGTCAAAGTGCCCTTACCAAGGGATATTTGACCACCAAGATGCCCAACCAACCCTATTCAGGTAATCCTAGACCTTAACGGAGTCCAATGGGCTATTAAAAAACCCAATGGGGTCAACCCATATGGTCAAATTGTCCCAGGTCAACCCTCATTTAAGCCAAGTCAAACCTAGCCCAAAAGGGCTAACCCAAGCCCAAGCCACTTCTTCCTTAGGCTAACTCCTTTTCCATGTTCATCATGACCAAGTGGGCTGCATTTAGCTTGTGGTGTTTACCAGTCAACCAGAGGTGACTAGGAGAGAGAAAGGAGCTCCCTCCATGTTAATGGAGGAGAGAGAAGATGGGGAAGAGGAAGGGGAGAGTGGAAAATCGGCCAAGGGAGGCTAACAGCCACCTTTAATGGCTTCAATCAACTCCTTTAGGGAAGAGGAGTTGATTCCAGCCGTTTCCCGGCCACCAAGGGGTGGATTCAGCCCCCCTCCACTCTACCCGAGCCACACCATAAATGGTGTTGATGGCCATTGAAGAACCAGCCACCCCCTTCCCCAATTGCCATTTTAACACCATCAGTGGGCAAAGGGGAACATTTTCGAGCGTTTACCTGGAGGAGATGAGCCATCCCACTGTACAGTTGCAGAAGCCGAGCGCCGCCGCCGTCGTCAATGGCATCCCGCCGCTCTTCTCGCATTCAGGCCGCCAAGAAGGTCCTCCCCCTCTCCTTAACTCTCAGGTAGATCATAGGACTTCTTAGGCTTAAGATTCGGGCTCAATTGAGCCCGATCAAATCCAGCATTTTCCATGTTTTCGGCAAGAAATTTTCTTGCTATAGCCGCCGGAAAACGCCTCTCCGGCGGCAGAGCCACCGCCTGGCGATAGCCCCCACCTCAACGGAGGTGGTGGTGGCGGTGGCCGGCCGGGGAAGGGGCTGGATGGCCGGCGGCAGCCGCTTGAAGTCGGGCCAGGAAGAATGCATCCTGGCCGTCGGCTCAACGAAGAAGATGAACGGATCCCGTTCATCTGCGCCAAGATTCGTGCTCCATCAGAGAATAAACTATAGGAAATCATTTCTTGATTATTTCATTTCTGTCACACATTATACACTAAATAGTTTTAATTTTTAAAAATATTTAGGTTCATCTGGTGGAAAAACTTTCAACACAAACATTGTAGCCCTCTGAGTCTATTTTATTTTAAAATTTATTTGAACCCATTTGGGTGCATGGTCTGACCAGGGCACCCATTTTGGTGGGACATACCCTTAGGGCTAGGCAGTCATTAAACTAAGTGCCCACACTTCATCCCTAGCCCAAATCAGTTGAAATTTTGGCAGGGAGCCTAACCTAGCTATACCTAGGGCCTGCCCAAAGCTCAATATTTTTGGACACAATATTCCTAAAGTTTTTGACTTTATTTAATAAAGCTAGGGTAATTTAATTAAGTAATCAAATGACCTCCAAACCCTCCCAAATTTTGGTGAGTGGCCCCTGGGCTCATGTTATGTATTTGTATAACGTTTCACCTAATTTGGATGTGTTTTGAATAGGTATTGACCCAACCCTAGCTTTACCTTAATAATGGTATTTTGGTCAAAAAGTGCACATTTGATTTTGAGTGACCAAATCACCTCAACAGAGGCTGATTTTTGGACCACTGACTTGGTATGGCACTTAGCACCTCCCCATGGAATGTGGGGTAGAGTGGAATTGATTTGCCCTAAGTTCCCAGGCCAAACCCTAAGGAAGGACCTTGGTGCCTTGTGAAGGGCATGAGCCCTAAACACCTTGGGTGAACATCAAATTTTGCATGGAGGGTCCTAGGGTATATAAAATCCTCTGTTAAAAATATTAACCAATTTTGAAAAGGGTAGGGTCCACAAAACCCTAACCCTAGCTTAGGACCTAAAACTTGTAGTGTTAGTTTAGGTTAACTAAACATCTTGAAATTTAACCAAATTTGGGTAGTAATGGAAAAAGGATATTTTGAGCCTCTGGTAATTTATTTGGGAAGTTTTGATCAATATTTGCAGCACTTCATTTGTAACCAATAGGATTGCCCTAATTAATAATTTGGCTATTGTGATCTCACTGCCCATTGAAAGGGCATGAAACATTGGCAGAGGTAGTTTTAGACCTTAATGATCATGTATAATATTTGATAGAATTTTTGGACACCTAGTTAGGGCAGCTACTTCACAAGTGCATTACTTCGATTACTTATTAAATAATTCTTACAATAGCCCAATACTTGTTGAAAAATTATGAAACTTGATACATAGTGTTCCTAGCTCAATATTATCATGTGGGAAGTTTTGTGGAAATTTTTGTTGGATAATTAGTATACTTTGTTCATTAACCCATAAACTTGAAGTTTCATGAGAAACTCAAGTATAGCCTTATTATTAAATGATAAATTATGAAACTTTTTCTACAGTATTGGTAGGCCATTGTAATCATCCCTGAATTTTCTATGAAGTTTTGGAGGTATTATTGGTGTATAAATCTTTTAAAATGACTTTTATGAGATATCTTTGAAATTTCATTTAAGGGCCTAAACCTTGCTGAAAAATTTGAAGGCTTAGGCTTTAGAGTTGATTATGCATTTTGTAATTAACATAAATTTATTGGAATATTATCCTGTCTGAAATTGGTACTTCATGTTCAAACTTGGGCTTTTAGATACTAGAATAAATAAATAAATTATCAGACAAATTAGGAAAATTATGAATTTCTGGATTTATGTTACAAATGTCATTTTAGCCCTCTGATAATTATCATAGGGGTACTGGATAAGTATTTCATGTACTTCCCTTTTTTACGGGTCATGTAGCTTAAGTGGTCTGCATATAGCAAAACTGCAGGAAGTCATTTTGGATATGAATTGGAGCACGTGTGATGGGCCTTGATGGTTTGCTGGAAGTATAAGTAGAATGGGTTGCATCTATGGAAGATAAGTGGGTAGGGTGTGGTTTTGCCTAGGGTTTAGAAGCGTTCGAGTCCGACGAAAGATCGTCCTACCCAAGGAGAGTTGGAGTCAAATCACCCTAGGATTAGCCTATCGGAACATGAGAAGAAAAGGGTAAGGGAATCAACCAATAACAAAATAAGTACCTTTCGAAAGGGAACGCTGGACGTAATCCCAACACAGTTCCTAGTGCCCCTTGAGAGCCCTTCACAGGGAATACCGGGGGCAGTCCTGGGTTAACGTAAACTGTTTTAACAAGATGAAAAGAGTAACTTAGTAATTAGGGTTGCACATTTCACAAACACTGTTGGAACCGGAAGTTAGCTGGGAGCTTCGCCTCGGATGGTTAAAAGACGGACTTTGGGTCCGGGGAGCTTCGGCTCGATTGTTTGAGACGGACGGGTTTGTCCGGGGAGCTTCGGCTCGGGTTTGATTACGCTAAATTTGCATGTGCATAAAAGGAAGGAAAAATTATGGTGGTGGGTATTCGGTATTGGAGGGTCGATGCACCGACGCCAATACGTTGACTCGGCAAGTGTGGTTAGCACTTCGCCAACAGAAGTCCGGTGCGCCAGCCGGCAAGAGTACGCAGGAGTCCGCTTCGTGCACCAAGCGTTGAGGCGTACGATAGGTCTGACCGGTAGTGCTTTACTGGTTTAGAGGTGGGCGAGGCCCAACCCACCGCTTCCGTCTACCACTACGGAGGTATCCTGTGAGGTTACGGCTCCAGAAAGGGGGAACTAAAGGTCTGTGTGCACAGAGTCGGGTGTGTGTGTTGCACTTGCATGATCCATCATACCCACTTGCATGTCATAGCATAATCGTTTCCTTTAACCTTGACACCTAAAGTATAAGTGGAATGGGACGCTTATACTTTAGGACCTGCAAAACGACCCCTTGGTCTATAAGCTTGTGTGGGCAAGTTTATAAATTAAGGTTAATTTTGGATATATATATATATATATATTTACTGCTGTTTGATAACTGACACCCAACGTATAAATTGGTATGAGACTTTTTATACGATGGGAGCCTTGCAGTAGACCCCTTGGCTTATGTGTTTTCACATAAGTAAAGGTTACTTTTCATATTTCAGCTTATTGTCTTTATATGCTATAGAATTTGCTAGTATAGGACCGCTGCCATCTGCTTTTGATATTCTCCACCTTGAAGTCCTCCCCTTTCTTCCTCTCCGCGCGGTGCCTAGGAGCCGTGGGGGAAGGGGCGGGGGATGATAGGACTTAGTCTTTTAGACTAACAGTTTTCGAACTGCATCATTTAGGGGATCGTGGAGACCAGCATGGAGGAGCAGCCCGAGAGACCGATGCGCTTGGAGGTGGGGCAGTCTAGCTCCGGAGTTCATACAACCGGGACCGTGAGTCTCGTCCTTGAGTATTTTTTCTGCTTTTGCTTCCGCATGAGTGATTTTGTAGTGAGGATATGTTGTACCTGGCATAAGCCCGTATTTTTGCTACTCTAATGTTTTATTCTCTGGACACTCCCTTCGTGGAGTTATATTTATTATGACATGTGATTCTCTGTGGACTGCAATTTGCATTTACATTATTGTGCTACTTTTCTGTGATCGAAATCGGCCGACAGAATCGGCGCTTTGTGGTGATGATCCTTCAGGACGTGAAGGAGTCACCGCAAAACGGCGGTTCTGGGTCTAAGACCCCGGTGTCGAAAAAAAGGGGGTGGGGGGGTCTTACACACAAAGTCAATAGAGATGTCGTCGAATTTTCACTCCGGAATAGACAAGGACTTAAGAAATCCTCCCGGCTTTTGGTATTCCGCCTTCAACAAGGCGCAAGTTTGGCACTTCGCTACGTATAGCGCCACATCCTTTTTCAAACCCGGCCACCAAAATAGTTTCTTCACATCACGGTACATCTTCGTGCTCCCTGGGTGAATCGAGTACTTGGTATGGTGTGCCTCGTACAACAAATCCACCCGCAAACTACCCACACTTGGGACGCACAGACGACCGTCTTTCCAAAGTAATCCGTCCTCCACGACGAAATGGGAATTTGACCCATTCAGAGCCTCTACCACGAACTGCTTCATATGAGCATCCATATCCAAAGCCTTCCGAATACGATCAGAAAGGTCATATTGGACTTCAGTCCAATTTAGAACTGCTTCAGCACTTGATTGTCTGTCCACATAAACAATCTCCAATGCCTCCAACTCCCGCACCAACCGCTCATCATACACCGATAGCCAATTGGCTTGAGCTGGGGCTCGGCGACTCAACGCTTCCGCAACCGCATTACCCTTACCAGACACGTAGTTGATCTTGAATGTATAGTCCCCCAGGAACTCCATCCATCTACGCCGCCGCATATTCAGATCTTTCTGATCAATAAGATACTTCAGGCTCTTGTGATCGGTGTAGATATCAATCTTCACACCGTACAAATAGTGTCTCCACAGCTTCAAGGCAAAAATCACGACCGCTAACTCCAAGTCATGGACCGGATAGTTCCTTTCATGCACTTTTAGCTCTCTCGAGCCATAAGCTATTACACTTCCGTGTTGCAGTAGCACGCAACCCAAACCGATGCCCGAAGCATCACTATAAATCGCATAGCCTTCAGTCCCACATGGCTAACTCAGCACAGGCGCCGTGGTTAACCGACACTTCAACTCCTCAAAAGCTCGCGCGCACTCCGGCGTCCAAATGAACTTATGCTCCTTCCTAGTCAAAGTAGTGAGAGGCAAAGCTACCCGCGAGAAGTTCTCTACGAAGCGCCTATAATAGCCGGCAAGCCCCAAAAAACTCCGGACTTCTGCTACCGTAGCAAGCTTAGGCCACTCCCGTATCGCAATAATCTTCGCCGGATCGACAACAATACCCTCTCCACTCACTATATGCCCGAGGAACGCCACTGAGGATAGCCAAAACTCGCACTTCGAGAACTTGGCATACAACTAATTTCTCTTTAGCGTCTCCAAAACCAAATGAAGATACTTGAAGTGATCTTCCTCACTTTGCGAGTACACCAAAATATCGTCGATGAAGACGATCACGAAATGGTCCAAGTACTCCCTGAAAGTCCTGTTCATCAAATCCATGAACACTGACGGCGCATTAGTCAGCCCAAACGGCATGACCGTAAACTCATAATGCCCGTATCTCGTACTAAACGCTGTCTTCGGGATATCACTCTCCCTTATTCGCAGCTGATAGTACCCAGCCTTGAGATCTAACTTCGAGTACACCGTCGACCCGACTAACTGATCAAAAAGATCATCAATCCGGGGGATCGGGTACTTGTTCTTCTCCGTCAGCTTGTTGAGCTCCCGTTAATCAATACATAGCCTCAAGCTTCCGTCCTTCTTCTTAACAAAGAGGACCGGTGCATTCCAAGGCGAAGAACTCGGGCGCACATACCCTTGCTCCAACAATTCTTGCAATTGAACTTTCAGCTCCGCCATTTCCTTAGGCGCTAGCCGATAAGGAGATCGTGACACAGGATTTGCACCTAGAACTAGCTCAATCGTAAAATCTATCTCCCGTTGAGGCGGGGCTCCAGGAAGATCTGCGGGGAACACATCAGGGTATTCCGATACCACTGAAATACAATCCAACGCGGGCTTCGGCTTTGCAACCTCCACTAGTGTAAAGAATAGTTCTGCACCGGCACGAACCGCCTTCACCACCTGAAGAGCAGACATCAACGTCTTGCTCGACCCCTTTAAGCCCGTAAAAGTCGTCTCACGACTTGCTCCCAGCTTGACTTCCTTGCGACCGCAGTCAATATAGGCATGCTGCTCCGAGTGCCAGTCCATGCCAAATATAACGTCGAACTCCATCAACGGAAGTAAAGACACCTATAGGTCGAACTCCTGATTCTCAATACGAATCTTAACATCGCAGATCCTATCCGCTCGCATCGAACACCCATTGGGCAACAACACATCCAACTTATCCTTCGCCATCGAAGAAGGGACTCCGATGCGTGATATAAATCCTTCGGACAAGAAGGAGTGTGAAGCTCCCATATCGAAGAGTGCTCGTGCCGGATTTTCACAAATCAATACAAATCCTAAACAAGCAGTGGTAAGGTAACATGTGTATAACAAGTATTTAAAGAAATTGACTTGCTATAAATTAAACCGTACCTGTCACCACATCAGCCTGTTTGATGGCCTCCTGTTGGCCAAGATTATAGACCCTTGGTTGGGCTGGAGCATAGTGGGATGCGGTCTACTCCACCGCCTTTCCCTTCTCTTCATAAGTCGCTCCCGGCCTTCTCTCGGACTTAGGACGTCCGCTCCAACAGTCACGGGCAAAGTGCCCGGTCTTTCCACAAGTAAAACCCGCACCCGGGGTCCGACTCGTAGTCGCCCCAAAAGCACCAGAAGGAGCTGGACCCAAAGTCCTATGCTTCTTGAAAGACCTCTGATAGCCGGAATTTGAAGTAGTCGGCACTTTGAATTCAGATTTCCTATCACCCAAGCTTTTCTTTGCTTGTACAATCTTCATGTCCTTCTCCAAGGACCGGGCAGTATTGACCAAGGTTAAGAAACTCTGCGTCATCGGCCCCGAGAGTAGTAACCTCAACTCATCTCTCAACCCTTCATAGAAGCGATTAGTCTTGCGCTCCTCATCCACAATAGTGGAGCTAGCATAACGACTCAAACGAGTAAACTCGTGGAGATATTCATCCACGCTCTTCTCACCCTGAACCAACTTCAGAAATTCGTTCTCCAACGCTATCCTCTGCGTCGAAGGAAGGTATCTAGCCAAGAACAATCTCGAGAACTCCTTCATCGAGACATCAACAAGTTGCCTACCTCTCAATAAGTGCAGCTCCAATCCTTCCCACCACATTCTCGCTTCACCGTCCAGAAGGAACGTAGCGATGGTGGTCATTTTCCACTCCTCCGTCTCCGTTGCTGTCATGACTCTCTTCACCCTGGAGAGCCAGTCTTCAGCCTGAGATGGGGTTCCCAACCCCGAGAATACAAGAGGATTAAAGCTCATAACATGCTTGAGCTTTCTCTCGGCTGCCCTCCTTGGCACCACCGGTTCCACTACCACTTGCTCCACTCTCCTCGGCTCAGCCTCTTGTAGCGGTACCTGCTCCATCGCAGGAGTGGGCTGCGGCGTTTGCCTTGCAGGCTGCACATTTATCACGACCAACACTGCTTCGGCCACCAATCGTATGTTCTCAGCCGATAGAGGTGTTACAGGAGCAACATCTGGTGCACTGCTAGCCTCAGAAACTCGGTGTTCTGACGGCAAAACACCACTTCTGGTCACCTATAGTGGTAAAAACACAGTTAAGCGACCAAATAAAATTGCAAACATCAATTATAGGAACACGCAGGTTCCTCAAATGCGTATATTTTCATTCCTAAGAGGACATTCATGGGTTCTTTTACTGTTATAACGATGACGCACACAATGTGCTCACCACCCCTTAAAAAGAATTTGCCCACGAATTCACTTTAAGCCCGACCAAAACCAGTAGTCTGATACAAAATTGTAACACCCCCTATTCGTCGCATAGCATATAGCAGTAGGTCCGGCCGTGGCCCGACGCCATATACCACAGACAGACCGGATGGTTACTCATGGAAACCATCCAACCAATCACAACGTCCTACACAGAGCATTCTAGCGGAAGCTGTTTAATAAGAGTTGCAAATAAGAACCCAGCATTAAAGTATGAATGTCCACTAATACAAAATAGGAATGTTATACATACCAACACAAGCCTTAAGGCCTTACAAAATGTTTCACTTGATATTACATGATTTACAAACCACGGCACGCAGGCCGGTCATACATGAATAAAACTGTAAACACTTCCAATTAGGCCTTCGAGGGCCGGCTCCGCAAAAAGGGCTTTAGCCCGCTATTGACCGCTTGGTCCAGCAGCACCTGTAAGCAACAAACCACCGCACGGTGGCAAAACAAGGCAACGGTCAGCAATGCTGACCAAATTATAACGTTCCTGCCCCCAACTGAAAGATATTGTCCCTAAGCACTGAAAGATATTGACCCGGTTATGTTCAAGTTGGCTCTCAGGCCACTGAAAGATATTGTCCCTAAGCACCTAGAGGGGGGGGGGGGTGAATAGGTGACTTGAATTTTTTTTGACTTTTTAGGCAGCAAACAGTCAATATCACAGAATTAAATCTAATTTATCACAGCACACATTCAGCAATCACGGCAATCCACAAACACACAATAGACACAGAGTTTTATAGTGGTTCACCAAGCTTTGGGTACATCCACTTTCCCCCTTCGCCTATCTAGTAGTGTACTAGATTCGGCCAAACTTCTCCACTAACTCAGAACCCAAAACAGGCTCCTACACCTCAGGCCCAAGGCCCTACAAATCAGATTTTCCACAAAGCCTGCACTCAGCCACAAAGGCCTACACTGAGCCACAAAGGCCTACACTCAGCCACCAAGGCCTACACTCAGAGATTCAACTCTCCTACCCTCAGCCTTTATAATTACAGGCTTACAATCACAGATCCCTAAGGATCCTACAAGTTATAATGAATACAAAATGTATAAACTCAACAACTTAGAGGAAAGAGAGATAAGTTGTGAGATTCTTGATGAGTTCTTGGAAGAACTCAGCTGAAATCAATCTGACTTGGCTTTCTTCAAATCTTCTTGAAAGTAGAACACAATAAGACTGATTCCTCTGCAGTTGATCCTTGATCTCTGCTTCTTAAGATTCAGACCAATCTAAATCCTTCTTCTCAGCTGGGTTCCAACAGTTGATTTCTTGGATGGAGCTCTCTCTCTCCAACTTCTTAGATCTTCACTTGTAAGCTAGATCTTCTTGAGTGTTTCTCTTGTGAATGATCACTCGAACCACTTCATCAATCCTCAATCTGTAGACAGTGTAAGCCTATTTATAGGCCTTCTTCATGGTAACCGGCTGGTCCGGTCCATAACTGAATTCTGACAACTCTGACAGGTGCTGTAGACCGGCTGGAATGGCAGCTGTCAAGTCATCTAGTCAGTTCTTGAAATAACTGTAACTGTCTGTAAGTGTCGAGACCTTCTGTATTTAAGTGTCGACACTTATAGATCAAGTGTCGACACAAGTTGTCTAAGTATCGACACTAGTCTACAAGGTGTCGACACAACTCCTTGTGTTGTAGATTTTGTATCTCGACACTACTTCTTCTTCATGTGTCGACACTGAAATTGAGTGTCGACACAAGTACTTGTACTTCAGTATCTTGCTGAATTCTTCTAAGTGTCGACACATCTCCTTTGTGTCGACACATCTTCATGTGTTGAAACTATTAAGTGTCGACACTGCTTCTTGGTGTCGACACATGTCTTCAGTGTTGATACTTGTTGAGTGTCGACAGAGCTCCTTGTGTCGACACATCCTTCTTCTGTCGAGACTTCAGCTGAGTGTCGACACATCCCTTTAGTGTCGACACTTGTACTTAGAATATTCTTGAACTTTGCTAATCTTTGCTAAGTGTCGACACAGCTCCTTGTGTTGACACTTTCTTCAAGTGTTGAGTCTTCAGCTAAGTGTCGACACATTGTTCTGGGTGTCGACACTTACTTCAAGTGTTGACTCTTCTGCTGTGTGTCGACACATTGTTGTGGGTGTCGACACTTGTACTTAGTCTCTGCTATCTTTTGCTGAGTGTCCACACAGCCTCCAAGTGTCGACACTTTCTGATGTAGACACAATTTTTCTGGGTGTCGACACAACTGCTAAGTGTCGACACAGCTTCACTGTCTTTTCTTCACTGAGTGTCGACACAGCTCCTTGTGTCGACACTTTCTGTCTGGTGTCGACTCAGCATCTCTGGTGTCGTCATAATGACTCCAAGTGTCGACACTGCTTGCCTGGGTGTCGACACAAGTATTCTTAAGTGTCGACACTTTCCCTCTGGGTGTCGACACATGCACTTAGAAACTTTTCTTCTTTCCTGCAAATACTTAACCTGCACAAGGTAACTCAAAAGACATTAAATACAATTTGATGTATATCATTGAGTTGGGTGAGGCTTCTTCAAATCAGGTACATTTTGACCAATGTACCCAACAATCTCCCCCTATTTGGAGAAGTCATAACCCTTAGTCAATGATATACACCATTCATAATAAAATTATAAAATGATGTAAAGCAGGATTATGTATAGCAGGGTAAACATAAACATGTATCAATCACACATGTATACATAGACATCATCACAGAACAGTTATGAAACAAATTTATTACACAACAAATTTATCACACAAACATTGTTCCAATACTTTGTCATATACAAAATTCTAAAGTTTACAGAATGTTTTATATCAAAAGAATACATAGTAAACTTAAGAAATTTTCTAAGTTATTTCTGTTCAGCCTCCTTAATGACTATTCCTTTTCCAGCTTGAACTCTGGCTTGAACAGGGGCTTCAGCAACTTCATCATCAGCATGCTTCTTGCCTTTCAGATCTTTCTTCTTAAGTTCTTCTGCTTTGATCTTTTTTCTTTCAAAGTAGTGATAAGTCTTGGGAAAGTACTTGCTAGGCTCCTGGGCAGTAGGAGGTAGCTTTCCCATCTTGGCCTTTCTCCTGTATTGGACTATTGCCTCCTACCTTGTCTCATGTTTTCTCCATTCAGCCTCAGAAAACCATTTGTTCCTGTCATGCACATTATCTTTGGCAGCTTTCCAGGCAGTCAAAATAATATTTCTTGAGGTAGGGCTCCACTGCTCAAAGTCTGGCCTTTGTTCAGCTTGTTCCCTAAACCTCTTCTTAGACAATCTTGTCTCTTCTTCTTTCTGCAGTGCCTCTTGCATGGCTTCAGATATAGGCTGAACAACTTTCTCAATAATTACATTGTCCTTACCCCCAGGTGGGCTATACATGGACTGTATGTCAGCATGAATCATGTCAAAATCTGGAGGAGGGTAAATAACTTGAGCCACTTCTGGTTGCTCCCCTCCTAAATATGCAGGATGAATGCCAGATTCAGCAACATTGTCATCATCACAAAGAGGAGGATAACCCAGTGTAGCTCTGATGGAATTAGATATCCACTTGGCATGATCAGAGCTAGCTTTGACTAAAACCCTCTCCCCCTTTATGACTTCTCTTTTTATATGATCTCTGACATCATCTTTCTGAAATCTTACTTGATTATCCAAATAATTAACTCCATCTTTAAAGAAAGGTTTTAACCTTTGGAGTTTGTCAGTTATCAACTTTTAAGAATCTTGGATGGCAGTCTTAAGAGCAGTGATTTCTTCTAGGAATACTTTGTCAAAATCTGCCTTTGCTATAGCTGGAGTCTGCCCTGCAACTAGATTCTTCAGTTCTGTGACTATTGCATTATGAGATGCAGTAAGGTTGTCATTCATTCTTATCTGATTTTCAAGAACATAACCTTGCTTCACAGCTATGTCATCCACTTGTGCTTTTATCTTCTCCTAGTGTGTAGCCAAGTACACCACTGCATTTCCACCCTTGTGGAAACATTCAGTCATCTCCTTTTTATTTTGGTTCATTTCAAACCTGATAGATTTTATGTCCTGGGCTAGATCAAATTGGAGAGACTTCTGCCCTTCATCCACATATTTCTCTATGGCCTGCCTTTGTTCATCCAGTTTAATCTGCATAGCAACCATCAATGCACTATAATCAAATGATGGTGCTGGCTGAACTATAGGCTGTTGTGCAATAGATTGTAAGGCCTTTTTATAACTCTGACTCCTTCTCTTGAATACATAAATTTTCTGTTTCTTTGCCCTTGCAGCTTCCTCATCTTCAGATCCAGATGTACTTGCTATCTCTACCCTCTCCTTAGGTAGCTCCTTCTGTACTTCTGGTGCCTTCTCAGCCTCTTCCCTTGCAGGTTCTTCATTTATTTGCACTTGCTCCCCCTCAAGTGGAGCATTCTCCTTTTCAGCAGCAGTTTCCTTATCAAAATCTTCTTGATCTAGATTTAGAAATAAATCTTCCATGGTATACTCTTGTGGAGAATGAGCTGGAGAAATTCTGGGCTCTTCTACCACTGGATCAGAAACAAGCTGAGCTGCAGCAGATGTGTCTTCCATGACAACATCTGGAACTTGACTAGCAGTCTGTGGTTGCTGATAAACATCAGACAAATCAGTATCTTTTAAAGGAAAATCTAAAGCATTAAGCTCAGTGATTACCTCTAGGATGATGTTGGTTGCTTGTTCACTTTCTAGTGTAGTTGGTTCTTCTTCACCTAGAGACTCCCCTTGGATGTGGTCCTTGTGTATGGGGCTAGCTTGAGGTAGCTCCCCCTGGATCTCAGCAACATCTTGAGGAGCTGGAAATTTTACAGCAGGTCCTTCCTCATTCTCATCTGGTGTGAAGACAACTTGTTCTTCACTGTCAGAACTGCTAGTGGAAACCTGAGCCACTGGAGCAGCTTTCCTCTTCTTCTTTGAAGGTCATACTTTCTCAGGAACTATCTTCTCAGGGGTTGGCATCTCTTTTGACAACACCCCGTCCCATCTAGAGAATATTCTCAGATTCATTTTCCTCATGTGGTTCATTTTGCTTCCAGCAGCTTGTTGCATAACCTCTGGTATAACACCAGTAAGGTAAAGACTTAAAATTCTGCCCAGGTTGGGCTTCTTCAGGCTTTCCTTGATTTTCTCAAACACTATAACAGACCGGTCAGTGTTCAGAGTGAAGATAATTCTGGTCATAATGTTGAACATAGAGGCAGATACCCTATCATGCCCTCCTGGCTTGCTTAATATTACTTTTCCAACAATCTCAGAAAGAAATTTCCCTTGATTGTTCATGCCCTTTCTAAGAAACACTGATCCAATCTTCATCTTAGAATCTAGACCACACCATGTTAGAGCTTCCCTGGTCCTGGAAGCAGTAACCTCATCTTCTTCTTTTGTTCTTGGTAGCTGTAATACTTTCCTCAGACTTTTAGGTGAAACCTTCACCTTCTCACCATGAACCCTGGATTTGATCTTGAATCCAGATTCGTCGACCTTAGCTCCATTGAGGAATTCCAGAACTTCCTTTTTCCAGATTTTTGTTGGCTCAGAAACAAGAAATTCTAATCCCGAGTCAGCAACTAGGGTTATAACATTCTTGATTTCCTGGTCAGCATCCCCAAATGCGTCGCGTACCAGTTCGTATCCTTCGTTGACGTTCTCCTCAAGCTTTGGCGCCATTAGGGTTTGATGAATTTGACTTGAGAGAAGAGAGGTATCGACACACAAGTTTTGGTCTTGAGACTTTTGAAAGCGTGTCGACAGACTAAGGCAAAATCCTATTTATACCTTTCTAATTTTGAAGATGAAAAGGCGGGCAGCCAACTCAAATTGTGTCGACACTGGCAATAAGTGTCGACACTAACTTATAATTTCTCGACACATATGTGTCGACACAAGTTTAGTCAACAGATTATATGTGTCGACACTTGTTTATGTGTCGACACCACTCAACTCGACATTTAGTCGAGACTTTACTTAGATAATTCTGAGTATACACTAAGTGTCGACACCATTTTGAATGTGTCGATGCCTACTTGACATGTGTCGACACTAATATTCTGAAGTGTCGACACCAACTTCCTAGATGTGTCGACACCTTTTTCCTGAAGTGTCGACACCTACTATCTATGTCGACACAGAAATCTTTATGTGTCGACACATTTTTACTTAGCCAATTTCAATACTATAAACTTACTCTAAGTTTATCATTCCTAGTTCAATCTTAAACCTATTGAACTTAGCTTCTTCTAGGGTCTTAGTATACATATCAGCTAGTTGATTATCTGTTTTAACATATTCAAGTAAAATATCTTCTCTTTCTACATGCTCCCTAAGAAAATGATATTTAATTTCAATATGTTTTGTTCTACTATGGGATACAGGATTATTGGCTATTGAAATAGCACTAGTAGAATCACAGAAGAGTGGAGTTCTACTTACCTGAAATCCATAGTCCTCTAGCTGATGTTGTATCCACAGAAGTTGAGCACAGCAACTTCCTGCAGCCACACATTCTGATTCTGCAGTGGAGATAACCACACTTGTTTGCTTTTTGCTACTCCAAGAAATCAGTCTTCCACCTAGGAATTGACAGGTTCCAGTAGTGCTTTTTCTGTCTTCTTTGCATCCTGCAAAGTCTGCATCTGAATAACCTGTTAGATCAAAATCCCCATTCTTAGGGTACTAGAGGCCTAGATAAGGAGTGCCCTTTAGATATCTCAATATCCTTTTGACTGCAGTCAAATGAGATTCTTTAGGGCAGGCTTGATACCTTGCACAGACACATGTAGCATACATGATATCTGGTCTACTTGCAGTCAAATATAATAGGGAGCCAACTATCCCTCTATACAAAGACTCATCTACAGGTTTCCCTGCATCATCCTTGCTAAGAGACATACTTGTCCCCATAGGAGTATTCATGGTGCTGGATGAATCCATACCATACTTCCTTATGAGTTCTAGGGTGAACTTGGACTGGCATATGGATAAACCACTATCAGTCTGTCTTACTTGGAGACCCAAGAAGAACTTTAGCTCTCCCATACTACTCATCTCAAATTGACCTTGCATTAGCTTTGCAAACTTTTTGCAAAGGCTACTTTCAGTAGACCCAAATATAATGTCATCTACATATATTTGGACTAGTATTACTTTGCCTCTAGATTCCCTAAGGAATAGAGTCTTGTCTATTTTCCCCCTTGTGAACTTATTCTCAATGAGGAAACTAGACAGGGTTTCATACCAAGCCCTAGGAGCTTGCTTTAACCCATATAAAGCTTTCCTAAGTCTATAGACATGATTAGGTAGAGTTGAATCAACAAAACCTGAGGGTTGTTCCACATAGACTTCTTCTTTAAGATTACCATTTAGAAATGTTGACTTGACATCCATTTGGTAAACTTTGAATCCTTGAAAGGTTGCCTAGGCCAGGAACATTCTTATGGCTTCCAGTATGGCTACTGGAGCAAAGGTTTGATCAAAATCAATACCTTCTTCCTGCCTATATCCTTTAGCAACTAATCTTGCTTTATTCTTAATGATGACTCCTTATTCATCCATCTTATTCCTGTAGATCCACTTGGTTCCTATTATATTGTGGTCTTTAGGTTTAGGAACAAGTTCCTAGACCTTGCACCTCTTGAATTGATTGAGTTCTTCTTGCATAGCCTCAATCTAAAGAGGGTCTTTGATGGCTTCTTCAAACTTCTTAGGTTCTACTTGGGATAGAAAGCTGGAGTAGACTGCTGCATTCAGGTTTCTGCTCCTTGTTTGTACCCCTTGTCTTGGATCTCCAATAATCTGCTCTACTAGATGATCTCTAAGATGCCTATTGGCTGGAGGCATCCTGACTTCTGGTTGAACCTCTTAAGTTTCTTCATCTTGCTGCACTTCTTGTACTTCTTCTGCACTAGGTACATGTAGTACTCCCCCTGGACAGCAGCCACTATCTTCTACTTGCTGTCTTGCAGCAGGTTCTTTCTTCTATAGTAAGCTTGTCCAACTTCTTTGTTATACCTGTGGAGCTGCATACACTACTGGACAACTCATTGTTAATAAGTTTAGTCTCATCAAATACTACATGTACAGTCTCTTCTATAACTTGAGTTGACAAGTTGTAGACTCTATAAGCCTTACTATTGTTGTTGTACCCAACAAAAATTCCCTCTTGGGACTTGGCAGCAAACTTAGTCAAGTAAGACTTTCCATTGTTAAGTATGAAGCATTTGCAACCAAAGATCCTGAAGTAGGATAGGTTTGGTTTCCTGCCTTTCACAACCTTATAGGGGGTCTTGTTGAGGCCTTTAGTAATGGTAGCCCTATTAATAACATGGCATGCAGTATTAACTGCTTCAACCCAGAAGTATTCTGGTAGTGATGTATCACTTAATAGGGTCCTATCAGCCTCAATCAAAGTTCTATTCTTCCTCTCAGCAATGCCATTTTGCTGAGGTGTTCTTGGTGAAGAAAACTCTTGAAATATCTCAAAGTCTTCACATAGTTTTGTCATGCTATCAGACTGAAACTCAGTACCATGGTCAGTTCTTATTTTGACCACTGTACTATTTAGTTCATTCTGAATTTGCTTGACAAAGCTATAGAAGACACTAGTTGTTTCAGATTTCTGTCTTAAGAAGAACACCCAGGAGAACCTTGAGTAGTCATCTACAACTACAAAGGTATAGACCTTCCTACCTAGGCTGTGAACTGGCATTGGACCAAAGAGATCCATATGCAAGAGGTATAAACACCTCACAGCATCTTTGTTTTCTATGCTTCTAAAGGTGGATCTAGTCTGCTTGCCCTTTTGACATGCTGAGCAAATACCATCTTTAATACACTTAACTTGAGGACCATTCCTCACTAACTCTTTGCTAAAGAGTTTGCCAATTGTCTTGTAGTTTAGATGAGCTAGCCTCTTGTGCCATTTGACACAATGAGAGACTTTCTCATCTGCTACAAGACACACTTGAGAACCATTGGTCTCACACATAATGTCTAGGCAGTAGACATTTCTTTTTCTATAGCCAGTCAAAATGATCTCTTGATCTTTTGACCTCTTGATATGACAATCATTCTTAACAAATGAGATGTCATACCCTACATCACTTAATTGACTTATACTTATTAGGTTGTGTTTCAACCCTTTAACATAAGCCACTTGAGTAATGGTAACTAAGTTACTAGAAATGTTACCAAACCCTTTGATGATTCCTTTTTCAGAACCACCAAAGGTGACTTTTGGACCATCTTTGATTGGAATGTAGTCCCTTAGTAATCCCTTTGTTCCAGTCATATGTCTGGAACATCCACTGTCCAAGTACCATATAGGGGCATGGCCACTTGGACTCACCTGCAAAACAGATTAATGAACCTTAGAACCCAAAGTATTCTTGGGTCCTTGGTATTTGTTAGTTTGCATCTTGACAAGGCTACCTGCTGGTCTTCCATCAGGCAGTTTGCTAGTCACTTTGGCACTAGCATTATGCCAACAGTCCATTGCAAAGTTGCCTATCTTGCCACAACACCAACACTCAAACTATTGTACCTTTGCTTAGGTACAGTCTTAGCTGTTTTATCCACAGCTGGCTTGTTGAGTGTTGGGGCTTTGCCCTTGGACTTGGACTTGGACTGAACAGTCCTTGTAGGTCTTGTAAAACCCAGTCCAGCCTTGCCTTTGTGATGAACAAATTCATCAATTAAAGAAAGAACTGACTTAGGTTTAGAAATCCTAGCAACTAGGTCCTTCTCCTTCTGAAGATTAATCTCCAGACTCTTGATTTGATCATTCTTAAATGATATAGTTCCCATTTCAATCACAGTTATGTGCTTCAATCTGGCTATTTCATTTAGTTTTTGATCAAATGACTTCTCAAACTCAGTTGCAGCAGCTTTAAGATTAGCAATTTCCTTTGCCTGACTTTTGGCTAGGGACTTGCTCTTCTTGTAAGCTTGCAACAGTACTTTGTATTCATCTATCAACTGATGAATATCCACTTCAGACTCAGATGCACTCTCATCATTTGATGAGTATGAATCTGATTCTGTACTGGCACAAGAAATTGAACTAAAAGTTGAACTTTGTACCTTACTAGGTCCTGGCTGCTCCAGGATTTTGTCATTTTCAGTCAATGCCATTAGTCCTTGGCACTGACAGACTTCTTGTTCATATATAGAATTCATAATCTGCATTAACTCTTCTTCTTCTTCTTCAGCAAACAGCCCTATATATTCCTCAGCATCTGACTCAGTTTCTGAAGAAGAGATATCTAACGGGGTCTTCTCCTTTTTGGCAACAAATGACTTTTCTTTCTTGCCTTTGAAATGAGTCTTCTTCTTGTCACTAGACTCCTTTCTCTTCTCTGGACAATCTGCTATCACATGACCTTGTCTGTTATAGCAATAGCACATAATTTTTGATAGTGTAGCTTTGCTAGACTTTGACTTTTTCTTGTCTTTCTTTGAAGACCTCTTTTTCTGATAAGAGTCTTCCTTTCCCTGTGATGTAGAAGGCCTTGACCTCCACTGTTTCTTCTTTAAGAATTTCTGAAAATGTCTTGTGAAGGCAGCAAAGTCCTCATCACTTTCACTGCTTTCAGATTTTGTGCTGACTGACTCATCTGACTCAGATTCTGCTGCTTTTGGTGGAGGAGAAGGTGACTTACCTCTGTACTTTCTGGGGGCTTCTGATTTAAAAGCCACTGTTCTTTCCTTGTGTTCATTTCTTGTGGATTTCTCCTCTTCTTTCCTCACTGTCAACTGCATTTCATATGACAGCAGTTTGCCAAACAGTGTAGGTGGAGGAATTTCTGCCAACTTAGCCATTTCTCTAATGACACAGATCTTGGTGTCCCAATCTTTAGTAAGGGACCTTAGAAACTTGTCATTGAGTTCATAATTACTGAACTCTCTGCCATAGGACATGAGTTCATTCACAATTCTGTAGAATTTCTTATAGCACTCAGTTATGCTATCAGCTTTTCCTTGTCTAAAACTTTCATATTCTTGATTTAGCAAGGATTTTCTGTCTTGCCTTACTTCTTCAGAACCCTCCATGTACACAATAAGAGTTTCCCACATCTCTTTGGCTGTCTTACAGTATATTAGATTCTAAAAAGTTGCATCATCTATGGCACTCACTATAATGTTCTGAGCCCTCTTATCCATAGTGGCTAGAACAATTTCATCCTTTGTCATTTCTGAGAAATCCTTTGGTGTTCTTTGACTTGCATCCAAGACTGACACCTTCATGGGCATATATGGCCCTTCCTTTACTGTGATATAAATTCTAGGGTCTGAGGCCTCCATAAACAGCCTCACCCTTTCCTTCCATATGCCAAAGATTTCCTTCCTACATATAGGTAGTTTCATGGATCCCAATTCCTTGTGATTTTCAGTGGAACCCATGGTTCTTGATTTTCTTGAATCTATAATTGACTTAACCTGAATCTGCCAACAGGATCTCCTCAGACAGTTATGTCCCTTTTTGAGTAACCTCCCTCTGATACCACTTGAAAGATATTGTCCCTAAGCACCTAGAGGGGGGGGGGGGGGTGAATAGGTGACTTGAATTTTTTTTGACTTTTTAGGCAGCAAACAGTCAATATCACAGAATTAAATCTAATTTATCACAGCACACATTCAGCAATCACAGCAATCCACAAACACACAGTAGACACAGTGTTTTATAGTGGTTCCCCAAGCTTTGGGTACATCCACTTTCCCCCTTCGCCTATCTAGCAGTGTACTAGTTTCGGCCAAACTTCTCCACTAACTCAGAACCCAAAACAGGCTCCTACACCTCAGGCCCAAGGCCCTACAACTCAGCTTTTCCACAAAGCCTACACTCAGCCACAAAGGCCTACACTCAGCCACAAAGGCCTACACTCAGCCACCAAGGCCTACACTAAGCCACCAAGGCCTACACTCAGAGATTCAACTCTCCTACCCTCATCCTTTATAATTACAGGCTTACAATCACAGATCCCTAAGGATCCTACAAGTTATAATGAATACAAAATGTATAAACTCAACAACTTAGATGAAAGAGAGATAAGTTGTGAGATTCTTGATGAGTTCTTGGAAGAACTCAGCTGAAATCAATCTGACTTGGCTTTCTTCAAAGCTTCTTGAAAGTAGAACACAATAAGACTGATTCCTCTGCAGTTGATCCTTGATCTCTGCTTCTTAAGATTCAGACCAATCTGAATCCTTCTTCTCAGCTGGGTTCCAACAGCTGATTTCTTGTATGGAGCTCTCTCTCTCCAACTTCTTAGATCTTCACTTGTAAGCTAGATCTTCTTGAGTGTTTCTCTTGTGAATGATCACTCGAACCACTTCATCAATCCTCAATCTGTAGACAGTGTAAGCCTATTTATAGGCCTTCTTCATGGTAACCGGCTGGTCCGGTGCATAACTGAATTCTGACAACTCTGACAGGTGCTGTAGACCGGCTGGAATGGCAGCTGTCAAGTCATTCAGTCAGTTCTTGAAATAACTGTAACCATCTGTAAGAGTCGAGACCTTCTGTCTTTAAGTGTCGACACTTATAGACCAAGTGTCGACACAAGTTGTCTAAGTGTCGACACTAGTCTACAAGGTGTCGACACAACTCCTTGTGTTGTAGATTTTGTATCTCGACACTACTTCTTCTTCATGTGTCGACACTGAAATTGAGTGTCGACACAAGTACTTGTACTTCAGTATCTTGCTGAATTCTTCTAAGTGTCGACACATCTCATTTGTGTCGACACATCTTCATGTGTTGAAACTGTTAAGTGTCGACACTGCTTCTTGGTGTCGACACATGTCTTCAGTGTTGATACTTGTTGAGTGTCGACACAGCTCCTTGTGTCGACACATCCTTCTTCTGTCGAGACTTCAGCTGAGTGTCGACACATCCCTTTAGTTTCGACACTTGTACTTAGAATATTCTTGAACTTTGCTAATCTTTGCTAAGTGTCGACACAGCTCCTTGTGTCGACACTTTCTTCAAGTGTTGAGTCTTCAGCTAAGTGTCGACACATTATTCTGGGTGTCGACACTTACTTCAAGTGTTGACTCTTCTGCTGTGTGTCGACATATTGTTCTGGGTGTCGACACTTGTACTTATTCTCTGCTAGCTTTTGTTGAGTGTCGACACAGCCTCCAAGTGTCGACACTTTCTGATGTAGACACAAATTTTCTGGGTGTCGACACAACTGCTAAGTGTCGACACAGCTTCACTGTCTTTTCTTCACTGAGTGTCGACACAGCTCCTTGTGTCGACACTTTCTGTCTGGTGTCGACTCAGCATCCCTGGTGTCGACACAATGACTCCAAGTGTCGACACTGCTTGCCTGGGTGTCGACACAAGTCTTCTTAAGTGTCGACACTTTCCCTCTGGGTGTCGTCACATGCACTTAGAAACTTTTCTTCTTTCCTGCAAATACTTAACCTACAAAAGGTAACTCAAAAGACATCAAATACAATTTGATGTATATCATTGAGTTGGGTGAGACTTCTTCAAATCAGGTACATTTTGACCAATGTACCCAACAGCCACCAAGTTGGCAAGATCACGTATCCGCCCAGTTTTCCGGGTGCACCTTTGGATTAATCCCCAAGGCTCCATGTTGCAATCTACCGCGTAGAAAACCCAAAAAACAACCAATAGCACGGAGTCTTCTCCGGCATTATGTAATGCAACATCACCGATCCAGACCAACATGTCCGGGTAGGCTTCACACATCATGCCTATGTCCGTTCTCTCTTACGGACTCTAAACAACGGGGACTTCACATATCTACCCGAAGGAACGCCTCCAACTCTTCGCAAACTCGCGAGAGCGGGCTTCCTATGCAAAGAAGGAGAGCTACTCATGCTCAAGAAGAGAAT
Source organism: Platanthera guangdongensis (assembly GCA_039583875.1). Lineage (NCBI taxonomy): Eukaryota > Viridiplantae > Streptophyta > Magnoliopsida > Asparagales > Orchidaceae > Platanthera > Platanthera guangdongensis. Next base: position 92,524,587 of record CM077167.1, read on the forward strand.
CGTTACCCTAGCATTCCTCTTTGGCGCCATGGAAAAGTAAGCGAATGAAAAGCACCGCACTAGCTTTGCCTCCGTGGATCCGGAGTCGGCTCGTGATTCGGAGCTTCAAAGCTCCTCCAATAGCCGGATCTAGCTTCTTCTTCCTTCCTTGGCTCTCCTCTCTTTCTAAGATTTAGAAAGACAACCACTCATGAAAAGTGAGGGTTTCTAAGGCCCAATCCCGGGTATATCCCTTCAGGAACAACCCCCAGCCGTTGGATCATCAATTAAAGAAACGAACGGCTTTGATTCGGCACTGAAATACCCAATCTGGACCGCACACGGCCTGGCACACGCCCGTGTCCAGGGTCGTGTGTCTCATTCGCCGTCAAAATCGGCTCGCTTGGAACAACACACGGGTATCAAACACTCCCGTGTTCGATCTGACACGCCCGTGTTCCGCCTGACGAGGCCATGTAGCCGGTCGTGTACCCCCATCGTTTTTCCCTGAAAACAACCCGAGCACTGCACGGTTTCTAGGACACGCTCGTGTCCTTGCCCATGTCACCTCAACACGCCTGGGCTCTAGGCCGTGTACACGGTCTCAACACTCGACACTTCGTTGAGCGAAGATCGTCGACTTGACGACACGGCCTTGGACACGCCCGTGTCCTAGGCCGTGTGCCTTGTCTCGACACAATGTCAAGAGCAAAGTGTCGACTTCCCGAGATGAGTGTCGACACGGGTCGACACGCCCTGCGACACGCCCGTGTCGCAGGCCGTGTGCCATGTCTCGACACTTCGTCGAACGCAGAGTGTCGACTTCACTGGCTAAGTGTCGATACGGGTCGACACGCCCTGCAACACGCCTGTGTCGCAGGCTGTGTGCCCAGTCTTGACACAATGTCGAGATCAAAATGTCCACTTCCCGGCTGAGTGTCGACACAAGCTTGACACGCCCTGGGATACGCCTGTGTCCCAGGCCGTGTGCCCCCTGCCAGAACCCAAAACTGGCCCAAAACGTCCCCCGTCGCTCCTTTGAGTTTCGGGGCGTTACAACCTGAACATCTTTTACCTCCAATGCTACCTCCTTCAACTCAAACCAGATCATGAAGACCTCATCCCCTTCCATATGGGCCTTTACAGCCTGAACTGAAGATAAGAGCATATGGGGTGCGAAATTAATACCTTGGAAGATAACCTCGGTTTCCCCATGTCTCAAATAGATCTTCTTCTCCGCGCAGTCGATCCTCGCGAAGTGCCAATTCAACCACACCATGCCCAAAATGATGTCGAACTCTGGCATCTTCAGGACCGTGGCTGGCGTATCAAAGGCCTTTCCATCAATGAATAAATCCAACTCTCACTTGGTGGTTGCGATCATCTCCGAGCCGTCCAGAAGGCGCACTCGTTGGGCTATTACAGTGAAATATTTCACACCCTCTATGCCTTTAATGAAATCCTCGGACACAAAGGAGTGTGAGGCACCGGTATCGAATCAAGTGTAGGCCGGTTTCTCACTAACCATTATGCCTAAGTATCAAAATTGTGAAGGCTCAAGCCAGATTCCTAGAAAACCTTAGGAAGACTAAGGACGAATGCTTAATTTCTTCCACGTAGTCCTCGTCCTTGAGCTAGGTCCTGCTTCAATTACTCCTTCAGCGAGTCTCTTAACGCTTGTCTGAACACCCAAAAGACCCGCTTCCAACCACTTTACCATATTGAAAGTCCACATAGTGTCAACTACCTTCACTTATGGGGGGGGGGGGAATAGTTGACGTGCAGCGTTTTTGCGGAATTTAAATTGTACCTGCACACGAAAATAAAACAACACAGCACAAAAGAGTACACAAGCTATTTATAGTGGTTCCCCGATTTGGGTACATCCACTTTCCCCCTTCGACCTATCTCCCGACAAGGGACGACTCGGTCACTTCAGCAACAGGATTGAAATCCAATCCTTGCACTATCGGAAGGAACCCTTCCACACGTAGGAGTCAACACTCCCACAACACGGGTTGCACCCAACCCTTACAACTAGGAACCAACGTTCCTTTACAACAAAAATAAACTAGAATGTACAAGAAATACAAACTACTTTTGGAGACTAAGGTGTCCCTCTTCGTTGACGACGTGTTCTTGAAGTCCACGAAGAGTCCACAACCCTAGATCTCTCTTGGAGAGAATCTCCCCGGAACCGGCGGCGGCAAGATGGGCGGCGGCTTGGTTCACGGGATCGGCGGCGACAACGGTGTGCGGCTGCTATACTTTGGAGATCCAAACTTCGTAGCAAAGCTAGCAAGGTCTTCCAATGGTCACACTAGGATCAGTCGTCTCGATCGATTCGGATGGGGAAGGTTTTCCCGATCAACAAATCAAGAGACAAGAGATCTCCGCTTAGACACGTGAGACGCTATGCTTGGCTAAGCTTCTATCGACCGGAGATCAGGAAGAAACCACGATCAAGACCGGCGATCAACTCTCTCGAGCGGCGACGGCGGCGGCGGCAGAAATCGCGATCTAGGTCACGTCGCGGCTCCTCTTTTTCAAATCTTCTTCACTGATCTACTGTTCAAAAATACGCATGTATTTATACAGTAAAATCATATTTTATGACCGTTATGGGTCCCACCAGAAGAAACCCTAAATCCGGTTCAAAATAGTGTCAGCTGCAGAATCCGGTCCAGCTTTTTCCAGAAAATTGCCCAAGTAAAAATCGGCGGGAATCGAAAGTGAGTCTCGTCGAATCATCGAGAATCAAAGGTGATTCTCGACGATTCGGCGAGAATCAAAGATGATTCTCGTCGAAGTTGACTTGGTTGCACGCACTGATTTAGCCGGGACGAGACGGCGAGAATCAGCTAGTGATTCTCGACGATTCGGCGAGAATCACTAGTGATTCTCACCGAATCGGCGAGAATCACTTGGTGATTCTCGTCGATTCTTACTTAGAATCAGAGTTGCTTGCTTTGAAGTAGCTTTATCGAGTCGGCGAGAATCAGCCAATGATTCTCGACGATTCGGCGAGAATCACTAGTGATTCTCGCCGAATTGGCGAGAATCACTTGGTGATTCTCGTCGATTTACACTTAGACGATTTCTCATCTTTCCACCCATGAGGTGCTCCTTGACCCATCCTTGCTCCTTGTCTGCTCTTGCCTTAACACAGCCCTGTACTTGAAAATAAGTACACTCCAATAGAGAGAGTACACGTAGGCCAACACACTGATCTGCTCAACGAGGGATTACGTCGCGCAGACCCGTGTATATTGACCTACTGCACCCTGACATTGGTGTGTACTTAGTGTGGAATAACTGCAAGCACAACTTGAAAGATTTTATCAAATACATTGTGAATTCATCTTAGCTTGACAGGTGGCTTCCTCAAATCCAGGTAATTGTGGATACAATACCCAACAATCTCCCCCTATTTGACGAAGCCAAAATCCTACTAGCTAAGATGAATACCACCAATCAGATAATATATACAACATAGAGAATATAAAGATGCGGCACAAGCAAATATAGGCAAACAGATCAAGGCTTGAGTCAATCATAAATTCATATACACATATATATATAAATATAATCAGGATTGTTCATATATTAATAAGACAAGATAAAAGGTTCAAGAGACAATGATAATCTATGAATTTCTGTCTATGGATTTTTGGCTAGGTCATCCTTATGTTTCTGAGTCAAAAACTTCTTTCTTTGCCTTTCAACATATTCCTTGGGCTTTGGGTAGTATCTGGGAGGAGGAGCTTTATCGGCCGCAGTGTTGGTCCTGAAGAAGATGTTCTGTTTAGCTTCATACGTCTTGTGCAGCTCCCACTCATGTTGGCTGTATACGTCGTTTCGATTTATTTCTCCTTTTTCTTGTAGCCAGAAAGTGTCCAAGATGATACTCTTTGATACCGGACTCAACTTTTCGTTTATACTTCCTCCTCCTTCAATCTGATTCTCTTTTCAGCTTGTGTTTCCTTGGATGTCCCTTCTTGAGATTTTCTCTTGTCTCTGGCTTTTGCTAGGGCTCCTTGGTCAAACATTGGCATTAGTTTTGCCTTGGAGGAGCCCCTAGCAGCCCTATAAGCATCAGCTTCACTTAAAAGAGCTTCTTCAGCACTGGCTCCCTCAACAGCCGCAGTATTAATTTCAGGAGCAGGAGTACCCTCGGGATTTTCAGGGATATTAACGCCTAACGCTTGTTGGAGCATCCACCAGCAACTGTCATAAACATATTTGTTTGACTGCTCAAAGTTTTTGATCATGACTTCCCAAAGCTCAGCCATCTTAGCTATATATTCTTTCTCCCCCTTTTTGGCTTCGACTGCAATGGAGTTTGCATAAGAATTCAGTGACTCATCAATATGCTTTGTAGTCCTGGAGAATTCAGTGACCAAGGCTTGTTCATTGGTGTTAAGAGTTACCATATTGCCATCAAACTTTTGAATGTTATTTGCTACGACATGAGCATTCTGATTCACTACAGCGAGAGTATCGGTGTTCTTTTTCAATCCGTCCATAAGAAGAGTGACATCTTGGTCGGCCGCTGTATACTTATCTTCAAACTTCTTTTCCATCACGTCCAGTTTGTGATTGATCTCCACCATATTCTTGAGCATGAGATTCTCTGATTTCTTAATTCTTTTCAACATTTTATTTTGAGCTTTCTCAAAAGATGCTTTAAGCTCATCCACTATACCCTGAATGACATTGACGGTGTGATTGGCTAGATCATCTCGTAGTGGAAGATCCAGAGGTACTCCTTGTCCTTGCTCTTCAGCAGATGCACCTGTAGAGCTGGACACGAGCACAGTCTCTAATGGGGGAATACTCGCTGCCTCTGTAGATTTCTCGGAAGTGCTAGGCAGTCTCTGCTGAGAGGACTCCCCCTCCACTGTTGCACCAATTGTCTCAGGAACGATCTTAGGAGCGTGCTTGTCAGATGGAGCTTCAGTGATGTCCTGAGGCTCCAATGCTTCCTGTCCCACATTTCCGTCTTCCTCGTCTTCATCGTCCATGAACTCATTCTCAGCTGCATTGTCTTCTAAAACTTCGTCAGCAGTCTCCTCATTCTCCAGTACAGCTTCACTTTCTTCGTGTATATCCGCCACTGCATCTCTAGCTATCAGGGAGATGTCAGATACGATATTATCATAAGTGGGTAGAGGCTCCCCCTCAATTCCTGCAGTCAATGCATCAGGAATTTCACTGGGGATTTATACGGAATCAGCCACAGTTCCGTCCTCGGCTGGAGATACTTCTTGTTGTTCAACCACGGTAGCCTGCCCAATGTGTCTCTCCCATCTGTCAAAGACACTCGAGTCCATTTTCTTCAAGTAATGTAGTGGAACGCCTTTACTCATGTCATACTTATCTCCGTTTAACTGATTTAGATATAGACTGATGATTCAGCCAAAGCTAGGAGATCTGAGAGTGTCCTTTATCTTTTCAAAAAGCAATCCCCCCAGTTGAATCTTTTTCTGCAGACACTTGCCACAAGGATCTTGAACATGTCCACATAGATGTGGTCATGAGACCCCGGCTTGCATATGAGTACTTTTCCAATGATGTCTGACAGAATTTTCCCCTCCTCATTCATATCCTTTCGCTTTATCGACCTAGTTTCTCGAGCGAGTCCACAGAATAACAAAGTCCTGGTTTTGTCCTCTTCCTCAAGATAATCCTCGTGCGCCTAGCTAGTGAGCTGGGTTAGCTTGCTGGCAGACAACTTGATCTTTGCCCCTGCAACCTTGCTCTTGATGAGAGAGTCGTCATTCCGGAGTTTTGCGGTTGCGAAGAACTCCATCACTTCCTTGTCCAGGATTTTACAGGGGTGCTACAGTATGAATGAGAGTCCAGCCTCTTCAAGCATAAGGATGATGTTTCTGAATTCATCTGAGGCATGTGAGAACCCTGTTCGAACCAGCTCACATCCAGTGATTAGTCCAGCGGTTGTCCTCGGAGCCATTGCAAACCTAGGGAGAGAATCCCTACTCTATGCTTAATCAAAAGTCAAAAGGGAAGCGACACAAGTAATAAAGTCCTTGTAAGGATGAAGATGTGGTTACCTAACAGCGTAGATGGTGAGTTAGTTTGATAAGGACGACGGACACCCGGGAGGTGCACCCGACTGTGAGTGATCGAAACTGTAGAGAAATCCCTGGACGAGAGAGAGGAGAGATCCACGGAAGGCAATCGGCGAGATCGGCGAAATCGACGAATCGGGAAGAGTCGGCGAGAGTCCTTCGTGAAAAATCTTGCGGGATGTCGACGGAAGGGGAAGAATCACAGGTCCTTCGGTGAGAGTCCTTCGGTGAGAGTCCTTCGGGAAGAAGCTTGCGGGAATCTTGCGGGAAGGCTTCACGAATCGGTGAGAGTCCTTCGGTGAGCTTCCTGCGGAATGTGAAGGGTCGGCGAGAACTGTGCGATATCGACGGGTCTAAAGGGACTTTAACGGACTTTAACGGGTCTTCTGATATCAAGATAATTAAAGAAAATTTTTCTAAATATATATATATTTCTTAAAGCCAATATATTTAGGGTTTGAACCGGGCTTTTCCATACATTTCTTGATGTCAGATTTCCAATGACGTATCTTCGTTGTCGAGATTTCCAATGACGTATCTTCGTTAGTTTTCAGTGAATTGATTTACGCCTGGAGATGTTAGTTCTCGAATCTGCCAGTGGAATTTCCAATAAATCTTCATTGATGTGTCTAAGGTTTATGTTTACCCCATTAACCTATCCTTAGGTGTACACTCATATATGTGTATATATGTATATATATAAATATATATATATGTATATGTCGATACAATATGACTCAAGTATATGAGCTGATCAAAAATACCTGGGATTATGAGATTCATAATTTACCCCCTCAGTTTGAGACAGACCAGGTGTTCAATGCGAGTATCCCATTGTAAATGGTACTTCTGATATTCCATATATTTGTTCCAATTTAGTCTTGAAACATCTACTGTATAGTTCCCATCATGTTTACGGGAACCTAGACTACCCTGCAAAAGAGAGTTACTTTACCTTAGTAACCCAATACATATTGGGTCCTAGGTTCTTGTTAGCATAAACACTCGACTGCTTTCCTTTAGAAATCCTGACAGGAAGACGACCTCCGCCCAGGAGATGTGGATAGGCCCTTGCCCTTGACACAGAGGGGTTGTGCCAACAGTCTATGGCAAAGTGTCCCACCTTGCCACAGCACCAACACGCGTGAATGTTGTATCTCCGTTTCTGACCAGATCTAGTGACTGAGGTAGTCATGAGCCTATTTCCAAACGGGATAGATCTGGATCTGCTCCCAGAACTGCCTCTTCCACCGTGACACGTGGAAGGGTGGAATGAATGCATGCAGCGAGCGTCACGAGGCCTGGGAGGAGGTGCCTTCCTTTCAGTCAGCCCCCTTCCTGAGGCCCCATGAGAACTTACAGCATGACTTCTAACCCCCCTTTCCTGTGTCCTTGGGTGGAGAGAGGAGTTCTGAGAGCTGATACCAGCCGATTCTTACCGAGTAGGGGCAGTGACTGAGAATACAAAGGGCTCAGAATGAGCCTTAGGTAATCTCTCATGGGTGGCCATGACGGCCCTTGCACTATGGGTGTCTCCACATGAGGACAGATCACCCTTGCAGTGACCACGATTGTTCCTGTGATCATACCTGAAGGCATGATGAGTACCCTTCCTGCTCGGAGTGGGGGGTCGGAATACCGTTTTCGCATTTCTCCACAAATTGATAATTTGGGAGATCCACCTATTTTCTTCCTTTCTCTTTATAACATCAACCTTGGAAAGTTAGATACTATCCTCTTCTCATTCTCTAGACTACTCTCTAGATCAGAGATTTAGAGTCCTTGACCTTGTTGGATGCCAATTGGAGAACCAACAAGATCTTCAGCCGAGCAATATCCTGAGCTTGTTCTTCAACAAGTAGGTTGCTTTTCTGAAGGGCTCTCTGCAGAGAATCAGGATTTTCTGAAGGGAAACAGTTCCTGTCGTCAGAAACTTCATGAGAGACGGGGCAAGATGAAGACATTACCTACTCTTTAGTGTTATTGTCATTAGAGCCAGTGACCGTTGTGTCATCCTCATCAGAGCTGCTTTCCTCACTGGCCTCTTTAGTCTATGACACGGACACTGGAGCTCTGATGCTGTCCGATTGATCCTTGCCTTCATCTTCAGAGGCGAGGACCCCCACATAGGCTTCATCCTCTAGTTGACAGCAGATTCCAGCTTTCTTTGATCCCCCCATCAGCTCTGAGATCATCACCCACATTGATTTGGTCGTCCCACATTTTTCCAATCTGGAGCGAGAAGGTCCAGACCAGATATCCATGATAATCTGACGAATCATCTTGTCCAGATTAAATAATGAGAGTTCCGTCTCTGACATCTCAGCAATGCACTTGGGCACTTGGACATTCTTTCCAAAGCCGGAGGTCTTCATAGGAATAAAAGGACCCTCTTCTAGGATGAAAGATTCTCGAGGATCGATAGCCTCCAAGTGATACGACACTCTCATCTTCCAGACGGGATAATACTCCTTTGTGCATGTGGGAAGTCTTAGTGGCGATATCTCATGATCCAGCTGCATGCTTCTGACACTGGTGGCAGGATTCTACTCAAGGTGTAAATCTTTTTGATGAGCAACCTCCCTCTGATACCACTTGAAAGTCCACCTAGTGTCAACTACCTTCACCTATGGGGGGGGGGGGAATAGGTGACGTGCAGCGTTTTTGCGGAATTTAAATTGTACCTGCACACGAAAATAAAACAACACAGCACAAAAGAGTACACAAGCTATTTATAGTGGTTCCCCGATTTGGGTACATCCACTTTCCCCCTTCGACCTATCTCCCAACAAGGGACGACTCGGTCACTTCACCAACAGGATTGAAATCCAATCCTTGCACTATTGGAAGGAACCCTTCCACACGTAGGAGTCAACACTCCCACAACACGGGTTGCACCCAACCCTTACAACTAGGAACCAATGTTCCTTTACAACAAAAATAAACTAGAATGTACAAGAAATACAAACTACTTTTGGAGACTAAGGTGTCCCTCTTCGTTGACGACGTGTTCTTGAAGTCCACGAAGAGTCCACAACCCTAGATCTCTCTTGGAGAGAATCTCCCCGGAACCGGCGGCGGCAAGATGGGCGGCGGCTTGGTTCACGGGATCGGCGGCAATAACGGTGTGCGGCTGCTGTACTTTGGAGATCCAAACTTCGTAGCAAAGCTAGCAAGGTCTTCCAACGGTCACACTAGGATCAGTCGTCTCGATCGATTTGGACGGGGTAGGTCTTCCCGATCAACAAATCAAGAGATAAGAGATCTCCGGTTAGACACGTGAGACGCTATGCTTGGCTAAGCTTCTGTCGACCGGAGATCTGGAAGAAACCACGATCAAGACCGGCGATCAACTCTCTCGAGCGGTGACGGCGGCGGCGGCGGAAATCGCGATCTAGGTCACGTCGCGGCTCCTCTTTTTCAAATCTTCTTCGCTGATCTACTGTTCAAAAATACGCATGTATTTATACAGTAAAATCATCTTTTATGACCGTTATGGGTCCCACCAGAAGAAACCCTAAATCCGGTTCAAAATAGTGCCAGCTGTAGAATCCGGTCCAGCTTTTTCCAAAAAATTGCCGAATTAAAAATCGGCAAGAATCGAAAGTGAGTCTCGTCGAATCGTAGAGAATCAAAGGTGATTCTCGACGATTCGGCGAGAATCAAAGATGATTCTCGTCGAAGTTGACTTGGTTTCACGCACTGATTTAGCCGGGACGAGACGGCGAGAATCAGCCAGTGATTCTCGCCGATTCAGCGAGAATCACTTGGTGATTCTCGTCGATTCTTACTTAGAATCAGAGTTGCTTGCTTTGAAGTAGCTGGATCGAGTCGGCGAGAACCAGCCAATGATTCTCGACGATTCGGCAAGAATCACTAGTGATTCTCGCCGAATCGGCGAGAATCACTTGGTGATTCTCGTCGATTTACACTTAGACGATTTCTCGTCTTTCCACCCATGAGGTGCTCCTTGACCCATCCTTGCTCCTTGTCTGCTCTTGCCTTAACACAGCCCTGTACTTGAAAATAAGTACACTCCAATAGAGAGAGTACACGTAGGCCAACACACTGATCTGCTCAACGAGGGATTACGTCGCGCAGACCCGTGTATATTGACCTACTGCACCCTGACATTGGTGTGTACTTAGTGTGGAATAACTGCAAGCACAACTTGAAAGATTTTATCAAATACATTGTGAATTCATCTTAGCTTGACAGGTGGCTTCCTCAAATCCAGGTAATTGTGGATACAATACCCAACACATATCCATTATCTCCACCAAGCTCAAGTCTCCTATAAATAAAAGTGGTTGCCCTAGGAAATCTGCCAGGTTTATTATCTCCGTTAGATTCAAAATCCGCTATAAACAAAAGTGCTTGCACGAGGGGATCTCGAAAGACTTTATACCATAGTTTTACATACTTGGGGTCGTCCAAACTTGGAAGATTGACGTATAAAGGTATTTACCTAAGGTCAGGTTGGCTAATCGTAGGGTCAAAGTTGGACATACCTAGTGTGAATTACATATGGGCACACCACTGCTTCCGCTAAGTCAGTTTGTCCGCAAACTGACTAATCAAATGGGGGTGACACCATTGTTGAATGACTTCTTTAGTTGAGGATCGTGGAAAACTGATACCATTTTTAAGACCCCCCCCCACACACACACACAGGTGTCAAACAACGGCATGGAGAGGGGGTCTTATGCCCAGAACATCCGCCTTGCGGTAGCATTAGCACACGGGCTAACCTGTACCACAAGACGCCTATTCCGCCGGCTACAGCAATATCAATATAACCTGCCAACCCAACCAAATATAATAAGCAAGAGAAGTCAAATCCACACTAAGCATATAGTCCAAATACATCAATAAAGGAGAAGCTAAAACATGCTTCTACAATATAACAGAGTACATCTAAACATTGCCCAAACGGGCTACATCAGAGTATCAAAATACTTACATCAGTGACCGACGGTAGCGACGGTACCGTCCCCTCAGGCCCTGTCGTCCTGGCCTGGCTGTCCTGCTGCAACGCCTGTTGCTGCTCTACCTGCGGGATGGCCTCCTAAAAAGGAAGACGTAGCAACCGTTAGTCGAAACGACTAAGTGGTTTCACATCCGCTCCCCCGGCGACTCCTCGGCACCGGGCGGGGAAAAGGAACAAGAGTACAATATATAATAAGTATAAAAGGTACAAGCAGGTGGCAAGGTACATGAGTATCAATGTATAAACTAGTAGATCTACAAGAGCTATCAATATATAAACTAACAATTCTACAAGAACTAGTATAATATCATGTGTAAGAAAACTACAGCAGGTAAGTAACTTAACTTATAAGGATGCCCATACAAGCTTATAAGTTAAGGGTCGATTTGCATAAAGTAACTCATCGTATAAGAGTGTCCATACAAAATTATGCGATGAGGATCTTGTTGTGCAATGATATGAAATGGTATGTATGCTTTGCAATGACTCACCCATGCACACCCATGCAACCGCTATGTCGACATAGACCATTAGTTCCCACTTTTCGAGCAAGTAGCTAACCTCTCAGGCATCAGCCGTCGTGGCCAGGCAGTGATAGTAGAGCGGGCGTCTCTACTACTGGGCGGGTATCCACACTACTTCACCTAGTCCTCCGTACGCCTCAATGCTAAGAACACAACAACGGAGCCCATGCGTACTATGGCCCAGCGGGAGCCTCGGGTAGATGTGCACCGAGGACCAAGCCCGGAACTGACCTTGTGTGACCCAGAAGGAGCCTCGGAGTGAGCACGAGGACCAAGCCCAACCGTTCACCTGGCACGGAAGGAGCCTTGGGATGTGAACACCGAGGACCAAGCCCAACCGCCCAAAGTCTAACTGTCGACTCCCGTCGATGTGACGACTAGCGAGCCCGTAGACCTGCCACACTATCCTTAACCCAGATTACGACACCGCGTGTCGAATCACATCACATGCAAATTCCACATCATCGCGGTATGGAAGGAGCCTCTAGAAAAAGGCATGAGGACCAAGCCCAACCATCCACCTAGCACGGAAGGAGTCCCGGGACGTGAACACTGAGGACCAGGCCCAACCGTCTGTTTGTCTCATCTCAAACGAACATACACCTGGCCATAATTTATCAACCCATATGACATGTCAAATGATCCCAACATAATACATATATGATGCACATATAATAATTTACCAATTTCTATCAAGTCATTCCATTCAAATAATCTTGCATCACAATTCGATTGTAAGAAATCTGCTTCCAACATGATATAATAACAAGATATGCATCTATAACAACCTACCAAATAAAATCAAGTCAATTCGATTAAGTAGGATTGCTTCATAATTTGATTATATGGAATCTGATTAACAGGATTCATCATTCATAGCATCATGGTGGTTAATTATGAATTATTTCATCAAAAACCTCAAGCTAATTTGCAACATCGATTCCACCGAACCCAAATCCATATTATATTAAAACCTAGAATTTTAAGTACAGATTGAATCTGGATAGCAACTTCAACCGGAGATTCCTGAGGCTGCAAGAATCCGGTGAAGACGTGTAACCCCTCGATGGAAAGGACTTTTCATGGGTTACAACTTTCATATTCAGCCCACAACCCAGACTTGAATATATCCTATTTGAATTTGGCTTCAAAAACCGCTGCGCACAGGACACAATTTCTGCATGCAAGATTTATCGGATGTCATTTTCGTCCAGGCTTTCCTGTGGCTACATACCTCGCCCGAAGTCGTGCAACCATTCGTTGGAAAGGTATTTTCAAGGGCTTCAACTTTCGTGTTTAGCTAAAAGCCCGGATCTGGCAATATCACACCTAAAAATGGCCACGAAGTTCGTTGCGTGCAGAATACATATTCTGCACGCATCTTAAGGCGGAATGAGCGGCATCGGTTCATCTTCCTCCTCAAGGCGATCTTCCCAAATCATTCCAGAAAACCTCCTCCCTTATTCAACCTCAAGAGGCCAATACCCTTCACGAAACCATCCCCTATCATCTCATAGAAGAAGGGAGTGGTTGAAGATATCTAAAACCTAGGACACAAGCCCTAGCATGGCCTTTCCTAGAAAACTCCTCCTCTCCATCAAGACTCTCTTGAGTCGATGTCTCGCGTAGGAAAATAACTATAGATCTAGCACCAAGGGAGAGGGTAGGAAACTCACATCATTTCCAGCTGTACCACCATTTTCGGCCATGGATCTCGTAATTCTCCTTGGCGGCATCTTCTCCTTCGCGACGTTGGCGGATTTTCCCTCCCTAGAACTTGCTCCAGCAACTTCTCTCTCTCAATCAGGAATTTATCTCAGTGAAAATGGCTAGAAATAAGAGTCCAAATGGCTAGGGTTTTCACAGTCCATATATATAACAAGAGCGGAGCGTTACCGGCGGTTATAATGTCAAATCAATTCACCGACACGGGCGAAGCAATACAGACGGTTACAATGACGATTCAATACACGTCATGACGGAACACGCCCTGGTCATGCCCATGTTCACGCCCGTGACACCGGGCGTGACGCCTATCGTCGATCGAAATTCGTCGAACTCAACTAAAATCGTTGAATGGAGAACACGCCCAGGTCACGCCCATGGTCACGCCCATGGTCACGCCTGTGACATAGGGCGTGTAACCCGCTCACTCGAGAACCAACGACCTACTCGAGTACCTTAAACACCTACTCGAGTATCTTAAGTCATGCCACTGGGTCACACCCGTGACCCAGGGCGTGTAACCCACTTTACTCGAGTACTTTGAAAACTACTCGAGTAACCTCGGCAGCTACTCGAGTATCTTAACTCACGCCCCTGGGTCACGCCCGTGACCCAGGGCGTGTAACCCACTTTACTCGAGTACTTTGAAAACTACTCTAGTAACCACGACAGCTACTCGAGTACCTTCAGTCACGCCCCTGGGTCACGCCCGTGACCCAGGGAGTGTAACCCACTTTACTCGAGTACTTTGAAAACTACTCGAGTAACCTCGGCAGCTACTCGAGTACCTTCAGTCACGCCCCTGGGTCACGCCCGTGACCCAGGGCATGTAACCTGCTCTGGACTAACTGCTCCAATTCACAAGTGCCGCCCTTTTTCCTCCACTTTCCTGAATTCAAGCCTGCCCTCCTGACTCAAAATTTGCACGGGGGGCCTAGCGCGAATCGGGACGTTACATTATGAGTGGCGTACACATACAATATTATGTATGTCATACTATATAATATTGTATGTAACAAAAAAAATAAAACGTGCTAATGGGCATCCATGTGATGATGGTTATACATCTCATACTACATAATCGTCACATGTCGCCACCTATGGTGGATCCATATACAAACACATATTATGCATCACATACGACATAATATGCTATGTATACTACTTATCATGGTATGAGTGTAGTGTTCATACTTCCATCAAGATCTACTGATGGCATATCGGTGTGTGTATGAAATGAAATGATATGATTAGAGTTTTGCTTAAGGAAAAGTTGTTCGACTGGCTTGCAAACCAACCAACCCTCTTGCAAAACCTCCTTCTTATACCAACTGTCATAACCCGCATTTCCTCGGTATTAAAGTACTATCAGTGTGCGAGAAAATACATGATCGTGATGCCACACCGTGTAGGGGACAACTGCAGATGTTCAGGCAACACTATCCTTTCATTTACCTTAATGGAAGAGACTTATATTTTAAGTTTAAAAACACATTTAAGTTCTTGAGTTTACTAACCGTGTCCCTCGGTCGGGTGGATCACTAGTCCATAAGTGAGAAAATATATAAGTTTACACAGCAGAAAATACTAAGTTTATTTCATTTGTTATCTTATATGAGAATGTATACCTAGCAAATAATGCAATGAGGATGGCTTCTAAATTTAGTATAAGTAACTAAAAGTGGTTTTTATAATGCTTAAAAGTAGTATGTTTTATGGTTTTAAAAAAATCATGTCATGCCAACATTTCAAAATGCAGATTTGTATATTTAAAAGTAACTACATGCATCCTAACATAAAACCTTCCCAGAGAGCAAGTGAGAAAACTTTAAATTGTTAATAGCAGTAAAAGTATCAAGTAATCTAATACAAAAAATCTAAGACTATGGGCGTCAACAACTGACACGAACCCATAGATAAACTGTCATGTCTAGCAAAACAACTACCTCAACACTCTGAGGTGGAAACAAACGGCCGCAACAACTCGCAGCACCAGAAGCACAACTCTGGTAGCTAAACCTTCTACTGCTCTGGACCAGAGGAATTTAAAAGAAGAACACCTCAGAACAAGTTACAAGTGGTGTAGAAAGTAAAGGTAAACCAAACAAACCTCAAGGTGAATGAAAACCAACAAGACGTCAGCAACAAAAGGTCAATAGCAAAGCAACAGAAACAAAACAATAAATTTAGCTAAGCAAGAAAGGCTAATCACAATAACTGGACAGAATAGAGTGTCAAATATCAAAAGTTCATATATTCATCTTTCTGTATCATTCATGTTATTCATCATTTTAAATGAAACTAATCAGCTCAACAGAAAAGAATACTATGCCGGGAAAAAAGGTCCACAACGCGCACAAACCCAGCCAAAAGGCACCATGCCGAGGGAGAAACCCCAGCGTGCACAAACCAACATCTAAGGTAATGTGTCGGGGATGATGATCCACAACGCGCACAGACTCAGCCATAAGGCACTGTGCCGAGGGAGAAACCCCAACGCGCACAGGCCATCAGATTTTTCTTTAGTTATATATTTATCTACGCAGAGTTCTTTTATTCAACATAGAGTAATGGTCAACAGATTATAAATCGACTCTTAATGAAACCGACACATCAAAAGGACACTTTTCAACTAGGACTTACCCGACGAGATTTCAAAGAGGGTCAACAAATGACTTGGACTACATAAGGACATTGCAAGGGTTAAGCAAGGTGAAGTACGATCAAAACAACGGGACGCATAATGTGTCGCAACGATCAAAATGACTTGGTAGTTAAAGTGACACGACAACTACATTTGTTTACCAAATGTATGGGATAAAATTTGGGAGAGATGGTCCTAGGAAATTTAAACATGTCAAATCTTAAGAAATATGGCTAAAATTTGGAAGAAAAGAGCAAGAGGGAGAGTAAGAACACCACTTGTCTTTGTTTATACTCCAATCGGTCCTCCAAATTACTCCACGTCACGGATTTACCTAAACGAAGGCGCGAGGAAGCGGAATCTACAATGATTTGGCCAAAAGAGAGGTTAGGGCCGAAAACCCTAACAAAAAACTTCCACAAAACAAGAAATACTTACCACGATCGTGAAGATCTCGGCGAGAGCTTTCTGGATCTACGCTCAGTTTGCGATTACGAGCACCATAGCTCCGTCGGCGGCGATCTGAAGCTTCATGAACTAAGAACTCTCGTCGTCATACTCGCTCTCTGGTTCAATCTAGACTTAAGGAAGAAGATGAAGTTGAATAGAAGAACATGGAGGGGACCGGTTTTATTTATTTTCTTAGGGTAGACTTTGGTTAGAAATAATATTACTAACCCCTAATCTAACCCTTAGCTATTACCTATAACATAATATATCTTTTAAGTATGTGCATATATATATATATATATATATATATATATATCTTTGTCTTAACAGGAAAGAGGCGGACTACGGGCAATTTAGGAGCGGGCATGTGGAAAATGAAAATAGGGGCTTAAGATGGCTTTGAATCGAAATATGATCAACACGGAAGTTGTAGATCTCGTCAAGACGAACAAAATCCATGTTAACCATTATTTTATGTGATGCCATTTTGACCCTCAAAAAGCCACCCAAAGGTAGACTGAAACGGATTTCTCGAGAACGGCCGGGATTTCTCGAGAACAAACTTCGGGATTACTCGGGAAGGGCCTAGAGTTCTCGAGAATAAACTAAGGATTTATCGGGAAGGGCTGCAAATTTCTTGAGAACAAACTCCAGGATTACTCGGTTAGGGCCTAGAGTTCTCGAGCACAGGCTCAGGATTTATCGGGAAGGGCTGCAGATTTCTCGAGATGAACGTATAACTTCCCGAGAACAAAATTGGACAAACAGTGCCCTTTTGTCCTCATGAATAGTGGATTTTGTAAATTCATCCAAAAATTAAACTATAGAAATGAATAGGAAATGGTATTTTTGAATAGTGTTTAATAATAATGATTATAGAAATTATAATAATAGACTAAATTATCGTACTAATTACAAAGGGCTAAACGTGTAAGACCCCAACCTCCCCCCTTACCAAGGAGGGCTACCGGGCCTTATGCCCAGAACTGCCGTCTTACGGTGCCACTAACGCAGGGGTTAGTCGACACCACAATACGCCGATCCTGCCGGCTATTACGATCATTTAACATGTAGGCCAGTATGAGAAGAAGAAGTAAAACAGTACATTAATCCACTAGTCCACAAGTCACATAGTACAAATCATATATATGAAATGAAAAGTACATCAGCATAGTCCACAAAAGAGTACAAAAAGAAAGAGTAATAAGGGCTTATGCCCAGTACATCCAATCCACTCTCTCTCTGAAAATAAAAGCGGAAGCTACACTAGTACATCAGAACTCGTCCTACCTGAGGACGCACAGTAGCGGTAGTAGCCTGTTGAAGCGGTATCTGCTCCTCAAGTCCTGCCTCCTCGACGTGCTGGTGCTCCATCTCCACGGGCTCCTAAAAATAGTATGGTCACCGACCATTAGTCAAAAAAGACAAAGTCGTTTCCTCCGCACCTCGCCCCGCAGCTCCTAGGCACCGAGCGGGAGGACGAAGCGGAGGAAAACAAGGGGTAGCAAAAGTGGAAGCAGGTGACAGAAACTAACTAGCAGTTGTGATAAGTTTTATTGTTCTATTCTATCAGTTCTATATATGGTACAAGAAGGTGAATAGTAGTACAGTAAATGAAGTAAAGAACAGCAGTAAGAGCATGTAAATAAACTATTCTACCACTATACTACCATCATAAAAGTACCCTAACTTATATAAATGCCCATATAAATATATAAGTTAGGATTTCTAGGAAATTTAACTTATCATATAAAAGAGCCCATACTAATTTATATGATAAGTATCTATGAAGCGTATGACCTAATATGAATGAATGTTATGATGCAATTTTATGCACAGGCAAGTGCAACTCACACACAACGACTCTGTGATCACAAACCTTTAGTTCCCAATTTTTGAGAGTTAGCATCACTCTCGGGTACGACCGTTGTGGCTACGGCAGCAGCGGAGCGGGCGTCTCCGCTTCTAGGCCGGTATGCACACTACCAAACCTTAGACCCCTCTCATACGCCTCTGTACATGTCCAAGATGCACTCTAGAGTCTCGCTTACGTACTTTTCTGACAACCCTTCAATCTTGTTGGGTCGGCTATGCGTTATCGGGGGTCGTCCTCCAGACCGTAGTGTAAAACAACCCACTGGCCCCTCTAGCCCTCACAACCCCCTGGTGCACCGTACTGCCATCGGTGTGACGAATGGCCAGTACCGCATGCCCCGTCACTAAATTTATGCACATGCAAGTATTTTATTCCGAGCCTTCCGCTCGCAGGACCAAACCCGTCCTGAAACCCTCAAACCCAATCCGGGTGAGAACGCACAATAGTGCCTTTATACAAATTCCCTCAAACCCTACACGGGTGAGTATATATCGTGAATCTCTCCAACCCTACACGGGTGAGAAGGTACAACAAATGTCTTAACCTATTAGACTACTCTTGTCTACGGGTTATTATACTTAGTGATTTAAGGTTAATCCCAGGACTGCCCAGGGTATACCCGGTGAAGGGCTCTCGGGGGCACTAGGAACTACGATGGGATTACGCCCAAAGTTCCCTTTCGTAATGATATTTACTTTAGTTGATGACTACCCATGTTTCACCCCAGCTCTCATTGTTGCTCTGGAACAATCCTAGTGACTTAAGATATTACCGGGAAACCGACGGTCTTCCGTCGACCTCCACTCTGGTTGCTACCTAAAGACTTGCACTTTTAATCCCGTCACTAAGACAATACTACCCACCAGGGATTATTCATATTGCACTCCCTTATTTCTTCCGATAATCACTCTTCTGGTAATCCCCTAAAGTATACCCTATTTATGTTATATGCAGACCATGTCCTATTATTACCCCAAAAATGGGATCTTCCAATCCTTAGGGCCTCTTGCCCCTAAATATTTATCCTATGGTGGTATGGGCTAATGGAACTATCGTATGGGTTCTCATAATTTTCCTTGGCCAATTAATCCCTTAATTAAATCTTTTAAATTAATTCATAGGTCACTTTATACATGAAGTAGTATGATTTAAAATCCACTGACCTAGGTAATTTTTCCTGAGAAGTATAATGATAAAATATTTCTGTCTTCAGGGTTTCACAATTTTCATTTGATTATTTATCCAATTCCTTATTTAATACCAAATCTACATAATTTCCATTTTCCAAATGAAGTACAAGGAATATGTAATCCAAAATTTCAGGAAAATTACAGAACATATAAAATATTAATTTATGACTATTGGCAGAGTTTCATCATCTTTTATAGTGTAATGGCCTAACAATTCTCATTCTTACATATTTACCAAAATGGCATTATATTAATTTTAAAACTATCCGTACACCCATAAATTCTGAAATAATTATGCAACACTAATAATACAATTTTACAACACTAGAAATATTTCCAAATTTTTCTTATGTGTATATCCATCAATTCAAGAATAAATGAAATAAGGGTAAAATGGGCATTTCAAGATATTTTACTCCAAAAGTTCTTCAAACAGAAAGATCAAATTTTCCTAAGTCAAATATCACCTTATTTTCAACTTGGCAAAGTTTGAAGATTTTTACTTGAGGAAAACCTATTTTTCAAATTTATTTTCAAAAGGAGCTATATTTTTAAAAATTCCAATTAATGGGATTTTTGATCCCAAAAATCCCATAATTACTCTGAGGGGTGAACTTTACCCTAATGAACCACTGAAATCAAATCCATGATTTTGGAATGCCTCCATTAGGCTGAATGCACAATATTTAAATTATTGTTATTGGCACACCAATGCAATATATGAACCAACACATGCAAGTGGATTTTCCAACATGCAGTGATCCAAATGTGCTGAAGTTTTTATCATGCACCAATGATGTCTCCAAGGACCTACCACCAAGATTTGGGGCCATGAGGAGTCATATAACTCCAATTATTTCATTTATTTACATTTTGATATTATGACCAAAACTATAGAAAATGTGTTTAAAACATTCCCCCTTTTGGGCAGGGGCTAGGTATGCCCTAATCATGCATGTACCCAAATTTGGGGACATGGTGATTTCTGGTTTGACTTGGGCATCCAAATGAATTTCTGCCCTTGTCTAGGACCAGTCCTAGGATAAATGTCATACAGGCCAGAATACTAGACCAAAGTTAATGATTAAGATGTCAAATTAACGCTAACAGGTAAGGCTACATTTTTCATTCAGGGATCAGTTTCTGGAAATGCCTCTAAGAGGCCTAAACATGACATGCAAGGTCACTGTATTTATGTGACACAATTATACTATTCATCACATTAAAATTAAATCATATTAATATCTGCACGAATCCTAAAGCGAAAATGGACGGAATCCGTTTATCTTCTCCACCCATCCGACGGCTGAGATCGAGCCGACCTGGGCATCTTTACTTGCTTTTTCCGGCCAGCTGATGCGGCGCCACCCCCGGCCAACGGTGCCATCACCTTCACGGTGGTGGTGGCTATCGTTTCCCGGTGATGGGGCAGCGGGAGACGGCGGCGACGGCGAACCCGAGCGGTTTCTAAAGCTTGGAAAATCACACTTTTCTCCCATGGCATCGGGCTCAGTTGAGCCTGATATCTCACCTAATCGATCTAGGATCCTAGTACGGGTAGAGGTGAGGTGAAACGAACCTGGATTGGGGCTTGGCTGCGGGTAAGGCGGCGGTTTTCCATGGTGGTGGTGCACCGGCGAGCTCCACCCCGAATACTTGATTCTCCACCGATTTCCATGTTCCAGCACTCGATTTCAATTCCTTCCCTTACTCTGAAGCTGATGGAGGGGTTAATTGGGGCTGAGGTGGTGTATATGGGGAGATACAACCAAGGTGAGCTCGGGCTCAGCCTTGGTTGCTCCGCCCCTGCTTGCCAAGTGGCACACAACCCCCAATTTCTTCTGGAATGAAGTGAGGAGGTTGGCCAGTTGGTGTTGGGCAGAGGATTTCAGCTAAAGGGGTGGCCATGTGGCCACCATTCCCCTTCATCCCCATTTCTCTCCCCTCTTTCTCTCAAAATCCCATTTCTACCCCTTTACATGCATTCTCTCTTCTGATTTAGAGGGGTAGGGCTGATCTTGTTCACTTGGGCTGGCCATGGGCCAAATTTGGTGGGCTTGGTCCAAAGGAGGGTGGCTTGGTCTTCATTTCCCTCTTTTAGGTCAAATAGTTGACTTGTTGACTTGGAGAGTTGACTTAGTCAACATGGTGGGTGGGCGGACCCTACTTGGTGGTAATGGGTCTAGTGGCACCATCCAACTTGGGTTGGGTCAAGGGGGTGCCCTACCTAGGCTAATTGGCTTATGAGTGTGGGTTTGACCAAATTAGGCCCAAGGTTGACTTTGGTCAACTGGGGTCAAAATGTTGACCTAATGGCATGCCCTAGGGTGCACTTAGATTGTTTTTAGGGTTAGGGCAATGTGGTGGGGTCATGGTGTGGTTTGGGTCCCTATTTAGGCTAGTTTGACCTAGTTGACTTGGTCCTATAGTGGGCCCGATATGGCTACAACCCACTACCTAGGGTCCAACCTAGCTAAAACCCTTGACACCCATCCCATGCCTAACCCAATCTAAGTGGAAGGGGCCTAGAAGTAACATGGGATGTTACAAATTCCAAAAACCAAGAAAAATAATTTCGTCCTCGAAGTTTAAGTTCGGGTTTACGGGGTTTATTTGCAAGATTTATAAGAAATTTTTAACGTGTAAACTAAAATATACCTGAGGTGAACAGCTCCGGGTGTCGCTCCAGCATTAGATCCCTCAGCTCCCAGGTGTGCTCCTCCCGTCCATGGTTGGACCACAACAGCTTCACAAGAGGGACCTTCTTCTTCCGCAACACTCGGATGGCTGTATCGTCAATCCGGATCAGCTCCAATCTAACTGATCTGTCAGGCTCTATCGGTCCGGCTGTAGTAGTAATGTGCTGCTCCGGCCGAAGGAGAGCTCTTCGCAAGGAAGTGATATGGAAGACGTCATGCAATGCACCCAACTCCGGTGGCAGCTGCAGTTTGTAAGCTAAGGTGCTGATCCGCTCCAGGATCAAGTATGGCCCCATGTATCGTTGACTGAGCTTCTTGTGCCTCCGTACCCGAGAGACACCGTGTACTGGACGTATCTTCAAGAAAACTCTGTCTCCAACCTGTAACTCCACCTTCCGGTGCCGAGCATCATAATACTTTGTCTGCCTGCTCTGGGCCTCTAGTAGCCGATCTCTGATCAAACGAATCTGAACCTCAGTATCCTCTATATAATCTGATCCGAGAGCCCTGGTATCCACATCCTGAACCCATGATAGCGGTGTCCGGCACTTCATCCCATAAAGTGCCTCATATGGAGCCATCCTGATGCTAGTCTGGTGGTTGTTATTGTACGAGAACTCAATCAGTGGCAGCAGCCTCTCCCAAGGCTTCCCCGTATCCAATATGCATAGTCTGAGTAGGTCCTCCATAGTCTGGATGGTCCGCTCGGTCTGTCCGTCGGTCTGCGGGTGGAATGCGGTACTAAAAGTGAGCCGAGAGTCCAAGTAAGCATGCACGACCCTCCACTCGCTCGAAGTGAACCGACCATCACAGTCCAAAATGATCGTCCTGGGAATGCCATGATATCTGACGAACTGCTCCACAAATAATCTCACCAGAACTGCAACTGGGGCATCCTTCCGAACTGGAATAAAGCGCGCTACCTTGGTCAGTCTGTCTACTATGACCCATATAGAATCATGCCCAGAGTGGGAGCGAGGTAGTCCGTGCACAAAATCCATACCAATGTCCTTGAACTTTGTTGGGTACATTGGTCAAATGTACCTGATTTGAAGAAGCATCACCCAACTCAATGATATACATCATAATGTATTTGATGTATGTTTGAGTTACTTGTGCAGGTTAAGAAATCACTGGACTGAAGCAAAAAGTTTCTAAGTCCATGTGTCGACACCCAGAGGGAAAGTGTCGACACTTAAGAAAGCTTGTGTGGACACCCAGACAAGTAGTGTCGACACTTGGAGTCATTGTGTCGACACCTGGGATGCAGAGTCGACACCAGACAGAAAGTGTCGACACTTGGAGCTGTGTCGACACTCAGTGAAGAAAAGTGCAGACAGAAAGTGTCGACACAAGGAGGTGTGTCGACACCCAGTGAAGCTGTGTCGACACTCAGCAAAAGTCTGCAGAGTCTAAGTACAAGTGTCGACACTCAACACAATGTGTCGACACTATGCAGAAGAGTCAGCACTTGAAGTAAGTGTCGACACCCAGCACAATGTGTCGACACTCAATAGAACAGTCAACATTTGAAGTATGTGTCGACACCCAGAACAATGTGTCGACACACAGCTGAAGACTCAACACTGGAAGAAAGTGTCGACACATGGAGCTGTGTCGACACTTAGCAAAGAACAGAAAGAACAACAAATTATTCTAAGTACAAGTGTCGACACTACGGGAATGTGTCGACACTCAGCTGAAGTCTCAACAACAAGAAGGTGTGTCGACACAAGGAGCTGTGTCGACACTCAGCAAGAATCAACATAGAAGACTATGTGTCGACACCAAGAAGTAGTGTCGACACTTAACAGATTCAACACAAGAAGATGTGTCGACACAAAGGAGATGTGTCGACACATAGAAGAATTCAGCAAAAGCTAGAAGAACAAGTACTTGTGTCGACACTCAATTTCAGTGTCGACACATGAAGAAGAATCTGTGTCGAGACATACAAGGATATGTGTCGACACCTTGTAGACTTGTGTCGACACTTACAAAGCATGTGTCGACACTTGGTCTATAAGTGTCGACACTTAAAGACAGAAAGTCTCGACACTCTTAGACAGTTAGAGAATTTCAAGAAATGACTGGATGATTTGACAGCTGCCGTTCCAGCCGGTCTACAGCACCTGTCAGAGATATCAGAAGTCAGTTATGGACCGGTCCAGCCGGTTACCATGAAGAAAGCCTATAAATAGGCACCTACAGTTTACAGAAACTGTTGTTCTGAGTTGTTGAAAGTTGTTCAAAGTTGTTGAAAGTGATTAAGAGTTGTTGAAGTAATTATTGAAGTAATACAAATAGTATCAACACAAGAAGATCTAGCAGTTCAACTGCAGATCTAAGAAGTTGGAGAGAGAGGGCTCCATCCAAGAAATCAGCCTCTAGAACTAGGCTGAGAAGAAGGATTCAGATTCAATTCTGGATCTTAAGTGGCAGAGGTCAAGGAACAACTGCAGAGGATTTAGTCTTATTCAGTTCTACTCAAGAAGCTTTGAAGAAAGCTAAGTCAGGGTGAATCCAGCTGAGTTCTTCCAAGAACTCATCAAGAAACTCTCAACTCCCCTCTTTTTTTTCTGAGTTGTAGAGTTAATTTCTGTAATACATTTTTAACTTGTAGGATCCATTGGATCTGAGTGATTTGTAAGCCTATATTTATAAAGGCCGAGGGTAGGGCTTGTTAGCCTGAGTGTAGGAGATAGAGATCTCTGAGTGTAGGCCTTGTTGGCTGAGTGTAGGCCTTGGTTGGCTGAGTGTAGGCCTTGATTGGCTGAGTGTAGGCTTTGGGAAAAAGCTGAGTTGTAAGGCTTTGGGCCTGAGGTGTAGGAACCAATTTGGGTTCTGAGACAGTGGAGAAGTTTGGCCGAATCTAGTACACTGCTAGATAGGTGAAGGGGCAAAGTGGATGTACCCATATCTTGGGGAACCACTATAAAACATTGTGTGATGTGCTGTGATTGTGCTGTGGATTAGCTGTGTATGTTTTGTTATTGCTGTTTGCTGTGCAAAAGTAGTTAGAAATCTGTGATATAACTGTTTGGCTGCCAACAAAGTTAGAAAAGGATTAGGTCACCTATTCACCCCCCCTCTAGGTGTTTAGGTACCATATCTTTCAAGTGGTATCAGAGCCAGGTTCCTCAAAACAAGGACTAACAGTCTGAGGAGATCCTGTTTGGCAGATTTAGTGTTGGCAAAACACAGATTCAAGAAATTCAAGAAAATCAAGAAACATGGGTTCCTATGAGAATCACAAGGAATTGGGTTACATGAAATTACCCATATGCAGGAAGGAGATCTTTGGGATCTGGAAAGAAAGGGTAAGGCTATTTATGGAAGCCTCTGACCCTAGAATCTACATCACAGTTAAGGAAGGGCCTTATGTGCCAATGAAGATTTCAGTTTTGGATGCAAATCAGAGAACTCCAAAGGATTTCTCTGAGATGACTAAGGATGAAATTGTCCTGGCCACCATGGACAAGAGGGCACATAATATAATAGTGAGTGTCATTGATGATGCAACTTTTCAGAACTTAATTCACTGTAAAACAGCAAAAGAGATGTGGGATACTCTCATTGTCTATATGGAAGGTTCTGAAGAAGTTAGGCATGATAGGAAGTCCTTGCTAAATCAGGAGTATGAAAGCTTTAGGCAAGGAAAGGGTGATAGCATCACTGAGTGCTATAAGAAATTTTACAGAATAGTTAATGAACTCATGTCTTATGGAAGAGAGTTCAGTAACTATGAACTAAATGACAAGTTCCTAAGGTCCCTAACCAAAGATTGGGACACCAAGATCTGTGCCATAAAAGAAATGGCTAAGTTGGGGGAAATTCCTCCTCCCACAATGTTTGGCAAGTTATTGTCTTATGAAATGCAGTTAACAGTGAGAAAAGAGGAGGAGAAATCAACAAGGACTGAGCATAAGGAAAGAACTGTTGCTTTCAAAACAGAAGTTCCCAGAAAGTGCAGAAACAAGTCTTCAACTACACCTCCAGAGGTAGTTGAATCAGAGTCTGATGAGTCTGTCAGCATAAAGTCTAAGAGCAGTGAAAGTGATGAAGACTTTGCTGCTTTCACTAGACACTTTCAGAAGTTTTTGAAAAAGAAACAGTGGAGGTCAAGGCCTTCTACATCACAAGGAAAGGAAGACTCTTATCAGAAAAAGAGGTCTTCAAAGAATGACAAGAAAAGTACAAAATCAAGCAAAGCAACTGGTTCAAAGATTGTTTGCTATTGCTGCAAGAGACAGGGCCATGTTATTGCAGATTGTCCAGAGAAGAGAAAGGAATCTGGTGACAGGAAAAAGACTCACTTCAAAGGGAAGAAAGAAAAGTCTTTTGTTGCTAAGAAGGAGAAGACTCTATAAGATATCTCTTCTTCAGAAACTGAGTCTGAGGCTGAAGCCTACATAGGGCTGTTTGCTGAAGAAGAAGAGGAAGAATTCATGCAGATCTTGGAGTCTATTTATGAACAAGAAGACAGTCAATGCCAAGGACTAATGGCTTTAACAGAAAGTGCCAAAATCCTGGAGCAGCCAGGACCCAGTCAGGTACAAGGTTCATGTTCAAGTTCAGTTTCTTGTTCTAGTTCAGATTCAGATTCTTCTTCATCAAGTGATGAGAATGTATCTGAGTCTGAGGAAGATATTCATCAGCTTATAGATGAATATAAGGTACTGTTGCAAGCCTACAAGAAAAGCAAGTCCCTTGCCAAAAGTCAGGCAAAGGAAATTGCTGATCTTAAAGCTACTGCAACAGATTTTGAGAAGCAATTTGATCAAAAACTGAATGAGGTAGCCAGGCTGAAACACATTACAGTGATTCAGATGGGAACTATCACTTTTAAGAATGATCAAATTAAGTGTCTGGAGAACAATCTTCAGAAGGAGAAGGACTTGGTTGCTAGGTTTTCTAAACCTAAGTCAGTGTTACCCATAATTGATGAATTTGTTCATCACAAGGGTAAAGCTGGACTGGGCTTTATTAGACCTGCAGGGACTGAGCAGTCCAAGTATAAGTCTAAGGGCAAAGCCCCAACATTCAACAAGCCTGCTGTAGTCAAGACAGTCAAGACAGTACCTAAGCAAAGGTACAATAAGTTTGAATGCTGGTGCTGTGACAAAGTTGGCCATTTTGCAGTGGACTGTTGGCACAATGTGAGTGCCAAAGTGAGTTCAAAACTACCTGTTGGAATGCCAGTAGGTAGGTTTGTCAAATTGCAAACTAACAATCACCAAGGACCCAAGAATACTTTGGGTTCTAAGGTTCATTAATTTGTTTTGCAGGTGAGTCCAAGTGGCCATACCCCTACATGGTACTTGGACAGTGGATGTTCCAGACATATGACTGGAACTAGGGGACTACTGAAGGACTACATTCCAATCAAAAATGGTCCTAAAGTGACCTTTGGTGGTTCTGAAAAAGGAGTCATCAAAGGGTTTGGTAACATTTCTTCAAACTTAGTTACCATTACTCAAGTGGTTTATGTTAAAGGGTTGAAACACAACCTAATAAGTATAAGTCAATTAAGTGATGTAGGGTATGACATCTCATTTGTTAAAAATGGTTGTCATATCAAGAGGTCAAGTGATCAAGAGATCATTTTGACAGGATATAGGAAGAGGAATGTCTACTGCCTAGACATTATGATTGAGAACAATGGTTCTCCAGTTTGTCTTGTAGCTGATGAGACAGTCTCTCATTGTGTCAAATGGCACAAGAGGCTAGCCCATCTTAACTACAAGACAATTAGCAAACTCTTTAGTAAAGAGTTAGTGAGGAATGGTCCTCAAGTTAAGTGTGTTAAAGATGACATTTGCTCAGCTTGTCAAAAGGGCAAGCAGACTAAATCCACCTTTAGAAGCATAGATAACAAAGATGCTGTGAGATGTTTGTACCTCTTGCATTTGGATCTCTTTGGTCCAATGCTAGTTCACAGCTTAGGTAGGAAGGTCTATACCCTTGTAGTTGTAGATGACTACTCAAGGTTTTCCTGGGTGTTCTTCTTAAGACAGAAATCTGAAACACCTAGTGTCTTCTACAGCTTTGTCAAGCAAATTCAGAATGAACTAAATAGTACTGTGGTCAAAATTAGAAGTGACCATGGTACTGAGTTTCAGTCTGAAAGCATGACAAAACTATGTGAAGACTTTGGGATATTTCAAGAATTCTCTTCACCTAGAACACCTCAGCAAAATGGCATTGCTGAGAGGAAAAATAGAATCTTGATAGAGGCTGGTAGAACCCTATTAAGTGATACATCACTGCTAGAGTATTTCTGGGCTGAAGCAGTTAACACTGCATGCCATGTTATAAATAGGGCTACCATCACTAAAAGGCTTAACAAGACCCCCTATGAAGTAGTGAAAGGCAGGAAACCAAATCTATCCTATTTTAGGATCTTTGGTTGTAAATGCTTCATACTTAACAATGGGAAGTCTTACTTAACTAAGTTTGCTGCCAAGTCCCAAGAGGGAATTTTTGTTGGGTACAGCAATAATAGTAAGGCTTATAGAGTCTACAACTTGACTACACAAGTTGTAGAAGAATCAGTGCATGTAGTTTTGATGATACTAAACTTATTAATAATGAGTTGTCTAGCAATGTATGCAGCCCCACAGGTTTGACAAAGAAAATGGACAAGCTTACTATAGAAGAAGTGCCTGCTACAAGACAGCAAGGAGAGGAGAGTAGCTGTTGTCCAGGGGGAGAACTACATGTGCCAGTTGCTGAAGAAATACAAGGAGTACAGCAAGATGCAGATGATGAAGTGGTTCAACCAGAAGTTAGGATGCCTCCAGCTCACAGGCATCTTAGATATCATCCAGTAGAGCTGATTATTGGAGATCCAAGACAAGGAGTTCAAACAAGGAGCAGAAATCAGAATGCTGCAATCTATTCCAGTTTTCTGTCTCAAATTGAACCTAAGAAATTTGAAGAAGCAATACAAGATCCACAATGGACTGAAGCAATGCAAGAAGAGCTTAATCAGTTCAAGAGGTGCAAGGTCTGGGAATTGGTTCCTAAACCTAAATACCACAATGTAATAGGAGTTAAGTGGATCTACAGGAATAAGATGGATGAACAAGGTATCATCATTAAGAATAATGCTAGACTGGTTGCTAAAGGATATAGGCAAGAAGAAGGTATTGATTTTGATCAAACCTTTGCTCCAGTAGCCAGACTGGAAGCCATAAGAATATTCTTAGCCTATGCAACCTATCAAGGATTCAAGGTATACCAAATGGATGTCAAGTCAGCATTCCTAAATGGTAATTTGAAAGAAGAAGTCTATGTGGAGCAGCCTTCAGGTTTTGTTGATCCAACTCTACCTCATTATGTCTATAGACTTAGGAAAGCTTTATATGGGTTAAAGCAAGCTCCTAGAGCTTGGTATGAAACCCTATCTAGTTTCCTCATTGAGAACAAGTTCTCAAGGGGGAAAATAGATAAGACTCTATTCCTTAGGGAATCTAGAGGCAAAGTCATACTAGTCCAAATATATGTAGATGACATTATATTTGGGTCTACTGAAAGCAGCCTTTGCAAAAAGTTTGCAAAACTTATGCAAGGTCAGTTTGAGATGAGTAGTATGGGAGAGCTGAAGTTTTTCTTGGGTCTCCAAGTTAAACAGACTGAGAGTGGTTTGTCCATTTGTCAGTCAAAGTTCACCCTAGAACTCATAAGGAAGTATGGTATGGATTCATCCAGTACCATGAAGACTCCTATGGGGTCAAGTATGTCTCTTAGCAAGGATGATGCAGGGAAACCTGTAGATGAAACCTTGTATAGAGGGATAGTTGGCTCCCTATTATACTTGACTGCTAGTAGACCAGACATCATGTATGCTACATGTGTTTGTGCAAGGTATCAAGCCTGCCCTAAAGAGTCTCACTTGACTGCAGTCAAGAGAATTTTGAGATATCTAAAGGGCACTCCCTATCTAGGCCTCTGGTACCCTAGGAATGGAGATTTTGATCTAACAGGTTATTCAGATGCAGACTTTGCAGGATTCAAAGAGGATAGAAAGAGCACTACTGGGACCTGTCAATTCCTAGGTGGGAGACTAATTTCATGGAGTAGCAAGAAGCAAACCAGTGTGGCTATCTCCACAGCTGAGTCAAAGTATGTGTCTGCAAGAAGTTGATGTGCTCAACTTCTGTGGATTCAACATTAGCTAGAGGACTATGGATTTCAGGTAAGTAGAACTCCACTTTACTGTGATTCTACAAGTGCTATTTCAATAACTAATAACCCTGTATCTCATAGTAGAACAAAACATATTGAGATTAAATATCACTTTCTTAGAGAACATGTAGAAAGAGAAGATATTTCACTTGAATATGTTAAAACTGATAATCAGATAGCTGACATGTTTACTAAGCCCCTAGAAGAAGCTAAGTTCAATAGATTCAAAATTGAAGTAGGAATGATAAACTTAGACTAAGTTTACAGAATAGAAAATTGGATAAGTAAAAAGGTGTCGACACATAGACAAGTCTATGTCGACACAGAAGAGAGGTGTCGACACTTCAGGAGAAAGGTGTCGACACATCTAGGAATGTGGTGTCGACACTTCAGAATGTTAGTGTCGACACATGTCAACTAGGTGTCGACACATCCAATATGGTGTCGACACTTAAGTTTTACTCAGAATTTTTCTAAGTAAAGTCTCGACAATGTGTCGAGTTATGTTGTGTCGACACATAACAAAGTGTCGACACATAATATCTGTTGACTAAACTTGTGTCGACACATATGTGTCGAGACATTATAAGTCAGTGTCGACACTTATTGCCAGTGTCGACACATTTTAAGCTAGCTGTCCCGCCTGTTCATCTTCAAAATCAGAAAGGTATAAATAGGGTTCTGTCTTTGATTGTCGACACGCTTTCAAAGTTTCGAGACCAAAACTCCTGTGTCGACACCTCTCTTTTCTAAAGACTAATTCTCCAAACCCTAATGGCTCCTAAGCTTGAGGAGAACGTTAACGAGGGCTATGAGCTAGTGTGAGGCGCATTCGACGATGCAGATGCAGAAATTCAGGCGGTCGTAACCCTAGCCACCAATTCTGGACTAGAATACTTGGTTTCAGAACCAATAAAGATTTGGAAAAAGGAAGTTCTTGAATTCCTTAATGGAGTTGCAGTCGATGAATCTGGATTCAGAATCAAATCCAGAGTTCATGGGACTAAGGTCAAGATTTCACCAAGGAGTCTGAGGAAGGTACTCCAGCTACCTAAAATATAAGATGAAGAAGAAGTAACTGTATCCAAGACCAGGGAAGCTCTTACCTGGTGTGGTCTTGATCCTAAGATGAAGATAGGATCTGTATTCAACAGGAAAGGCATGAATAACCAAGGAAAGTTCATGTCTGAGATAGTAGGAAAAGTCTTACTCAGCAAGACTGGAGGGCATGACAGAGTGTCTGCCTCAATGTTTGAAATCATGACAAGAATAATCTTCACTCTGAAAACAGATTGGTCTCAAGTGGTGTATGAGAAAATCAAGGAGAGTCTGAAGAAGCCCAACCTGGGCAGAATACTTAGTCTCTACCTAGCTGGTACCATACCAGAGGTAATGAATACAACTGCAGGAAGTAAGATCAACCACATGAGAAAGATGGATCAAAGGATCTTTTCCAGATGGGACAGAGTATTGTCCAAGGAAATGCCAACTCCAGAGAAGCCAGTTACTAAGAAAGATTCTCCTCCAAGGAAGAAAAGGAAGACAGCTCCTGTGACACAGGAGTCCTCCAGCAGTTCAGGGAGTGAAGAACAAGTTGTTTTCACTCCTGATGATCAAGAGGAAGTGGCTGCAGAGAAGACCCCTGCTGCTCAAGATATAGCTGAGATCCAGGGGGAGCTGCCTCAAGCTAGCCCCATCCATAGGGATCACAGCCAGGGGGAGCTACCAGTTGTAGAGGAACCATCTACACTGGACAGTGAGCAAGCCACCACCATCATACAAGAGGTACTCACTGACCTAAAAACTTTAGAATATCTTATAGAAGATGTTGATTTGTCTGATGTTCCTCAGCAAACTCAGCTGCCTAGTCAAGAACCAGATGTTGTTATCCAAGACACATTTGTTGTACTAGAAGTGGTTCCTGATCAAGTAGTTGAAGAACCAAGAACTTCTCCAGCTTCTTCACCTCAAGAGTTTACAATGGAAGATCTATTCCTAAATCTAGATCAAGAAGATTTTGATATGGACAAGGATGCTGCTGCTGAAGATAAGAGTGCTGCTGCTGAGGGGGAGCACATGGAAGTTCTGGAAGAGCCTATTAGGCAAGAAACTGAAAAGGCAACTGCTGTGCAAGCTGACAAACCTCCAAGCCCTAAGGAAAGGGTTGAAATAGCCAGCACTTCAGAATCTGAAGAAGATGAGGCTGCAAAGGCTAAAAGGAAGAAATTATATGTTTTTAAAAGAAGAAGCCAGAGTTACAAGAAAGCTTTGCAATCCATTGCCCCACAGCCTATAGTCCAACAAGCTCCAACTGTTGACTATAGTGCTTTACTGATTGCACTGCAGATAAAAATGGATGAACAAAGAAAAGCCATAGAGGCTTATGTAGATGAAGGACAGAAGTCATTACAGTTTGATCTTGCTCAAGATATAAAGTCAATAAGGTTTGAGATGAACCAGAACAAGAAGGAGATGACTGACTGCTTCCACAAGGGTGGCAATGCAGTGGTGTATCTGGCTACACACCAAGAGAAGATCAAAGCACATGTAGATGATATAGCATTGAAGCAAGGATATGTACTGGAAAATCAGTTAAGGATGAATGACAATCTGACTGCATCACACAATGCTATAGTCACTGAATTGAAGAATAAGACTGCTGACCCTTCTACATCTGCTGCTGCAGTTAAGGCTGACTTTGATAAAGTATTTCAAGCTGAGATTACTGCTGTCAAGACTGCAATTCAAGCCTCTCAGAAAGCTATCTCTGAACAACTGCAAAAGCTAAAACCATTCTTTAAAGAGGGAATCAGATATTTGGACAGTCAAATAAGATTTCAAAAGGATGATGTCAGAGACCATATGGCTAGAGAAGTCATAAAGGGGGAGAGAGTATTAGTCAAAGCTAGCTCTGACCATGCCAAATGGATATCTAACTCCATCAGAGCTACACTGGGCTATCCTCCACTCTGTGATGATGATAATGTTGCTGAATCAGGGATTCAAACTGCATATCTTGGAGGTGAGCAACCAGAGGTAGCTCAAGTGATTTATCCACCTCCAGATTTTGAAATGATTCAAGCAGATGTCCAGACAATGTATACCCCAACTGAAGGGAAGCCTAATGTTATTCTGGATAAGGTTGTTCAACCTATTTCTGCAGCTATGCAAGAGGCATTAGAGAAAGAAGAAGAGGCAAGGTTGTCAAAGAAGAGGTTTAGGGAACAAGCAGAACAAAGGCCAGATTTTGAACAGTGGAGCCTTACCTCTAGGAATATAATTTTAACTGCCTGGAAAGCTGCCAAGGACAATGCTCATGAAAGGAACAAGTGGTTCTCTGAAGTAGAATGGAGGAAACATGAAATAAGACAGGAGGCCATTGTTCAATATAGAAGAAAGGCAAAGATGGGAAAGCTACCTCCTACTGCAGTGGAGCCTAGCAAGTACTTCCCCAAGCCATACCACTATTTTGAAAGGCAGAAAATCAAAGCAGAAGAGCTGAAGAAGAAGGACTTAAAAGGCAAGAAGCCTGCTGTTGCTGAAACTGCTGAAGCCACTGTCAAAGCTCAAGTCCAATCTGGCAAAGGCATTGTTATCAAAGAACCAGATAAGAAATAGATTAGGAATTGACTTGAAGATTGTTGTAATCTTTTGAATGAAAAACATTTTTGTAAACCATTGAAGATGTATTAAAAAAATGTTAGAACAATATATGATAAATATATTTCATGATTGTTCTGAGAATATGTCTATTTCTTGTTTGTTCTGCAATGTTGAATGTGTATACATGTGTGAAATATTACATGTTTATGTTTACCCTGCTGTTTATAATCTGCTTTACATCATTTTGTAATTTTAATTATGAATGGTGTATATCATTGACTAAGGGTTATGACTTCTCCAAATAGGGGGAGATTGTTGGGTACATTGGTCAAATGTACCTGATTTGAAGAAGCCTCACCCAACTCAATGATATACATCATAATGTATTTGATGTATGTTTGAGTTACTTGTGCAGGTTAAGAAATCACTGGACTGAAGCAAAAAGTTTCTTAGTCCATGGGTCGACACATAGAGGGAAAGTGTCGACACTTAAGAAAGCTTGTGTCGACACCCAGACAAGCAGTGTCGACACTTGGAGTCATTGTGTCGACACCTGGGATGCAGAGTCGACACCAGACAGAAAGTGTCGACACTTGGAGCTGTGTCGACACTCAGTGAAGAAAAGTGCAGACAGAAATGTCGACACAAGGAGGTGTGTCGACACCCAGTGAAGCTGTGTCGACACTCAGCAAAAGTCTGCAGAGTCTAAGTACAAGTGTCGACACTCAACACAATGTGTTGACACTATGCAGAAGAGTCAGCACTTGAAGTAAGTGTCGACACCCAGCACAATGTGTCGACACTCAATAGAAGAGTCAACATTTGAAGTATGTGTCGACACCCAGAACAATGTGTCGACACACAGCTGAAGACTCAACACTGGAAGAAAGTGTCGACACATGGAGCTGTGTCGACACTTAGCAAAGAACAGAAAGAACAACAAATTATTCTAAGTACAAGTGTCGACACTATGGGAATGTGTCGACACTCAGCTGAAGTCTCAACAACAAGAAGGTGTGTCGACACAAGGAGCTGTGTCGACACTCAGCAAGAATCAACATAGAAGACTATGTGTCGACACCAAGAAGTAGTGTCGACACTTAACAGATTCAACACAAGAAGATGTGTCGACACAAAGGAGATGTGTCGACACATAGAAGAATTCAGCAAAAGCTAGAAGAACAAGTACTTGTGTCGACACTCAATTTCAGTGTCGACACATGAAGAAGAATCTGTGTCGAGACATACAAGGATATGTGTCGACACCTTGTAGACTTGTGTCGACACTTACAAAGCATCTGTCGACACTTGGTCTATAAGTGTCGACACTTAAAGACAGAAAGTCTCGACACTCTCAGACAGTTAGAGAATTTCAAGAAATGACTGGATGATTTGACAGTTGCCGTTCCAGCCGGTCTACAGCACCTGTCAGAGATATCAGAAGTCAGTTATGGACTGGTCCAGCCGGTTACCATGAAGAAAGCCTATAAATAGGCACCTACAGTTTACAGAAACTGTTGTTCAGAGTTGTTGAAAGTTATTCAAAGTTGTTGAAAGTGATTAAGAGTTGTTGAAGTAATTATTGAAGTAATACAAAGAGTATCAACACAAGAAGATCTAGCAGTTCAACTGCAGATCTAAGAAGTTGGAGAGAGAGAGCTCCATCCAAGAAATCAGCCTCTAGAACTAGGCTGAGAAGAAGGATTCAGATTCAATTCTGGATCTTAAGTGGCAGAGGTCAAGGAACAACTGCAGAGGATTCAGTCTTATTCAGTTCTACTCAAGAAGCTTTGAAGAAAGCTAAGTCAGGGTGAATCCAGCTGAGTTCTTCCAAGAACTCATCAAGAAACTCTCAACTCCCCTCTTTTATTTCTGAGTTGTAGAGTTAATTTCTGTAATACATTTTTAACTTGTAGGATCCATTGGATCTGAGTGATTTGTAAGCCTATATTTATAAAGGCTGAGGGTAGGGCTTGTTAGCCTGAGTGTAGGAGATAGAGATCTCTGAGTGTAGGCCTTGTTGGCTGAGTGTAGGCCTCGGTTGGCTGAGTGTAGGCCTTGATTGACTGAGTGTAGGCTTTGGGAGAAAGCTGAGTTGTAAGGCTTTGGGCCTGAGGTGTAGGAACCAATTTGGGTTCTGAGACAGTGGAGAAGTTTGGCTGAATCTAGTACACTGCTAGATAGGCGAAGGGGGAAAGTGGATGTACCCATATCTTGGGAAACCACTATAAAACATTGTGTGCTGTGCTGTGATTGTGCTGTGGATTAGCTGTGTATGTTTTGTTATTGCTGTTTGCTGTGCAAAAGTAGTTAGAAATCTGTGATATAACTGTTTGGCTGCCAACAAAGTTAGAAAAGGATTAGGTCACCTATTCACCCCCCCCCCCCTCTAGGTGTTTAGGTACCATATCTTTCAAACTTCCACTATGGTACTGGCAGTGGCTGTAGCAAACCTCCTGGGCTCTTACATTTCGCCTTCACGCACTGACATGTCTCGCAGAATGTCACAAAGTGAGTGATCTCCCTCTTCATCCCAGGAAAATACATAGACCTCCGCAAATCTGCCTACATCTTGGTGATGCCGGGATGCACTGAAAATCTGGAGCAATGAGCCTCTCTGAGTATGTCCTCCCGGATACTGCCTCCTGCGGGTATGTAAATGCGTCCACAGAATCGAAGAAGATCATCCTGTGTCATGTAGTCCTCAATCTTGCCCCTTTCTAGGGTACTAAAAATTGGCTGTAATGCAGCATCCCGCCTCTGATGTGTTCGGATTCGCTCTCGTATGTCATCACTACTGATCACTGAGCTCAAATACTCACGATATACCACTAGTTCGGCCTCAGATACCATGGTGATGTACATGTCCTCCATCATCCGCAGGAGCTCTATGGACATCAATCGTGGCTCCGGTCCAGAAGTGTCGGGCCTCCTACTCAAGGCATCTGCTACAGTGTTCGCTTTCCCCGGATTGTAGTGGATCTTATAATCATAATCGTAGAGGAATTCCAGCCATCTCCTCTGTCGTAAGTTCAAGTCTTTCTGCGTATCGACATATTTAAGATTCTTGTGATCTGAATAAATATCACAATGAATCCCGTATAGGTAATGCCTCCATATCTTTAGGGCGAATACCACAGCCCCGAGCTCTAAGTCATGTACTGGATAGTTATGCTCATGCTTCTTCAACTGTCTCGAAGCATAAGCAATAACATGTTCATGCTGCATCAGGACAGCACCCATCCCCTGGTAAGAGGCATCTGTGTAAATCTGAAATCCTTCACTCCCGGATGGAAGCGCAAGAATAGGGGATGAGATGAGTCGGTCCTTCAGCTCCTGAAATGCCGCCTCACACTGCTCTGTCCAGGTGAACTCAGTATCCTTCCTCGTCAAAGTCGTGAGGGGGAGGGCTATCCTCGAGAACCCCTCCACAAACTTCTGATAGTACCCTGCCAAACCCTGGAAGCTGCGAATATCGGATGCTGTCATTGGTCGTGGCCAATCTCTTACTGCCTCTATCTTGGCTGGGTCCACTGCTAATCCAGCCCCACTGATCGTGTGTCCCAGGAAAGCCACCTCCTGCAGCCAGAACTGGCACTTTGAAAACTTTGCGTACAACTGGGACTCCCTCAGCCTCTGCATGACCAGCATCAAATGCTCTGTATGCTCTTCCTGAGTCCGGGAATATATCAAAATGTTGTCGATGAATACACTCACGAAGCGGTCTAAGAAGGGCGCGAACACACGGTTCATTAGACTCATGAATGCGGCAGGGGCATTCGTGAGCCCAAAAGGCATCACCGTGAACTCGTATAATCCATAGCGTGAACTGAACGCCGTCTTCGGTATGTCCTCTTCCCGGATGCGGAGCTGGTAGTAGCCGGATCGCAAATCTAGCTTAGAGAACCAGAAGGCTCCCTGTAACTGATCAAATAGCTCATCTATCTGAGGCAGTGGATAGGTATTTCGGACCGTTAACCGGTTCAGCTCCCGGTAATCTATGCATAGTCGTAACGATCCGTCTTTCTTCTTCACAAATAGAACTGGCGCTCCCCATGGCGATGAACTAGGCCGCACAAATCTCGACTCAACTAGCTCCTGAAGTTGAGTCCTGAACTCTGCTAACTCCCTGGGAGCCATCCTGTAAGGTGCCCGAGACACCGGCGTCGCTCCCGGTACTAGTTGGATCCCGAAATCCACAACTCTGGCTGGTGGTAGCCCGGGCAATTTCTCCGAGAATACGTCGGGGAAATCCCGGACCACCGGAACATCTAGAATAGAAGTCTCTGTCCCCAACATCTCAAAGCAGATAAGGTAGACTTATTCTCCCTGCTCGTGGGCCTTCACAGCCTGTACAGAAGATAACAATGTGTGGTAGATAGGCTGAATACCTTCGATGATAACATGGGAGTCGCCATGCCTTAGCGTGATCCTCCTGGACGGACAATTTATCTGAGCACGGTTCCGATGTAACCATGCCATACCCAAAATCAAGTCGAAGTCCTGCAGCTTCAGAATAGTTGATGGCACTTCAAATGCCTTGCCGCCAATCTCGGCCTCCATATCATAATGTGCAGTGGTCCGCAGCTCTGACCCATCGGGTAGACGCACCCTCATCTCTAGTCCAGGAAATCTTTCCACGCCTCCGAGTCCGTCTATGAAGGCCTCGGATACGAACGAGTGCGAAGCACCCGTGTCGAAGAGAGTATGAGCGGGCTTGCCGCTGATCATAACTATGCCTAAGGTTTGTTTAAGTTAAAATTAAGTGTTATCCTATAGTTCCAGGTACTATATAATTAAAAACTCAAGAAATTTAATAATTAACCTTATGTACCTGTGATAACCTCCTCGGGGTTCCTCTGCTCTGTGAGGTCCAAGGCGTATATCTGCTCCTGCTCGCGTCTCCTGCTGTGATATCCCCGGCCTCGGCTTCGTCCTCAGCCTCGGCCCTGATGTACTGGGGCCACTAGAGGTGGAGGGGGAGGAGGATGGAATCGATGCAGGCACTCCGACCAAATGTGCCCGGGCTGGCGGCATCCGTAACAAACTACCTGTCGGTGGCCACAGTCATCCTGTATCCTCGGATCATGAACCTGTAGAGGTGGGGGAGCCAATACTGGAGGAGGCCCCTGCTCCTGCCTAAAGTTGGGATGACGACGTCCCCCACCCTTCTTGTATCTGATAGTCCTGCCTCGCTGAGAGCCCCTGCTACTCTCTCCTGATGTCGACCCATCAAACGGTCTCTTCCCTCTGCCTTGCACCATCAGCTGGTCAGCCTCCAGCTTATTTGCCATCTCGTTGATCTGCCTAGAGGTGCCATGAGAAATGAACAGCAAGGCCTGCCTCAAATCATCCCTGAGCCCCCGGTAGAACCTCTTGGCATACCTCCTATCATCGGTATCCGGAATCCCTGCGAACCTGGCCAAATGAGAGAACTCTCGCTGATACTCGATCACTGATCTAGTCCCCTGCCTGAGGTTCAAAAACCTCTCCTCCATGGCATCTCTGTCCGTAATAGAGATGAAGTGATCCAGAAATACATCGCCAAACTCCTCCCATGATATCTCTGACAGCTAGCAGTCTGCATATGTAGACTCCCACACTGATTTCCACCATCTCTTCGCATGAGCCTCTAGTGTAGAGGTGGCTAGAGGTACTGCCTCTCCAACCGGGCAGCTGATGCCTGCTAAAATCTCGTGTATGTCCTCCAGCCATTCCTCCATCTTTACCGCATCCTCTGTCCCACGGTACACTGGTGGGGACAGGCTCTTGAAAGCACTCAGCCAGTTCGATCTCGGATTTGGCTTCGGAGCCGGGACTTGCTGGGATTTGAAGGCGTCCAGAATCGCAGTCAAAGTCTGCCCCATCTCCGTATGTAGGAATGGAGTGACAGCTGGAGGGGGAGGAGCCACATTTTGCGGTGCGGCGACCTGTGGAGGTTGCATAAAGGTAAGGTTAAAACAAAACTGGCCTAACTCATTGTACTTCGTGGACCATTTTATGTGACTTTTACACATGGTTCACCACGGCTTCCGCTGCATAGTTTGTCCGCAAACTAATGCTCGGGCGGGGGTGATCCGGTGTTGTGGACTTCTTTCTCATATGATCGTTGGTCAAGTGATACCAGTTTGTAATAAGTTTTATTGTTCTATTCTAGCAGTTCTATATATGGTACAAGAAGGTGAATAGTAGTACAGTAAAGGAAGTAAAGAACAGCAGTAAGAGCATGTAAATAAACTATTCTAGCACTATACTACCATCACAAAAGTACCCTAACTTATATAAAGGCCCATACAAATATATAAGTTAGGATTTCCAGGAAATTTAACTTATCGTATAAAAGAGCTCATACTAATTTATATGATAAGGACCTATGAAGCGTATGACCTAATATGAATGAATGTTATGATGCAATTTTATGCACAGACAAGTGCAACTCAAACACGACGACTCTGTGATCACAGACCTTTAGTTCCCACTTTTTGAGAGCTAGCATCACTCTCGGGTACCACCGATGTGGCTACGGCAGCAGCGGAGCGGGCGTCTCCGCTTCTAGGCCGGTATGCACACTACCAAACCTTAGACCCCTCTCATACGCCTCTGTACAAGTCCAACGTGCACTCTAGAGTCTCACGTACGTACTTTGCTGACAACCCGTCAGTCTTGTTGGGTCGGCTGTGCGTTATCAGGGGTCGTCCTCCAGACCGCAGTGTAAAACAACCCACTGGCCCCTTTAACCCTCACAACCGCCTGGTGCACCGTACTGCCATCGGTGTGACGAACGGACAGTACCGCATGCCCCGCCACTAAATTTATGCACATGCAAGTATTTTATTCCGAGCCTTCCGCTCGCAGGACCAAACCCGTCCTGAAACCCTCAAACCCAATCCGGGTGAGAACGCACAATAGTGCCTTTATACCAATTCCCTCAAACCCTACACGGGTGAGTATATATCGTGAATCTCTCCAACCCTACACGGGTGAGAAGGTACAACAAATGTCTTAACCTATTAGACTACTCTTGTCTACGGGTTATTATACTTAGTGATTTAAGGTTAATCCCAGGACTGCCCAGGGTATAACCGGTGAAGGGCTCTCGGAGGCACTAGGAACTACGATGGGATTACGCCCAAAGTTCCCTTTCGCAAGGATATTTACTTTAGTTGATGACTACCCATGTTTCACCCCAGCTCTCATTGTTGCTCTGGAACAATCCTAGTGACTTAAGATATTACCGAGAAACCGACGGTCTTCCGTCGACCTCCACTCTGGTTGCTACCTAAAGACTTGCACTTTTAATCCCGTCACTAAGACAATACTACCCACCAGGGATTATTCATATTGCACTCCCTTATTTCTTCCGATAATCACTCATCTGGTAATCCCCTAAAGTATACCCTATTTATGCTATATGCAGACCATGTCCGATTATTACCCCAAAAATGGGATCTTCAAATCCTTAGGGCATCTTGCCCCTAAATATTCATCTTAGGGTGGTATGGGCTAATGGAACTATCGTATGGGTTCTCATAATTTTCCTTGGCCAATTAATCCCTTAATTAAATCTTTTAAATTAATTTCTAGGTCACTTTACACATGAAGTAGTATGATTTAAAATCCACTGACCTAGATAATTTTTCTTGAGAAGTATAATGATAAAATATTTCTGTCTTCAGGGTTTCACAATTTTCATTTGATTATTTATCCAATTCCTTATTTAATACCAAATCTACATAATTTCCATTATCCAAATGAAGTACAAGGAATATGTAATCCACAATTCCAGGAAAATTACAGAACATATAAAATATTAATATATGACTATTGGAAGAGTTTCATCATCTTTTATAGTGTAATGACCTAACAATTTGCATTCTTACATATTTACCAAAATGCCATTATATTAATTTTAAAAATATCAGTACACCCATAAATTCTGAAATACTTATGCAAGACTAATAATACAATTTTACAACACTAGAAATATTTCCAAATTTTTCTGAGGTGTATATCCATCAATTCAAGAATAAATGAAATTAGGGTAAAATGGGCATTTCAAGATATTTTACTACAAAAGTTCTTCAAACAGAAAGATCAAATTTTCCTAAGTCACATATCACCTTATTTTCAACGTGGCAAAGTTTGAGGATTTTTACTTGAGGAAAACCTATTTTTCAAATTTATTTTCAAAAGGAGCTATATTTTTAAAAATTCCAATTAATGGGATTTTTGATCCCAAAAATCCCATAATTACTCTGAGGGGTGAACTTTACCCTAATGAACCACCGGAATCAAATCCATGATTTTGGAATGCCTCCATTAGGCTGAATGCACAATATTTAAATTATTGCTATTGGCACACCAAGGCAATATATGAACTAACACATGCAAGTGGATTTTCCAACATGTAGTGATCCAAATGTGCTGAAATTTTTATCATGCACCAATGATGTCCCCAAGGACCTACCACCAAGATGTGGGGCCATGAGGAGTCATATAACTCCAATTATTTCATTTGTTTACATTTTGATATTATGACCAAAACTATAGAAAAATATGTTTATAAAATTTCCCATTTTTGGCAGGGGCTAGGTATGCCCTAATCATGCATTTACCCAAAATTTGGGGCCATGGTGATTGCTGGTTTGACTTGGGCATTCAAATGAATTTCTGCCCTTGTCTAGGACCAGTCCTAGGAGAAATGTCCTACAGGCCAGAATACTCCACTAAAGTTAATGATTAAGATGTCAAATTAACGTTAACAGGTAAGGCTACATTTTTCATTCAGGGAACATTTCTGGAAATGCCTCCAAGAGGCCTAAACATGACATGCAAGGTCACTGTATTTATGTGACACAATTATACTATTCATCACATTAAAATTAAATCATATTAATATCTGCACGAATCCTAAAGCGGAAATGGACGGAATCCGTTTATCTTCTCCACCCGTCCGACGGCTGAGATCGAGCCGACCTGGGCATCTTTGCTGGCTTTTTCCGGCCAGCTGAGGCGGCGCCACCCCCGGCCAACGGTGCCATCACCTTCACGGTGGTGGTGGCTATCGTTTCCCGGTGATGGGGCGGCGGGAGACGGCGGCGACGGCGAACCCGAGCGGTTTCTAAAGCTTGGAAAAATCACACTTTTCTCTCATGGCATCGGGCTCAGTTGAGCCCGATATCTCACCTAATCGATCTAGGATCCTAGTACGGGTAGAGGTGAGGTGAAACAAACCTGGATTGGGGCTTGGCTGCGGGTAAGGCGGCGGTTTTCCATGGTGGTGGTGCGCCGGCGAGATCCACCCCGAATACTTGATTCTCCACTGATTTCCATGTTCCAGCACTCGATTTCAATTCCTTCCCTCACTCTGAAGCTGATGGAGGGGTTAATTGGGGCTGAGGTGGTGTATATGGGGAGATACAACCAAGGTGAGCTCGGGCTCAGCCTTAGTTGCTCCGCCCCTGCTTGCCAAGTGGCACACAACCCCCAATTTCTTCTGGAATGAAGTGAGGAGGTCGGCCAGTTGGTGTTGGGCAGAGGATTTCAGCTGAAGGGGTGGACATGTGGACACCATTCCCCTTCATCCCCATTTCTCTCTCCTCTTTCTCTCAAAATCCCATTTCTACCCCTTTGCATGCATTCTCTCTCCTGATTTAGAGGGGTAGGGCTGGTCTTGTTCACTTGGGCTGGCCATGGGCCAAATTTGGTGGGCTTGGTCCAAAGGAGGGTGGTTTGGTCTTCATTTCCCTCTTTTAGGTCAAATAGTTGACTTGTTGACTTGGAGAGTTGACTTAGTCAACATGGTGGGTGGGCTGACCCTACTTGGTGGTAATGGGTCTAGTGGCACCACCCAACTTGGGTTGGGTCAAGGGGGTGCCCTACCTAGGCTAATTGGCTTATGAGTGTGGGTTTGACCAAATTAGGCCCAAGGTTGACTTTGGTCAACTGGGGTCAAAATGTTGACCTAATGGCATGCCCTAGGGTGCACTTAGATTGTTTTTAGGGTTAGGGCAATGTGGTGGGGTCATGGTGTGGTTTGGGTCCCTATTTAGGCTAGTTTGACCTAGTTGACTTGGTCCTATAGTGGGCCCCATATGGCTACAACCCACTACCTAGGGTCAAACCTAGCTAAAACCCTTGACACCCATCCCATGCCTAACCCAATCTAAGTGGAAGGGGCCTATAAGTAACATGGGATGTTACAAAATGCGCGCCGAATTCGACGAAACTCGCGCCATAGACGAATACTGACGCTACGAACCCAGCGGCGAAGATGAAACCAAAATCTGATGTACAAATCTCTAGTTATAAAAAAAGTTTACGGTGATCATTAAGTATACAAAACTTCGTAAATTCGCCGAGGCTCCAATATTGCTCGGAACGCGACGAAACTTGAAGAGCAAGTCAAAAATTAATTGATTTACTTTCCTAACGCAAAATTTCCAATTTCGACAAGAATCCCAAGATTTGGTCTGCTCGACCCAACAAACGCAAATACGCACTAACGACAACACCTCGACATATCATGCTGACGTAACGCCCTGACGTCATAATGACGTCACTACGAGGATTAAAAATTAACAAAAAAAACTGGGGCATTACAATAGTTCCTGAGGCCGTTGACGATCTTGAAAATTTTTTTGAAACTGCCAGTAATATAGTCACTTGATTCTTGCTTAAACGCTTTGTACTCTTGATTCGGTAAAGATCTTCGATCGTCTCGAACTTCCTCGATCCCTTCCATCAGAACTACTAAGAATTCCCACATTTCCTTAGCAGACTTGCAGTGGAATAAGTTTTGGAGCATGGAGTCATCCACTGTGCTTGC
This sequence comes from Platanthera guangdongensis, assembly GCA_039583875.1. Taxonomy (NCBI): domain Eukaryota; kingdom Viridiplantae; phylum Streptophyta; class Magnoliopsida; order Asparagales; family Orchidaceae; genus Platanthera; species Platanthera guangdongensis. Next base: position 92,569,377 of record CM077167.1, read on the forward strand.
GATGATATTCTTCACTTTCTTATCCAAGGAGACAAAGGCGATTTCACCCTTGGATAGATCAATCATTTTCTTGGGAATCAGAATGGCTGGGTTCAGAGCTGATTGTTGTGTAGGAACATGCGGTCCGTCCACAATTTGACATATTCTAGGATCAATAGCTTCCATGAAGAAGCTGACTCTTTCTTTCCATATGGGAAAATTATCTTTAGTGCATACATGAAACTTCATAGATGACATGCCCTAGCTTTTGTCCATGGTGAGTATGTGGAATGTCTGAATGCTAGATCAGGGATATTGTTCAAGCTGTTAACATTATATCAAACAAAACATCCTTCTGATACTAATTGAAAGTATCTAGCATCTACCTAAATCACCTAAAGCGGGTGAATAGGTGTTGTTTGTGTCTTTTTGCGGAATAAAAATTATCTAAAAATCAAACACACAAACACAGAGATTTTATAGTGGTTCCCCGAGTTGGGAACGTCCACTTTCCCGCCTCGACTATCTACCACGAAGGGCTATATTCAGCTACTTCACCTTACTCATATTTCATCAAATCTTACACCTCGGAGCCGCAACTCATACAACTCGGAGACGACGCTCCTACTATTTGATCCACAACCGGATCTACAAACTCGATCCACAAACGGATCTACTACTCGATCCACAAATGGATCAACTCACTCGATCCGCAGACGGATCTACAAACCCGGAGAAACTTCTCCTACAAGAGTAAATAAATGTTACAACAATTATTACAATTAATCCTTTGAAATATCTGAAATCTTCAGTCCTCCATTCTTCGAAAAAAAGGTTGATCTTGATTTCACTTGGAGAACAAGGGGAAATCTAAAATCTTCCTGAGATCTTGAAACTTGCGCCTTCAATTGACACGATCTGGAGAAGTGTAGATCTGAAGGAGATAATCGATCCAGACTTGTATATCGATGAAGATCTATCGTGCACAACAAGTTGACGAGCGGCAGATCGGAAATCGCGAAACCTGGAGAGAGCGGCCAACAACTTGACTATTTTGGAAAGTTCTTGTCGATTCAAAATGTTAGCAAAAGCACGATTAGATTGGAAGAAAATATCAATAGGTATTTATAAACACCCTCCTTCCAACGGTATAATGACATTTTCAAAAAAAACGAAAGCGGAAATTACTGTGCCTGGCCGACAGCAACCCGCGACTAGTTTTTGAAAATTTCGGAAAAAATGACCCAAGTCAAATTCGTCGAGTATCATTATGATACTTGTCGAATACATCTTGATATACGACGAAAATGACTTAGACAAATCATCGCAGGCTGGCCCGTCACTCAACGCCTGGCAAGGATTCATACTCGACGAATTCGTCGAGTATCAGTAGGTATACTCGACAAATTCGTCGAGTATCGGCTGAAACTCCCAACATCGTTGCCCACTCAATGCTTTTTGATCACCCAACGCTAAGAGCAACAGTCGTCAAATAGAGTTGAGATGACTCAATGCACTCGATGCCATGATATTCGACAAAAAATACTTGGAAAAATCTTGGCAAGTAGTGTCGACTGGACTCGACGAATTCGACGAGTATCACTTAGCATATTCGACGAATTCGGCGAGTATCGTTAGATACATTCGATGAATTCAACGAGTATGGCCGACGATACTCGACAAATTTTACTTGGTGGATTTTTCTATTTCTCCAACAAATTTTCCCTAAGTATATACGGCAAATTCGAAGGGTATTGGTAAGTTAACTCGACAAATTCTGCGTGTATCATCAACGATACTCGACGAATTCGATGTGCCGCTTAACCATACTCGCCGAATTTTACTTAGGTAAAATTCCTATTTTTCCTAGGTCTCACCCTCGACCATCCTCGAGCCTTCTCTTATACTTGGGATAGAAGTACACCCCAATAGAGAGATTACACGTGAATCAACACCTTGGCCCACATAATGAGAAATTACATTATATGGTTCTGTGTTTATTGACCCGATGTAACCTGAAATTGGTGTGTACTTGGCATTATAGACCTGTAAGTACATAACTAAAAAGCAACATCAAATACAGTCACAATTCATCTTAGCTTAACTGGGCCCTTCTTCAAATCCGGGTTATTGTGGATACAATACCAAACAGCTGGAAAGGTTGAAAATCGTCTATGTCCACATACATTGAGTGAAGCTAGTTCACGTAACGCCAGATACCAAAAAGCGCTGAGTAAGGTGTGGACAGTCAAAGCCCAGCAGTCTGCAAAGTAAGTCTACGGCTAAGTCCACAGGCGTTGAGTGAAGCCAGTTCACTCAATGCCAGATAGCAAAAGCACTAAGTGAAGACAGGACAGTCAAAGCCCAGTAGGTTGCTGAGATAATATTGCAGCTAAGTCCACAGGCGTTGAGTGAAGCCAGTTCACTCAACGCTAGACAAAAAAAGCATTGAGTAAAGACAGGACAGTCAAAGCCCAACAGGTTGTAGAGATAATATAGCGGCTAAGCCCACAGGTGTTGAGTGAAGCCAGTTCACTCAACTCCAGTTGAGCTAAAGCAATGAGTCATGCTGCTATAGTCAAATCCTAAGAAGAAAGGAGGCAGAAATTAACTAAGTCAAGAAGCGTTGAGTGAAGACAGTTCACTCAATGCACTCAATGCCACAGCAAGCTGGCAGATTTCAAAATTATGGCTAAGTACAGAAGCGTTGAGTGAAGGCAGTTCACTCAACGCCTCAGCATGAAGACAGGCAATAAGTGATGCGGCTAAGTCTAGGGTCGTTGAGTGATGAAGTTCACTTAACAAACTCAATGCTTGGCAGAGCAGAAAGTTGGGCTAAGTCAAAAAGCGTTGAGTGAAGGCCATTCACTCAACACTCTCAATGCCTAAGCAAGGCAGAGGAATTGTCTAAGTCCAGAGGAGTTGAGTGAGGCTAGTTCACTCAATGCACTCAATGCCTAATGGTGCAGAGAATTTGGCTAAGTCCAGATGTGCTGAGAGAAGCCAGTTCACTCAACACACTCAACGCCTAAGATGGAACTGAGAATTTGGCTAAGTCCACATATGCTGACGCCGCCAAAAGTCAACAAAATTAAAACACGTTGCGGGAAAGCTGGAATCCACCACTGATGGAGTCGATAGCCAGTTGTATGATATATTATATAAAAGGAAGGCTATAAACCAGCAATTAATGCTGGGCCCAAAGGTCAAGAAAGTTGTTGCACAGACGAAAGATAAAAGAAATGAGATCGGGGAAATCACATTAACTTGTTAGGGCTTTGTCTTTTCGAAAAGCGGAACATCTTCATTGTATTCCACACCATTGTTGTTGAGACAAGAAGCAGAAGTTCAAATCAATCGACCTGAAAGTTCTTCTTGTTAGTTATTGTCGTCTTCATCATCAACAACAAGAAATAAGGAGCAACAAGGTCTAACCCTAGTTGCGACCACTTCACAGCCCAAGCCGATCCAAATCCTCAAGATTATTTTCTAGAGCTGTAAAGAAGAAATCTGGACTAATCTTTCTCAAGACAGAAGGAGAAATACACAAAGACAATTTCTCTGGTGTCAAATCAACATCAAACCTTATTCTCCCTGTAAGATCCTTCTGGATATGAGTTGTAAGCCTGTGTTATAAAGGCTGAGATTGTAGTATCTGTTATAGATCTGAGGTAGGATTCAAGAGTGAATCCTAGCGGTAGGATTCTATTAAGAATCTAAGTGTAGGGTTGTCCTCCCAGCCTGAGTGGTAGGGCCATTGGCCTGAGGTAGGTGATCTTCCGATCACTAAGTTGTAGGGCTTTGTGCCTGAGTTGTAAGTCTTGGAGGAGACTGAGTTGTCCTGCGGGATCGTGTTGAAAGCTTTTAGGAGCCATGATATTGGAGAAGTACCTTGTCTAACACATTGTTAGAAAGGCAGGAGGGACAGTTGGCGTACCCAAAATCTGGTGAACCACTATAAATTGTTGTGTCGTCTGGGTGAATGTCTTGAAAGTAATAGGAAATATATCACCACTCACAGCCTAATCTTATAAAAGTTAAAATATATACTATAGACCTAAAAACCTATTCACCCCCCCTCCTCTAGGTGGTTTTGTTACTCTTGAAAATAAAGAATTTCAAGTAGTATCGAAGGAAGGTTGCTCAAGAAAGGCCTAACAGTCTGAGTAGTTCTCCAAGAGTAGCAGTCAGATTATACTTATGGGTTTAGGAGAGAACCATAAGGAGCTTGGTTCCATAAAACTTCCGATCCACAGAAAGGAAGGCTTTGGAATTTGGAAGGAGAGGGTCAGGCTCTTCATGGAGGCATCTGACCCAAAGATCTTTGTCACTGTCAAAGAGGGACCTTTCATCCCTATAAAAGTCTCAGCTCTGGATGCAACTGTCGAGACACCAAAGACATACTCAGAAATGACTAAGGATGAGGTCATTCTTGCTACCCTAGACAAGAGGGAACAAAATATTATTGTTAGGGCCATAGATGACTCCACCTTTCACAATCAGGTGCACTACAAGAGAGCCAAAGCGATGTGGGATACTTTGGTAGTCTACATGGAGGGCACAGAAGAGGTCAGAGATGACAAGAATTCCATGCTCAATCAAGAGTATGAGGCTTTCAGGCAGTACAAGGAAGAGAGCATAGCCAGTTGCTATAAAAGATTCTATAGAATAGTTAATGAGCTAAGGACCTAGGTCAGTTCTTCAGTAAGTATGAGCTTAATGATAAGTTCCTAAGGTTTCTAACTAGAGACTGGGACACCAAGATTTGTGCCATCAGGGATGTGACAAAGCTGGCAGATACTCCTCCACCAACTTTGTTTGGGAAGCTGCCGTCTTATGAAATGCAGCTGACTGTCAGGAAGGAGGAGGAGAAAAACAGCAAATCTCAGGCCAGAGTAAAGACTGTGGCCTTCAAAGCTGAAGCCATAAGAATAAGCAGGGGAAAGACTCCTTCTATAAGACCTCATTTTTTTGTTTTAAACCATCAGGGTCTTATGCCCAGAACCGTCGCTTTGTGGTGACACCAATGCAACCGCGATGGTCATCATTACAAAACGTCGATCCTGCCGGCCATACCGATCGTAGAAGAGTAGAGTAAATATAAGAGTACATGAAAACTCAAATACTGGTCCATAAAAATCACATGAAATATAGTATAATTCTCTACGAAGGGAGATTCCACAGTAATGATAAAGCAAAGTACTAAAGAGAGTTCTTGCCCGATAAATCAAAATCCTCACTACAAATCACTCAATCACGGAAGCAAATCTATAATATCTAATAATGGTCGGGACTCACTATCCCCGCTGGCTGGACTTTCGTGCTAGACTGTCCCGTCTCCAAGCACACTGACCTCTGGGGTTTCATCTCTTGGTTCAGCTCCATGATCCCCTAAAATGATTTGGTCAACGACCATTAGTCTAAAATACTAAGTCCTATCATCCCCCATGGCTCCTAAGCACCGAGCGGGGAGAAGGAAAGGGAAGGTATTAGAGGTGGAGAGTAACAAAGGTAAGCAGGTGGCGGCGAAACTAATCTATCATGAGTTCATAAACAGAACATGTATATGTAAGCAGTAGTAGGTAAGTAGCATAAGTATACACAAGAACAGGTGAGTAAGTAAAGTAGGAGAAGGTAAACTAAGTAAGTAACCATGACCTATAGGAATGCCCATACAAACCTATAGACAAAGTGGTCGTTTTGCAAGGCCTATTGTATAAAGAGTCTCATACCAATTTATACTGTAGGCCTTGCAAAATGATCCCTTGGTCTATAAGTTTGTACATGAATTCCTATAGGTCATGGTTACTTACTTAGTTTACCTTCTCCTACTTTACTTAATCACCTATTCTTGTGTATACTTATGATGCTTACCTACTACTGCTTACATATACTTGCTCTGTTTATGAACTCATGATAGACTGTTTCGCCTCCACATGCTTACCTTTGTTACTCTCCACCTTCATTACTTTCCCTTTTCTTCTCCCCGCTCGGTGCTTAGGATCCATGGGGGAGGGGTGGGGGATGATAAAACTTAGTCTTTTAGACTAACGGTCGTTGACTAAATCATTTTAGGGGATCATGGAGCCGAACCAGGAGATTCAGCCCCAGAGGTCAGTGGGCTTGGAGACGGGATAGTCTAGCATTGAAGTCCAGCCAGCGGGGACAGTGAGTCCCGACCATTAGTAGATATTATAGATTTGCTTCAGCGATTGAGTAATTTGTAGTGAGGATTTTGATGTATCGGGCAGGAGCCCTCTTTAGTTCTTTGCTTTATCATTACTGCGGACTCTCCATTCGTGGAGAATTATACTATATTTCATGTGATTTTTGTGGACCGGCATTTGAGTTTTCATGTACTCTTATATTTATTCTACTCTTCTGCGATCGGTATGGCCGGCACGATCGGCATTTTATAGTGACGACCATCCCGGGTGTGTTGGTGTCACCGCAAAGTGGCAGTTCTGGGCATAAGATGACGGTGGTTTAAAAGAAAAAAAAGGAGGGTCTTACAAACTGGTATTAGAGGTCAATAGCACTATAAAGTTACTTCTACCAAAATCCCATGAAGACCCAAGATCATATGACCCTCCTATATTTTCATAAAAGGTATAGGCTTAAACTATCCCTAATTGGTTTAAGTTATTTTCCTAAGTCCAAATGCCACCAAATTCCTTCCTAGGGCATTTCACCACCCTAAGATCACATGTACTAAACACCAAGTTCATGCAAGGACATATCACCCAATGTCCTTCAGAAACCACCAATGTTCAACCTTAGGGTTTGAACTAGGGTTGTAGGGCAAATCCACCCTAATCCACCCCAAACTCCATGTGAGGGTGTATAATGTCATAACAAGTCAGTGGCCCAAGTTTTAACCTCTGTTGAGGTGATTTGGTCACTCAACACCTCAAGGGACAATTTAACCTAATTAACCCTTTACGGGCCTAGGCTAGGGTTTACCAAATTCCAAACCAATTCATCTCCAAATGGAATGAAATTTTATAGAGTCCTATATTGACCCAAAATTAGTGTAACGCCCCCGGTTTGGAAGGGTTTGGAGGTAATTAGTGTAACGCCCCCGGTTTTCTTAGTTTTGTTTGATCTTGGATTGGCGTTACGATGACGCATTTTTTTCGGCCTTCCGCCATTGTAGAGCGTGGTCTTAGCTCTTTAGGTTCCTGGTGTAGCCTGGTTGTAGCCTGTTGGCAAATTTCACCAGCTAGCCGGAGTCTCTTTTGGTGACTCGGTTGGGCCACTTAGGGAAATGCTTGTGTTTTGGCTTCGGGAGGTGTTAGCCCGAGTGTCCGATCGTCGGATGTTGTTTTCGACCTCACCGTTGTTTTCGTAGCTTGGGAGTTTAGCTACGGTGCGAGTTTTGGTCGAAATCCGGGATCGTTTGCTTTCGCGTCGTTTCGGCGTTTGTTCTGTTAGCTGTAATGTTTGTAATGTTTGTTGTGTTGTGCGTGCCTGATGTGGCCGAGCTAGTAGGCTGGCGCCTTGTCTCTTGTTTGCTAGGTGTTGGCAGGTTTCCTTTTCTGTGTAAGTTTGGGTGACACAGCCTGGGTCACGCCCGTGACCCAGGGCATGTCGTGCTCGAGTAGAGCTCCCGTTTCTCTGGTCGACGAATTTTTGGTCGACGGGGTTTTTGTAGGAACACGACCTGTGACACAGTCGTGTCACAGGGCGTGTCCCCCTTCGTCGAGCTGCGCTCGATGGTCGTCAGGCGGAGTTTTAGTGAGAACACGGCCGTGTCCCGGGCGTGTCGTATCGGACACGGGCGTAACACAGGGCGTGTCTCTCCGTTCGACGATCGGCACTCCACGATCGTCGAGTGGTGTTGAGTTGGTATACGGCCTGTGACACGGGCGTGTCACAGGGCGTGTCACCTGTTTCGTCAAGCTGAGACCGACGGTTGTCGAATGGGTAGGTGTGTGAGTACACGCCCCGTGACACGGGCGTGTCGGGCCGTGTCACGGATGTGTCTTGGGCGTGTCCCGTGTTTTCGTCGAGTGTAGATCGACGTTCGTCGAGTAAGTACACGCCCCATGACACGGGCATGTCGGGCCGTGTCTCAGGCGTATCTTGGGCGTGTTCCGTACGTTTTCTCCTGAAATTATCTTTTGTTGCCGTGAACCGTTTTTCCTCCTCATTTTCATCGTTCCCGAGTCTGGAGAGCTTCCAGCAGAAGGGTTTTGAGAGGAAGCAGTGGTTGTTTTGGCCGGTGATTTTGGGAGGGTTAGAGCCCGTTTTTCTCGTGTGATAGCGGATTTGGCTTGCTCTCGTCTGAATCTTCCCTTCCATGTAAGTTTTTCTTGATTTAGGGTTGATTCTAGGAGTTGAGAATATCTGATTTCTTTTCTTTTTCCTCAAGTTTTAGTTTTGGTTTTCTAGGTGGCCGATCTTGCCGCCGGTGCGAAGCGGTGGTGTTAGCTGTTGTTTTTCCTGGAGGTAGAGGCAAGTGGCTCCCTTGCCCTTGCCAAATTATTCTAACTCTTGCTCTGTTCTCTTTTTCCTGTGCAATACTTCTGTTTTCATTATTTTTCCTCCTTAGAAATTAGAACAGTAGGATGTCTTCTTCATTCATTTCATCCATGGGTTGTTTCATTGTCCTTTTTACATTTAAATCAATGTTCTCTCATTGTCTGAGGTCTTGGTGTACGGTGGGTAGCCAGAGTTAGGGTGAGGCTGCGGTTAGTTACAATTTAGGTTTAGTTGCGGTAGCCCCGTGTAGTTAGGATGGAACGGAGGGTCGGGATTAAATTTCCAACTCCTTGTTTTCGCGCGTTGAGGGAGTTTAGGTTGCGGTTTGACTAAAACGTACGTTTACCCTAAGTGGAAAGCGCTGACAGCATCGAGTGAGCCGAGTTCACTCAACGCCGTCACCCAGCGTAGGATTTGCGGCTAAGTATTTCGGCGCCAAGTAAGCGGAGCTTACTCAACGTCGTGTCGAGTGGTCTTGAAAATTCTGTCTTGGGTTCGTGTATTTCCTTAAGTTTGTTAGTGTGACTTTTTCCCTTTCTCTAGGGGGTGGTATTGGGTGTTCGGCTAATTTTTGCTTGCCGACTCTTGGGTTGTGGCAGGTGGTGGTGTTTTGGTGGCCTCTGGAGGGGTGGTTTTATGTGGTGAGCTGTGGCCACCGCCTTTTGCCCCGGTTTGGGTTGGCGTGTGTGGGACCCTAGTGCTGCCACTGTTTGACCCCTTAGCCCTTTTTGGATCTGGTTTTGGTTACGTATTCAGATCCATGTTTTGACCACTGCCACTCACCCACGTGCTAGGACTGTTAGTCCCTTTCCTATTTATGTTTTCTCTTTCTTTCGGCATATATGTATATGTCTTGTTGCTGTTGCAGACTCTTTGTAGGGCATGCTGCTTTTATTGCTCGCACTTGGTGTGCTTTGCTGTGCTTTAGACAATACTCTTTTCTTACTGTCATGCCCTTTCTTTTGCTTATAACAGTTTGTTGCCGGGTTGGTAAACCCTTTCTTTTGTTTGCTCATTAATTTAATGCTCTATTTACTTTTTGTTTATCTTCTTGCTGAGGTGTTCTTTTCTTGAATGTCTCAGGTCCAGGTTGTAGCCGGTTCAGCGGCTAGTTCTTTTGGAGGGGCTTGTTGGTGGCCTCTTGGGTAGCTGAGATAGCCGATCCCCGATTTTGTGAGGTAGTTCTTTACCTTTCTGTATAGACATACATTCTCATCAGTGGGTTCGTGTCGGGTTGTTGGCGCCCACTGGTGGCTTCTTGCGATGCTGGGTATGAACTTAAACTGCTATTTTTGCCTATTTGTGGTTGTTTACTTGCTTCTGGGAAGGATTTATGCTAGGTTGCATGTTAGATATTTTAAACCCTAAAAGCATTATTTTATGTACATCATGCATAACATATTTATCAAACAAAGACACTATATTTCCTTAGCGTAAAAAGACTATCTTTCATATATATATTATATTCACGTTAGAGTCGAGCGTACCATGAGTCATCCCTCGGGGACACTTATGCTCATTTAGAGTGTCAATTTAATTGAACAAAAGTATTTTCTGCTGCGTATAAACATACTTTTTATTTGTGGACTAGCTGATCCATCGTGCCGAGGGATACGGCCTTTCAACCTAACTGGTTTCCTTAATTAATCAACGATTTTCCTTAAAATCAAAGGTCTGGAGTTTTGCCTGGGCGTGTGCAGTTATCCCCTGCACGACGTGGCATCACGGCACGTGTTTTCTCTTGCTCTGATACAATTTTATCGTTGAGAAAATGCGGGTTGTGACAATTAGACCCTTTAAATAATCCATACATGGGTTATTTAATTTCTACAAAAACTTTAGGAAAATGTTTTTCCAAAAATTCTCATTCTTGGATATGTTCTAGATATAGGTAATAGTGACCTCCATCCAAAATTTCAAGCCATTTTGATGGCTGGATTGATCGGGGCACTCAAAACAATCTCTAACCTAGCCTAGGTACAGACCTCACCAAAATGAGTGTTGTGGTCTGATCTGAACTCCAAATTGGTTCAAACCAATTTTATTATAAACTAGACTGATATGTATACAACTTCCATGTACACAATTTTTATTGTAGGGGAATCTAAGTATTTTTAATAATTAATTCAAATCAGCCCAATAACTGTGAATGAAAATACATAAATCAAAACTTAATATACTAGATCTAGCACAGATCTTAAAGCAAATCGAGTGGCTCCTGGTTTTCTTCTTCCTCAAGCCAATGGCTGAGATCAACCCGACCTATAGCATATTCCATGCCCATTTGCCGGCCATTCGGCCACCTCCCTAGCCGACCACTGCCACCACCACCTCCGTGAGGTGGTGGCTATCGCTGGGCGGCGGCACGGCCGCCGGAGGGGCTGTTTCCGGCGAACTCGCAAGCTCATTTTTCACGAAAAAAATCAGTGGAAAGCCCCACCCGATAGGGCTCAATTGAGCACGATTATCATCCCTAAAGATTCCTAAGATCTCTCCATAGAAGGAGTAGAGGAGGACCTGGTTTGCAGCCTGAAGACGTGCGCTTTGCCTCCTAACCATTTCGGCCACCAAGCTCCTGGCTCCTCTGCAACTTCTACACCAACCTCAATGGAAATGAAAAGGAATCGGGGGAAATTATTGCCCTTGCCCTGGTGAAGGTCCTTAAAGAATGAATTTGGGAGAGCAGGCTTGTAACTCCCAAATGTCGTTAAACTCCATTAATGGTCACTAACTCCACCCCTTCGGTTTCAACCAAATTAAGGGGCTGAACCAAATTAATGGTCGGCCACCTCCAGAAACTCCTCCTCTCCCTTAGAGGAATAAAATCCCCATAAAGGTGGCAGATATGGGGCCTCCATGGCCATGATGGCCATTAATCTCAAGCTTTTCACTCTCCTCCAAATCACCAATTCCATAAGCTTAGTCCGACGAAATTTATTCCATTCGTTGAACTCTGCTCGACAAATCTACTTTATTCGTCGATTTCCGTTCGACGAATATGCCTCGTTCGATGAAGGCTGAACCTTGTTCAGCAACTTGCTCTATTCGTCGAACTCCATTCGACGAACTCTGAACCCAGTTCAGCAACATGCTCTGTTCATCGAACTCTATTCGACGAACACTGAACCTAGTTTAGTAAACTTGCTCGTTCATCGAACTCTGAATGGAGATCGACGAACTCTGAACCCAGTTCAGCACTTGCTCTGTTCGTCGAACTCCGTTCGATGAACGCTGAACCTAGTTTAGCAAACTTGCTCCGTTCGTCAAACTCTGTTCGACGAATAAGCTCCTGATTCAAAAGAGGCTCAATTCGATGAATAAGCTCCATTCGATGAATTACTCACTGAGTTCAATGAATCCAATCAGTTCTATGATTTCTAAATATTTTGTTATTGAGACTTACTATTTGCAACCCAATGTGTTTCACACCCTAATTCCCGTGTTCCCCCAAACCCTTTAGTTCTTCCCAGGGTTTTGTCATGAACTAGTCATGACAAAACCATCCTAAGGGTCTAGAGTCTGAGGGATGTTACACCTTCTCCGCCAAGGAGGGCTGCTGAGTCTGACTCAGAAAGTTCAGAGACATGCACATCTGACTACCACACGTCTGATGATGTGTTTGTTGCCTTCTCTAGGTAGTTTATGAAGCTGGTGAAGAGAAACTAGTGGTGGAGCAGGCCCTCCTCCTCCTCCCATCACAAGGAGGAGTACTACAGGGGAAAGAAGAAATCCTCCAAGGAGGACAGGTATGGTTCTAAACCTGGTAAAAAGATTTATGGTAAAGTGGTTTGTTATTGCTGTAGCAAACCTGGCCATGTAATTGTTGTCTGTCCTAGTCAAAATAAAGGAGGATGGTGAGAAGAAACACCATCATCAAAGAGCAAGAAGGGGAAGTCCTTCATGGCAAAGAAGGAGAAGAGCAGGACTGACTCTTCTTCGTTAGACTTTGAAGAAGAAGAAGCCTACATTGGGTTGATGGCAACGTCTGAGGAAGAATCCTGCTAGGATCAGCCTGGTCCAGAAAAGGTATAATCTCTATCTAGTTCTTCTTCTGAGTCAGATTATGAGACAAGTCCCAATTCTAGTGCCTCTGCATCAAGTGATGAAGATGGCTCGGAATCTGAGGTAGATATCAATCAATTGATTTATAAGTATGGTGAACTTCTACAGCCACTAAAAAGAAGTAAGTTGTTGGCTGGAAAGCAGGCTCAAGAGATTGCATCTCTATAGCTTGCTACTTCCCAACATTCTGAGTCATCAATCTTGCTGGATCAGAAAATCAGGGAGGTTAGCTGGCTGAAAAACATTACTATCATGCAGATAGGCACCAAAAATACAAGAATGCCATTATTAGGGATCTAGAAGAAAAACTCCAAAGGGAGAAGAGAATTGTGGTTAGCTACTATAAGCTCAATTCTGTGTTGTCCATCATTGACTCCTTCTCCTCTCATAAGAACAAGATGGGCTTAGGATTCAAGGGAAACACAAGAGCCTCCCCTCTCAAAGGAAAGGAAAAAGCTCCAGTTCAGCCACCCATTGTCGTTAAAAGGGTAACACTCTCTTCTAACAGGTTTGACCAGGACTCCATGTATGGTCACTAGAAGAATAGGAATTCTTCCTAGAATGATATTAGTGTACCTGCCAATGGAGGGAGAAGAGGAATGAGGATGAGTGCCTTCAAGGCAGCCCATGAAGAAATTCAAATGGCCCATCATGGACCATTTATCTTTGGTGCTCCAACCCCAACTCTCAAGAATGTGGCTGCAGCCAAAGTTCAGGGTCATCCAACAAAGACTCTGACCAAGGATCATTCTATTAACAAGTTTGATTTGGCCATTTCTAATGTTGTCAAGAGCATGCCTTTTGCAAAGAATACTATTGGTGATTGCATTCAGAGCATGCCAAATAAGTTTACTAGAAGACTTACCTTCAGCCAGATCCTAGCTGAAAGGAACCTGAAAAAGGCTGCTGATGTTCCTTCTGGATAGAGAGATGATGTCAGCACAACTAGCAGGCTAGCTCAGAAAAGAAGGTACAACATTAATGAGTGTTGGTGCTGTGGCAAAGTGGGCCACTATGTCATATATTGCTGGCATAATCCAAGTGTGTCCAGAACTAAAGTCAATCTAGCAGTCAAAAAAACCGCTGGTGGATATGTTCATTTTCAGACTGACATACACCAAGGACCCTATAAATATTGGGGTCCTAACGTAAAGTAAATATGCTTTACAGGTTAGTCCAAGTGCCCATACCCCTATATGTACTTGGGCAGTGTTTATTGCAGGCACATGACTAGAACAATGAGTAATTTGAAGGAATATACTCCAGTGAAGGATGGACCCAAAGTTGTCTTTGATGGTTCAGACAGAGGAGTCACCAGAGGGTATGGTAAGATCACTAATATTATAGTCACTATCACCAAAGTGGCTTATATGGAAGGTTTGCATCATAACCTAACAAGCATTAGCCATTTATGTGATCTAGGCTATGTCACCTCATTCCACAAGGATGAGTGCCAAATTAAGAGGTCAAGTGACCAATAGGTTATCTTGACAGGCACTAGGAGTGGGAACATCTATTGTTTAAATTTTATATGCTTAAATACAAACTCCCCTATATGCCTAGTTGCAGATGAGAAAACCTCATACTGTGTCCAGTGGCACAAGAGCCTAACACATCTGAATTATAAAACCATGGGCAAGCTCTTTAGTGAAGAGCTAGTTAGGAATGGTCCTAAGATAAAGTGCACTAAGGAGGGTATCTGCTCTGCATGCCAAAAGGGCAAATAGACCAAGACCTCCTTCAAGGGAATTGGGACAAAAGACTAAGTGAGGTGCTTATACCTCCTATATATAGACTTGTTTGGTCCTATGCTAGTTCATAGTCTAGGTAGGAAAGTTTACACCCTTGTGGTTGTTGATGACTTTTTCAGATTTGCTTGGGTTTTCTTTCTTAGGATGAAGTCTAAAACCCCTGATGTATTCAAGACATTTATCAAGCAAATTCATAATGAATTTGATAGTACTGTGGTCAAAATCAGAATTGACCATGGGACTGAATTTCAATCTAAATGCATGATAAGGTTTTGTGAAGAGCAAGGGATTCACCAAGAATTATCCTCTCCTAAAACAACCCAGCAAAATGGGATTGCTGAGAGAAAGAATAGGACTCTCATAGAGGCTGGAAGGACCTTATTAAGTGACAGATCTCCCCCAGAATACTTCTGGGCTGAAGTAGTTAATACTGCATGTCATGTCCTTAATAGAGCTTCAATCACCAAGATCCACAAGAAGACTCCTTATGAGATCTTGAAGGGCAGAAAACCAAAATTGAGCTATTTCAGGATATTTGGTAGTAAATGTTATGTGTTAAACAATGGAAAGTCATATGTGAATAAGTTTACTCTCAAGTCCTATGAAGGGATTTTTGTTGGGTAAAATAATCATAGCAAGGCCTATAGGATCTACAACTTGAAAAATCAAGTTGTAGAAAAGTCTATACATCTAGTTTTTGATGAGTCCACAATGATTAACAGTGAGCTACTAAGATCCTCTTCTAGTCCTGTAGGTACTGAGCTGATGATGGATAAGCTGACTATTAAGGAGGCTGCTCCATTAGTTTAAGATGAATCTGACAGAGTATGCATTCTAGAGGAAGCAAAAGGCACACAGGTTGTGGATGATGATCAACAAAGTGAAGACAATGAAGATCAGGAAGCTGAAGAAAGATTGCCTCCAGCAGTCAGGCATATAAGGGATCATCCAAGACACCTGATTATTGGTGATGCTAGCCAAGGAGTGGTGGCCAGGAGCAGAAGTATCAACGCTGCACTATACTCAAGATTCCTGTCATAAGTAGAGCCCAAAAGGTTTGAAGAGGCCAACATAGATCAGTTCTGGATTGTATCTATGTAAGAGGAACTGAACAAGTTTAAGAGGTGCAAGGTCTGGAAGCTGGTTTCAAGACTACAAGGACATAATGTCATTGGAGTCAAGTGGATTTACATTGCAAACTTGATGAAATAGCATTATAATCAAGAATAAGGCTAGGCTGATAACTAAGGGGTACAGACAAGAAGAATATATTGACTTTGATCAAACCTTTGCCTCTATAGCAAGATTAGAAGCCATCAGGTTGTTCCTTGCATATGCTACATACCAAGGATTCAATGTCTACTAGATGGATGAGAAGTCAGGCCTTTTTGAATGGTGACTTAAAGGAAGAGATTTATGTGGAACAGCCTCTAGGTTTTGTTATCCCTAACTCACCTAATTTTGTTTATATGCTTAGGAAAGCTCTATATGAGTTGAAGAAAGCCCCTAGAGCATGGTATGATACATTTTCTAGCTTTCCCATTAAGAATAAATTCTCAAGGGAGGAGATAGAAAAGACCCAATTCCTAAGGGAATCTAAGGGCAAGATCATCCTAGTCTAGATTTATATTGATGATATAATCTTTGGATCTACTGATGACAACCTTTGTATGAACTTTGCCAAACTTATGCAAGGGAAGTTTGAGATAAGCAGTATGGGTGAGCTCAAGTTCTTCATGGGCCTCCAAGTAAGATAGACTGATGATGGCTTGTCCATATCCCAGTCTAAATTCACCAAGGAGTTGATCAAAAAGTTTGGTATGAAGAATGCCTCCACCATGAAAACTCCCATGGGGTCAAGTGTGAATATATATAAAGATGAGGCAGGGAAACTTGTTGATGAAACTTTATATGGAGTGATAATTGGCTCCCTTCTATACCTTACTGCAAGTAGGCCAGACATCATGTATGTTACATGTGTTTGTGCTAGGTATTAGGCCTGCCCTAAAGAATCTCACTACTCTGTTGCTAAGAGGATTTTGAGGTATCTTAAGGGCACACCAGATCTTGTCCTATAATACCCTAGAAATAGGGATTTTGAAATAACAGGATATTTAGATGCAGATTTAGCAGGCTGCAATAAGGACAGGAAATGCAGTCCAGGCACCTGTCAGCTCTTAGGAGGAAGACTAATGTCATGGAGTAGCAAGAAGCAAACAAGTATGGCAATATCAACTGCAGAGTCGGAATACATAGCTGCTGGGAGCTGCTTTACACAGTTGTTGTGGATCCAGCATCAGCTCTAGGACTATAACCTTCAGATAAGTAGAAGTTCTTTATTTTGTGATTCTACTAGTGCAATCTCTATAGCAAGGAATCCTGTCTCACATTAGCAGGACTAAACACATAGAGATTAGGTATCACTTTATCAGAGAAAATGTGGAATGTGAAGATATCAGTCTTGAGTTTGTCCCTACAGACAAACAAGTAGCTGACATCTTCACTAAGCCACTAGATAAAGCAAAGTTCAACACCTTTAAGTTTGAGTTGGGTATGTTGAACTTGGTCTAGCTTCAAATGCTCCTCATAGTGTTTTTATTGCAGGTTGTACAACTTCTTGTAGGTTGAAAATGCCTTCAGTGATATAAAGCTTTCCAAGTGATTCAAGAGTCTATCAAAAAGGATGATAGAAGATGCTCCAATTGAGGGGGGGTAAGTTCAGCTTCCTAGAGAGAAGATAATCAAAGGCTAGCACCCTCCCCCTGACTATTTTACAGAATTCAAAAAGGTGGAGAAGGAAGGGATCAAGTAAATGATCAAAGTTATGCAGCAAAATAGGGGGAGCAGGGAGTAGTAATGATCACCATGCAAGCAAGATAAATGGGGAGATTGTTGGGAAAAAGGCAATGATCAAGAATCAGGTAGCAAGACAGGGAGAGCTATAAGTGATCATCACCATATTGCAGGCAAGGTAAGTGTGGTAACTTATAACTTGATACTCTTGTCATAACTCGTGTTATATAGTGTTAAGCTTGCAAATTTACTGTATTATCTGATGCATATGTTAGTGTATATCATAGACTAAGAATTCTGTTTGAGGGTTTTGACTTCCTCAAATAGGGGAAGATTATTGGGTTCATTTCTCACAATGTCCCAGATTTGTAGAAGTCAATGGTATATACATAGTTGTATTTGATGTATGTTTAAGTTCATGCATGCAAGTTGGACATGTATTCCAAGTGGTTGTGACGGGTGGTCACATGGTAGAGGAGTGGAGAGATAGAAATCCATCTAAGTCCACAGGCATTTAGTGAAGCCAGTTCACTCAACGCCATATGTCAAAAAAGGATGCTGGAAAGGCTGAAAATCGCCTGAGTCCACAGGTGTTGAGTGAAGACAGTTCACTCAATGCCAGATACCAAAAAGCGCTGAGTAAGGTGTGGACAGTCAAATCCTAGCAGTCTGCAAAGTAAGTATGCGGCTAAGTCCACGGGTGTTGAGTGAAGAAAGTTCACTCAACGCTAGACAGCAAAAGCGCTGAGTGAAGACAGGACAGTCAAAGCCCAGCAAGTTGCTGAGACATTATTGCGGCTAAGTCCATAGGCGTTTGTTGGGTTTTTCTATATGACACAACACTTGTGTGCAGCGGAAATAATGAACAAGAAAATCCCAAAGAATTCGGATATGGCAATATTCATGAATTAAGAAGTAAAGCTTGTTGTAAATAAAATTACCTTTGAGGAATTGAGTCAATACTCAACCAAGATGCTCCAGAAACATCAGCCGGCCACTAAGTGGCTCGAATCTTGAGCGCAGAAAGTATATCGGCGCCCCTACAAGAAATCCACACGATCGGGAGAACCAACAGCCACTTGTCGAACAAGCACTAGGTCGGGAGAGAACACTCAGCATCTCCACAGACTGCTAGATCTGTTGAAGGAGAGGCGGCGACATCACTCGCCGGGATCGGGATCGGCTACAGCAACGGCGAAGGTGGAATGACTAATGTTGGGATTTTAGGTCTACCGTCTTTCGCACAGTACGGCTTATGTGCTTGGACAGAAATATTGCACACTGTAGAAACCTTAAAACTTCCTATTTATACCCAAGGAATAAACAGAACAGTTGCGCCGCTATCCGCAAACCCAGGACTTAGAATCCAGAATTTCGGCTAGACAACCCTTGTCTCGACGAATCATCAAGTATCCATGGCATATATGACGAATCATCGAGTATCATCTAATACTCGACGAATCATCGAGTATCCATAAGATACATGACGAACTCAATGCCATCCCCAGTAGACTCAATGCTTGACTCTGCAAAGGCGTGGGGTGGACGCAATGCTCTCAACGCTTTATGTGCAATACTCGCTGATTCATCATATGACTTGACGAAGGCGTTGAGTGCACTCAACGCACTCAACGCCAAGTTCCATATCCATCAAATCAACCTCTGACTCGACGAAAGTGTTGAGTGGACTCAACACACTCAACGCCTGAGACCCAGATTCATTGAATCAACACCTTGACTCAATCAATCATTGAGTAAGCTCAACACACTCAACACTTAAGTGTGATACTCGACGAATCATTGAACACACTCAATGCTTAAGTGTGATACTCGACGAATCGCTGAGTATACTCAACACACTCAACGCACCATTTGATGAGTTAACCCTTAACTCTACGAAGGCGTTGACTGGTCTCAAAGCACTCGACGTTATTCAGCCTGACTGAGCTAAGTATTTTCAACTCATCATATGAGCTATATCATACAAATCCAATGTCCCAATTTCTCCACAATCTTATGTGCGATCCTGATAGGCTCATACTGAGTTGGCAGTGAGGCCACATGATTTA
Source organism: Platanthera guangdongensis (assembly GCA_039583875.1). Taxonomy (NCBI): domain Eukaryota; kingdom Viridiplantae; phylum Streptophyta; class Magnoliopsida; order Asparagales; family Orchidaceae; genus Platanthera; species Platanthera guangdongensis. The sequence continues at coordinate 92,588,515 of CM077167.1, forward strand.
TCACTTCTAGATCACAATGGTAACACCAACAACTTTGAGTGAAGCCAGTTCACTCAATGCCAGACAGCAAAAGAGCTGGGTAAAGACAGGATAATCAAAGCTCAGCAGGTAGTAGAGACAATATAGCGACAAAGTCCACAGGCGTTGAGTGGAACCAGTCCACTCAACGCTAGTTGATCTGATGCATTGAGTCATGCTGCTACAATCAAAGCCTAAGAAGGAAGGAGACAGAAATCGACTAAGTCCAGAAGCGTTTAGTGAAGCCAGTTCACTCAACGCACTTAATGCCTTAGTAAGCTGGCATATTTCAGAATTGTGGATAAGTACAGAAGTGTTGAGTGAAGCCAGTTCACTCAACGCCTCAGCATGAAGATAGGCAATCAGTAATGCAGCTAAATCCAGGGGCATTGCGTGATGAAGGTTCACTCAACGCCTGGCAACGCAAAAAGTTTGGCCAAGTCAAAAAGAATTGAGTGACGGCCATTCACTCAACACGCTCAATGCCAAAGCGAGGCCGAGGAATTGTCTAAGTCTAGAGGCGTTGAGTGAAGCCAGTTCACTCAACGCACTTAACGTCTGATGGTGCAGAGAATTTGGCTAAGCCCAGATGCACTGAGTGAAGCCTGTTCACTCATCGTACTCAATGCCTGGGATGGAACTGAGAATTTGGCTAAGTCCACAGATGCTGACGTCAGCCAAAAGTCAACAAAAGTCAACGAAATTCAAACTCGTTGTGGGAAAGCTAGAATCCACCACTGATGGTGTCGATAGCCATCTGTATGATATATTATATAAAAGGAAGCCTATAAACCAACAATTAAAGCTGGGCCTATGAGTCAAGAGAGTCGTTGCACGGGGAAGATAAAAGAAATGAGATCGGGGAAATCAAATTAACTTTTAGTGCATTATCTTTTCGAAAAGCGGAACACCTTCATTGGCTTCCTCTTCATTATTGCTGAGACAAGAAGCAGAAGTTCAAATCAATCGACCTGAAAGTTCTTCCTATTAGCTATTGTCATCTTCATCATCAACATCAAGAAAGAAGGAGCAGTAAGGGCTAACCCTAGCTGCGACCACTTCACAGCCAAGCCGACCAAATCATAAAGATTATTTTTTGGAGTTGTGAAGAAGAAATCTGGACTGATCTTTCTCAGGACAGCAGGAGAAAGACATAGAGACAATTTCTCTGGTGTCAAATCAACACCAAACCTTATTCTCTCTGCAAGATCCTTTTGGATCTGAGCTGTAAGCCTGTATTATAAAGGCTGAGATTGTAGGATATGTTATAGGTTTGAGGTAGGATTCAAGAGTGAATCTGAGTGGTAGGATTCTATTAAGAATCTAAGTGTAGGGTTATCCTCCCAGCCTGAGTGGTAGGGCCTTTGGCCTGAGGTAGGTGATCTTCTGATCACTGAGTTGTAGGGCTTTGTGCCTGAGTTGTAAGTCTTGGAGGAGACTGAGTGGTCTTGTGGGATCATATTGTAAGCTCTTAGGAGTCGAGATATTGGAGAAGTGGCTTGTCTAACACACTGTTAGAAAGGAGGGAGGGATAGTGTACGTACCCATAATCTGGGGTACCACTATAAATTAATGCGTCATCTGGGTGAATGTCTTGAAAGCAATAGAAAGTATATCACCACTCTTAGCCTAATCTTATAAAATTTAAAAGATATACTGAAGACCTAAAAAACCTATCCCCCCTAGGTGGTTTTGCTACCCTTGAAAACAAAGACTTTCATTATGTATACAAGTGGCTCTTTGTTACTTTGATTAGATAGGTTATCTAAGTGATAATGTTAGGAGGACATAGGACAGGATGCTAACAAGGCACAAATTTGTCTAAGTCTAGATGTGTTGAGTGAAGACAATTCACTCAACGTCAGATGGCCTTAAGCATTGAGTAAAGACAAGATAGTCAAAGCCTCGGCATTACCAAGGCAAAAATCTGGTTAAGTCCAGAAGCATTGCGTGAAGGCAGTTCACTCAACGCCCATAGCTAGAAGCACTGAGTAAAGATCAAATAGTCAAAGCCGCAGAAAATCTGCCAAGAAATCTAGCCAAGTTTAGAAGCATTGAGTGAAGAATGTTCACTTAACACTATGCGGAGAAAGCATCGACAGAACATAGTTCAGTCAGAGCTACAGTATTGGTTGATACAGTATTCAGTCTAAGGACAGAAGCATTAAGTGATGTCAAATCACTCAACGCCTATTTAACAGAAAATCTGTCTAACGACAGAAGCATTGAGTGAAGGTCATTCACTCAATGCCTCTTCAACAAAACAGGCAAAGGCAGAAAGAATTGAGTGAAGAAAACTCACTCAACGCCTTCATATAGAGAAAATCAGCTAAGTCTAGATGCGTTGAGTGATGAAGGCTCACTCAACGCCTATTCAGTTAGATTGAAAAAATAAATATGCTTTGAGTGATGAATGATCACTCAACGCCTGAAGATGTAGAAATTTGTCCAAGTGTTTTGGCGTTGAGTGACAAGGCTTCATTCAACACCTATGCAGAATTGCGAATTTGGCTAAGTCTACATGTGTTGTGTCATGATGACGTCAGCAGAAATTCAAATGTTGTGTGAACTGAACAGTAGACGGCAAAAGGTGTTGCTTGCCTATTGTACAACATTTAATGCTAAAGACATGTTGCATCTACCAACTCCAAGTGGTCCCACTAATCAAAGAGTCATTGGACGGTGGGATAGAAAAGCAAGAGATTATGGAAGAAAAAAACTTTTTGGATAATAAACTTTTTGCATACAGAGCTTCATCTTCTTCCTCTCGACCTAGTTGTAGAGCTTGAAGAAGTTGTTCATTCTATTGATCTAAAAGTTCAAGAAAGTTAGTTGTTGACCTACACAACTTCAACAACAAGTTTAAAGAGCTTTCTCTTCAAGGTAGGAGAAGAAACAGAGCAAGCCCTTATTACAGTGACTTCACAGTTCCAACAGGCCTTTTCTTTAAGATACATTCTTGGAGCTATGAAGATGGCAGGACTGAGCATTCTCAGTTCAAAAATAGGAAGACACATATATCATTTCTCTGGTGTCCTTCATCATCAATAAACAACAATACAACTGTAGGATCTTTCAGAAGATCTAATCTATGGGGCCTTTAAGATTGAGTTGTAGGATTCCAGTGGTGAATCTGAGTTGTAGGATTCTTCTGTAGATCTGAGGTAGGGCTGTGTTTTTGAGCTGTGGGAAAATTTCTCTCTGAGGTAGGATCTTGTACGGATCTGAGTGTAGGGCTAACCTCCTAGCCTGAAGGTAAGACTTTGAATTAAAGTCTGAGGTAGAACCTGCTTGCTTGAGTGGTAGGAGAATATTTCTCTAAGTGTATGGACTTGGGTCCTGAGGTAGGACTTGGAGGAGTCTGAGAAATCCTGAGGGATTTATGTTGTAAGCTCATTGAGCCGAGTTTGGAGAAGTTGACATTGTCTAACAATCTGTTAGAAAGATGGGAGGGATAGTAGATGTACCCATACTCTAGAAAATCACTATAAAATACTTGTGTGCTGGTTGTGTTCTTGAAAGCTAAATAATATACCACAACACAGTAAACAAGGTTACTCCAAAAGAAACTCAAAAAGACCCAAAACCTATTCACCCCCCTCCAGGGTTTACTCTTGAAACTAAAGGCTTTCACCCTTCACCTTTGTCAGGTAAAACTGGAGAGTAGATTCCCTTACTTCGAACTCGCCGTTTATTTGAGAGTACACCACCATGGAATCCGTTATCACCTCCACATCCTGCACCCACAGCTCCATTGCCAGACGCAGACCCGTTAGTACTACTTCATAATCCGCTTGATTGTTGGTAATTAGAAAGTGAATGACCACCGTCTGATGTATCCTCATTCCTTGAGGACTCTCCAGGATTTCTCCCACTCCCAAGGAGTGCCTTCCCGAGGCTCCATCCACCATCACCTTCCAAGAGACCTGACGAGCGAGCTCTGTCTTCGCAACCTCAACCACATAGTCAACCAATAAGGCAGTCATCGTTTATGCCTTTATCGAGAGACGAGGGATAAAAGAAATATCTAACTTGCTTAGCTCTACCGACCACTTTACAAGCCTGCCAGAATGATCCAACCCCTCAAAGATGATATAGAGTGGATGATCTGAGACCACCTCGATGGAATGCGACTGGAAGTACGACCGGAGCCTCCGAGCCGAGATGACCAGAGCAAAATCCAACTTCTCCAGGATCAGTATCAAAGTTATGTCTTCCTCAGGACCCTGCTCATATAATGGATTGACAGCTTCTTCTTTCCCTCATCTCGAACCAGGACTGTAACGCCCCCGATTTTTCGATGATTTTATTTGATTGGGCAACGTCATATTTATGATGTCGTGGCGTTACTTTTAACGTCGAGTTGGCGGCGCAATGTCGTTAAGGCATTTTCGCAGTCGTGTGGTCGAGTCGGCTGAATTTTTGTTATAATGGTAAAATTTTGCATTTGGAATTTAAGTTAAGTGATTTTGGACTTGCTCGTCAAGTTTCGTCGCAATCCGAGCATTTTTGGAGTCTCGCTGCGCGATTGAAGTTTTGGATTGTTTATGTTCGCCGTATACTTTGAAGATTAATATCTCGGGAATGGCTTGTCGGATTTTGGTTTTAACTTCGTCGTTGTGTTCGTAGTGTCAGTATTCGCCTACGGCGTGTGTTTCGTTCAATTTGGCGCGCGTTTGGGCCTCCGTTTTGATCTCGTAGTTTCCTTATTAAAAAATATATAAGCATGATTATTTTAATATGAAAGTAATATTCAAAATTGTATTTTACTATTCATTGGTGTAGTTTAATCATAAGGTTATTTTTGCAAAGAATTTGTTCTTCCTGCAAGTTCACTCGAGTCTTCTGCTTTAGGTACTCGAGTGATTCCTAAGTACTTGAGTCTTTTGCAAGATATACACGAGTGACCTTTTATATTTGCACGAGTCCTTCTTTTTAGCTACTCGAGTAATTTATGGACCTACTCGAGTAAATTTATGCACCTACTCGAGTAAATTTATGGACCTACTCGAGTTGTTCTATTCAGTCGGCATTCGGGCGCTAGTTTTAGGGTCAAAATGATGTCGTATAAAAAATGGTCAACATGAAATTTGTTCGTCTCGACGAGATCTACAAGTTTTATGTTGGGCACGTTTCGATCTAGAGCCATCTTAGACCTCTATTATCGAGTTTCCTGAAACTGCTCATAGATAGCCCGTTCGACTTATCCACTCGAGTTCTATGCCTTTTATCTCGAGTCCCTATGACTATCTCGAGTTCCGCAAGCCTCCAACTCGAGTCTCCATCTCGAGTAAGCCCCTCCATCTCGAGTAAACCAATTTCTACTCGAGTAGTCTGTGTAGTTTGAGTTTGGGCAGTATTTTGAGGGTCAAAACAGTGTCTTGCGAAACAATTGTCAACATCAAATTTGTTCGTCTCGACGAGATCTACAAATTTCATGTTGGGCACTTTTTGCTTTGAAGTCATCCTAGACCTCTATGTTAGGTTCCCGCGAAACCGCTCAAAATAACCCGTTTTTTTGACAAAACTTTTTATAAACATTATATATATATATTCTTAAACTTAGGTTTAAAACCGAACTTCATCTTCTCCGATATTTTTGCTCCAGAACCAGAGCAGTGAGTGAGAGAGAGAGTTTCCTTATCGTGAATCTTCTGGTGGCCGCCGGCGGTGCTCCGGTGCTCGAAATCTTCATCCGAACATAGATCCGTAAAGCTCTCGTCGAGAGCTACGCCATCGTGGTTATATCTTCCCCGTTTCTTGAGATTTCTCATTAGGGTTTTTCGGCCCTAACCTCCTTTTCGACCGTTCTTGTTCAGATTTCAACTCCTCCCGCATCCTTTTGCCTCGATCTACGACGTGAAGGGATTCAGAGAACTTTTCCGGTTAAACCAAGGCAAGTGGTGGCTTCCCCTCGTTTCTCATTGTCCGATTTGATCGTAACGGCTATGTTTTCATTTTCCTTAAATTTTCTACACTTATTCTTCCAAATTATTGTTATGATTTACGTTCCCAATGATCACATGATGTTGTAATGTTTCATCATGGTAAACCCGATTTTGTCTGAATATGTTGATCGTTCTTGAAGTGTCTTATGATGGCTTTAAGTGCCTTAGTTTCCGTTATTAAATGCGTTAGAGTTTATCTAGAATTGTAAATTGCTCCTAGAGGTTGATCAACCGCGTCTTGAATCTAGTAATGTCATGTAGAATCTGACGAGCCAAATCTCGAGATATGTGGTGTTTTCTTGGTGGTTTTCTTGATTGCGGGAGTTAGTGGACGATTCCACCTCCGCAGTGTTTGTTTCCTTCATTAGTGCCCAGTGGAAGTCTACCTAGTTTTTGGGTGTCTGCGGTGTATGGTGGAGAGTATGAGACTCCCTCGCAGTTAGACGGATTATATATTCGTGTGGGTGTGCCCAAGAGTGACCACCTCGCCCGTGTTTTTGGGTGGTGTGTCCACGAGTGACCACCTCGCCCATGTTTTTGGGTAAAGTCGACGACATATACCTAATAAAAGTTTTGTATTTCTTCCTTACAAATTATTCATGTTGTCACCTTATAGCCTCTTGCGTCTGGTGTACTATTGTTGTACGTGACGAATCACGTAAGAGTTCTTTTTTCATGATGATGACTTGTTCTTCTTTTTGTGCTTTATTTCAGTACTGTTGATCTTGGGTTGGTACCCCTTTGACCTTTGTTTATTTTTTCTTATTAATTTTTGCCACCATTTGTGCTTTCTTGCTGAGTTGTTCTGTCTTTGGAATGCCTCAGGTTCAGAGCAGTAGCAGATAACAGAGCTAGTTTTGGAGTTTCTGAGCGGCAGTGTTGGTCGTGGTTGTTACCTCATCTCAGCGAGGTAGGTTGTTGTTTATTTAGTTACTGGTTCAGACTTACGTTTCTGTAAGTGGGTTTGTGTCAGTTGTTGGCGCCCACAGAATTGTTATTTGTTTGATACTTGCTGGCTTCTTATTTCTCTATATGTGGATGTGGATTACTTGCTCTCTGGGAGGATTTATGTTAGGAATGCATGTTAAGTATTTTTAAGAATAAAATATATTATTATTACTTCATACACTGCATAATTTAAAAAAACTATAACTTGTTATATTTAGCGACCGTAAAAGCTATCTTTACTACTATTATAAATTTAGAGTCTTGCATTGCATGAGTTGTTCTTTGGGGACGTTTATAATCATGTAGGATGTTAGAGTCAATCTAAATAAGTATTTTTCCGCAGCGTATAATTATATTTTGATTCGTGGACTAAATGAGTCATTAAGCCGAGGGATACGGCTAACTATTGCACTTAACTAATTTTTTTCCTTAAAATAACTTAAATAATCTTTCTTCATGATTAAGTAGGTGTCTGCCTGAGCGTCCGCAGTTATCCCCTGCTGACGTGGAATCATGACACGCATTTTCCCTTACTCTGATAAGTTATTATATGCGGTGAAAATGCGGGTTGTGACAGTTGGTATCAGAGGAAGGTTGCTTGACAATTGGTTGGGCAACCTTCTCTAGTTAGTTTTAGTTGTTTAGTGATATTTCATACACACACTGATGTGTCATCAGTACGTATTAGCCGAAGCATAGTCACTACACTCATAGCATGATAAGAAGTATATGGGGTATATTATGTAGTATGCGATGCATAATATGTGTTTGTATATGGATGCACCATAAGAGGCAACATGTGACGGTTATGTAGTATGGGATGCATAACCACCATCATATGAGTGCCCATTAGCACGTTTTCTTTTCTCGTTGAATGTGATGTTATGTAGTATGGGATGCATAATATTTCATGTCTACGCCGCTCATGCACGCATTAAGGCCTTTTTTTAGAATGCATAACACTCCATACATTGCATATCATCGCATAAGCACGCGTGCTAAGTTAAAGTTTACATGATGACAGATGTACACACATGATTTTAAATGAGAATAAATAATACATGCATTCATGTCATAGGCACAAGAGTCAATAGGATGAGAGGATATCATCCTAAGTAGGACATAACATCATTATAAAATCACAGAGCAAGTTGCAGCATAAGCAAGTGCCTTATAAGTATGGTCTGAACTAGTTGAGTGGATTTGTTGTAAGTTAGGATTTTGATGAGTTGTTTGTTTGCATTTTAGAAATGCCGTCAAAGCGTCCCGCGATGAGGTCGACTCCCCAATCAGAGGGTGAGTCATCAGTTGTGCAAAGTGATGCGGTTATCGAGGGTCTACGTCACAACAATGAGGCTCTGTCGAGACAATTAGTTGTGATGCAATTGCAAATTGAGTCTTTGTTGTCTGCCGCTCCCGTGCAGTAACCTTTAATGCAAGAGCCTTCCTTGTGCCAAGCCATGCCTGATACCCCTGCTCCTTTGGTGCCCCCGATGGCGATACTACTAGAAATGAATTTCATATCACACTTAAAACAGGTGGGACCTCCCACCTACAACAGGAGTGCTAACTTTATGATTATAGATGATTGGATCATCTCCATCGAGGAGATGTTTTTGTATTCCGGAATTCTAGAAGCACAAAAGTTGATGATTGCAGCCTATCAGTTAAAAGGCCTGCCAAAAAGCTGGTGGATTCAGGAAAGAGAGGGTCTGAAGGAAGGCTGTTCCTGGGAATCTTTTAAGAAGATGCTGCTGAAGAGGTTTCTACCCTCAGTCGAGCAAGACCGCCTGATGAATAACTTCCTGCATCTGAAGTAGAGACAGCTCACCGTGAGCGAGTACGAGATTGTGTTTAGCAAACTGAGCAGGTTTGCTCCTGATTTGGTAGCTTCTATGGAGGGTAGAGTGAAGCATTTCCTTGGTGAACTAAGAAGCGATGTCCAGCAGTTGGCATGCGCTTACCGAGCTGAAAGTTATGCTGAAGCAGTGGATGCTGCTTTGAGAGTCGAGGCGATTAAAAACGCCAAGAACCGCGGTGCTGCGGCGAGGAAAGAGAAAAGGAAAAGCGTTGAGGATGGTAGCTGTAGGGCATCTGGCCCTTCTTCGTAGATGAAAGGTAAGGAAGTGTGTAGCTTCTGTGGTCGTCCTGGCCACCCTTATGAAAGCTATTTCAAGAGGACTGCCACCCTGAAGCAGCAGCAGGTACACACCATCCAAGGTGCACCCAAGGGAGAGCTAGTGTGCTCCTTCAGTGCAAGGAAGGGTCATGATGTGAGTCATTGTTGGATGAAAGAAAGGATTTGCTTCCAGTGCTGGCAGAAGGGACACTAGAAGTCTTCGTGCCCCCAAGCTCAGCCCCCACTGCAGCCTGCCCCACTTCGAGCTCTGCCACCGCCACCGAACCTGGATAAAGGAAAAGGAAAGCTGAACGTGATGACTAGCGAGGAAGTTCAAACCTTTACGCAAGTGATATCGGGTTAGCCCCAGTTTATAATATCCTTATCATTTATCATTGTTGCCCTAGTTATCGTTCATTTAGTTATATATTTTCGATTTTAGGGGAGTTTAAGGTGCAGAATAGTGGGCGTGCGTTCTTTTCGATTCGGGTGCCACCCATTCCTTTGTGGCCCGTAGATTTGTTGATAAACATCGCTTAGATGTGGGTCAATTAGGAGACTCCTTCAATGTCAAGCTCCCTTCCGGTGATTCAGTGATATCTAATCAAGGAGTTCTGAGATGCCCTATTTATCTTGGCAATTTTCTGGCCTATGCGGATCTGATGATCTTAGATCTGGCTGATTTCGACGTGATTTTGGGCATGGACTGGTTGTCCAAGTATGATGTGGTCATCCAGTGCAAGGCTAAGTGATTGGAATTCAGGATGGACGACGGCCAACCTATGAGCGTCTATGGATATCAGGACAGAGTTTCCCCTGTCATTTCTGCGGTACGTGATGGTCGTGCTATAGAGTCTAGTTGCGAGGCTTTTTTAGTTTTTATTATTCCTCTGGAAACAGCTTCTATTACACCACATCTTGAGTATGTCTCGGTGGTGCGAGAGTTTCTAGATGTCTTTCTTGATAGTCTTCCAGGACTTCCTCCTGAAAGGGAGATAAAGTTTGTGATAGACCTCGAGCCAGGTACTCGTCCTATTGCCAAAGCACCGTACCGTATGGCTCCGCATGAGTTGGATGAGTTGCGTACTCAGCTCGATGAGTTGCTGAGGTGTGGTTTTATTAGACCAAGTTCTTCTCCATGGGGTGCTCCTGTTTTGTTCGTCAAGAAGAATGATGGATCGATGAGGCTTTGCATCGATTACAGAGAATTGAACAAGGTAACCATTAAGAATAGATATCCCCTGCCAAGGATTGATGACCTTTTCGATCAGTTGAGTGGTAGCTCGGTATTTTCAAAGATCGATCTTCGCTCAGGCTAACACCACTTGAGAATTCGTGAGGCAGATATTCCATGAACCGCTTTCCGTTTGCGGCATGGACACTATGAGTTTTTGGTGATGTCTTTCGGTTTAACCAAAGCACCCTCTGCTTTCATGGATTTGATGAATAGGGTGTTTAAGGATTTCTTAGACCGATTCGTTATTGTATTTATAGATGATGTCCTGGTGTATTCCCGCAATGTTGAGGAGCATACTCAGCATTTGTGTTTGGTTTTGTCAACTCTGAGGGAGCATAAGTTATATGCAAAGTTGAGCAAATGTGAGTTTTGGCTACCTCAGGTATCCTTTCTGGGTCATGTTGTAAGCAAATACGGTATTTTTGTAGAACCTACCAAGAGTTTTGCCGTGATGGAATGGGAGAGACCGTCTTCACCTAAGGAGATTAGTAGCTTCTTAGGCCTGGCTGGCTATTATAGAAGATTTATGGAAGGATTTTTGGTGTTGTCTGCTCCTCTAACTAGACTTACTCAAAAGAATGTTGCATTCATTTGGAGTGATAAGTGTGAAGAGGCTTTCCAAGAGTTGAAGAAGAGACTGTGTACTGCCCCAATTTTAACCTTACCTACTGAAGGAATTGAGTATGTTGTGTATGTCGATGCATCACACATCGGACTTGGTTGTGTTTTAATGCAAGATGGTAAGGTGATCGCGTATGGATCAAGACAACTAAAGATTCACGAGAGAAACTATCCTACGCATGATTTGGAGTTTGCTGCTGTAATTTACGCGCTGAAGCTTTGGAGACACTTATTGTATGGCGCGCTGTGCAAGAACTATATGGACCATAAGAGTTTGAAGTATGTCTTCGCTCAGAAGGAACTAAATCTACGCCAGCGTCGGTGGTTAGAATATGTGGCTGATTATGAAGTGGAAATCCTTTATCATCCAGGAAAGGCTAATATAGTAGTCGATGCTTTGAGTAGAAAAAATGCTAAAATTTTTAATCTGTCGGTACAGTCCTTGGTAGAAGAATTTTTGTTGATGGATATTGAGGTTGAGAGTCGTACTGTGCCTACTAGTTTAGAAGCGGAAGAACCCTCTTGGATTTCCCTTACTCGAGCACATCATAAGGATGATCCTAATTTGTTGCACCTCAGGAATAGAACCGTGAAGGGAGAGCTACCAGATTTGTTCCACTAAGATGGATAAGGATCTAATGCAAATTGTTTGGTGGTCAGGGATGAAGAATGATATCGTGAATTTTGTATCAGAATGTTATACGTGTCAGCGTATTATGGCTGACCATAGAAGGCTTGGTGGTAAATTGACACCGCTCGATATTCCAAGTTATAAATGGGAGAGTATTTCAATGGATTTCATCACCAGTCTACCAAAATCTCCCCGTGGGCACGACTCTGTTTGGGTGATTGTCGACAGATTGACAATGTGTGCTCACTTTGTTCCGTTTAAGATTGGGTATTCGATGAAGAAGATAGTTGAGCTATATCTTGAAGAGGTCATCAGGTTGCATGGAGTGCCTGTTAGCATTGTATCAGATTGGGACTCCAAATTTATGTCTCGCTTTTGGAAGAGTTTACAGGAGGGGTTGTGCACTGATTTAAGGTATTCCACCGCCTATCATCCGCAGACGAATGGTCAGACAGAAAGGGTAAATCAGATCGTAGAAGATATGATCAGATGTTATATTTTGGATCATGGTGGTGCTTGGGATGAGCGTCTCAGACTCATGAAGTTTGCATACAATAATAGTTATCAAGAAAGTTTGCAGATGGCCCCGTTTGAGGCCTTATATGGGAGGCGTTGTAGAACTCCTTTGTTTTGGGCTGAAGTTGGTGAGAGACCGTTGCTAGGTCCGGAAGCCCTTGAACAGATGAATTGTGCTGTGACTCTTATTCGAGAGAAGCTCCGTGTGGCTCAAGAGCGCTATGAGAAGTATGCTAATCAGCGAAGGGTCGATCTGGAGTTTGCCGTTGGAGACTTGGTTTTTCTGAAAGTTTCTTCGATGTTTGGAGTTAAAAGGTTTGGAAGGAACCACAAGTTAGACCCCCGGTATGTGGGACCTTTCCAGATTCTTGAGCGCATCAGAGTGTCAGCTTATAGGCTGGAGTTTCCTGCAACCTTCCCTTATGTCCATGATGTGTTCCATGTGAGCCAGTTGCGGAAGTGTATTTGTAATAATCGTCAAGTCCTCGAACCGATGCCCCAGATTCAGCTCAACCTTACGTATGTGGAAGAACTTATACGTATCCTAGATTCTCAAGAGCGCGTGTTGCGAAGAAAGACCATCCCCATGGCCAAGATTCTTTGGAGGAATCAAGACGTCGAGAGCGCGACGTGGGAATTCTAATCAGCCATGAGATAATCTCATCCGCACCTCTTCTCTTGGTTTTGGGTATGTCGATATGTTTTCAGTTATGTTTGATTCTATCGTTTTGGTTTGTTTGTGGAGTTGTCTTAAGTTTCGGGACGAAACTTCTTTTTTGGCGGAGAGACTATAACGCCCCCGATTTTTCGATGACTTTATTTGATTGATCAACATCATATTTATGACGTCGTGGCGTTACTTTTAATGTCGAGTTGGTGGTGTAATGTCGTTAAGGCATTTTCACAGCCGTGCGGTCGAGTCGGCCAAATTCTTGTTGTAATGGTAAAATTTTGCATTTGGAATTTAAGTTAAGTGATTTTGGACTTGCTCGTCAAGTTTCGTCGCAATCCGAGCATTTTTGGAGTCTCAGCGCGCGATTAAAGTTTTGGATTATTTATGTTCGCCGTATACTTTGAAGATTAATATCTTGGGAATGGCTCGTCGGATTTTGGTTTTGACTTCGTCGTTGTGTCTGTAGCGCCGTTATTCGCCTACGACGTGTGTTTCGTTCAATTCGGCGCGCGTTTGGGCCTCTGTTTTCATCTCGTAGTTTCCTTATTCAAAAATATATAAACATGATTATTTCAATATTAAAGTACTCTTCAAAAATGTATTTTACTATTCATTGGTATAGTTTAATCATAAGGTTGTTTTTGCAAAGAATTTTTCTTCCTGCAAATTCACTCGAGTCTTCTATTTTAGGTAGTCGTGTGATTCCTAAGAACTCAAGTCTTTTGCTAGATATACACGAGTGACCTTTTATATTTGCACGAGTCCTTCTTTTCAGCTACTCGAGTAATTTATGGACCTACTCTAATAAATTTATGCACCTACTCGAGTAAATTTATGGACCTACTCGAGTTGTTCTGTTCAGTCGGCGTTCGGGCGCTATTTTCAGGGTCACAATTATGTCGTATAAAAAAATAGTTCCCATTAAATTTGTTCGTCTCGACGAGATCTACAACTTTCATGTTGGGCACTTTTCGATCTGGAGCCATCTTAGACCTCTATGATCGATTTTCCCGAAACTACTCACAGATAGCCCGTTCGACTTATCCACACGAGTTCTATGCCTTTTATCTTGAGTCCCTATGACTATCTCGAGTTCCCCAAGCCTCCAACTCGAGTCTCCATCTCGAGTAAGCCCCTCCATCTCGAGTAAAACAATTTCTACTCGAGTAGTCTGTGCAGTCTGAGCTCGGGCAGCGTTGTGCGGGTCAAAACTATGTCGTACGAAAAAATGATCAACATGAAATTTGTTCGTCTCGACGAGATATACAACTTTTATGTTGGGCCCTTTTTGATTTGGAGTCATCCTAGACCTCTATTTTGGATTACCGCAAAACCGCTCGAAATAACATGTTTTTTTGACAAAACTTTTTATAAACATTATATATATATATATATATATATATATATATATATATATATATATATATATATATATATATATATATATATATATATATATATATATATATATATATATATATTCTTAAACTTAGGTTTAGAACCGAACTTCATCTTCTCCGATATTTTTTCTCCCGAACCAGAGCAGCGAGCGAGAGAGAGAGTTTCCTTGTCGTGAATCTTCCGGTGGCCGCCGGCGGTGCTCCGGTGCTCGAAATCTTCATCCGAACATAGATCCGGAAAGCTCTCGTCGAGAGCTACGCCATCGTGGTAATATCTTCCCCGTTTCTTGAGATTACTCGTTAGGGTTTTTCGGCCCTAACCTCCTTTTCTACCGTTCTTATTCAGATTTCAACTCCTCCCGCATCATTTTGCCCCGATCTACGACGTGGAGGGATTCAGAGAACTTTTCCGGTTAAACCAAGGCAAGTGATGGTTTCCCCACATATCTCCTTGTCCGATTTGATGGTAACGACTATGTTTTCATGTTCCTAAAATTTTCTACACTTACTCTTCCAAATTATTATTATGATTTACCTTCTCAATGATCATATGATGTTGTAATGTTTCGTTATGGTAAACCTGATTTTGTCCGGATATGTTGATCATTCTTGAAGTGTCTTATGATGGCTTTAAGTGCCTTAGTTTTCGTTATTAAATGCGTTAGAGTTTATCTAGGATTGTAAATTGCTCCTAGAGGTTGATCAACAGCGTCTTGAATCTAGTAATGTCATGTAGAATCTGACGAGCCAAATCTCGAGATATGTGGTGTTTTCTTGGTGGTTTTCTTGATTGCGGGAGTTATTGGACGATTCCACCTCCGCAGTGTTTGTTTCCTTCATTAGTGCCCTGTGGAAGTCTACCTAGTTTTTGGGTGTCTGCGGTGTATGGTGGAGAGTATGAGACTCACTCGCAGTTAAACAGATTTTATATTCATGTGGGTGTGCCCAAGAGTGACCACCTCGCCCGTGTTTTGGGGTGGTTTGTCCACGAGTGACCACCTCGCCCGTGTTTTTCGGTAAAGTCGACCACAGGTGCCTAATAAAGGTTTTGTATTTCTTCCTAACGAATTATTCATGTTGTCACCTTATAGCCTCATGCGTCTGGTGTACTATTGTTGTACGTGACGAATCACATAAGAGTTCTTTTTCATGATGATGACTTGTTCTTTTTTTGTGCTTTATTTCAGTACTGTTGGTCTTGGGTTGGTACCCCTTTGACCTTTGTTTATTTTGGATTATTAATTTTTACCACCATTTGTGCTTTCTTGCTGAGGTGTTCTGTCTTTGGAATGTCTCAGGTTCAGAGCAGTAGCAGATAACAGAGCTAGTTTTGGAGTTTCTGGGCGGCAGTGTTGTCCGTGGTTGTTATCTCATCTCAGCGAGATAGATTGTTGTTTATTTAGTCACTGGTTTAGACTTACGTTTCTGTAAGTGGGTTCGTGTCAGTTGTTGGCTCCCACAGAATTGTTATTTGTTTGATACTTGCTAGCTGCTTATTTCTCTATATGTGGATGTGGATTACTTGCTCTCTGGGATGATTTATGCTAGGAATGCACGTTAGGTTTTTTTAAGAATGAAATCTATTACTATTACTTCATGCACTGCATAATTTTAAAAAACTATAATTTGTTATATTTAGCAATCGTAAAAGCTATCCTTACTACTATTATTAATTTAGAGTCTTGCATTGCATGAGTTGTCCTTTGGGGACGCTTATACTCATGTAGGATGTTAGAGTCAATCTAAATAAGTATTTTTCTGCAGCGTATAATTATATTTTGATTCGTGGACTAAATGAGCCATTAAGTCGAGGGATACGGCTAACTATTGCACTTAACTAATTTTTTTCCTTGAAATAACTTAAACAATCTTTCTTTGTGATTAAGTAGGTGTCTGTCGGAGCGTCTGCAGTTATCCCCTGTTGACATGGCATCATGACACGCATTTTCCCTTACTCTGATAAGTTATTATATGCAGTGAAAATGCTGGTTGTGACAGTTGGTATCAGAGGGAGGTTGCTTGACAATTGGTCGGGCAACCTTCTCTAGTTAGTTTTAGTTGTTTAGTGACATTACATACACACACTGATGTGTCATCGGTACGTCTTAGCCGAAGCATAGTCACTACACTCACAGCATGATAAGAATTATATGTGCCATATTATGTAGTATAGGATGCATAATATGTGTTTGTATATGGATCCACCATAGGGGGCAACATTTGACGGTTATGTAGTATAGGATGCATAACCACCATCACATGAGTGCCCATTAGCACGTTTTCTTTTCTCGTTGCCTGCGATGTTATGTAGTATGAGATGCATAACATTTCATGTGTACGCCGCTCATGCACGCATTAAGGCCTTTTTTTAGAATTCATAACACTGCATACATTGCATATCATCGCATAAGCATGCGTGCTAAGTTAAGGTTTACATGATGACATATGTACACGCATGATTTTAAATGAGAATAAAGAGTATATGCATTCATGTTGTAGGCACAAGAGTCAATAGGATGAGAGGATATCATCCTAAGTAGGACATATCATCATTATAAAATCCCAGAGCAAGTTGCAGCATAAGCAAGTGTCTTATAAGTACGGTCTGAACTATTTGAGTGGCTTTGTTGTAAGTTAGGATTTTGATGAGTTGTTCGTTTGCTTTTTAGAAATGCCGCCAAAGCATCCCGCGATAAGGTCGACTCCCCAATCGGAGGGTGAGTCATTAAGTGCGCAAAGTGATGTGGTTATCGAGGGTCTGCGTCAGAGTAATGAGGCTCTGTCGAGACAATTGGTTATGATGCAATCGCAAATTGAGTCTTTGTTGTCTGCCGCTCCCGCGTAGCAACCTTTAGTGCAAGAGCCTGCCTTGGGCCAAGCCGTGCCCGATACCCCTACTCCTTTGGTGCCCCCGATGGCGATACCACAAGAAATGAATTTCATATCGCACTTCCAGCGGTTGGGACTTCCCACCTACGATGGGAGTGCTAACTTTATGATTATAGATGTTTGGATCATCTCCATCGAGGAGATGTTTTCGTATTCTGGAATTCTAGAAGCACAGAAGGTGATGATTGCAGCCTATCAGTTAAAAGGCCTGGCAAAGAACTGGTGGATTCGGAAAAGAGAGGGTCTAAAGGAAGGTTGTTCCTGGGAATCTTTTAAGAAGATGCTGCTGAAGAAGTTTCTACCCTCGGTCGAGCAAGACCGCTTGATGAATAACTTCCTGCATCTGAAGCAGAGACAGCTCACTGTGAGCGAGTACGAGATTGAGTTTAGCAAACTGAGCAGGTTTGCTCCTGATTTGGTAGCTTCTAAGGAGGGTAGAGTGAAGCGTTTCCTTGGTGTACTAAGAAGCGATGTCCAGCAGTTGGCATGCGCTTACCGAGCTGAAAGTTATGCTGAAGTAGTGGAAGCCTCTTTGAAAGTGGAGGCGATTTAAAACGCCAAGAACCGCGGTGCTGCGGCGAGGAAAGAGAAAATAAAAGGCGTTGAGGATGGTAGCTGCAGGGCATCTGGCCCTTCTTCGAAGAAGAAAAGTAAGGAAGTGTGTAGCTTCTGTGGTCATCCTAGCCACCCATACAAAAGGTGTTTCTAGACGACTGCCACCCTGAAGTAGCAGCAGGTGCACGCCATCCAAGGTGCACCCAAGGGAGAGCTAGTGTGCTCATTCTGTGCAAGGAAGGGTCATGATGTGAGTCAGTGCTGGATGAAAGAAAGGATTTGCTTCCAGTGCGGGCAGAAGGGACACCAGAAGTCTTCGTGCCCCCAGGCTCCGCCCCCACTGCAGCCTGCCCCACTTCGAGCTCTGCCGCCGCCACCGAACCTGGATAAAGGAAAAGGAAAGCTGAACGTGATGACCAGCGAGGAAACTCAAACCTCTACGCAAGTGATATCGGGTTAGCCCCAGTATATAATATCCTTATTATTTATCGTTGTTGCCCTAGTTATCGTTCGTTTAGTTATGTATGTTTCGATTTTAGGGGAGTTTAAGGTGCGGAATAGGTGGGCGCGCGTTCTTTTCGATTCGGGTGCCACCCATTCCATTGTGGCCCGGAGATTTGTTGATAAACATCGCCTAGATGTGGATCAATTAGGAGACTCCTTCAATGTCAAGCTCCCTTCCGGTGATTCAGTGATATCTAATCAAGGAGTTTTGAGATGCCCTATTTATCTTGGCAATTTTCTGGCCTATACGGATCTGATGATTTTAGAGCTGGCTGATTTCGACGTGATTTTGGGCATGGACTGGTTGTCCAAGTATGATGATATCATCAAGTGCAAGGCTAAGCGATTGGATTTCAGGATGGACGACGGCCAACCTATGAGCGTTTATGGATATCAGGACAGAGTTTCCCCTGTCATTTCTACGGTACGTGCTGGTCGTGCTATAGAGTCTGGTTGCGAGGCATTTTTAGTTTCTATTATTACTCTGGAAATAGCTTCTGTTACACCACGTCTTAAGGATGTCTTGGTGGTGCGAGAGTTTCCAGATGTCTTTCCTGATAGTCTTCCAGGACTTCCTCCTGAATGGGAGATAGAGTTTGTGATAGACCTCGAGCCAGGTACTCGTCCTATTGTCAAAGCACCGTACCGTATGGATCCGCGTGAGTTGGATGAGTTACATACTCAGCTCGATGAGTTGCTGAGGTGTAGTTTTATTATACCAAGTTCTTCTCCAAGGGGTGCTCCTGTTTTGTTCGTCAAGAAGAAAGATGGATCGATGAGGATTTGCATCGATTACAGAGACATGAACATGGTAACCATTAAGAATAGATATCCCATGCCAAGGATTGATGACCTTTTCAATCAGTTGCATGGTAGCTCGGTATTTTCAAAGATCGGTCTTCGTTCAGGCTACCACCAGTTGAGAATTCGTGAGGTAGATATTCCACGAACTGCTTTTCGTTCGCGGCATGGACACTATGATTTTTTGGTGATGTCTTTTGATTTGACCAATGCACCCTCTGCTTTCCTGGATTTGATGAATAGGGTGTTTAAGGATTTCTTGGACCGATTCGTTATTGTATTTATATGATGTCCTAGTGTATTCCTGTAATGTTGAGGAGCATACTCAGCATTTGCATTTGGTTTTGTCAACCCTGAGGGAGCATAAGTTATATGAAAAGTTGAGCAAATGTGAGTTCTGGCTCCCTCAGGTGTCCTTTCTGGGTCATGTTGTAAGCAAGGATGGTATTTCTGTAGACCCTACCAAGATTTCTGTCGTGATGGAATGGGAGAGACCGTCTACACCTAAGGAGATTAGGAGCTTCTTAGGCCTGGCTGGCTATTATAGAAGATTCGTGGAAGGATTTTCGGTGTTGTCTGCTCCTCTAACTAGACTTACTCAGAAGAATGCTGCATTCATTTGGAGTGTTAAGTGTGAAGAGGCTTTCCAAAGAGTTGAAGAAGATACTGTGTATTGTCCCAATTTTAACCTTACCTACTAAAGGAATTGAGTATGTCGTGTATGTCGATGCATCACACATCACACTTGGTTGTGTTTTAATGCAAGATGGTAAGGTGATCACGTATGGATCGAGGCAACTAAAGATTCACGAGAGAAACTATGTTACGCATGATTTGGAGTTTGCTGCTGTAATTTATGCGCTGAGGCTTTGGAGACACTTATTGTATGGCGCGTTGTGCAAGATCTATATGGACCATAAGAGTTTGAAGTATGTCTTCACTCAGAAGGAACTAAATCTGCGTCAGCGTCGGTGGTTAGAATATGTGGCTGATTATGAAGTGGAAATCCTTTATCATCCAGGAAAGGCTAATGTAGTACACGATTCTTTGAGTAGAAAAACCACTAAAATTTTTAATCTGTCGGTTCAGTCCTTGGTAGAAGAATTTTTGTTGATGGATATTGAGGTTGGGAGTCGTACTGTGCCTACTAGTTTGGAAGCGGAAGAACCCTCTTGGATTTCCCTTACTCGAGCACATCGGAAGGATGATCTTGATTTGTTGCACCTCAGGAATAGAACCGTGAAGGGAGAGCTACCGAATTTCTCCTTGGATGAGTTGGATACCTTAAGGTATCAAGGTAGATTATGCGTCCCCGCCTTTGGCAACATTCGGGCTAAGATCTGTGCTGAAGCTCGTGGTTCCATTGTAGCCTACAACCCTGGTTCCACTAAGACGTATAAGGATCTAAAGAAAATTGTTTGGTGGTCAGGGATGAAGAATGATATCGCGAAATTTGTATCAAAATGTTATATATGTCAGCGTGTTAAAGCTGACCATAGAAGGCCTGGTGGTAAATTGACACCGCTCGATATTCCAAGTTGGAAATGGGAGAGTATTTCAATGTCTTTCATCACCAGTCTACCAAAATATCCCCGTGGGCACGACTCTGTTTGGGTGATAGTCGACAGATTGACATAGTGTGCTCACTTTGTTCCATTTAAGATTGGGTATTTGATGAAGAAGATAGCTGAGCTATATCTTGAAGAGGTCATCAGGTTGCATGGAGTGCCTATTAGCATTGTATCAGATCGGGACTCCAGATTTACGTCTCGCTTTTGGAAGATTTTATAGGAGGGGTTGGGTACCGATTTAAGGTATTCCACCGTCTATCATCCGCAGATGAATGGTCAGACGGAAAGGGTAAATCAGATCGTAGAATATATGATCAGATGTTATATTTTGGATCATGTTGGTGCTTGGGATGAGCGTCTCAGACTCATGGAGTTTGGATAGAATAATAGTTATCAAGAGAGTCTGCAGATGTCCCCGTTTGAGGCCTTATATGGGAGGCGTTGTAAGAACTCCTTTGTTTTGGGCTGAAGTTGGTGAGAGACCGTTGCTAGGTCCGGAAGCCCTTGAAGAGATGAATTGTGTTGTGACTCTAATTCGAGAGAAGCTCTGTGTGGCTCAAGAGCACTATGAGAAGTATGCTAATCAGCGAAGGGTCGATCTGGAGTTTGCCATTAGAGACTTAGTTTTTCTGAAAGTTTCTCCGATGTCTGGCGTTAAAAGGTTTGGAAGGAACCACAAGTTAGACCCCTGGTATGTGGGACCTTTCCAGATTCTTGAGCGCATCGGAGTTTCAGCTTATAGGCCTGAGTTGCCACCAACCTTTCCTGGTGTCCATGATGTGTTCCATGTGAGCCAGTTGCGGAAGTGTGTTCGTAATGATCATCAAGTCCTCGACCCGATGCCCCGGATTCAGCCCAACATTATATATGTGGAAGAACCTATACGTATCATGGATTCTCAAGAGCATGTGTTGCGAAGAAAGACCATCCCCATGGTCAAGATTCTTTGGAGGAATCAAGACGTCGAGAGCGCGACGTGGGAATTGGAATCAGCCATGAGAGAATCTCATCTGCACCTCTTCTCTTAGTTTCGGGTATGTCGTTATGTTTTCAGTTATGTTTGATTTTATCATTTTTGTTTGGTTTTGGAGTTGTGTTAAGTTTTGGGATGAAACTTCTTTTTAGGGGGAGTGACTATAACGCCCTCGATTTTTCGATGATTTTATTTGATTGAGCAACGCCATATTTATGACGTCGTGGCGTTACTTTTAACGTCGAGTTGGCGGCGCAATGCCGTTAAGACATTTTCGCAGCCGTGCGGTCAAGTCGGACGAATTCTTTTTGTAATGGTAAAATTTTGCATTTGGAATTTAAGTTAAGTGATTTTGGACTTGCTCGTCAAGTTTCGTCGCAATCCGAGCATTTTTGGAGTCTCGGCGTGCGATTGAAGTTTTGGATTATTTATGTTCGCCGTATACTTTGAAGCTTAATATCTCGGGAATAGCTCGTTGGATTTTGGTTTTGACTTCGTCGTTGTGTTCGTAGCGTCAGTATTCGCCTATGACGTGTGTTTCGTTCAATTCGGCGCGCGTTTGGGCCTCCGTTTTGATCTCGTAGTTTCCTTATTCAAAAATATATAAACATGATTATTTTAATATTAAAGTACTATTCAAAAATATATTTTACTATTCATTAGTATAGTTTAATCATAAGGTTATTTTGGGAAAGAATTTGTTCTTCCTGCAAATTCATTCGAGTCTTCTATTTTAGGTACTCGAGTGACTCCTAAGTACTCGAGTCTTTTGCTAGATATACACGAGTGACCTTTTATATTTGCACGAGTCCTTCTTTTCAGCTACTCGAGTAATTTATGGACCTACTCGAGTAAATTTATGCACCTACTCGAGTAAATTTATGGACCTACTCGAGTTGTTCTGTTCAGTTGGCGTTCGGGCGCTATTTTCAGGGCCAAAATGATGTCGTATACAAAATTTGTCAACATGAAATTTGTTTGTCTCGACGAGATCTACAACTTTCATGTTGGGCACGTTACGATCTGGAGCCATCTTAGACCTCTATTATCAATTTTACCGAAACTGCTCATAGATAGCCCGTTTGACTTATCCACTCGAGTTCTATGTCTTTTATCTCGAGTCCCTATGACTATCTCGAGTTCCCCAAGCCTCCAACTCGAGTCACCATCTTGAGTAAGCCCCTCCATCTCGAGTAAACCAATTTCTACTCGAGTAGTCTGTGTAGTCTGAGTTCGGGAAGCATTTTGAGGGTCAATACGGTGTTGTACAAAAATATGGTCAACATGAAATTTGTTCGTATCGACGAGATCTACAACTTTCATGTTGGCCATGTTTTGATTTGGAGTCATTCTAGACCTCTATTTTGGGTTCCTGCAAAACCGCTTTAAATAACCCGTTTTTTTTTACAAAACTTTTCATAAACATTATATATATATATATTCTTAAACTTAGGTTTAGAACCGAACATCATATTCTCCGATATTTTTTCTCCCGAACCAGAGTAGCGAGCGAGAGAGAGAGAGTTTCCTTGTCGCGAATCTTCCGTTGGCCGCCGGTGGTGCTCCGGTGCTCGAAATCTTCATCCGAACATATATCCGGAAAGCTCTCGCCGAGAGCTACGCCATCGTGGTTATATCTTCCCCGTTTCTTGAGATTTCTCGTTAGGGTCTTTTGCCCCTAACCTCCTTTTCGGCCGTTTTTGTTCAGATTTCAACTCCTCCCGCATCTTTTTGCCCCGATCTACGACGTGGAGGTATTCAGAGAACTTTTCCGGTTAAACCAAGGCAAGTGGTGGTTTCCCCTCATTTCTCCTTGTCCGATTTGATGGTAACGGCTATGTTTTCATGTTCCTTAAATTTTCTACACTTATTCTTCCAAATTATTGTTATGATTTATCTTCTCAATGATCACATGATGTTGTAATGTTTTGTCATGGTAAACCCGATTTTATCCGGATATGTTGATCGTTCTTGAAGTGTCTTATGATGGCTTTAAGTGCCTTTGTTTCCGTTATTAAACACGTTAGAGTTTATCTAGGATTGTAAATTGCTCCTAGAGGTTGATCAACCACGTATTGAATCTAGTAATGGCATGTAGAATCTGACGAGCCAAATCTCGAGATATGTGGTGTTTTCTTGGTAGTTTTCTTGATTGCGGGAGTTAGTGGACGATTCCACCTCCGCAGTGTTTATTTCCTTCATTAGTGCACTGTGGAAGTCCACCTAGTTTTTGGGTGTCTGCGGTGTATGGTGGAGAGTATGAGACTCCCTCGCAGTTAGACGGATTTTATATTCGTGTAGGTGTGCCCAAGAGTGACCACCTCGCCCGTGTTTTTGGGTGGTTTGTCCATGAGTGACCACCTCGCCCGTGTTTTTGGGTAAAGTCAACCACAGGTGCCTAATAAAGGTTTTGCATTTCTTCCTTACGAATTATTCATGTTGTCACCTTATAGCCTCATGCGTCTGATGTACTATTGTTGTACATGACGAATCACGTAAGAGTTCTTTTTCATGATGATGACTTGTTCTTCTTTTTGTGCTTTAATTCAGTACTGTTGGTCTTGGGTTGGTACCCCTTTGACCTTTGTTTATTTTGGCTTATTAATTTCTGCCACGATTTGTGCTTTCTTGCTGAGGTGTTCTGTCTTTGGAATGCCTCAGGTTTAGAGCAGTAGCAGATAGCAGAGCTAGTTTTGGAGTTTATGGGCGGCAGTGTTGTCCGTGGTTGTTATCTCGTCTCAGCGAGGTAGATTGTTGTTTATTTAGTTACTGGTTCAGACTTACGTTTCTGTAAGTCGGTTCGTGTCAGTTGTTGGCACCCACAGAATTGTTATTTGTTTGATACTTGTTAGCTGCTTATTTCTCTATATGTGGATGTGGATTACTTGCTATCTGGGAGGATTTATGCTAGGAATGCATGTTAGGTATTTTTAAGTATAAAATCTATTACTATTTCTTCATGCACTGCATAATTTAAAAAAACTATAACTTGTTATATTTAGCGACCGTAAAAGCTATCCTTACTACTATTATAAATTTAGAGTCTTGCATTGCATGAGTTGTCCTTTGGGGACGCTTATACTCATGTAGGATGTCAGTGTCAATCTAAATAAGTATTTTTCCGCAGCGTATAATTATATTTTGATTCGTGAACTAAATGAGCCATTAAGCCGAGGGATACGGCTAACTATTACACTTAACTAATTTTTTTCCTTAAAATAACTTAAACAATCTTTCTTCATTATTAAGTAGGTGTCTGCCTGAGCGTCCGCAGTTATCCCCTGCTGACGTGGCATCATGACGCGCATTTTCCCTTACTCTGATAAGTTCTTATATGCGGTGAACATGCGGGTTGTGACAAGGACGGAGCTCAGGGCCTCGACCCTGACCCGAAGGTATAGGGATAGATCTTCCCCCACCTTCTGTCCTTATAGCAGTGGAGCTTGAGTCAGCTGTCTATTTAGGGCTTGGAATGCCTTTTCCCACTCCTTAGACTATTCAAATTTCTGGCCTCCTCTTAGCGCTTTGAAGAAAGGCGAGCATTTCTCTCCCGCCCGAGAGAGGAACCTGTTCAGCCCTGCCAACTTCCCTATCAGGCGCTAGACTTCCTTGGCATTCTGAGGTGACCCCAACTCCATGATCTCGCTCACCTTATCATGGTTGGGTTCCACCCCCACGGGAGTAAGAAGGTGATCTAGGAACTTTCCCCTCCTTGCCCCGAAGACAGACTTCAAGGGGTTCATCCTCATTTTGTACTTTCGCATGGTGTTGAAGGTCTCCTCCAGATCTCAAAGATGAGAGTCAGCATCTCGACTCTTACCGAGTGATCATGCATTTACACCTCTAAGTTCCTTACCTTTTGCTCCCAGAAGACCCAGTCCATCATTCTCTGATATGTTGTCCCTACATTTTTCAGCCCAATGGGCACCATTTTGTAACAGTAACACCTATCTCTCATGACGAAGGAAACATCCTTTATATCGGGCGGGTGCATCCGGATCTGATGATATCATGAAAAGGCATCTAGAAAACTCATTAGAGAAAAACCACTGACCGAGTCAACCAGTGCGTCAATTCGAGGCAGGGGATAACAATCCTTAGGATAAACTTTATCTTAAATAGAAAAATCGATACACATTCTCCAACGCCCATCTCCTTTTTTAACCATCACCACGTTTAAGACCCAACCTGGATACTGGATCTATGATATGAACCCTACCTTAAGAAGCTTTTAAACCACTTCTCGGGTGGGCTCGACCAGCTTGTCGGCGGTGGACCTCTTCTTCCGCCGGATGGGACGGGCATCAGCATCAAGGTTGAGGTGGTGGCAAGCCATATCCGAGTCAATTCATGGCATGTCGACCGCGCTCCACATGAAAATGTCCACATTCTTCTAGATGCACTCCAGTATCCTCTTCTGATCTTCTGGGCTCAACCCACTGCTGACCTGTACTTTCTCCACCCTTCCTCCCTGGGTGAGAACTTCCATCTCCACCACCTCCTCTACTGCTTCCAGCCAGGACTGCTCTTGCCACTCGCCTGTGGCCCCCTCACATGGGATAACATCCTCCTCTTCCTCGGCTTCCTCCATGGCCATCACCTTGGCCTGCTCCTCCAGAACTTCCTCTGTCGCTGCTTCACGGGTGCATACCTCTTCCTCCTCCACCTCCATCTTCTCAGCTTCTCCCATGGCCTCTCGCCCAGACATCTCCTCCATCCTCCTCTCTAACTCCTCAGCTCCCTCTCACCATGAGATGGTGTTGAAGGAAGTGACGTGGCACTCCCTTGCCACCTTAGGGTCTCCCCGGATCCGGACCTGGATGCCCTCGACATTGAATTTGAGGAATTGGTGAAAAGACGAAGGCATGCAGTGGAAGGTGTTGATGAGGGGCCATCTGAATATTGCATTGTAGTTGTTAGGAGCATCCATGATAACGAACCTGTAGTTCTGGGAGTGTCCCCCCAAGGTGACATGGAGCCCCACTCCTCCTTCCACCTCTTTCCTTTCTCTAGAGAATCTGAACAAGGGTCCGTTCGAGGCCAGCACCCTCCTGGCCTCCACCGTCATCATGTCAAATTCCTTTTTGAAGATGATGTTGACAGAGCTCCCATTGTCAATGAGGATCCAGGAGACGGTAAAGTTTTTGATGGCGACTTGAAATACCAGCACATCACAAAACGGATTCTCATGATCTGGCATGTCCTTCTGGGAGAAGGTAATCTTCTCATCTGGGTGGGGTCATGGACGTCAAGACGACGCTCTGGCGGTACATGGTGTGGAGAATTGCCTTGCGGGTGGCCTCGACTCCCACCCCTCCATGGCTCACTTTGATCCCTCGGCCTCCTACGTCGGTCTGGTCCTCGCACCTATCCTCCTCTACCCCTGACATGACTTCCTCTATCTGCACCTCCTAGCGGTGTTGCTGCCGCTACGTGGCCTGTCCCCTGGCTCCCCTCCATTCCAAGAACTTCGGGCAGGTGGTCGTCACGTGACCCACCTTCTGATGGAAATCACAATAGGGTAGCTTCGCCATGCCTTCCTGCCTCCTCCTCTGGGGGGCTCTCCTCCTTCTCCACAGGGCTATCGACATAGCCTGGTGCTGCTCTGGAAGAGGAGGTCTCTGGCCTTGCCTCCATCCTGGAGGGTTGAACTTGCCTTGCCCTCCTTAGCGATTGTCTCCTCCGTGGAAACCTCTCCTCTGGCCCTGATCATGTCATTCCTACTGCCTCCAGCCTAACCGATTATTCGGCTCCTATCAGCCCCATATTGGCTGCTACTGTTGATGTTTCGGCTCCCGCTACCTAGGCTCTGCCCTCCTTACCTTCTGATTCTTGCCACCTCCCGGCTCTCTCTCCTCCTCCACAACCCACTTGGCTAGCATCCTGGCAAATGTCGGGTTCGACGCTTCTCCATCGACTTCTCTTGTTGCCCTTTCTATCAACTCTTCAAAGGATAGCATAGGCACCCACTTCAGATACATCCTGAAGAATCCCTGATGTAGCGCCAGAGTGAAAGCTCCCATGAGGATGTGACTAGGCCTCTCTTGAACTTGGAGGATCTCCTCTTGGAACTTGTCCACATAGCTTCCCAGCATCTCATCCACCCCCTACTTGATGAGAAACAGGGACTCTAAATCTTTCTTCCTCTTCTTCCAAGTTAAGAACCTCAGCAAGAACCCCGGGCAGGTCCTCAAAACAGCAGATGGAGCTGGCGGGAAGCTGATTGTAATGCCCCCGATTTTCCTATGTTATTATTTGATTTGGTGTCGTCATATTTATGATGTCAGGGCGTTCCCCTTTTTACGTTTTATTGACGGCACTGCACCGTATGTGCGTTTTCGCGTTCATTGGGTTTGTTTGACCAGATTTGGGGTTTTTGTTTGGATTGAATGTTTTCCTCTATTGAAGGGATGACGTTTTGAAGTTTGGAATGGTCCAGTTTTATTCCGATCCGAGCATTTTGGAGTCTCGGCGCGTGTGTGGATCTTTATGATGATTTTTGCTTGTGTAAGCATTTGTTATTAGCATCTCAAGAATGGTGCATCAGATTCTAGTTTAGTCTTCGTCGTTAGTTTTGTAGCGCCGACATTCGCCTATGTTGCGAATTTCGTTCTAATCGGAATGTGTTTAGTCCGTATCGATGTTCATCCCAGAATAAAAAACAATCTGAATTCTGAATATATCATGCTTAGTTCTCGGAAAGATTGCTTTGAACTCGGCATGGGCAGCTTCATTTTCTCGAGTGGCCGAGATTTGTTCCCGAGAAGTCTATTCTTTCTCGAGAAGTCCTGTTTTGTTCTCGAGGAGTACCTTATTATTCTCGGGAAATGCAGTCTATCTAGCTCTCGAGTAATCTTCTTAGCTCTCTAAAAATCCCTTCTTGTTCTCCAGTAGTCCTTATTTGTACTCGGGAAAACTTTATACCTAATAATCAATATCTTCCCTTCATTCTCGAGAAGTCCCTTTTTTTGTACTCGAGAAGGCCGTCTTGTTCTCGATAAGGTTGTCTTATTCTCGAGAAGACTCTACTGTGTACTCAAGAATACGATTCATTGTTATTGAGTAGTACTTCCGCTTGTTCTCGAGTTACATTCCTCCTAGTTCTCGAGAACTTTTGCTGTACTCGAGAATTGCCCGTCTACTTCTCAAGAAGTCTATTTCTGTACTCGAGTGGTCCTACCTTCTACCCGAGTAAAGCTCCCTTCTATTCTTCTCGAGAAATTCATACTCCTTTTCGGGAATGCCGGTTCAGCCAAACCATGCTTCTTATCTTAAGTGTACTAACCTTTATATTATATTCATTATATAAATACATATATATGTATATATAAGAAACTTCTTCTTCTCTTCTTTAGGCCGATTTTCTTCCTTCTTCCCGAACCAGAGAGGCGTGAGCGAGAGAGAGAGAACGTCCATTGGTGAATCTTCCGGTGGCCGCCGATGGCGCTCCGGTACTCGAAATATTTAACCGAATATAGATCCAAAAAGCTCTTAACGAGAGCTACGCCATCGTGTTAAAATCTTCCCAATTTCATGAGTTTTTCTCGTTAGGGTTTTTGACCCTAACCTCTATTTCGGCCATTTTTGTTCAGATTTCGGTTTCTCCCGTCTTACTTAGTCCCGATCTAAGTCGTGGTGCGATTTGGAGGTCTTCTCTGGCAAAACCAAGGCAAGTGGTGGTTTCTCCCTTCTTCCCTTCTTTCTCCCGATCTGCTGAAATTTCTAATGTCTTTTTGTCATTATCATCAATAACTTGTTGATTATAGTGCTGTCTAAATCCTTTGTTTGAATCTACTTGTATTTTCATGCTCTTGATTTTGCTAATCTAACCATGTAAAGTGGCATATGTTTTGATGATGTGGTTGAATCTTGCTCTTTTATCCGTTCCTTAACTATTATGTAGAACATGTTAGAGTTTATCTAGGATTGTAAATCTTTCTTGTAGGTTGATCAACTATTTCAAATCTAGATATGTTTAGTAGAATCTTTTGTGCCCAATCTTGAGATTTATATCATTATTTCCTTCGTGGCGATGTCGTGGGGCGAGATAAACCGCCAGGACCAGGAAGGGTTGTGGTGGGCCTCTGAGCTCTAAACTCAGGTCATTACGGATTGTGACGGTGTTGGTTTTTCTTCGTTGCAGGTGTTATTAGTGGGCGAATCCACCACCACAACGTTTTATCCCTCTATTAGTACCTTGTGGAACTCTACCGGATGTTTGGACATTTGCGGTGTATGGTGGAGTATCCAGTCTCCCCCGCAATTAGACGTATAATATGTCTGTAGGTGTGTCCAGATGAGTTAACCACCTCGCCCGTGTTGTTTTTGGTGGAGTTGTCCATAGGTGGCTAATAGAGTTTTGTTATTTTTCCAGATGATTTAATCGTGATTTTCACCTTATAGTCTTGTGCATCTGGGGGTACTTTTGTTATACGTGAAAATTCACGTAAGTGTTCTTTCTGAGTTTATTTTTGTACCTTATTGTTGTACTTTATTCCGGTATTCCCTTTGATCTTGGGTTGGTACCCCTTGACCTTTATTTATTTGGGCTTACTTTTCCTGCCATCACTTGTACTTTTTTGCTGAGGTGTTATGTCTTTAAAATGCCTCAGGTTAAGAGCTGTAGCTGGTAGTGAAGCTAGTTTTAGAGTTCTTAAGCAGCCGTATTGGCTATGTTCTTTACCTCATTGTTGCGAGGTAGTTTGTTATTGTAGTTTTCTTTGCCTAGTTCAGACATACTTTTGTTCTCTTTGGGTTCCTGTCAGATTGTTGACGCCCACGGGATGGTTGATTTTGGATACTTTTGCTAGATACTACTTGCTTTCTTTCTGATTATTTGGTTTACTTGCTATCTGGGATGTTTTATGCTAGGATTGCATGATAGGTATTTTCAAGTATAAAAACTACTATTATTACTTCATGCATTGCATGTTTTAAAATGCTAAATCACTGTATTTAACGACCGTAAAAATCTATTTTTACTTCTATTATATACATAGAACTTGCATGTCATGAGTTGCCCTCTAGGGACCTTTTACTCATGTAGGATGTCTAACCTTGTAAACGAAGTATTTTCTGCAGTGTTTAACTACTTTTCTCGTGGATTAGATGAGTCACTAAGCCAAGGGATACGGCTAACTGCTTAACTTAAAATGATTTTGTCTCTAAATAACTTAAAGATCTCTCTTTATGTGGCAAGTAGGAGTTTTGCCAGAGTGCCTGTAGTTATCCCATGCTGATGTGGCATCATGACGCGCATTTTCCCTTACTCTGATATTTCTTTTAAGGCGGTGAAAATGCGGGTTATGATAGTTGGTATTAGAGGGAGGTTGGTTTGACAAGTTGATCGAACCAGCTAATCTCATATAGTTCGTTTCCCTTCATTCATTTGCATACACACACCGATGTGTCATCAGTACATCTTAACCGAAGCATAGTCACTACACTCATATCATGATAAGAATTATACGGGGCATATTATGTAGTATGGGATGCATAATATGTATTTATATATGGATCCACCATAGGAGGCAACATGTGACAGTTATATAGTATGGGATGCATAACAACCGTCACATGGGTGTAAGACCCCTTCCCCCAACTTTTATCGGGGTCGGGCCGGAGGAAATCTTACTGCCCAAGGCGTCCACCCAGTGCTCCTTAGGGGTAACAACTCACCCTATCTATAAATGTTTACTTTAGGATTGAAAGTGACCTAGACGGGGGTGAATAGATCTAATTTAAATATGGTCCCCCTTTTATTTAATCAGAGTACTAATTTAATTGAAATGATTAACTAAGATCAGATAATTAACAGAAACTAAATAGTAATCAACTGAATTATGACAGTGTAGCACATCAGGACACAGTACAATGCATATAGTTTTATAGTGGTTCCCCAATTTATGGGTACAACCACTTCCCCATTCGCCTATCTAGCAATGAACTAGATTCAGCCAAACTCCACCTCTTTCCTTTACTCAAATCAATAGATCTTACAGCTCAGAGCCCACCCGACTCCTACAACTCAGACTT
This sequence comes from Platanthera guangdongensis, assembly GCA_039583875.1. NCBI lineage: Eukaryota > Viridiplantae > Streptophyta > Magnoliopsida > Asparagales > Orchidaceae > Platanthera > Platanthera guangdongensis. The sequence goes on from CM077167.1 coordinate 92,619,954, forward strand.
CACAAGTCTTACCACTCAGATCACCAAGATCCTACACCTCAAGTTCTTCCCAAGAACTCTACCTCGGAATGAATCCTCACTCCTACTTCTCAGGCAAAAATGCCCTACAACTTAGAGAATTTTCAACTTCTCCTACCTCAGGCAATCCTATCCCTACCTCAATCTTTATAACACAGGCTTATAATAAGAGAATAAATCTCCTTCACTCAGATTTGCAGACAGATCTTACAAATTGAATGTAACAGAGAAATGAATCAGAAAAATGTCACCTAGTATAAGAGTTGAGTAACTGCTTCTTGATCTGATCTTGATGATTGTGCTTTCTTTGATTCTGATAAGAAAGATCTGATCAAACCCTTCTTAGCTTTTCAAAGCTTATTGAGGTAGAAACTAGGGTTGATCTAGGCTGGAGAGATGTTGTAGATGATTATTGATCAGACCACTCTCCACCTTCTTAATTGTAGCTGAAGCTTCAAGGTTGTGCTGCTTCTTCTGTTTTTCTATCTCTCGTTATGTGTACTACTTTTCTTCTGAATACTGCATCCCTTTAAATAGGCTCCGACAAGAGTAACTGGCTGACCCGGTTAATAACTGACAGTTCTGACAGCTGTCAGTATCTCAGTCTTGATATTTGTACTTTGGAAATAAATCTGCTGAAGTGTTGAGACTTGGCTGTGAAATGTGTTGACATAAGTCCTGGGTGTCGACACAGCTCTGTAGTGGAGTCAACGAACTTCTGAATGTGTTGACAATGCTCTTCAACTTGTCTCGACACAACTTCTGTGCAATGTGTCGACACAAGTCCTCTATGTCAACACAGTTTTCTTCAGTCTTGTTATAGCTTGATTGGAGTGTGTCGACACTAGTCCTGAGTGTCGACACAGTTTTCTTCAGTCTCGACACAACTTGTATAGAGTGTGTCGACACTAGGCCTGAGTGTCGACACAGTTGCCTTCAGTATCGACACAGCTTGTATAGAGTGTGTCAACACTAGTCCTGAGTGTCGACACAATTGCCTTCAGTCTCGACACAGCTTGTATAGAGTGTGTCGACACTAGTCCTGAGTGTCGACACAGTTACCTTCAGTCTCGATATAGTGTGTCGACACAGTTGTCCTTAGTGTCGACACAGCTTTTCTTTATCTCGACACAACTTGTTCAGTGTATGTCGACACTAGTCCTAAGTTTCGACACATTGTACTTAGCTTTATTAACCTGCACAAATAAACTTAACAACCATCAAATACAATAATGTTTATGTCATTGAGCGGAGATGACTTCTTCAAATCAAGTATATTGAGACCAATGTATTCAATAATCTCCCCCTATTTGGAGAAATCATAACCCCAATACAATGATATACAACAAGATAGTATAATAAAAAGATAAAGATATATAGACATCCAGTGCAGTTTAGTAAGTGAATTATCACAGATAAACACCAAAACTTTATAATAATGCAGAGTAAAGCATAAGGCAAACAATTTCAGTCCTATTTAATCAACACATAAAATGTAGAATAAGACATAATTTTCATTAATTGTTTATTTTAAAATTTACTGATACAAGTTTTTTAATAGTTACAAATCAAAATGTCTATCAGAAATATAAAGCAAAGAAAATCATAAGGCAGCTCAGGTTCCTTAATCACTATGCCTTCTCCTGATTGTATCTTGGCTTTCATTTCAGGCTCCTTGTCCACAACAACTTCCTTACCTTTGGCTTCCTTAGCTTTAGCTTTAGCTATTGCTTCTTCCTTCAGCCTTTGCATCTCAAAATAATGATATGGATTTGGGAAATTCTTATTGGGCTCTATGGAATTAGGAGGAAGCTTTCCTCTCTTCAAATCTTGCCTGAATTTCTGAATCACATCTTGATATTTCAGGTGTTTAGCTCATTCCAATTCAGAATATCATTTCTCTCTGTCACTAATATTAGCATTCACAGCTTTCCATGTAGTAAGAATGATTGATCTTGAGGTTGGACTCCATTGCTCAAAATCAGGTTTAGTCTCAGCCTGTTCTCTAAACTTTTTCTTTGATAACTGAGCCTCAGTCTCTGGAGCAGTAGCAGGCCTGTCCACATTCTCAAATATCACATTCTTATTTATTCCTTGATGAGGACTATACATGGGGTGAACAGCTGCTCGAACAGACTCAAAGTTGGCTAGGGCTGCAGGAGTAAATAATTCAGCAGGAGGTGCATGTAGTATAGGTGGTTGTTGATAACCAGATTCAGCTGTTTGATCACCCTTATACCAAAGGGGAGGAAAGCCTAAAGTATCTCTGATATTGTTTGCAATCCAGGTAGCTTGTTTAGCACTTTCCTGAATCATGTCTCTCTCCACCTTTATGACTTCTCTTTCAATATGATCTCTTAGATCATTTTTTGAAATCTGACCTGTCCTTCAACATAATTGATACCTGTAGATAAAGTATTATTAACCCTCGGTAAATTGTTGTCTAAAGTTTTGTAAGATTCTTTGATATCCTTAAGGATAGATTCAGAATGACTTTGCAGTTTGGCATTAATCTCTATGCCAGTAGTATCTATTTTGCTTTCCAAAGCAATAATTTGAGTCTTAATTTTACCCAAGGTAGTTTCATGCATCACTATCAGATTCTCATTCAATTTGTTCTGATTTTCAAGCACATAGCCTTGCTTGATGGCCACGTCATCCTGTATTTGCTTTGCATCCTGTTGGTGCTTTGCCAGGAAAACTACTGCATGAGCACCTTTCTCAAAGAATGAAGTCATTTCAATCTTCAAAAGATTTACTTCAAATCTTATTGACTTGATCTATTGGGCTAGCTGAAATTACAACTCCTTGTTGTTATCATCCACATATTTCTCTAAGTGTCATCTTTGCATATCAAGCATTAGTTGTAGTTGCACTAGCAAAGAGCTGTGATGTATTATAGGAGTAGATGGTGGACGAGACTGAAGATATTGTTTGTAGCTCTTGCTTTTCTTCTTCATTTCAGAAAATTTACTGTTCTTCTGTTGAGAAGCATCAGCATGCTCAGATTTAGAAGAACCAACCACTTCAATTGGAGGTGTCTCTTTTGTTTTCTCAGTAATAGGGGCCAACTCCCCCTCAATTCCAGTATCTTCTTGATGAATAGGAATATTATCCACTATAGTATTTGCATGCTGAACTTCAGCATCAGGTATGCCAATCTGAGAATCTGCAATTCTCTCTTCTTGAATATTAGTATCCTTTGTCTTTGGAACTACTTCTTCAATCTCTTGTAGAGTTGCTTTTTTCCATTACTTGATCAGATATTTCATGTGCAGTAGTGTGATTCTTTTCTAGGTCTTGAACTACATCCATGATGATTGTTGTGGATGTTGATGAGTCCACTTCTTATACCTATTTTCGGACTCATCTGGGATAGTTTTCACGCGTTTGCCCTTCACTTTTAGTTTTATATCATTCATATCTCATCTTATCTTTATTTCCATAGGAAGTGCACATTTATGCCCGTGGTTGTGTATTTTGTTATTTTTATAGTTTGTACTCCTTTTTGTGATTTCCTGGAATGTCTGCACATATCGGTGGTTGGTTTTTCATTTCGGTACAGGGGTCGTGTGCGTGTTCCGGGATGGTTGTGAAACAGGAATACTGCGCACGATCATGGGATCTAATGCGCACGACCACTGGTCGTGTGCCCCTGATCGTGCGCACTGCTCTACGTTTTCCAGAATCAGCCTGGGGTAAGCGCACGACCACTGGACATACTGCGCACGACCACCGGGCATGCGCCACTGATCGTGTGCATTGATTCCTCTTTTCTGGAGTCCTGTCTGGGTAATCGCATGATCATTGGACTTAGTGCGCACGACCACTGGTCGTGCGCATTATCAAAGTTCTTCTTCCTGATATTCCATGCCAGTGCGCACGAGCACAGGACATAGTGCGCACGACCACTGGTCGTGCGCCTGTGATCGTGCGCATTGTTCATTTCTGCTTTTGTATAAATAGTGCAGGTCTCGCCCTAATTGAGGGAGGATCCGGAGCTCGACATTTCTCTGCCGTTTTCCGCCTTCTCCGTCGTTCCCCTTCATCTTCCACCCTAGGGAGGTGCTGCGGGCAAGATTTCACCGCCATATCCAAGCTGGAGCTTCCTCTCGGCCTTCTCCTTCATCCGTGAGCTTCAAGTAGGGTTTGACGCCATAGCCATCAAGCAAAGGAAAGCTAGAAAACTTCGTCCGCTATTGTGAGATGAAGAAGACGGGCCATTGGAAGGTGGTGACAGCCCTTCTCTACCCCAGACGCAGTTGAGGACCGAGATTGGATGCGGAATGACAACCCGACGATTCCAACTATGAATCCTCAGCAAGACTCCAGATTCGGTCGATCTCTTGACTTGTTCTTGCTTTCTTTTTGAATATTGGTGTTTAACTTTATTTATATCGATGAAGTATGCTTAGTTTGTAAAACATTTTTATACAATTATGTCTATGTGATTGTATGTTTTCGTTATTTACTTGAGTTGCGCCATATTCCATCCACCACCATCCACCCTTGCCGCACTAGCAATTGTTAGTGGCGTGCGTTGCGAAGAGGTGCTCACGACACTCATTCCGCCATTCTCACCACCTCATCCGCAAGCCTACTCGTCCATCCGCCTAGCGATTCGGTGAATAGCGGCCCGACTAGTCTTCCATCCCGCCTCGCGAAGCATCGCATAGCGGCGTTGCATAGGAGTAGTTGTTAGCCTTTTATTTTCTGTTTCCGCAACATCAAAACCCCCCTTAGTTAGCTCCGACCCGAGGACTTCAATCTCAAGTCCTCCTCGAAATTAACTCCACCTTACTGTGTTCCTTGTGAGATCGATACTTGGGAAAATCCCCATTTTATATTACTTGTGCGACCGGTTCACTGCCGTGATCTTAAGCATCAGCTGTATCCATTGACAATTCTGTGAGGTTCTCCCCCTCAGCTAATTCTTTTTCTAGGATGATCTCCCCCTGCACTTGTGCACTGGTCTCAGGGAATTGCCTAGGAGACCTTCCTTGGATTTCCTCTAGAGTTTCATTTGAACTGAAGTTCACTGCTTCTTTAGAACCACTAGAGGATACTAGTTCCTCTACTACTGATTTCTTACTTTTTATTTCCTTTTTCTGCTTTGGTGTTGGAGTTTCCTTTATCAAGACTCTGTTCCACCTAGACAGGATTCTTAGGTTCATGCTCCTCATATGATTGATCTTAGTGCCAAGTTTCTAATTGATGCAATCTGGAATGACCTTTACGAGATACATACTTATTATTTTGCCCATATTGGGCTTCTGAATTCATTCAACAATCTTATCAAACAACACTCTTTTCCAGTCAGTATTGATTTTGAAGATAATTCTAGTCATCAGATTAAACATGAAATTAGAAATTCTGTCATGTGCTCCTGTCTTGCAGAGGAGCACTTTGCCTACTATTTCTGACAGGAATTTACCTTGGGAATTCATTCCCTTTTTGCTGAAAGAATGTCCAATACTAGTGGTTGGAGGTAGTCCACACCAAACTAGTGCATCAGCTATCTTGGTTGAATCCAGTTCATTATCCTGTGGAATTCTTGGAATCTTAAAGACTTTAGTTAGTCTTTTGGTAGTAACCTTTATCCTTTCTCCATTAACAATGGATTTTATCTTTTCAGAGTTAGAGTTTAAGGAGGCATTAGAGAAAAATTTAGATAATTCTCTCTTCCAGATCTTGGTAGGTTCTGAAAGAAGATACTCTGACCCTGCCACATTCACAAGGTCAATCACTTTCTTGATATATGTAGATGCGGTGTCGAATGCATCACGCACTACTTCATATCCCTCGTTGATGTGATGGTCCATCTTTGTTGTCATGCTTGTTGAAAGTTCATGAGTTAGAAGGGTGTCGACTATGGATTTCTAGGTCTCGTCACACGACGATTAGTCTCTCAAGATTACTGGCGAGTGAAGTCGACAAAACCTAACATTTTCTATATATAGCATCAGTCTTTGAAGGTGAAAATTCACGCTGCATTTAGTGATTTTATCAATATTTGGAAATTTCTGGAGTCGACAAAGAAAACCTAAGATGTCGAGATGTGTCGACATGTGTCGACACAAGGTTTATGTTTCTCGACACAGACCTAAAGGTTTCGACACAAACTTATAATGTCCCGACACACATCCTTTTATTAGTGTCTACACACATCTGCTAATCAGTGTCGACACACAATCACGTGTCTCGACACACTGTTTCTACTAGTGTCGACATACGCTGTTGTGTCTCGACACACCTGAACTAATAGTGTCGACACATACCCGGGTGTCTCACCACAATTCTGTGACTTAGAAAAATTTTGTGTTCTGACTAATTAAAGTAAAAAATTTTAAAATATTTGCATTCCTAATTAGTCAACCTTTTAAGTGTAATTATTTATTCAATATTCAACATACCTAGTTCAAACTTAAAATAATCGAACTAACTTTCATCTAGGGGTTTTGTAAAGATATCAGCAACTTGTTCAGTTGGAATATGTTGTAAGCTAATATTTTCTTTTTCTACATTCTCTCTGAGAAAGTGATATCTAATTTCTATATGTTTAGTTCTACTATGATAAATAGGATTATTGGCAATAAAAATTGCACTAGTAGAATCACATAATATAATAGATTTACTTAGCTAAATAATGTAGTCCAGTAGTTGATGTTGAATCCACAACAGCTGTACACAGCAACTTCCAGCAGATATGTACTCTGATTCTGTTGTAGAGATAGCAACACTTGTTTGCTTCTTGCTACTCCAACTGATGAGTCTTTTCCCTAAAAACTGGCAAGTTCCAGAAGTGTTGTTTATGTCTTCTTTACACCCTGCAAAATCTGTATCTGTGTATCCAGTAAGTTCAAAATCACTATACCTAGGATACCAAAGTCCAAGATTGGGTGTGCCCTTAAGATATCTCAGTATTCTCTTAACAGCAGTATAATGAGACTCTTTGGGTCATGCTTGGTACCTAGCACAGACACATATTGAGAACATAATATCTAGCCTACTAGTAGTTAAATATAGGAGTGATCCAATTATTCCTCTATACAAGATTTCATCAAATGGTTTTCCAGATTCATCCTTGTGTAGTGACACTGTAGAACCCATTGGAGTTCTCATGGTAGAAGAATTCTCCATACCATATCTCTTAATCAACTCCTTAGTGAAGTTTGATTGAGAGATGGATATTCCATCCTCAGATTGTCTAACTTGGAATCCCAAGAAAAAATTTAGCTCATCTATGCTGCTCATCTCAAACTTGCCTTGCATAAGCCTTGCAAACTTGCTACACAACATCTCATTGGTAGACCCAAAAATTATGTCATCTACATAGATCTGGACTAATATACTTGAACCTTTGATGTTCTTAAGGAATAATGTCTCATCTATCTTTCCTCTAGAGAACTTGTTCTCTATTAGAAGCGTAGAGAGGGTTTCATACCAGGCTCTAGGTGCCTGTTTTAACCCATACAAAGCCTTTTGTAATATGTAAACATAGTTTTTGTGTTTAGGGTCAACAAAACTTGGTGGCTGCACTACATAGACTTCTTCCTTCAGTGTACCATTTAGGAATGCTGACTTTTCATCCATTTGATAGACCTTGTATCATTTGAATGTTGCATGGGCTAAAAACAATCTAATGGCTTCTAGCCTAGCTACAGGTGCAAAGGTTTGGTCATAATCTAATCCTTCCTCTTGTCTATATCCTTTAGCCACTAATCTAGATTTGTTCTTAACTATGACCCCATACTCATCTAATTTATTTCTATAGATCCACTTAGTGCCTATGATATTGTGATCACTATGTCTAGGAACTAGACAACAGACTTTTCATTTCTCAAATTGATTTAAATCTTCTTGCATAGCCATAATCTAGTTGGGATTTGAATTGTCATCTTCAAATCTTTTAGGTTCTACCTGTGAGAGAAAACTATAGTCTAGAACCTCATTGTGATGTCTACTTCTAGTAGTCACACCTAATCTGGCATCACCTATAATTTGATCTATAGGATGACCTCTAAGATGTCTAATAGCTACAGGAAGATGTCTATTATCATCTAGTGTTGCAAGAGGATTAGGGTGATTCTCTTCCTCCCCCTGAGTTGATGCAATATCTTCTATAGGAACTTTTATATTGTCCCTAATGTCTAACTCTATGTTAGGTAAGTAACTTATTCTTAGTTTTTCCATTCTAGACTTTACACCACCTAGACTAGAACTGTTAGAGATATCATTACATTAAACAGATGATTCATCAAATATTACATTAATAGATTCTTCTACAACTTGATGTTTCAAGTTGTAGATCATGTATACTTTGCTATGAAGACTGTACCCTACAAAGATTCCTTCACAAGATTTCTCTAAGAACTTGGTTAGATAAGTTTTCCCATTGTCCAAGACATAGCACTTACTTTCAAAAATTTTGAAGTAGGACAAATTTGATTTTCTGTCTTTCATTAGTTCATAGGGAGTCTTATTGTGATACTTGTTGATCAATGCTCTATTTTAAACATGGCATGTTGTGTTTACAGCCTCGGCCCAGAAATATTCTGTGAGAGATGTATCACTCAGCATTATTCTAGCTGCCTTAATTAGAGTTCTATTTTTCCTCTTAGTAACTCCATTTTGTTATGGTGTTCTTGGAGAGGAGAACTCTTGAAGGATTCCTAGTTCCTTACAGAAATTTTTCATCCTTTCAGATTAAAATTTTGTACCATGGTCACTTCTAAGTTTGACCACAGTACATCCCATCTTATTCTGAATTTGTTTGACAAAAGCAGCAAGGATGCCTATCGTTTCAGATTTTTTCCTGAAGAAGAACACCCAAGCAAACCTGGAGTGATCATCCACAATCACATAGGTATAAGACTTCCTACCCAAACTAAGAACTTGCATAGGACCAAATAGATCCATATGAAGTAAGTACAGACACATCTCAGTGTCCTTAGACTGAATGCTATTAAAAGAGACTTTTGTTTGTTTACATTTTTGACAAGCAGAACATATGCCTTCTTTGGAGTATTTTAGTTTTGGGATATTTCTAACTAAGCCCAAAGAAAATAGTTTACTCATAGCTTAGTATTTTAAGTGAGCCAGCCTCTTGTGCCACTGTACACACAAAGTATCTTTCTCACTGGCTACAAGACATACTGGTGATTGTTCATTTATACTGAGGAAATTTAGAAAATAAATATTCCCACACCTTGTGCCTGACAAGATGATCTATTGATCACCTGAATTCCTTATCAGACACTTGTCATTGTGGAAGATAATTTCATATCCTATATCACAAAGCTGACGTATGCTTATCAGTTTGTGGTTCAATCCTTCCACATAAGCAACTTTAGTGATGGTAACTAGGCCATTAGAAAAGTTACCATATCCCTTGGTGAGTCCTTTCTCTAACCCTCCAAAGATGACCTTTGGTCCATTCTTAACTAGAATGTAGTCTCTTAGTAAACTCCTTGATCCAGTCATATGCCTGGAACATCCACTATCCAAGAACCATATTAGCCTATTAGTGGTACTTGGCTCCACCTGCAAACATAAATTTATTTCACCTTAGGCACACAACAAGTTTTGAGGCCTTGGTTCCTGTTAGGCTTTGCTATGTGAAACACACCAAACTTTCTAAATAAAGGTGGTTGAAATCTATATGAAGGACCTGTTGGATTATACCAACAATCTAAGGCAAAATGCCCAACCTTCCCACAACACCAACACTCAAATCTGTTGTATCTTTTCTTTGGTTGCACATTTGAAGTTGTTCTCTTGTGCAACAAAGAATCCTTATCCAATTTCTATAGTAGAGGTATAAAATTTACACCTTTACCTTTCAGATTTGAGTAAGCTCCACTGTGATCAGCCCCAAGAATTCCTTGGCTTCTTGGATTGATCAACTTCTGTGGTGGTTCTTGGCCTATATTGCCTTTTGACATCTGAACCTTCCAGCAAGTCTCTTTATTGACCTTGCTGGTAGAGCACTCAGATAACATGTGTGTTGGGTATATTGGTTTAAATGTACCTGATTTGAAGAAGCATCACCCAACTCAATGATATACATCAAAATGTATTTGATGTATTTTGAGTTACTTGTGCAGGTTAAGTATTTGCAGGAATGATGGAAAAAGTTTCTAAGTCCATGTGTCGACACCCAGAGGGAAAGTGTCGACACTTAAGAAGACTTGTGTCGACACCCAGGCAAGCAGTGTCGACACTTGGAGTCATTGTGTCGACAGCAGGGATGCTGAGTCGACACCAGACAGAAAGTGTCGACACAAGGAGCTGTGTCGACACTCAGTGAAGTAAAGTGCAGTGAAGCAGTGTCGACACTTAATAGCAGTGTCGACACCTAGAAGAACTGTGTCTACACCAGAAAGAGTCGACACTTGGAGCACTGTCAACACTCAGCAAAAGCTAGCAGAAACTAAGTACAAGTGTCGACACCCAAAGCAATGTGTCGACACATAACAGAAGAGTCAACACTTGAAGAAAGTGTTGACACAAGGAACAATGTGTCGACACTCAGCAGAAGACTCAACACTTGAAGAAAGTGTCAACACATGGAGCTGTGTCGACACTTAGCAAAGAACAGCAAGATCAACAAAATTATTCTAAGTACAAGTGTCGACACTAAGGGAATGTGTCGACACACAGCTGAAGTCTCAACAAAAGAAGAAAGTGTCGACACAAGGAGCTGTGTCGACACTCAGCAAGTATCAACACTGAAGACTGTGTCGACACCAAGAAGCAGTGTCGACACTTAACAAGTACAACACATGAAGATGTGTCGACACAAATGTGTTGTGTCGACACTTAGAAGAATTCAGCAAAATACAGAAGTACAAGTACTTGTGTCGACACTCAATTTCAGTGTCGACACCTGAAGAAGAAGCACTGTCGAGATATAAGATCTACAACACAAGAAGTTGTGTCGACACCTTGTAGGCTAGTGTCGACACTTAAACAACTAGTGTCGACACTTGGTCTATAAGTGTCGACACTTAAAGACAGAAAGTCTCGACACTTTCAGACAGTTAGAGAATTTTCAAGAACTGACTGGATGACTTGACAACTGCCATTCCAGCCGGTCTACAACACCTATCAGAGTTGTCAGAATTTAGTTATGGACCGGACCAGCCGGTTACCATGAAGAAGGCCTATAAATAGGCTTACACTGTCTACAGAAAAGATGATTGAAAAGTTGAGAAGATTGATTGATCAAGTATCAAAGAAGATCTAGCTTTCAAGTGCAGATCTAAGAAGTTGGAGAGAGAGAGCTCCATCCAAGAAATCAGTTGTTGGATCCAGACTGAGAAGAAGGGTTCAGATTTATTCTGAATCTTAAGTAGCAGAGATCAAGGATCAATTGCAGAAGGAGTCAATCTTATTGAGTTCTACTTTCAAGAAGCTTTGAAGAAAGCTAAGTCAGATTGAGTACACCTGAGTTCTTCCAAGAACTCATCAAGAATCTCACAACTTATCTCTCTTTCATCTGAGTTGTTGAGTTTATACTTTTTGTATTCATTATAACTTGTAGGATCCTTAGGGATCTGAGATTGTAAGCCTGCAATTATAAAGGCTGAGGGTAGGAGAGTTTAATCTCTGAGTGTAGGCCTTGGTGGCTGAGTGTAGGCCTTGGTGGCTGAGTGTAGGCCTTGGTGGCTGAGTGTAGGCCTTGGTGGCTGAGTGTAGGCTTTGTGGAAAAGCTGAGTTGTAGGGCCTTGGGCCTGAGGTGTAGGAGCCTGATTTGGGTTCTGAGTTAGTGGAGGAGTTTGGCCGAATCTAGTACACTGCTAGATATACGAAGGGGGAAAGTGGATGTACCCAAAGCTTGGGGAACCACTATAAATCTCTGTGTCTACTGTGTTTGTGGTTTGTTATATATGCTGTGTGATTGCTGTGCAATAGTAGATTAAATTCTGTATTAGAAATTGATTGCTGCCATTAAAAGGTAAAAAGAATTTGGTCACCTATTCACCCCCCCCCCTCTAGGTGTTTAGGTACTATATCTTTCAAGTGGTATCAAAGCGAGGTTGCTCAAAAAAGACTAACAGTCTGAGGAGATCCTGTTGGCAGATTCAGTTTATGTGTATTACAGAATCAAGAAAATCAAGAACCATGGGTTCTACTGAAAATCACAAGGAATTGGGATCCATGAAGTTACCCATATGCAGGAAAGAGATCTTTGGGATATGGAAGGAGAGGGTGAGGCTGTTTATGGAAGCCTCAGACCCTAGGATTTACATCACAGTAAAAGAAGGGCCATATGTGCCCATGAAGGTATCAGTCTTAGATGCAAATCAGAGAACACCAAAGGATTTCTCTGAAATGACAAAGGATGAGATTGTTCTGGCTACCATGGACAAAAGGGCTCAAAACATCATTGTAAGTGCAATAGATGATGCAACTTTTCAAAATCTGATACACTGTAAGACAGCTAAAGAAATGTGGGATACCCTAATTGTGTATATGGAGGGTTCTGAAGAAGTGAGGCAAGACAGAAAATCCTTGCTAAATCAAGAGTATGAAAGTTTTAGACAAGGAAAATCTGATAGCATAACTGAGTGCTATAAAAAGTTCTACAGGATAGTGAATGAGCTCATGTCCTATGGCAGAGAGTTCAGTAATTATGAACTCAATGATAAGTTTCTAAGGTCCCTAACTAAAGATTGGGACACCAAGATCTGTGCCATTAGAGAAATGACTAAGTTGGCAGAAATTCCTCCAACTACACTATTTGGCAAACTGCTGTCTTATGAAATGCAGTTGACAGTGAGGAAAGAAGAGGAGAAATCCACAAGAAGTGAACACAAAGAAAGGACAGTAGCCTTCAAGACAGAAGCCCCCAGAAAGTACAGATGTAAGTCACCTTCTCCACCTTCAAAAGCAACTGATTCTGAGTCAGATGAGTCAGTCAGCACAAAATCTGAAAGCAGTGAAAGTGATGAGGACTTTGCTGCCTTCACAAGACATTTTCAGAAATTCTTAAAGAAGAAACAGTGGAGGTCAAGGCCATCTACTTCACAGGGAAGGAAAGACTCTTATCAGAAAAAGAAGTCTTCAAAGAAAGACAAGAAAAAGTCAAAGTCTAGCAAAGCTACACTATCAAAAATTGTGTGCTATTGCTGTAATAGACAAGGTCATGTGATAGTAGATTGTCCAAAGAAGAGAAATGAGTCTAGTGTTGGGTACATTAGCTAAATGTATCTGATTTGAAGAAGCCTCACCCAACTCAATGATATACATCATAATGTATTTGATGTATGTTGAGTTTACTTGTGCAGGTTAAGTAATCACTGGACTGAAGCAAAAAGTTTCTAAGTCCATGTGTCGACACCCAGAGGGAAAGTGTCGACACTTAAGAAGGCTTGTGTCGACACCCAGACAAGCAGTGTCGACACTTGGAGTCATTGTGTAGACACCTGGGATGCAGAGTCGACACCAGACAGAAAGTGTCGACACTTGGAGCTGTGTCGACACTTAGTGAAGAAAAGTGCAGACAGAAAGTGTCGACACGAGGAGCTGTGTCGACACCCAGTGAAGCTGAGTCTACACCAGATAGTGTCGACACTTGGAGCTGTGTCGACACTCAGCAAAAGACTGCGGAAACTAAGTCAAAGTGTCGACACCAAGAACAATATGTCGACACACAACAAGAAGAGTCAGCACTTGAAGAAAGTGTCGACACCAAAAACAAAGTGTCGACACTCAACAGAAGAGTCAACACATGAAGTAAGTGTCGACACCTAGAACAATGTGTTAACACTCAGCTGAAGACTCTACACTTGAAGAAAGTGTCGACACAAGGAGCTGTGTCGACACTTAGCAAAGAACAGAATCATCAACAAAATATTATAAGTACAACTGTCGACACTAAGGGAATGTGTCGACATTCAGCTGAAGTCTCAACAGAAGAATCAAGTGTCGACACAAGGAGCTGTGTCGACACTCAGCAAGTATCAACATAGAAGACTATGTGTCGACACCAAGAAGCAGTATCGACACTTAACAGATTCAACACAAGAAGTTCTGTCGACACAAAGGTGATGTTTCGACACTTAGAAGAATTCAGCTAAAGATAGAAGATCAAGTACTTGTGTCGACACTCAATTTCAGTGTCGACACCTGAAGAAGAATCTGTGTCGAGACATACAAGGAGTTATGTCGACACCTTGTAGACTTGTGTCGACACTTACACAGCATGTGTCGACACTTGAACTATAAGTGTCGACACTTAAAGACAAAAATTCTCGACATTTTCAGACAGTTAGAGATTTTCAAGAAATGACTGGATGACTTGATAGCTGCCGTTCCAGCCGGTCTACATCACTTGTCAGAGATATCAGAAGTCAGTTATGGACCAGACCAGCCGGTTATCATGAAGAAGGCCTATAAATAGGCACCTACAGTTTACAGAAATTGTTGATCACATTGTTGAAGAACAAGTTATTAAAGTGATACACAGAGTATCAAATCAAGAAGATCTTGCAGTTCAAGTGCAGATCTAAGAAGTTGGAGAGAGAGGGCTCCATCCAAGAAATCAGCCGTTGGAACTAGGCTGAGAAGAAGGGTTCAGATCTATTCTGAATTCTAAGTGGCAGAGGTTAAGGAACAACTGCAGAAGGAGACAATCTTATTCAGTTCTACTCAAGAAGCTTTAAAGAAAGCTAAGTCAGATTGAATCCAGCTGAGTTCTTCCAAGAACTCATCAAGAAACTCTCAACTTCCCTCGCTCATTTTTGAGTTGTTGAGTTATTATTTCAATAATCATTTTTATCTTGTAGGATCCTTTGGATCTGAGTGAATTGTAAGCCTATAATTATAAAGGCTGAGGGTAGGGCCTTTGGCCTGAGTGTAGGAGATTGTTATCTCTGAGTGTAGGCCTTGATTGGCTGAGTGTAGGCCTGGGTGGCTGAGTGTAGGCCTTTGTAGCTGAGTGTAGGCTTTGGGATAAAGCTGAGTTGTAAGGCTTTGGGCCTGAGGTGTAGGAACCAATTTGGGTTCTGAGACAGTGGAGGAGTTTGGCCGAATCTAGTACACTGCTAGATAGGTGAAGGGGGAAAGTGGATGTACCCATATCTTGGGGAACCACTATAAAATACTGTGTGTACTGTACTGTGCTGTGATTGTTGCTGTATATGCTGTGTGTTTTCTGTGATAGAATAGTTAGAAATCTGTGATATTAACTGTTTGCTGCCATTAAAGTTCAAAAAGGATTAGGTCACCTATTCACCCCCCCCCCCCTCTAGGTGTTTAGGTACCATATCTTTCAAGTGGTATCAAAGCCAGGTTCCTCAAAAAGGACTAACAGTCTGAGGAGATCCTGTTTGGCAGATTCAGTGTAAGGCAAAATACAGATTCAAGAAATTCAAGAAAATCAAGAAACATGGGTTCCTCTGAAAATCACAAGGAATTGGGTTCCATGAAATTGCCCATATGCAGAAAGAAAATCTTTGGGATCTGGAAGGAAAGGGTAAGGCTGTTTATGGAGGCCTCAGACCCTAGAATCTACATCACAGTAAAGGAAGGGCCTTATGTGCCCATGAAGATATCTGTTCTAGATGCAAATCAGAGAACTCCAAAGGATTTCTCTGAAATGACTAAGGATGAGATTGTCCTAGCCACCATGGACAAGAGGGCACAAAACATTATAGTGAGTGCCATAGATGATGCAACTTTTCAGAATCTTATACACTGCAAGACAGCCAAAGAGATGTGGGACACTCTTATAGTGTATATGGAAGGATCTGAAGAAGTTAGACAAGATAGAAAATCCTTGCTAAATCAGGAGTATGAGAGTTTTAAACAAGGAAAAGGTGATAGCATATCTGAGTGCTATAAGAAGTTCTACAGAATAGTGAATGAACTCATGTCTTATGGAAGAGAGTTCAGTAAATATGAACTAAATGACAAGTTCTTAAGGTCCCTAACCAAAGATTGGGACACCAAGATCTGTGCCATAAGAGAAATGGCTAAGTTGGGGGAAATTCCTCCTCCTACACTGTTTGGCAAATTATTGTCTTATGAGATGCAGTTGATAGTAAGGAAAGAGGAGGAGAAATCAACAAGAACTGAGCACAAGGAGAGAACAGTTGCTTTCAAGATAGATGTCCCCAGAAAGTGCAGGAATAAGTCATCAACTCCACCTCTAGAGGTAGTTGAATCAGAATCAGATGAGTCAGTCAGCACAAAGACTGAGAGCAGTGAAAGTGATGAGGACTTTGCTGCCTTCACTAGACACTTTCAGAAATTCTTGAAGAAGAAACAGTGGAGGTCAAGACCTTCTACTTCAAAGGGAAAGGAAGTCTTTTATTAGGAGAAAAAGCCTTCAAAGAGAGACAGGAAGAGGACAAAGTCAAGCAAGGCAACTGGTTCAAAGATAGTGTGTTATTGCTGCAATAGACAGGGCCATGTTATTGCAAATTGTCCAGAAAAGAGAAAGGAATCTGGTGACAGGAAAAAGCCTCACTTCAAAGGCAAGAAAGAGAAGTCTTTTGTTGCCAAGAAGGAGAAGACTCTATCAGATATCTCTTCTTCAGAAACTGAGTCTGAGGCTGAGGCCTACATAGGGCTGTTTGCTGAAGAAGAAGAAGAAGAATTCATGCAGATCATGGAGTCTATTTATGAACAAGAAGACAGTCTTTGCCAAGGGCTAATGGCTTTAACTGAGAGTGACAAAATCCTGGAGCAGCCAGGAGCCAGTAAGGTACAAAGTTCAACTCTAAGTTCAGTTTCTTGTTCCAGTTCAGAATCAGATTCATCTTCATCAAGTGATGAAAGTGTATCTGAGTCTGAGGGTGATATTCATCAGCTTATGCATGAATATAAGGTGCTGTTGCAGGCTTACAAGAAAAGCAAGACCCTAGCCAAAAGTCAGGCAAAGGAAATTGCTATTCTTAAAGCTGCTGCAACAGATTTTGAGAAGTCTTTTGATCAAAAACTGAATGAGATAGCCAGTTGAAGCACATAACAGTGATTCAAATGGGTACTATATCATTTAAAAATGATCAAATCAAGAGTCTGGAGATCAATCTTCAGAAAGAGAGAGAGCTTGTTGCTAGGTTTTCTAAACCTAAGTCAGTGTTACCTTTAATTGATGAATTTGTTCATCATAAAGGCAAGGCTGGACTGGGATTTATTAGACCTGCAGGGACTGAGCAGTCCAAGTCTAAGTCCAAGGGCAAAGCCCCAACATTCAACAAGCCTGCTGTAGACAAGACAGCCAAGGCAGTACCTAAGCAAAGGTACAATAAGTTTGAATGTTGGTGTTGTGGCAAAGTTGGCCATTTTGCAGTGGACTGTTGGCACAATGCTAGTGCCAAAGTGAGTACCAAACTACCTGTTGGAAAGCCAGTGGGTAGCTTTGTCAGATTGCAGAATAACAAGTACCAAGGACCCAAGAATTCTTTGGGTTCTAAGGTTCATTAATCTATTTTGCAGGTGAGTCCAAGTGGCCATACCCCAACATGGTACTTGGACAGTGGATGTTCCAGACATATGACTGGAACAAGAGGATTACTAAAGGACTATATTCCAATAAAAGATGGTCCAAAAGTAACCTTTGGTGGTTCTAAAAAAGGAATCATCAAATGGTTTGGTAACATTTCTACAAACTTGGTTACCATTACTCAAGTGGCTTATGTTAAAGGGTTGAAACACAACCTAATAAGTATAAGTCAATTAAGTGATGTAGGGTATGACATCTCATTTGTTAAAAATGGTTGTCATATCAAGAGGTCAAGTGATCAAGAGATCATTTTGACAGGTTATAGGAAAAGGAATGTCTACTGCCTAGACATTATGATTGAGAACAATGGTTCTCCAGTTTGTCTTGTAGCTGATGAGACAGTCTCTCATTGTGTCAAATGGCACAAGAGGCTTGCCCATCTTAACTACAAGACTATTAGCAAACTCTTTAGCAAAGAGTTAGTGAGGGATGGTCCTCAAGTTAAGTGTGTCAAAGATGGTATTTGCTCAGCTTGTCAAATGGGCAAGCAGACTAAATCCACCTTTAGAAGCATATAAAACAAAGATGCTGTGAGGTGTTTGAATCTCTTGCATATGGATCTCTTTGGTCCAATGTCAGTTCACAGCTTAGGTAGGAAGGTCTATACCTTTGTAGTTGTAGATGACTACTCAAGGTTTTCCTGGGTGTTCTTCTTAAGACAGAAATCTGAAACACCTAGTGTCTTCTATAGCTTTGTCAAGCAAATTCAGAATGAACTAAATAGTACAGTGGTCAAAATTAGAAGTGACCATGGTACTGAATTTCAGTCTGATAGCATGACAAAACTATGTGAAGACTTTGGGATATTTCAACAATTCTCTTCACCTAGAACACCTCAGCAAAATGGCATTGCTGAGAGGAAGAATAGAACCTTGATAGAGGCTGGTAGGACCCTATTAAGTGATACATCACTGCCAGAGTATTTCTGGGCTGAAGCAGTTAACACTGCATGCCATGTTATTAATAGGGCTACCATCACTAAAGCGCTAAACAAGACCCCCTATGAAGTTGTGAAAGGCAGGAAACCAAACCTATCCTACTTCAGGATCTTTGGTTGCAAATGCTTCATACTTAACAATGGGAAGTCTTACTTAACTAAGTTTGCTGCCAAGTCCCAAGAGGGAATTTTTGTTGGGTACAGCAATAACAGTAAGGCTTATAGAGTCTACAACTTGACTACACAAGTTGTAGAAGAATCTGTGCATGTAGTTTTTGATGAGACTAAACTTATTAATAATGAGTTGTCTAGTAGTGTATGCAGCCCCACAGGTTTAACAAAGAAGATGGACAAGCTTACTATAGAAGAAGTACCTGCTACAAGACAGCAAGTAGAAGACAGTAGCTGTTGTCCAGGGGGAGAACTACATGTGCCAATTGCTGAAGAAGTACAAGGTATACAGCATGATGGAGATGCTGAAGAGGTTCAACCAGAAGTAAGGATGCCTCCAGCCAACAGGCATCTAAGAGATCATCCAGTAGAGCAGATTATTGGAGATCCAAGACAAGGAGTACAAACCAGGAGCAGATACATAAATGCAGCAATCTACTCCAGCTTTCTGTCTCAAGTTGAACCTAAGAAATTTGAAGAAGCAATACTGGATCCACAATGGACTGAAGCAATGCAAGAAGAGCTTAATCAGTTCAAAAGGTGCAAGGTTTGGGAACTTGTTCCTAAACCTAAAGACCACAATATAATAGGAACTAAGTGGATCTACAGGAATAAGATGGATGAACAAGGGGTCATCATTAAGAATAAAGCAAGATTGGTTGCTAAAGGATATAGGCAAGAAGAAGGTATTGATTTTGATCAAACCTTTGCTCCAGTAGCCAGACTGGAAGCCATAAGGATGTTCTTGGCCTATGCAACCTATCAAGGATTCAAGGTTTACCAAATGGATGTCAAGTCAGCATTCCTAAATGGTAATCTTAAGGAAGAAGTCTATGTGGAGCAGCCTTCAGGTTTTGTTGATCCAACTCTACCTCATCATGTCTATAGACTTAGGAAAGCTTTATATGGGTTAAAGAAAGCCCCTAGGGCTTGGTATGAAACCCTATCTAGTTTCCTCATTGAGAACAAGTTCTCAAGGGGGAAAATAGATAAGACTCTATTCCTTAGGGAATCTAGAGGCAAAGTTATACTAGTCCAAATATATGTAGATGACATTATATTTGGGTCTACTGAAAGCAGCCTTTGCAAAAAGTTTGCAAAACTTATGCAAGGTCAGTTTGAGATGAGTAGTATGGGAGAGCTGAAGTTTTTTTTGGGTCTCCAAGTTAAACAGACTGAGAGTGGTTTATTCATTTGTCAGTCCAAGTTCACCCTAGAACTCATAAGAAAGTATGGTATGGATTCATCCAGCACCATGAAGACTCCTATGGGGTCAAGTATGTCTCTTAGCAAGGATGATGCAGGGAAACTTGTAGATGAAACCTTGTATAGAGGGATAGTTGGCTCCCTATTATACTTGACTGCTAGTAGACCTGACATCATGTATGCTACATGTGTTTGTGCCAGGTATCAAGCCTGCCCTAAAGAGTCTCATTTGACAGCAGTCAAAAGAATATTGAGATATCTAAAGGGCACTCCCTATTTAGGCCTCTGGTACCCTAGGAATGGAGATTTTGATCTAACAGGTTATTCAGATGCAGACTTTGCAGGATGCAAAGAGGATAGAAAGAGCACTACTGGAACCTGTCAATTCCTAGGTGGGAGACTAATTTCATGGAGTAGCAAAAAGCAAACCAGTGTGGCTATCTCCACAGCTGAGTCAGAGTATGTGGCTGCAGGAAGTTGCTGTGCTCAACTTCTGTGGATTCAACATCAGCTAGAGGACTATGGATTTCAGGTAAGTAGAACTTCACTTTTCTGTGATTCTACTAAGTGCTATTTCAATAGCTAATAACCCTGTATCTCATAGTAGAACAAAACATATTGAGATGAAATATCATTTTATTAGGGAGCATGTAGAAAGAGAAGATATTTTATTAGAATATGTTAAAACTGATAATCAAATAGCTGATATGTTTACTAAGCCCCTAAAAGAAGCTAAGTTCAATAGATTCAAAATTGAACTAGGAATGATAAACTTAGAGTAAGTTTACAGATTTGAAAATGACTAAGTAAAAAGGTGTCGACACATAGACAAGTCTATGTCGACACAGAATAGTGGTGTCGACACTTCAGGAAAAAGGTGTCGACACATCTAGGAATGTGGTGTCGAAACTTCAGAATGTTAGTGTCGACACATGTCAAGTAAGTGTCGACACATCCAATATGGTGTCGACACTTAAGTTTTACTCAGAATTTTTCTAAGTAAAGTCTCGACAATGTGTCGAGTTATGTTGTGTCGACACATAAACATGTGTCGACACATAAAATCTGTTGACTAAACTTGTGTCGACACATATGTGTCGAGACATTATAAGTTAGTGTCGACACTTATTGCCAGTGTCGACACATTTTAAGTTAGCTGTCCCGCATGTTCATCTTCAAAATCAGAAAGGTATAAATAGGGTTCTGTCTTTGTTTGTCGACACGCTTTCAAAGTTTCGAGACCAAAACTACTGTGTCAACACCTCTCTTTTCTAAAGACAAATTCTACAAACCCTAATGACACCTAAGCTAGAGGAGAACGTTAACGAAGGATATGAGCTGGTGCGCGGCGCGTTTGAAGAAGCAGATCAAGAAATCCAGGCGGTAGTAACCCTAGTCGCTGATTCTGGATTAGAATACTTACTTTCTGAACCTACAAAGATTTGGATGAAAGAGGTTCTTGAATTCTTAAATGGAGCCCAGATAGATGAATCTGGATGCAAAATCAAATCCAGAGTTCATGGTGCAAGGGTTAAGGTATCCCCTAAAAATCTGAGGAAGGTGCTCCAGCTACCAAAAACTCAAGATGAATAAGAAGTTAATGCATCCAAGACCAGGGAAGCTCTAACCTGGTGTGGACTGGATCCAAAAATGAAGATAGGTTATGTCTTTAACAGGAAAGGCATGAACAGCCAAGGCAAATTCCTGTCTGAGATTGTTGGTAAGGTCTTACTCAGCAAGCCTGGAGGGCATGATAGAGTGTCTGCCTATGTGTTTGGAATCATGACTAGGATAATCTTCACTCTGAAAACAGACTGGTCTATAGTTGTTTATGAGAAGATTAAGGAGAGCTTGAAGAAGCCCAATCTGGGCAGAATCATTAGTCTATACCTAGCTGGTGTGATACCAGAGGTAATGAGTACTACTGCAGACAGCAAGATAAACCACATGAGAAAGATGGATCTAAGGATATTTTCTAGATGGGACAGGGTGTTGTCCAAGGAAATGCCAACCCCAGAGAAGACAGTTACTGAGAAGGAGATTCCTCCAAAGAAAAAGAGAAAAACTACTCCAGTGGCACAAGAGTCCACTAGCAGTTCTGAAAGTGAAGAACAAGTTGTTTTCACTCCAGATGACCAAGAGAAAGAGACTGCAGTGAAGTCTCCTGCTCCTCCAGCTGATGTAGAGATCCAGGGGGAGCTACCACAAGCTAGCCCCATTCACAAGGATCAAAGCCAGGGGGAGCCTCCAGTTGTAGAAGAACCCTCTACACTGGACAGTGAGCATGCCACCACCATCATACAAGAGGTACTCACTGACCTAAATACTTTAGAATATCTTATAGAAGATGCTGATTTATCTGATGTTCCTCAGCAAACTCAGCTGGATAGTCCAGTACCAGATGTTGTTGAAGATGACACATCTACTGTACAAGTGATTCCTGATCCTGTGGTTGAAGAACCAAGAACTTCTCCAGCTTCTTCACCACCAGAATACACCATGGAGGATTTATTCCTAAATTTAGATCAACAAGATTTTGACATGGACAAGGATGCTGCTGAAAAAGATCATGCTGCTGCTGAGGGGGAGCAAGTACAAGTTCTGGAAGAGCCTATTAGGCAGAAAACTGAGAAGGCACCTGAAGTGCAGAAAGAGAAGTCTCAAAGCCCTAAGGAGAGGGTTGACATAGCCAGCACTTCTGCCTCTGAAGATGAGGAGAGTGCTAGGGCAAAGAAGAAGAAACGGTATGTATTCAAGAGGAGAAGCCAAAGTTACAAAAAGGCTTTACAATCAATTGCACCACAGCCTATAGTTCAGCAAGCTCCAACTGCTGATTATAGTGCTTTAATGGTTGCACTACAGATAAAATTGGATGAGCAAAGGCAAGCCATAGAGAAGTATGTAGATTAAGGGCAGAAATCACTTCAATTTGATCTGGCCCAGGAAATAAAATCCATCAGGTTTGAGATGAATCTCAACAAGAAGGAGATGACTGAATGTTTTCACAAAGGTGGAAATGCAGTAGTATACTTGGCCACACACCAAGAGAAGATCAAAGCACAAGTATATGATATAGCATTGAAGCAAGGATATGTTCTTGAAAATCAACTAAGGATGAATGACAACTTGACTGCTTCTCATAATGTTATAGTCACTGAATTGAAGAACAAGGCTGCTGAACCTTCTACATCTACTGCTGCTGCTAAAGCTGAATTTGATAAAGTCTTTCAAGAAGAAATTTCTGCTGTTAAGTCTGCAATCCAAGCCTCCCATAAAGACATCTCTGAACAACTTCAAAAGCTGAAACCATTCTTTAAAGAGGGAATCAGATACTTGGATAGTCAAATAAGATTTCAAAAGGATGATGTCAGAGATCATATGGCTAGAGAAGTCATAAAGGGGGAGAGAGTTTTAGTCAAAGCTAGCTCTGACCATGCAAAGTGGATATCAAATTCCATCAGAGCTACACTGTGCTATCTTCCACTCTGTGATGATGACAATGTTGCTGAATCTGGGATTCAAACTGCATATCTTGGAGGTGAGCAACCAGAGGTAGCTCAAGTGATATATCCTCCACCAGATTTTGACATGGTGCAAGCTGACATTCAGCAGATGTATAACCAAACTGAAGGAAAGTCTAATGTTATTCTGGATAAAGTGGTTCAGCCTATTACTGAAGCCATGCAAGAGGCATTACAGAAGGAGGAAGAGACAAGGTTGTCTAAGAAGTGGTTTAGGGAACAAGCAGAACAAAGGGCAGACTTTGAACAGTGGAGCCCTACCTCTAGGAATATAATATTAACTGCCTGGAAAGCTGCCAAGGACAATACTCATGACAGGAACAAGTGGTTTTCTGAAGCTGAATGGAGAAAACATGAGATCAGGCAGGAAGCAATAGTTCAATACAGAAGGAAGGCAAAGATGGGAAAGCTACCTCCTACTGCAGTGGAGCCTAGCAAGTACTTTCCTAAGCCATATCACTATTTTGAGAGACAGAAGATCAAAGCTGAAGAGCTCAAAAAGAAAGATCTAAAAGGCAAGAAGCTTGCTGATGCTGAAACTGCTGATGCCCCTGTCAAAGCTCAAGTCCAACCTGGCAAGGGGATAGTTATCAAGGAACCTGACCAGAAATAGATTAAGAATTTACTTGAAGATTATTTTGTAATCTTTTGAATGTAAAACATTTTTGTAAACTACTGAAAATGTATAAGACAAATGTTAGAACAATATATGATCAATATATTTCATGTTTGTTCTGTGAATGTGTATATGTCTATTTCTTATTTGTTCTGAAATGATGTATGTGTATACATGTTATGTTTACCCTGCTGTACTTTATCCTGCTTTACATCACTTTGTAATTTTTAATTATGAATGGTGTATATCATTGACTAAGGGTTATGACTTCTCCAAATAGGGGGAGATTGTTGGGTACATTGGCTAAATGTACCTGATTTGAAGAAGCCTCACCCAACTCAATGATATACATCATAATGTATTTGATGTATGTTGAGTTTACTTGTGCAGGTTAAGTAATCACTGTACTGAAGCAAAAAGTTTCTAAGTCCATGTGTCGACACCCAGAGGGAAAGTGTTGACACTTAAGAAGGCTTGTGTCGACACCCAGACAAGCAGTGTCGACACTTGGAGTCATTGTGTCGACACCTGGGATGCAGTGTCGACACCAGACAGAAAGTGTCGACACTTGGAGCTGTGTCGACACTCAGTGAAGAAAAGTGCAGACAGAAAGTGTCGACACAAGGAGCTGTGTCGACACCCAGTGAAGCTGAGTCTACACCAGATAGTGTCGACACTTGGAGCTGTGTTGTAACACCCCCATCTGTCGCATGGCATATAACAGAAGGTCCAGCTGGAACCCGACGTCATATACCACAGACAGTCGGAAGGGATACTAAATGAATAATCAAACCAACCAACTACAACTACTCGTCCTAATCACAGAGCATTCTAGCGGAAGATTTTAAAGTTGAAAGAACCCAAAATTAAATCCATCAATATGAATGTCCACAACTACAACAATAGGAATGAAACCTCAAATACACAGAAACGGGTACATGGTCTTATGGCCTTACAAATGTTCACTTCATAAATAGTGTTTTACATACATCGGCTCGCAGGCCGGCCACACATGAAATATATAAAAACAGCTATTCTACGGCCTTCTAGGGCCAGCACAGCAACATGGGCTCCAGCCCGCTATTTGGCGCTCGGCTCCGCGGCACCTGCAAGCACATACCACCACACGGTGGAAAATAAAGCAACGGTCAGCTAAAAGCCGATCAAATTATAACGACCCCGCCCCTGACTCGGGACGGTGGTGCTCTTTCCCTGCATAACATTAGCCCAACAATATATATATAGCACAATTATAATTCGCCACAGGTGTAGGCTCGCACGGCCAAACACCCCGTGCACTCAGGGCACATTCATGGTGAACCCTGACCCATCAGTGCATTCACCACCACCCCCAGGATGGCAACAACATGTGAGCATTTAGCCTTTCTGACCACCGTCTAAGGCTCCGACTATGCCAACGTCCAGTCCCCGTCTTCGGGTCTCTCGCACCGAACCACATAGCCTAGGTCCAATTCCACTTGCCCGTTGCTCACGCCGCATGTCCAATTTAAGGAACTTTGCGCGGGCCAAGCTTCTCTCGGATCCCAAATTTTCGAAAAAAATCTCATAACCCAGTTATGATCAAGGCCGGTTCCCAGACCGCCAAGTTAGCAGAACACGTTTCCGCTCAATTTTCCGGGTGCGCCTTGAAGCTAACCTCCAAGGATCCCTGCTGCAATCTACCGCGTAGAAACCCGAAAAATCCAAAGCACAGAGTCTTCTCCGGCAAAACCACATCAAATGCAACATCACCGATCCAGACAAAACACGTCCGGGTAGGCTTCACATACAATTCCTATGCCCGTACTTACGATTCCAGGCTCTATATGCAACACAAGGGGGACTATTCCCGTCAACCACAAGGAACACTACGCACTCACCGCATACTCGCGGGAGCGGGATTCCCTATGCAGAAAGAAAGAGCTTCAAGCGCTCAAGTTGAGAATCGTTACCCTTGTAGTCCGTTTTGGCGCCATGGAAAAACTACGTGGTTAGAACTCTTCGCAACGACCTTCCCTCCACGGATCCGCTCTCCGATTTCGAAACGGTGCTCCGATGCTCCGCCGGCGGCCGGTAACCTCCTTCTTCTTCCTCTGCTCTCTCACTTTGGAAGGGGAGAACTTTGGAGAGAAAAATGAGGGAATAACTCCCTATTCCCGGCCTTAACAGAGCAGGATTTCTTCAGGGCCGTCGGATCCTAAATAAAGAAAATGAACGGCTCAGATATGCACAAAATTCCCCAGACCTGGGCCGCACACGGCTTGGCACACGGCCGTGTCCATGGCCGTGTGCCTCGATCCAGGCACGATCGACGAACTGAGAAACGCACACGGGCCAAGACACGCCCGTGTCTGACCTGACACGCCCGTGTCGGGTTCTTCGACACGCCTGTGTTCGGGGGCGTGTTACGCATAACCGAAACGGCAACGGACACGACCCATCCGGACACGGGTAGGGATACGGGTTGGCACACGCCCGTGTCGGAGGACACGCCCGTGTCATCCGGCCGTGTTTTTGGCCGTGTCCTTCTCGGGTTGGAAACGGCCAAAAATCACTAGCCGGACACGGCCTTGGACATGCCCGTGTCCTAGGCCGTGTACCCCTACAGGCACCAAAAACTCTTTTTTCGCGACCGACTCGCATACAACTTTCGGGTCGTTACAAATCTCCCCCACTTAAGGAATTTCGTCCCGAAATTAAGCAAAGGTACACAAAAGCTAAATGATACCTGAGTGGAATAACTCGGGGTATTCCTCCAACATAGCTTGCTCTCGCTCCCAAGAAAGCTCCTCACGTCCGCAATTATCCCAACGGACTTTAACCATTCGGACCTCCTTGTTGCGGAGTCGTTTGACTGCAACATCTTCAATTCGCACTGGCTTGACCCTTGTTGTTAACTCATAGTCAACCGGTACCTGATTGTCCGCAACGATCTGCGAAGGCTCTTGCACTGCCTTACGCAACACCGATACGTGGAATACGTCATGCAGCCCACTCAACTCCGTCGACAACTTCAACCTATATGCCGCCTCGCCAACACGCTCCAGGATTTCAAATGGTCCAAGGTATCTCGGACTCAGCTTCTTCAAGCGTCGAACCCGCGATACACCCTTGAACGGTGTAACATCCCATTTCCAACTAGACCCCTAAGAGTGGTTTTGGCCATGACTAGGTCATGATAAAACCCTGGGGAGCCAGAAATGGGCCAAGAGATAGGAGGCCAAGGTAGGGATCACCATGGTCTGCAGATAGTAGAATTCTAAACAATAGTTTAGGATGACAATGGGCTTCACCATGACCCCAAGACCCTACCACAACACTCCCAAACATTTTGGGAGACCCATTAGAGCCAAAGGACCCATTAGGGCCAACCCAAGAGGCCCAGTTGACCAAGGTCAACCCTAGCCCTGAATAGGTCAACCTAGCCCACTTAGGGCCAATAGACCCACTCCTAGTCTAGAGGACCCCACCTATGCCCTCCTAACCCTAAAGTGAGGTCAATGGGTCACTAAGGACACATTGGGGTCAGCCCTAAGGCCAGGTTGATCCAAGTCAACTCAAGCCCTAATCTGGTCAAAGTACCCTTACTAAGGGTATGTGACCTCCAAAGTGCAGGGTAACCCCACATAACCCTACCTAGACCCTAAGGGAAGTCAATGGGTCACCAAGGATCCATAGGGATGGACCCTAATGGTCATGTTGACCCAAGTCAACTCTAGCTCTAAAATGGTCAAAGTGACCTTACCAAGGGTCAAGTGACCTTTAAGGTGCCAAGTCAACCCTACCCAACCCTACATAGACCTTAGGGGAGGCCAATGAATCACCCAGGACCCAATGGGGTCAGCCTAGATGGTCAAACTGACCAAGTCAACCCTCATTGAGGGTCAAGTCAACTTAGCCCAAAAAGGGCTAACCCAAGCTCAAGCCACTTCTCCCTTAGGCCAACCCATTCCCATGATCATCATAATCCAGTGGGCTGCCTTTAGCTTGTGGGGTTGACTAGTCAACCAGAGGTGACTAGGAGAGAGAAAAGAGCTCCTCTCCATGATAATGGAGGAGAGAGAAAATGGGGAAGAGGAAAGGGAAGAGAGAAGCCAGCCAAGGAAGGCCAACAGCCACCAGTGATGGCTGTAATCAACTCCTCTAGTTGAGAGGAGTTGATTCCAGCCGTTTCCCCGGCCACCAAGGGTGGGTTCAGCCCCCCTCCACACAACCCGAGCCACTCCATTAATGGTGATAATGGCAATTGAAGAACCAGCCTCTCCCCTCCCCCAATTGCCATTTAAACACCCTCAGGGAGCCGAGGGGATCATTTTGGAGCACTTACCTGGAGGAGACGAGCCATTCCACTGTGCAGTTGTAGAAGCCGAGCGCCGCCGCCGTCGCCAATGGCATCCCGCCGCTCCTCTCGCATCCAGGCCGCCAGGAAGGTCCTCCTCCTCTCCTTAACTCGCGGGTAGATCCTAGGAATCGTTAGGCTTGAGTTTCGGGCTCAATTGAGCCCGATTGAATCCGGGACTTCTCCTGGTTTCGGCAAGAAAATTTCTTGCTTAATCCGCCGGAAAACGCCTCTCCGGCGGCGGAGCCGCCGCCTGACGATAGCCACCACCTCAACGGAGGTGTTGGTGGCGGTGGCCGGCCGGGGAAGGGCTGGATCGCCGGCGGCAGGGCTTGGAAGTCGCTCCAGGCAGAACAAATCTCAGCCGTTGGCGCAGTGGGGACGATGACCAGATGCCGTCGATCTGCGCCAAGATTCGCGCGGCATCAGATCAAATACTATAGGAATTAAATAAGAATCATTTCATTTCTGTCACACTGGACGTATTTAATGTATTTAATTTTTAAAAATACTTAGGGACCCTGATTGGAAATTTGCCCAACATGAATATTGTAGCTTAGGGTGTCTAGTTTGCAGCAAAAATTGTTTGGACCCTTTGGGTCACTGGTTAGACCAGGGCACCCATTTTGGTGGGACATACCCTTAGGCTAGGCAGTCACTAAATTGAGTGCCCACTCTTCACCCCAAGCCCAAATTGGCTGAAATTGTGGCAGAGAGTCTATCCTAGACATACCTAGGGCCTGCCCAAAAATGGGAATTTTTGGGGAAAATATTTCTATAGTTTTGGTAAATATTTAATAATTATTAGATAAATTAAATAGGTGCCCTAAACACATCCAAACCCTCCCAAATTTTGGTGAGTGGTCCCTGGGCTCCAATTAGGTTCTTGTATAAAATTTCATTTGATTTGGATGTGTGTTGAATAGGTTTTTGACCCAACCCTATTTATACCCTAGGAAGGGCATTTTGGTCAAAAGTGGCACTTTTGGTTTTGAGTGACCAAATCACCTCAACAGAGGCTGAAATTTTGGCCACTGATATAATTTGACTTTTTACACTCACTTATGGAGTTTGGAGTGGATTGGACTAGGGTAGCCCTAGAATGTTAGGGTAGGCCCTTTAGGGTAAATCTCTAGGGTTTGAAGAAACTGGGGTCAAAAGACCTTGGGTGGACTTGAAACTTGGAATGATGTCCATAGGGTTGCTATGGTCCTGTGGTTAAAATTTTAGGGCTTTTGGAAGACTTAAGACCCCTTAAATCCATAACCCTAGTTTAGAGCACTAGCTTTGAAACCATAAGATCTAATACCAAAACTTTCTGAAAAGGCCTGAGTTTTTGATTGGTTAGTTGCTTAGGGTATACATATCTCTGGAAATTTTATAATAAATTTTGGATGAATATTTTTGGTACTTTATTCACAAAGTCATATTTTACAATTTTCACTTGGAATTTTTGCAGAAAAATATACTTGATTAAACCTGATGAAACTTAGCAAAGGGGCTTATAGTCATGATACCCATCTCTGTAATTTTTTATGGAATTGTTGAAGAATGACATTTGGTAGCTGCTTCTTTAACTATTTAATTCTATGAAACTTTGGAAAAATTATTAATGATAGTTAGATTGTCTGAAAATTTTAATTTCTTCATCATGATGTTTCTAGCTCCTTATGAAGCCCTAGAATTTTTACATAATTATTGGAGACATATCTGTGGCACTTCCTTCATTATATTTGATTTTAGGAATTACTTAAATAAATCCTTTAGAGGTCAAGACCTATCTGGAAAATTATGAAAGTTGGCAACCAATAATATTTCTCTGTTATTTTAGTGAATACAAATTTTAGGAGGCCATTACCTGAGAAATCTTATGGTTCATGTTCAAATTGACTATGGCCTAGTTTTTGAGGATAATTCAATAAATAGTAGATTAATTGGGAAAAATATGATTTTCTGAATTTAGTCTATATTTATCATAATAGACCTCTAATAATTATCATAAGTGTACTGGATGAGTATTTCATGTACTTCCCTTTTTACGGGTCACGTAGCTTAAGTGGTCTGCATATAGCAAAACTGCAGGATTTCATTTGGATATGAGTTAGGGCACGTATGATGGGACTTGATGTTTGTTGTAAGGACAAGTGGAATGGGCTGCATTTTTGGAAGATGAGTGAGTAGGGTGTGGTTTGTCTAGGGTTTAAAGGCGTTCGGGTCCGACGAAAGATTGTCCTACCCAAGGAGAGTTGGAGTCAAATCACCCTAGGATTAGCGTATCGAAACATGAGAAAATAATGGGTAAGGGAATCAACCAATAATAAAATAAGTACCTTGCGAAAGGAAACGCTGGGCGTAATCCCAACACAGTTCCTAGTGCCCCTTGAGAGCCCTTCACAGGGAATACCGGAGGCAGTCCTGGGTTAACGTAAACTGTTTAACAAGCTGAAAAGAGTAACTTAGTAATTAGGGTTGCACATTTCACAGACACTGATGGCACGGGATGTTAGCTGGGAGCTTCAGCTCGGATGGTTAAAGATGGACTTTGGGTCCGGGGAGCTTCGGCTCGATTGTTTGTGACGGACGTGTTGGTCCGTGGAGCGTCGGCTCGGGTTTGATCACGCTGAATTTGCATGTGCATAAAAGGAAAGTAAATTAAGGTGGTGGGTCTTCGGTATTGGAGGGTCGATGCACCGACGCCAATACGTTGACTCGGCAAGTGTGGTTAGCACTTCGCCAACAGAAGTCCGGTGCGCCAGCCGGCAAGAGTACGCAGGAGTCCGCTTCGTGCACCAAGCGTTGAGGCGTACGATAGGTCTGACCGGTAGTGCTTTACTGGTTTAGAGGTGGGCGAGGCCCAACCCACCGCTTCCGTCTGCCACTACGGAGGTATCCTGGGAGGTTACGGCTCCAGAAAGGGGGAACTAAAGGTCTGTGTGCACAGAGTCGGGTGTGTGTGTTGCACTTGCATGATCCATCATACCCACTTGCATGTCATAGCATAATCGTTATCTTAAACCTTGACACCTAAAGTATAAGTGGAATGGGACGCTTATTCTTTAGGACCTGCAAAACGACCCCTTAGTCTATAAGCTTGTGTGGGCAAGTTTATAAATTAAGGTTAATTTGATATATTTAGTTACTGCTGTTTGACCACCGACACCCCAGCGTATAAATCGGTAGGGACTTTTTATACGATGGGAGCCTTGCAAAAGACCCCTTGGCTTATGTGTTTTTCCACATAAGTGAAGGTTACATTTCAGTTTACAGTTTATTGTCTTTATATGCTATAGAACTTGCTAGAATAGGACCGCTGCCATCTGCTTTTGATATTCTCCACCTTCAAGTCCTCCCCTTTCTTCCTCTCCGCTCGGTGCCTAGGAGCCGTGGGGGAAGGGGTGGGGGATGATAGGACTTAGTCTTTTAGACTAACGGTTTTCGAACCGCATCATTTAGGGGATCGTGGAGACCAGCATGGAGGAGCAGCCCCAGAGACCGGTGCGCTTGGAGGTGGGGCAGTCTAGCTCCGGAGTTCATACAGCCGGACTGTGAGTCTCGAACTTTGAGTAGTTTTTCAGCTTTTGCTCCGCATGAGTGATTTTGTAGTGAGGATATGTTGTACTGGGCATAAGCCCGTATTTTGCTACTCTGATGTTATTTTCTGTGGACACTCCTTCGTGGAGTTATATTTATATATGTCATGTGATTCTCTGTGGACAGATAGTTTCCATTTTCCTTCATTTTGCTACTTTTATGTGATCGAGATGGCCGGCAGAATCGGCGCTTTGTGGTGATGACTCTTCAGGGCGTGAAGGGGTCACCGCAAAACGGCGGTTCTGGGCCTAAGACCCCGGTATCCGAAAAAAGAAAAAAAAAAAGGGGGGGGGGGGGGTCTTACAAGTGGGAGATCCGTGCAAGCTTACTTAGGCACGCGATTGACTTTCAGCACTGCATTCCACCCCCAGACAGACGGGCAGACAGAACGCACCAACCGGACGCTGGAGGACCTTTTGAGGCTATGCATCTTGGACCGCGGGGAACCGTGGGAGAAACTCTTACCCCTTGTCGAGTTCTCCTATAACAACAACCACCAGTCCAGCATCAGGATGGCGCCTTACGAAGCCTTGTACGGGAGGAGATGCCGGACCCCACTCTCATGGGTGCAGAACGAAGATCCGAAGGTATTGGGGTCAGAGTTTGTTGAAGACACCGAGGCACAAGTGAGGCTGATCAGAGACAGGATGCTTGAGGCGCAGAGTAGACAGGCTAAGTATTATGACGCCCGACATCGGCAGGTGGAGTTCCAGGTGGGGGACCGGTGTGTTTCTGAAGATCCGGCCCATGCATGGAGTTTCACGGGTGCGTGGTCGGAGGAAGAAGCTCAGCCCTAGGTACATGGGTCCTTACAGGATCCTGGAGCGGATCGGACCCCTAGCCTACCGGCTGGAGTTACCACCAGAGCTGGAAGCGCTGCACGACGTCTTCCACATTTCTTCTTTGAGGAGGGCTCTGCTATGCCCGGAGCAGCAGATTCTGACTACCGAAGGGCCGGTAGCTTCAGACCGGTCGGTCCATTTGGAGCCTGTGAGGATCGACGACCGAGGGGTGCGGGTCTTGCGACGCAAGAAGGTCCCACTAGTCAAGGTCCTGTGGAGGAACCACGGCCAGGAGGAGCATACCTGGGAGCCACAGGACCTGATGCGACAGAGATACCCCGAGCTATTCAGTCAGGTATACCTCTCAGACCCCTCAAGATGTTAATTTATTTTTCCTGCTTTAAGTATACTAAGGGCTGCTCTAGGTAGATAGGGGCTTATCTTTTGTTTATTGGGGGCTTAACCTTGTTTATTGGGATTTTGGTGCGCCGTTTGGGCGAAAGGGGTCTTAGATCTAAGTTTTTTTTTCCCATAAATCAAATTTAACAAACAAGGCGTCATAATGGGATGTTACAAGACTCTTTCCTTCGGTAATAAGACCCGTAGGTCCAACCTTGATTTCAGGGACGAAATCTTTGTTTTGTTTATTGGGATTTGTAACATCTCATTTCCAACTAGACCCCTAAGAGTGGTTTTGGCCATGACTAGGTCATGACAAAACCCTGGGAGCCAGAAATGGGCCAAGAGATAGGAGGCCAAGGTAGGGATCACCATGGTCTGCAGATAGTAGAATTTTGAACAATAGTTTAGGATGACAATGGGGCTTCACCATGACCCCAAGACCCTACCACAACACTCCCAAACATTTTGGGAGACCCATTAGAGCCAAAGGACCCATTAGGGCCAACCCAAGAGGCCCAGTTGACCAAGGTCAACCCTAGCCCTGAATAGGTCAACCTAGCCCACTTAGGGCCAATAGACCCACTCCTAGTCTATAGGACCCCACCTATGCCCTCCTAACCCTAAAGTGAGGTCAATGGGTCACTAAGGACACATTGGGGTCAGCCCTAGAGGCCAGGTTGACCCAAGTCAACTCAAGCCCTAATCTGGTCAAAGTACCCTTACTAAGGGTATGTGACCTCCAAAGTGCAGGGTAACCCCACATAACCCTACCTAGACCCTAAGGGAAGTCAATGGGTCACCAAGGATCCATAGGGATGGACCCTAATGGTCATGTTGACCCAAGTCAACTCTAGCTCTAAAATGGTCAAAGTGACCTTACCAAGGGTCAAGTGACCTTTAAGGTGCCAAGTCAACCCTACCCAACCCTACATAGACCTTAGGGGAGGCCAATGAATCACCCAGGACCCAATGGGGTCAGCCTAGATGGTCAAACTGACCAAGTCAACCCTCATTGAGGGTCAAGTCAACTTAGCCCAAAAAGGGCTAACCCAAGCTCAAGCCACTTCTCCCTTAGGCCAAACCCATTCCCATGATCATCATAATCCAGTGGGCTGCCTTTATCTTGTGGGGTTGACTAGTCAACCAGAGGTGACTAGGAGAGAGAAAAGAGCTCCTCTCCATGATAATGGAGGAGAGAGAAAATGGGGAAGAGGAAAGGGAAGAGAGAAGCCGGCCAAGGAAGGCCAACAGCCACCAGTGATGGCTGTAATCAACTCCTCTAGGGGAGAGGAGTTGATTCCAGCCGTTTCCCGGCCACCAAGGGGTGGGTTCAGCCCCCCTCCACACAACCCGAGCCACTCCATTAATGGTGATAATGGCCATTGAAGAACCAGCCTCTCCCCTCCCCCAATTGCCATTTAAACACCCTCAGGGAGCCGAGGGGATCATTTTGGAGCACTTACCTGGAGGAGACGAGCCATTCCACTGTGCAGTTGCAGAAGCCGAGCGCCGCCGCCGTCGCCAATGGCATCCCGCCGCTCCTCTCGCATCCAGGCCGCCAGGAAGGTCCTCCTCCTCTCCTTAACTCGCGGGTAGATCCTAGGAATCGTTAGGCTTGAGTTTCGGGCTTAATTGATCCCGATTGAATCCGGGACTTCTCCTGGTTTCGGCAAGAAAATTTCTTGCTTAATCCGCCGGAAAACGCCTCTCCGGCGGCGGAGCCGCCGCCTGACGATAGCCACCACCTCAACGGAGGTGTTGGTGGCGGTGGCCGGCCGGGGAAGGGGCTGGATCGCCGGCGGCAGGGCTTGGAAGTCGCTCCAGGCAGAACAAATCTCAGCCGTTGGCGCAGTGGGGACGATGACCAGATGCCGTCGATCTGCGCCAAGATTCGCGCGGCATCAGATCAAATACTATAGGAATTAAATAAGAATCATTTCATTTCTGTCACACTGGATGTATTTAATTTTTAAAAATACTTAGGGACCCTGATTGGAAATTTACCCAACATGAATATCGTAGCTTAGGGTGTCTAGTTTGCAGCAAAAATTGTTTGGACCCTTTTGGGTCACTGGTTAGACCAGGGCACCCATTTTGGTGGGACATACCCTTAGGGCTAGGCAGTCACTAAATTGAGTGCCCACTCTTCACCCCAAGCCCAAATTGGCTGAAATTTTGGCAGAGAGTCTATCCTAGACATACCTAGGGCCTGCCCAAAAATGGGAATTTTTGGGGAAATATTTCTATATTTTGGTAAATATTTAATAATTATTAGATAAATTAAATAGGTGCCCTAAACACATCCAAACCCTCCCAAATTTTGGTGAGTGGTCCCTGGGCTCCAATTAGGTTCCTGTATAAAATTTCATTTGATTTGGATGTGTGTTGAATAGGTTTTGACCCAACCCTATTTATACCCTAGGAAGGGCATTTTGGTCAAAAGTGGCACTTTTGGTTTTGAGTGACCAAATCACCTCAACAGAGGCTGAAATTTTGGCCACTGATATAATTTGACTTTTTACACTCACTTATGGAGTTTGGAGTGGATTGGACTAGGGTAGCCCTAGAATGTTAGGGTAGGCCCTTTAGGGTAAATCTCTAGGGTTTGAAGAAAACTGGGGTCAAAAGACCTTGGGTGGACTTGAAACTTGGGAATGATGTCCATAGTGTTGCTATGGTCCTGTGGTTAAAATTTTAGGGCTTTTGGAAGAATTAAGACCCCTTAAATCCATAACCCTAGTTTAGGGCACTAGCTTTGAAACCATAAGATCTAATACCAAAACTTTCTGAAAAGGCCTGAGTTTTTGAATGGGTAGTTGCTTAGGGTATACATATCTCTGGAATTTTTATAATAAATTTTGGATGAATATTTTTGGTACTTTATTCACAAAGTCATATTTTACAATTTTCACTTGGGAATTTTTGCAGAAAAATATACTTGATTAAACCTGATGAAACTTAGCAAAGGGGCTTATAGTCGTGATACCCATCTCTGTAAATTTTTATGGAATTGTTGAAGAATGATATTTGGTAGCTGCTTCTTTAACTATTTAATTCTATGAAACTTTGGAAAAATTATTAATGACAGTTAGATTGTCTGAAAAATTTTAATTTCTTCATCATGATGTTTATAGCTCCTTATCAAGCCCTAGAAATTTTTACATAATTATTGGAGACATATCTGTGGCACTTCCTTCATTATATTTGATTTTAGGAATTAATTAAATAAATCCTTTAGAGGTCAAGAACTATCTGGAAAATTATGAAAGTTGGCAACCAATAATATTTCTCTGTTATTTAGTGAATACAAATTTTAGGAAGCCATTACCTGAGAAAATCTTATGGTTCATGTTCAAATTGACTATGGCCTAGTTTTTGAGGATAATTCAATAAATAGTAGATTAATTGGGAAAAATATGATTTTCTGAATTTAGTCTATATTTATCATAATAGACCTCTAATAATTATCATAAGGGTACTGGATGAGTATTTCATGTACTTCCCTTTTTACGGGTCACGTAGCTTAAGTGGTCTGCATATAGCAAAACTGCAGGATTTCATTTGGATATGAGTTAGGGCACGTATGATGGGTCTTGATGGTTTGCTGTAAGGACAAGTGGAATGGGCTGCATTTTTGGAAGATGAGTGAGTAGGGTGTGGTTTGTCTAGGGTTTAAAGGCGTTCGGGTCCGACGAAAGATCGTCCTACCCAAGGAGAGTTGGAGTCAAATCACCCTAGGATTAGCATATCGAA
Organism: Platanthera guangdongensis; assembly: GCA_039583875.1. NCBI lineage: Eukaryota > Viridiplantae > Streptophyta > Magnoliopsida > Asparagales > Orchidaceae > Platanthera > Platanthera guangdongensis. Next base: position 92,656,805 of record CM077167.1, read on the forward strand.
ACATGAGAAAATAACGGGTAAGGGAATCAACCAATAATAAAATAAGTACCTTGCGAAAGGGAACGCTGGGCGTAATCCCAACACAGTTCCTAGTGCCCCTTGAGAGCCCTTCACAGGGAATACCAGGGGCAGTCCTGGGTTAACGTAAACTGTTTAACAAGCTGAAAAGAGTAACTTAGTAATTAGGGTTGCACATTTCACAGACACTGATGGCACGGGATGTTAGCTGGGAGCTTCGGCTCGGATGGTTAAAGATGGACTTTGGGTCCGGGGAGCTTCGGCTCGATTGTTTGTGACGGACGTGTTGGTCCGGGGAGCGTCGGCTCGGGTTTGATCACGCTGAATTTGCATGTGCATAAAAGGAAAGTAAATTAAGGTGGTGGGTCTTCGGTATTGGAGGGTCGATGCACCGACGCCAATACGTTGACTCGGCAAGTGTGGTTAGTACTTCGCCAACAGAAGTCCGGTGCGCCAGCCGGCAAGAGTACGCAGGAGTCCGCTTCGTGCACCAAGCGTTGAGGCGTACGATAGGTCTGACCGGTAGTGCTTTACTGGTTTAGAGGTGGGCGAGGCCCAACCCACTGCTTCCGTCTGCCACTACGGAGGTATCCTGGGAGGTTACGGCTCCAGAAAGGGGGAACTAATGGTCTGTGTGCACAGAGTCGGGTGTGTGTGTTGCACTTGCATGATCCATCATACCCACTTGCATGTCATAGCATAATCGTTATCTTAAACCTTGACACCTAAAGTATAAGTGGAATGGGACGCTTATACTTTAGGACCTGCAAAACGACCCCTTAGTCTATAAGCTTGTGTGGGCAAGTTTATAAATTAAGGTTAATTTTGATATATTTAGTTACTGCTGTTTGACCACCGACACCCCAGCGTATAAATCGGTATGGGACTTTTTATACGATGGGAGCCTTGCAAAAGACCCCTTGGCTTATGTGTTTTTCCACATAAGTGAAGGTTACATTTCAGTTTACAGTTTATTATCTTTATATGCTATAGAACTTGGTAGAATAGGACCGCTGCCATCTGCTTTTGATATTCTCCACCTTCAAGTCCTCCCCTTTCTTCCTCTCTGCTCGGTGCCTAGGAGCCGTGGGGGAAGGGGTGGGGGATGATAGGACTTAGTCTTTTAGACTAACGGTTTTCGAACCGCATCATTTAGGGGATCGTGGAGACCAGCATGGAGGAGCAGCCCCAGAGACCGGTGCGCTTGGAGGTGGGGCAGTCTAGCTCCGGAGTTCATACAGCCGGGACTGTGAGTCTCGAACTTGAGTAGTTTTTCAGCTTTTGCCTCCGCATGAGTGATTTTGTAGTGAGGATATGTTGTACTGGGCATAAGCCCGTATTTTGCTACTCTGATGTTATTTTCTGTAGACACTCCCTTCGTGGAGTTATATTTATATATGTCATGTGATTCTCTGTGGACAGATAGTTTCCATTTTCCTTCATTTTGCTACTTTTATGTGATCGAGATGGCCGGCAGAATCGGCGCTTTGTGGTGATGACTCTTCAGGGCGTGAAGGGGTCACCGCAAAACGGCGGTTCTGGGCCTAAGACCCCGGTGTCCGAAAAAAGAAAAAAAAAAGGGGGGTCTTACAAACGGCTTGATCTTTAAATATACCATGTCGCCAACGTTGAATTCCACATTTCTATGTTTGGCATTGTAATACTTTGACTGTCTATCCTGAGCAATCTTCAGCCTTTCTTGAATTGTCTATATCATTGAAGTGGCATCTTCCACCGCTTGACATTTATACAACTTTGATTCGCCTGCCTCCAACCAAGACAACGGCGTACGACACTTCCTCCCGTACAAGGCTTCGAAAGGCGCCATTCCAATGCTTGCCTGAAAGCTGTTGTTGTAAGCAAACTCCACCATGTACATGTGATCCTCCCAATGCTTCCCGAAATCTAGGACGCACATGCGAAGCATGTCCTCCATAGTCCTGTTGACTCTCTCGGTTTGGCCATCTGTCTGCGGGTGAAAGGCTGTGCTGAACTTTAGCTTAGTACCCAACAGACCATGCACCAACCTCCAGTCATTTGACGTGAAGCGTCCATCTCGATCACTAACAAGACTTCTAGGCACACCATGCAATCGTACAATATTATCCACGTAGAGTTTGGCTAACTTTTCCACTGGATCCTCCTTTCTCACTGGGATAAAGTGCGACACTTTTGTCAACCTATCAACGACCACCCAAATGGCGTCGTTTACCTTCTGCGACCTCGGCAAACCGTGCACAAAATCCATAGATATATCGTCAAACTTCCATTCTGGGATAGGAAGGGATTTCAAGAAACCTCCGGGCTTCTGACATTCCGCCTTCACCAATGCACAAGTACGACACTTGGCCACATAAAGTGCCACATCCTTCTTCAAACCCGGCCACCAAAATAATTTCTTCATGTCTCTTTACATCTTAATGCTTCCTGGGTGGATTGAGTACTTAATATGATGAGCCTCATACATCAACTCCTCCCGAATATTATCCGCACTAGGAATGCATAGACGACTGTTCTTCCTTAGCAACCCATCTTCAACCACAAACTGGGAATTTGACCCATCCAAAGCTTCATCCAAGATTTGCTTCATGCTGCTATCCTGAACCAAAGCCCGCCGAACTCTATCCGCTAGGTCACACTGCACCTCTATCCAAAACAGTTTTGCCTCGACACTAGACTGCTTATCGACTCAAGATATCTCCAATGCCTCCAACTCTTGGACCAATCTCTCATCATGTACTGACAACCAATTGGCTTGTGCGGGAATCTTACGACTCAACGCATCCGCCACTGCATTTCCCTTCCCAGGCACATAGTGTATCTTGAAGGTGTAGTCCCCTAAGAACTCCATCCACCTCCTCTGCCTCATGTTCAAATCCTTTTGTCCAATAGGTACTTCAAACTCTTATGATCGGTGTAAATATCGACCTTCACACCGTACAGATAGTGCCTCCAAAGCTTAAGAGCAAATATCACGGCCGCTAACCCTAAGTCGTGGACCGGATAATTCCTCTCGTGAACCTTCAATTGTCGTGAACCATAAGCTATCACTCTCCCATGCTGTAGCAGGACAAAACCCAAACCACTGCCCGAAGCATCACTATAGATCTCGAACCCTTCGGTTCCACTTAGCGAACATAAAATGGGCGCCGTGGTCAACCGCCTTTTTAATTCTTCAAAAGCCTGTTCGCACTCCGGAGACCACACAAACTTCTGATCATTTCTTGTCAACGTCATGAGTGGTAGTGCTATCCGCGAGAAGTATTCTACGAAGCGCCTGTAGTAGCCAGCAAGCCCTAGAAAACTCCGGACCTCTGCCACCGTAGTCAAAGTTGGCCACTCCCGTATCGCCGCTATCTTCGCCGGATCTACAACTATTCCTTCTCCACTGACAACATGACCAAGGAACACTATCGAGGACAACCAGAATTCACACTTGGAGAACTTTGCATACAACTGACTTTTCCTTAATGTCTCCAACACCATGTGTAAATGCTTATAATGATCCTCCTCGCACCGCGAATACACCAGGATATCATCGATAAATACTATCACAAACTGATCCAGGTATTCTCTGAACATCCTATTCATCAGATCCATAAACACGGATGGCGCATTCGTCAACCCAAACGGCATAACCGTGAACTCGTAATGCCCAAACCGCGTACTGAATGCTGTCTTTGGGATGTCGCTCTCCCTTATCCTCAACTGATAGTAACCGGACTTCAAATCTAACTTCGAATATACAGTTGATCCAACCAACTGATCAAATAGATCGTCAATCCTCGGGATTGGATATTTGTTCTTCTCCGTAAGTTTGTTCAATTCCCGATAATCGATAGAAAGCCGCAAGCTCCCATTTTTCTTCTTAACAAAGAGAACTGGTGCGCTCCAAGGCGACGAACTTGGACGCACATAACCTTGCTCTAGCAACTCTTGCAGTTGCACCTTCAACTCTGCCATTTCTCTTGGGGCTATCCGATAGGGGGAGCGTGACACCGGTTTGGCACCCGGTACCAGCTCTATAGTAAAGTCTATCTCCCGCTGAGGAGGGGCTCCTGGGAGATCATCTGGAAACACATCAGGATACTCGGACACAACTGGGATGTTGCCCAAACTAGGTTTAGGCGTCGCAGTCTGCACTAGAGTGACATACAGTTCTGCCCCAGACCGAACTGCCTTGAACACCTGAAGGGCCGATATCAGAACTTTCCCTGGCCCCTTCATGCCCGCAAAAGTAGCCTCTACACCAGTGTCCAGACCCAACTTGACTTCTTTACGGTTGCAATCAATACATGAACTTTGCTCCGAGAGCCAATCCATACCGAAAATTACGTCGAAATCCACTAATGGTAGAACCAACGCCCGCAAATCAAACTCCCGGTCTCCAATCCGAATCTTCACAACACAAATCCTATCCGCACGCATTGAGCACCCATTAGGCAACAACACATCCAACTTGTTTTCTGCCATCGAGAAGGGAACTCCGATGCGCGATATAAACTTTTCAGACAAGAAGGAATGTGATGCTCCCGTATCAAAAAGGGCTCTCGCCGGAAACCCAAAGATCAACACAAAGCCTAGCACTAACAAACGTAAGCTAACAAATACGAAGGTAACAACTATAAAAGTTAAACCACTGTAATTTAACTCATACCTGTCACCACGTCTGCTTGCTTAATGGCCTCCTATATACCAAGGTTGTAGACTCTAGGCTGGGCTGGAGCATGATGGGATGCGGTTGACTCCACTGCCTTCCCTTTCTCCTCATAAGTCGCTCCAGGTCTCCTCTCGGACTTTGAACGTCCGCTCCAACACTCCCGAGCAAAATGCCCCGTCTTCCCGCAGTTGTAGCAAGCTCCGGGGACTCGACTTGTAGTTGCCCCCGATGCATCAGCCGAAGGGGCTGAGTTTGAAGTCCTTCGCTTCTTGTTCCATCTGCGGAAACCTGTCTTGTTACTTGGCACCTTAAACTCGGTCTTCCTTTCTCCTGGGTCCCTCTTCTCTTGAACTTTCTTCGCAACCTTTTCCAACGATCGGGCTGAATTGACCAAGGCTAGGAAGCCCTGCGCCTTAGGCCCAGCAAGAAGTAACTGTAAATCGCCCCGAAGACCCTCATAGAATCGGTTGGTCTTCCTCTCTTCTTCTGAAAACATAGCACCAGCATAACGACCCAACCGTGTGAACTCATGCAGATATTCGTCCACGCTTCTGGATCCCTGAGTCAACCCAAGAAATTGATTCTCCATCTCCAACTTCTGAGCAGAAGGTACAAATCTGGCTAGGAACAATCTTGAAAATTCCTCCATCGGCACATCCGCAAGTTGCCTTCCCGCTAGAAGATGAAACTCCAACTCGTCCCACCACATCCTCGCTTCTCCTTCCAAAAGAAAAGTCGCTATGGTGGTCTTCTGCCACTCCTCAGTCATTGTGGCCGTCAACAACCTCTTTATGGAAGAGAGCCAGTCCTCAGCTTGAGTTGGTGTTCCAACCCCATTAAACCTCGGAGGATTAAAGCCCATCACATGCTTTAGCTGCCTCTCCGTAGTTCTCCTCGGCTCTACTAACTCAACTCCGCGCGTTCCACCACTCTCGGCTCTGTCGCCCTAACCGGTTCTTGCTCATTCGCAGGAGGTGCGCGATGTATTTGCCCTGCAGGTTGGGCATTTATCATTGCTAACACGGCTTCAGCCACCATCCTGATGGTTTCCGCTGAAGGAGGTGTAGCAGGCACGTCCGTTGGTGCACTACTTTCCGCTGATTGCGGACGCTCTGACTGACCAGCACCGCTCCCAGCTGCCTAAATTAGCAAAGACACACGATTAGACAACAAACAAATTGCTAAAAGCAATCATTGGAACACTCAGGTTCCACCAAACAAGTGTATTTTTCATTCCTAAGTGGACATTCATGGGTTCTTTTTGATGTTATAACGATGACGCACACATGTGCTCACCACCCCTTAAAAGAATTCGCCCACGAATTCATTTAAGCCTGACCGTAACCAGAAGTCTGATACCAAATTGTAACACCTCCATCTGTCGCATGACATATAACAGAAGGTCCAGCTGGAACCCAACGTCATATACCACAGACAGTCGGAAGGGATACAAAATGAATAATCAAACCAACCAACTACAACTACTCGTCCTAATCACAGAGCATTCTAGCGGAAGATTTTAAAGTTGAAAGAACCCAAAATTAAATCCATCAATATGAATGTCCACAGCTACAACAATAGGAATGAAACCTCAAATACACAGAAATGGGTACATGGCCTTATGGCCTTACAAATGTTCACTTCATAAATACTGTTTTACATACATCGGCTCGCAGGCCGGCCACACATGAAATATATAAAAACAGCTATTCTACGGCCTTCTAGGGCCAGCACAGCAACATGGGCTCCAGCCCGCTATTTGGCGCTCGGCTCCGCGGCACCTGCAAGCACATACCACCACACGGTGGAAAATAAAGCAACGGTCAGCTAAAGCCGACCAAATTATAACGACCCCGCCCCTGACTCGGGACGGCGGTGCTCTTTCCCTGCATAACATTAGCCCAACAATATATATATAGCGCAATTATAATTCGCCACAGGTGTAGGCTCGCACGGCCAAATACCCCGTGCACTCAGGGCACATTCATGGTGAACCCTGACCCATCAGTGCATTCACCACCACCCCAGGATGGCAACAACATGTGAGCATTTAGCCTTTCTGACCACCGTCTAAGGCTCCGACTATGTCAACGGCCAGTCCCGTATTCGGGTCTCTCGCACCGAACCACATAGCCTAGGTCCAATTCCACTTGCCCGTTGCTCACGCCGCATGTCCAATTTAAGGAACTTTGCGCGGGCCAAGCTTCTCTCGGATCCCAAATTTTCCAAAACAATCTCATAACCCAGTTATGATCAAGGCCGGTTCCCAGACCACCAAGTTAGCAGAACACGTTTCCGCTCAATTTTCCGGGTGCGCCTTGAAGCTAACCTCCAAGGATCCCTGCTGCAATCTACCACGTAGAAACCCGAAAAATCCAAAGCACAGAGTCTTCTCCGGCAAAACCACATCAAATGCAACATCACCGATCCAGACAAAACACGTCTGGGTAGGCTTCACACACAATGCCTATGCCCGTACTTACGATTCCGGGCTCTATATGCAACACAAGGGGGACTATTCCCGTCAACCCCAAGGAACACCACGCACTCACCGCATACTCGCGGGAGCGGGATTCCCTTTGCAGAAAGAAAGAGTTTCAAGCGCTCAAGTTGAGAATCGTTACCCTTGTAGTCCGTTTTGGCGCCATGGAAAAACTACGCGGTTAGAACTCTTCGCAACGACCTTCCCTCCACGGATCCGCTCTCCGATTTCGAAACGGTGCTCCGATGCTCCGCCGGTGGCCGGTAACCTCCTTCTTCTTCCTCTCCTCTCTCACTTTGGAAGGGGAGAACTTTGGAGAGAAAAATGAGGGAATAACTCCCTATTCCCGGCCTTAACAGAGCAGGATTTCTTCTGGGCCGTCGGATCCTAATTAAAGAAAATGAACGGCTCGGATCTCCACAAAATTCCCCAGACCTGGGCCGCACACGGCTTGGCACACGGCCGTGTGCATCGCCGTGTGCCTCGATCCAGGCACGATCGACGAACTGAGAAACGCACACGGGCCAAGACACGCTCGTGTCTGACCTGACACGCCCGTGTCGGGTTGCTCGACACGCCCGTGTTCGGGGGCGTGTCACGCATAACCGCCACGGCAACGGACATGACCCATCCGGACACGGGTTGGGACACGGGTTGGCACACGCCCGTGTCGGAGGACACGCCCGTGTCATCCGGCCGTGTTCTTGGCCGTGTCCTTCTCGGGTTGGAAACGACCAAAAATCACTAGCCAGACACGGCCTTGGACACGCCCGTGTCCTAGGCCGTGTACCCCTACAGGCACCAAAAACTCTTTTTTCGCGACTGACTCGCACACAACTTTCGGGGCGTTACATGTGTCGACACTCAGCAAAAGACTGCGGAAACTAAGTCAAAGTGTCGACACCAAGAACAATGTGTCGACATACAACAAGAAGAGTCAGCACTTGAAGAAAGTGTCGACACCAAAAACAAAGTGTCGACACTCAACAGAAGAGTCAACACATGAAGTAAGTGTCGACACCTAGAACAATGTGTTGACACTCAGCTGAAGACTCTACACTTGAAGAAACTGTCGACACAAGGAGCTGTGTCGACACTTAGCAAAGAACAGAATCATCAACAAAATATTCTAAGTACAAGTGTCGACACTAAGGGAATGTGTCGACATTCAGCTGAAGTCTCAACAGAAGAATCAAGTGTCAGCACAAGGAGCTGTGTCGACACTCAGCAAGTATCAACATAGAAGACTATGTGTCGACACCAAGAAGCAGTGTCGACACTTAACAGATTCAACACAAGAAGTTGTGTCGACACAAAGGTGATGTGTCGACACTTAGAAGAATTCAGCTAAAGATAGAAGATCAAGTACTTGTGTCGACACTCAATTTCAATGTCGACACCTGAAGAATAATCTGTGTCGAGACATACAAGGAGTTGTGTCGACACCTTGTAGACATGTGTCGACACTTACACAGCATGTGTCGACACTTGAACTATAAGTGTCGACACTTAAAGACAGAAAGTCTCGACATTTTCAGACAGTTAGAGATTTTCAAGAAATGACTGGATGACTTGACAGCTGCCGTTCCAGCCGGTCTACAGCACCTGCCAGAGATATCAGAAGTCAGTTATGGACCGGACCAACCGGTTACCATGAAGAAGACCTATAAATAGGCACCTATAGTTTACAGAAATAGTTGATCACATTGTTGAAGAACAAGTTATTAAAGTGATACACAGAGTATCAAATCAAGAAGATCTTGCAGTTCAAGTGCAGATCTAAGAAGTTGGAGAGAGAGGGCTCCATCCAAGAAATCAGCCGTTGGAACTAGGCTGAGAAGGGTTCAGATCTATTCTGAATTCTAAGTGGCAGAGGTCAAGGAACAACTGCAGAAGGAGACAATCTTATTCAGTTCTACTCAAGAAGCTTTGAAGAAAGCTAAGTCAGATTGAATCCAGCTGAGTTCTTCCAAGAACTCATCAAGAAACTCTCAACTACCCTCTCTCATTTTTGAGTTGTTGAGTTATTATTTCAATAATCATTTTTATCTTGTAGGATCCTTTGGATCTGAGTGAATTGTAAGCCTATAATTATAAAGGCTGAGGGTAGGACCTTTGTCCTGAGTGTAGGAGATTGTTATCTCTGAGTGTAGGCCTTGATTGGCTGAGTGTAGGCCTGGGTGGCTGAGTGTAGGCCTTTGTGGCTGAGTGTAGGATTTGGGATAAAGCTGAGTTGTAAGGCTTTGGGCCTGAGGTGTAGGAACCAATTTGGGTTCTGAGACAGTAGAGGAGTTTGGCCGAATCTAGTACACTGCTAGATAGGCGAAGGGGGAAAGTGGATGTACCCATATCTTGGGGAACCACTATAAAACACTGTGTGTACTGTGCTGTGTTGTGATTGTTGTTGTGTATGCTGTGTGTTTTCTGTGATAGAATAGTTAGAAATCTATGATATTAACTGTTTGCTGCCATTAAAGTTCAAAAAGGATTAGGTCACCTATTCACCCCCCCTCTAGGTGTTTAGGTACCATATCTTTCATCTAGTGACAAGAAAAGGACTCAATACAAGAGCAAGAAGGAGAAGTCTTTTGTTGCCAAAAAGGATAAGGGCCCGTCAGATATCTCTACTTCAGAAACTGAGTCAGATGCTGAGGCATATATAGGGCTGTTTGCTGAAGAAGAAGAAGAGTTCATGCAGATTATGGATTCTATATATGAACAAGAAGATAGTCAATGCCAAGGGCTAATGGCATTGACTGAAAGTGACAAAATCCTGGAGCAACCAGGACCCAGTAAGGTACAAAGTTCAACTTTAAGTTCAGTTTCTTGTGCCTGTACAGAATCAGATTCATCATCATCAAATGATGAGAGTGTATCTGAGTCTGAAGAAGATATTCATCAGCTGATAGATGAATATAAGGTTCTGTTCCAAGCTTATAAGAAGAGCAAGTCCCTAGCCAAAAGTCAGGTAAAGGAAATTGCTAATCTCAAAGCCATGACAACTGATTTTGAGAAGTCTTTTGATCAAAAGCTTAATGAGATAGCCAGACTGAAGCACATAACTGTGATTCAGATTGTAAGACCCCTTTTTTTTTCCTTTTTGACACCGGGGTCTTAGGCCCAGAACCGCCGTTTTGCGGTGACTCCTTCACGCCCTGAAGGGTCATCACCACAAAGCGCCGATTCTGCCGGCCAATTCGATCACATAAAAGTAGCATAATGAAAATTATCTGTCCACAGAGAATCACATGACATATATAAATATAACTCCACGAAGGGAGTGTCCACAGAAGATAACATCAGAGTAGCAAAATACGGGCTTATGCCCGGTACAACATATCCTCACTACAAAATCACTCATGAGGAAGCAAAAGCTGAAAAACTACTCAGGGTCGAGACTCACAGTCCCGGCTGTATGAACTCCGGAGCTAGACTGCCCCACCTCCAAGCGCACCGGTCTCTGGGGCTGCTCCTCCATGCTGGTCTCCACGATCCCCTAAATGATGCGGTTCGAAAACCGTTAGTCTAAAAGACTAAGTCCTATCATCCCCCACCCCTTCCCCCACGGATCCTAGGCACCGAGCGGAGAGGAAGAAAGGGGAGGACTTGAAGGTGGAGAATATCAAAAGCAGATGGCAGCGGTCCTATTCTAGCAAGTTCTTATAGCATATAAAGACAATAAAATGTAAGCTGAAATGTAACCTTCACTTATGTGGAAAAACACATAAGCCAAGGGGTCTCTTGCAAGGCTCCCATCGTATAAAAAGTCCCATACCGATTTATACGTTGGGGTGTCGGTGGTCAAACAGCAGTAACTAAATATATCAAAATTAACCTTAATTTATAAACTTGCCCACACAAGCTTATAGACTAAGGGGTCGTTTTGCAGGTCCTAAAGTATAAGCGTCCCATTCCACTTATACTTTAGGTGTCAAGGTTTAAGGTAACGATTATGCTATGACATGCAAGTGGGTATGATGGATCATGCAAGTGCAACGCACACACCCGACTCTGTGCACACAGACCTTTAGTTCCCCCTTTCTGGAGCCGTAACCTCCCAGGATACCTCCGTAGTGGCAGACGGAAGCGGTGGGTTGGGACTCGCCCACCTCTAAACCAGTAAAGCACTACCGGTCAGACCTATCGTACGCCTCAACGCTTGGTGCACGAAGCGGACTCCTGCGTACTCTTGTCGGCTGGCGCACCGGACTTCTGTTGGCGAAGTGCTAACCACACTTGCCGAGTCAACGTATTGGCGTCGGTGCATCGACCCTCCAATACCGAAGACCCACCACCTTAATTTACTTTCCTTTTATGCACATGCAAATTTAGCGTGATCAAAACCCGAGCCGAAGCTCCCCGGACCAACACGTCCGTCACAAACAATCGAGCCGAAGCTCCCAGCTAACATCCCGTGCCATCAGTGTCTGTGAAATGTGCAACCCTAATTACTAAGTTACTCTTTTCAGCTTGTTAAACAGTTTACGTTAACCCAGGACTGCCCCCGGTATTCCCTGTGAAGGGCTCTCAAGGGGCACTAGGAACTGTGTTGGGATTACGCCCAGCGTTCCCTTTCGCAAGGTACTTATTTTATTATTGGTTGATCCCCTTACCCATTATTTTCTCATGTTTCGATACGCTAATCCTAGGGTGATTTGACTCCAACTCTCCTTGGGTAGGACGATCTTTCGTCGGACCCGAACGCCTTTAAACCCTAGACAAAACCACACCCTACTCACTCATCTCCCAAAGATGCAGCCCATTCCACTTGTCCTTACAGCAAACCATCAAGACCCATCATACGTGCCCTAATTCATATCCAAATGAAATCCTGCAGTTTTGCTATATGCAGACCACTTAAGCTACGTGACCCGTAAAAAGGGAAGTACATGAAATACTCATCCAGTACCCTCATGATAATTATCAGAGGTCTATTATGATAAATATAGACTAAATTCAGAAAATCATATTTTTCCCAATTAATCTACTATTTATTGAATTTTCCTCAAAACTAGGCCATAGTCAATTTGAACATGAACCATAAGATTTTCTCAGGTAATGGCCTCCTAAAAATTTGTATTCACTAAATAACAGAGAAATATCATTGGTTGCCAATTTCCATAATTTTCCAGATAATTCTTGAAATCTAAAGGATTTATTAAAATAATTCCTAAAATCAAATATAATGAAGGAAGTGCCACATATATGTCTCCAATAATTATGTAAAAATTACTAGGGCTTCATAGGGAACTAGAAACATCATGATGAAGAAATTAGAATTTTTCAGATAATCTAAAAGTCATTATTAAATTTCCCAAGGTTCCATGAAATTAAATAATTAAAGAAGCAACTACTAAATATCATTCTTCAAAAATTTCATAACAATTTACAGAGATGGGTATCATGACTATAAGCCCCTTTGCTAAGTTTTATCAAGTTTAAACAAGTATAGTTCTCTGCAAAAATTCTTAAGTGGAAATTATAAAATATGACTTTGTGAATAAAGTACCAAAAATATTCATCCAAAATTTATTATAAAATTTCCAGAGACATGTATGCCCTAAGCAACTACCCATTCAAAATCGCAGGCCTTTTCAGATAGTTTGGTATTAGATCTTATGGTTTCAAAGCTAGTGCCCTAAACTAGGGTTATGGATTTAAGGGGTCTTAAGTCTTCCAAATGCCCTAAAATTTTAACCACAGGACCATAGTAACCCTATGGACATCATTCCCAAGTTTCAAGTCCATCCAAGATCTTTTGACCCCAATTTCTTCAAACCCTAGAAATTTACCCTAAAGGGCCTACCCTAACATTCTAGGGCTACCCTAGTCCAATCCACTCCAAACTCCATGAGTGAGTGTAAAAAGTCAAATTATATCTGTGGCCAAAATTTCAGCCTCTGTTGAGGTGATTTGGTCACTCAAAACCAAAAGTGCAACTTTTGACCAAAATGCCCTTCATAGGGTATAAATAGGGTTGGGTCAAAACCTATTCAAAACTCATCCAATCTAAATGAAATTTTATACAGGGACCTAATTGGAGCCCAGGGACCACTCACCAAAATTTGGGAGGGTTTGGATGTGTTTAGGGCACCTATTTAATTTATCTAATGATTATTAAATTTTTACCAAAACTATAGAAATATTTTCCCCAAAAATTCCCATTTTTTGGCAGGCCCTAGGTATGTCTATGATAGACTCTCTGCCAAAATTTCAGCCAATTTGGGCTTGGGGTGAAGAGTGGGCACTCAATTTAGTGACTGCCTAGCCCTAAGGGTATGTCCCACCAAAATGGGTGCCCTGGTCTATCCAGTGTCCCAAAAGGGTCCAAACAATTTTTGCTGCAAACTAGACACCCTAAGCTACAATGTTCATGTTGGGCAAATTTCCATTCAGGGTCCCTAAGTATTTTTAAACATTAATTACATTAAATACATCCAGTGTGACAGAAATGAAATAATTTTTATTTAATTCCTATAGTATTTGATCTGATGCCGCACGAATCTTGGCGCAGATCGACGGCATCTGGTCATCATCCCCACTGAGCCAACGGCTGGGATTGGTTCTGCCTGGAGCGATTTCCAAGCTCTGCCGCCGGCAATCCAGCCCCTTCCCCGGCCGGCCACCGCCACCAACACCTCCGTCGAGGTGGTGGCTATCGTCAGACGGCGGCTCCGCCGCCGGAGAGGCGTTTTCCGGCGGATTAAGCAAGAATTTTTCTTGCCGAAACCAGGAGAAATCCCGGATTCGATCGGGCTCAATTGAGCCCGAAACTCAAGCCTAAGGATTCCTAGGATCTACCCGCGAGTTAAGGAGAGGAGGAGGACCTTCCTGGCGGCCTGGATGCGAGAGGAGCGGCGGGATGCCATTGGCGACGGCGGCGGCGCTCGGCTTCTGCAACTGCACAGTGGAAGGGCTCGTCTCCTCCAGGTAAGTGCTCCAAAATGATCCCCTCAGCTTCCTGATGGTGTTTAAATGGCAATTGGGGGAGGGGAGAGGCTGGTTCTTCAATGGCCATTATCTCCATTAATGGAGTGGCTCGGGTTGTGTGGAGGGGGGCTGAACCCACCCCTTGGTGGCCGGGAAACGGCTGGAATCAACTCCTCTCCCCTAGAGGAGTTGATTGCAGCCATAATGGGTGGTTGTTAGTCTCCCTTGGCCGGCCTCTCACTTCCCCCTTCTCCTTCCTCATTTCTCTCTCCTCCATTATCATGGAGAGGAGCTCCTTCTCTCTCCTAGTCACCTCTGGTTGACTAGTCAACCCCACAAGCTAAAGGCAGCCCACTGGATTATGATGATCATGGGAATGGGTCTAGCCTAAGGGAGAAGTGGCTTGAGCTTGGGTTAGCCCTTTTGGGCTAAGTTGACTTGACCCTCAATGAGGGTTGACTTGGCCAATTTGACCATCTAGGTTGACCCCATTGGGTCCTGGGTGATTCATTGGCCTCCCCTAAGGTCTATGTAGGGTTGGGTAGGGTTGACTTGGCACCTTAAAGGTCACTTGACCCTTGGTAAGGTCACTTTGACCATTTTAGGGCTAGAGTTGACTTGGGTCAACATGACCATTTAAGTTGACCCCAATGGATCCTTGGTGACCCATTGACTCCCCTTAGGGTCTAGGTAGGGTTACCCTGCACTTTGGAGGTCACATACCCTTAGTAAGGGTACTTTGACCAGATTAGGAGCTTGAGTTGACTTGGGTCAACCTGGCCTCTAGGGCTGACCCCAATGTGTCCTTAGTGACCCATTGATCCCACTTTAGGGTTAGGAGGGCATGGGTGGGGTCCTCTGGACTAGGAGTAGGTCAATTGGCCCTAAGTGGGCTAGGTTGACCTATTTAGGGCTAGGGTTGACCTTGGTCAACTGGGCCTCTTGGGTTGGCCCTAATGGGTCCTTTTGGCTCTAATGGGTCTCCCAAAATGTTTGGGAGTGTTGTGGTAGGGTCTTGGGGTCATGGTGAAGCCCCATTGTCATCCGAAACTATTGTTCAGAATTCTACTATCTGCAGACCATGGTGATCCCTACCTTGGCCTCCTATCTCTTGGCCCATTTCTGGCTTCCCAGGGTTTTGCCATGACCTAGTCATGGCCAAAACCACTCTTAGGGGTCTAGTTGGAAATGGGATGTTACAAATCCCAATAAACAAAACAAAGATTTCGTCCCCGAAATCAAGGTCGGACCTACGGGTCTTATTACCGAAGGAAAGAGTCTTGTAACATCCCATTATGACTCCTTGTTTGTTAAATTTGATTTAAGGGAAAACTTAGATCTAAGACCCCTTTCCCCCAAACGGCGAACCAAAATCCCAATAAACAAAGTTAAGCCCCCAATAAACAAAGATAAGCCCCTATCTACCTAGAGCAGCCCTTAGTATACTTAAAGCAGGAAAAATAAATTAACATCTTGAGGGGTCTGAGAGGTGTACCTGACTGAATAACTCGGGGTATCTTTGTCGAATCAGGTCCTGTGGCTCCCAGGTATGCTCCTCCTGGCCGTGGTTCCTCCACAGGACCTTGACTAGAGGGACCTTCTTGCGTCGCAAGACCCGCACTCCTCGGTCGTCGATCCTCACAGGCTCCAAATGGACCGACCGGTCTGAAGCTACCGGCCCTTCCGTAGTCAGAATCTGCTGCTCCGGGCGTAATAGAGCCCTCCTCAAGGAAGAAATGTGGAAGACGTCGTGCAGCGCTTCTAGCTCTGGTGGTAACTCCAGCCGGTAGGCTAGGGGTCCGATCCGCTCCAGGATCCTGTAAGGGCCCATGTACCTAGGGCTGAGCTTCTTCCTCCGACCACGCACCCGTGAAACTCCATGCATGGGCCGGATCTTCAGAAACACCCGGTCCCCCACCTGGAACTCCACCTGCCGATGTCGGGCGTCATAATACTTGGCCTGTCTACTCTACGCCTCGAGCATCCTGTCTCTGATCAGCCTCACTTGTGCCTCGGTGTCTTCAACAAACTCTGACCCCAATACCTTCGGATCTTCGTTCTGCACCCATGAGAGTGGGGTCTGGCATCTCCTCCCGTACAAGGCTTCGTAAGGCTCCATCCTGATGCTGGACTGGTGGCTGTTGTTATAGGAGAACTCGACAAGGGGTAAGAGTTTCTCCCACGGTTCCCCGCGATCTAAGATGCATAGCCTCAAAAGGTCCTCCAGCGTCCGGTTGGTGCGTTTTGTCTGCCCGTTTGTCTGGGGGTAGAATGCAGTGCTGAAAGTCAATCGCGTGCCTAAGTAAGCTTGCACGGACCTCCACTCCCTGGAGGTGAACCTGCCATCCCGATCCGACACTATCGTCCTGGGCACACCATGATAACGAATGAACTGCTCCACAAACTTCCGCACCAGTATTCCTACTGAATCATCCTTCCTGATCGGTATGAATCGAGCCACCTTAGTCAACCGATCGACGATTACCCAGATCGAGTCATTCCCTGTCCGAGACCGGGGAAGCCCATGTATGAAGTCCATGGCTATGTCATCAAACTTCCACTCCGGCACCGGGAGTGACTGCAATAATCCTGCGGGGTTCCTGCACTCTGCCTTCACTAGCTGACATGCCTCACAATGGGTCACGAAGTGTGAGACATCCTTCTTCATGCCCGGCCAGTACATCGTCTTCTTCAAATCAGCCGTCATCTTTGTGATCCCCGGGTGTACAGAATACCGGCTGCAGTGCGCCTCCATCATAATATCCTCCCGGATCTGGCCTCCCTCCGGTATATACACCCATCCTCTGAAGCACACCAGATCGTCCCTCAGTGTGTAATCTCCTGCAGTGCCTGCCTTCAGAGCTTGGAAGATGGGTTCCAACTTGGCATCCTGCCTCTGTCCCTCTCTGACCCGGTCTCTGATGTCATCGGTAACGCCTATCGCGGCCAAGTACTCCTCATAGAGCTCAGGATCATCAGACGATACCAGAGTAATGTGCATGTCCTCTAGTCTCTGCAGCAGCTCCATAGACATCAACTGAGGCTCTGCTCCTGCTGTGGCGGCTCTCCGACTCAGTGCATCTGCTACCACGTTTGCCTTCCCCGGGTGATAGTGCATCTCATACTGATAGTCAGATAGAAACTCCACCCACCGCCTTTGCCTGATGTTCAGTTCCTTCTGCGTGTCCACGTACTTAAGGTTCTTATGATCGGAATATATATCATAGTGGACTCCATAAAGGTAGTGCCGCCATATCTTCAGTGCGAATACAACTGCCCCCATCTCAAGGTCATATACTGGGTAGTTCTTCTCATGGGTCTTCAGCTGGCGGGAGGCATAAGCTATGACGTGTCCGTTCTGCATCAGCACCGCTCCCATCCCCTGATATGATGCGTCGGTGTAGACCTGAAATCCCTCCCTCCCCGAGGGGAGAGTGAGAATGGGAGCCGAGGTCAGCCGATCCTTCAGCTCCTGGAAAGCTGTCTGGCACTGCGGGGTCCACACGAACGGTGCCTCCTTCTTCGTCAAGGATGTGAGCGGGAGGGCGATTCGAGAGAATCCCTCTACGAACTTCCGGTAATAACCGGCAAGTCCTAGAAAACTCCGTACGTCAGTGGCTGTTTTCAGCTGCGGCCACTCCGAAATAGCTCGAATCTTTGCCGGGTCCACTGCCAGCCCGGCTCCGCTGATAATGTGACCTAAGAAAGCCACCTCCTTCAGCCAGAACTGACACTTACTGAACTTTGCATAAAGATGATGCTCCCGCAGTCTCTCCAAGGTCAATGCTAGATGTCGTGTGTGCTCCTCCTCCGTCTTAGAATAGATAAGGATGTCGTCTATGAACACTATGACGAACACATCCAAATAAGCCTCGAAGACCCGGTTCATGAGGCTCATAAACGCTGACGGAGCATTCGTGAGCCCGAAGGGCATCACGATGAACTCATATAATCCATATCGGCTACTAAAGGCCGTCTTCGGAATATCCTCCTCCTGGATCCGCAGCTGGTAATAGCCTGACCTCAAGTCCAGCTTCGAAAAATAATGGGCTCCCTCCAGCTGATCGAACAACTCGTCTATCCTGGGGAGCGGATAGGTATTTCGGACGGTCAGCCTGTTTAGTGCTCGATAGTCGATGCACAGGCGTAAAGTACCGTCCTTCTTCTTCACGAATAGGACAGGAGCTCCCCATGATGAGGAACTCGGCCTAACAAATCCTGCTTCCACCAGCTCCTGCAACTGTGTCCGAAACTCCGCCAATTCCTTCGGGGCCATCCGATAAGGGGCCTTGGATACCGGCTTAGCCCCTGGTACCAACTGAATCTGGAAGTACTTTTCCCTATGCGGAGGTAGTCCTGGCAGCTTATCCGGAAAAATGTCGGCGTAGTCACGAACCACCGGAATGTTAGCAATCAGGTCCTTCTCCTCAGTCATCTCGAACAATACTTGATATACCTCGTCCCCTTGCATATGAGCCTTAATGGCCTGAATAGATGAAAGCAAGCGACGGGAGACCGGTGTAGTACCTTCGAACGTTGCATAAGTATCGCCGTGGCTGAGCACGACCCTCCCTGCCGGGCAATCAATCTGGGCATGGTTCCAGACAAGCCATGTCATGCCCAAGACGAGGTCGAAGTCCGGCATCCTCAGGATCGTCGCCGGGGCCTCGAGTGTCAACCCGTCTATGGTAACCTCCAGGAGGCACTTTTCTGTGGACTGGATCTCCATCCCATTGGGGAGGCGCACCCTCCTGGGTAGTCCCGTATAACAACGAATCTGATCCAGGTCCTTGACGAAATCCTCCGACACAAAGTTGTGCGATGCCCCCGTGTCGAACAGGGTGTGGGCAGGCTTGCCGCACACCATCACCATTCCTAAATCAGTTTGAAAGAAATTCTAGTGTAAGGTTTTCTAACCTAGGTTGTGTAGTAGTTCTATCAACGCTTAATGCGAGCAAGGAATAATTCCAAAAATTAAGATTACTCTCATACCTGCAATAACCCTGTCCGGGTTCCGGGGCTGTGCTAAGTCCAGAGCGTAAATCTGCTCCCCATTCTGCCTGCGGTCGCCTCCCTGGTAACCACATCCTCGGCCGCGTCCTCGGCCTCCGAAATGCTGGGCCGGTGGGCCACCCCGTGGTGCTGGAGGTGGTGCCCCCCTCATAGGGCAATCTCTCCGGAGGTGTCCCACCTGGTGACAGTGGAAGCACTCCGGCGGGGGATACGCCATACCCCGGGGTCTCTGCATCTCCTGGACCTGGAGAGGTTGAGGGGCCAAGACCACCTGCTCTCTCGGCTCCTGCCTTAACTCCTGACGAGGCTGCTCCTCTGCCCTTCTTCCATCTGGTACGATGCCTCGCCGCTGATCATTTCGGGCCCTCCGGCCCTGGTCCTCCGTTTGCCGTTTCCGGCCCCGAGTGGTGTGCCAGTCGGCCTCAATCCTCTTCGCCATCTCTAAAATCCGGGAGATGGGCCCGTCAGAGACAAAAAGCAAAGCCTCTCTCAACTCCTCTTTTAGGCCCTTAAAAACCTCTTGACGTACCCTGCTTCATCCAGCTGATAAGAGCCCGCATATCGGGCCAAATGATCGAACTCTCGGTGGTACTCCACCACTGTCCTGGTGCCCTGCCTCAGCTGCAAGAAACGCTCCTCCAACTCGTCCCTGGCCGACTGAGGAACAAAGTGCTCCAGCAGCGTGGCCCTGAATTCTTCCCAGGTGATTTCTGCAATCTCTCTATCCGCAAAGGTCGTGTCCAACAGCGTCTTCCACCACCGCTTGGCATGTGACTCCAAGCAAGATACCACTAGGGCCACCCTCTCCTCCCAAGGGCATCGTATCCCAGTCAACATCTCGTACATCACATCCAGCCACTCCTCTGTCCGTACTGCCGACTCCGTCCCCAAGTAAGATGGGGGAGAGAGTCCTCGGAAGGTGCTCATCCAGTTGGCCCCTGGGTTTGGCTGCTGGACTGGGGCTTGCTGAGCTCGGAAGGCCTCAAGGATAGCTGTAAGGGTCTGCCCCATGTCTGACTGGAGGAAAGGTGTGGGGACCATGGGAGGTGGTGCAATGTCTGGAGTCTGCTGAGCTCCACCTTGTGGGGTGGGCTGAGCTGGGGGCTGCAAAATGAAGTACATTAGTAGACAATCGACTCAATGCCTAATGAAAGTGGACAACTTACATGTGATTTCCCCTGTATGGGCACACCACTGCTTCCGCTGCTTAGTTTGTCCCCAAACTAAACCCGCGCGGGGGTGACCCAGGGTTGTGGACGGCTACTTTTTGATCGAGGTTTGCCTCTGATACCACTTGTAAGACCCCTTTTTTTTCCTTTTTGACACCGGGGTCTTAGGCCCAGAACCGCCGTTTTGCGGTGACTCCTTCACGCCCTGAAGGGTCATCACCACAAAGCGCCGATTCTGCCGGCCAATTCGATCACATAAAAGTAGCATAATGAAAACTATCTATCCACAGAGAATCACATGACATATATAAATATAACTCCACGAAGGGAGTGTCCACAGAAGATAACATCAGAGTAGCAAAATACGGGCTTATGCCCGGTACAACATATCCTCACTACAAAATCACTCATGCGGAAGCAAAAGCTGAAAAAACTACTCAGGGTCGAGACTCACAGTCCCGGCTGTATGAACTCCGGAGCTAGACTGCCCCACCTCCAAGCGCACCGGTCTCTGGGGCTGCTCCTCCATGCTGGTCTCCACGATCCCCTAAATGATGCGGTTCGAAAACCGTTAGTCTAAAAGACTAAGTCCTATCATCCCCCACCCCTTCCCCCACGGCTCCTAGGCACCGAGCGGAGAGGAAGAAAGGGGAGGACTTGAAGGTGGAGAATATCAAAAGCAGATGGCAGCGGTCCTATTCTAGCAAGTTCTATAGCATATAAAGACAATAAAATGTAAGCTGAAATGTAACCTTCACTTATGTGGAAAAACACATAAGCCAAGGGGTCTCTTGCAAGGCTCCCATCGTATAAAAAGTCCCATACCGATTTATACGTTGGGGTGTCGGTGGTCAAACAGCAGTAACTAAATATATCAAAATTAACCTTAATTTATAAACTTGCCCACACAAGCTTATAGACTAAGGGGTCGTTTTGCAGGTCCTAAAGTATAAGCGTCCCATTTCACTTATACTTTAGGTGTCAAGGTTTAAGGTAACGATTATGCTATGACATGCAAGTGGGTATGATGGATCATGCAAGTGCAACGCACACACCCGACTCTGTGCACACAGACCTTTAGTTCCCCCTTTCTGGAGCCGTAACCTCCCAGGATACCTCCGTAGTGGCAGACGGAAGCGGTGGGTTGGGCCTCGCCCACCTCTAAACCAGTAAAGCACTACCGGTCAGACCTATCGTACGCCTCAACGCTTGGTGCACGAAGCGGACTCCTGCGTACTCTTGCCGGCTGGCGCACCGGACTTCTGTTGGCGAAGTGCTAACCACACTTGCCGAGTCAACGTATTGGCGTCGGTGCATCGACCCTCCAATACCGAAGACCCACCACCTTAATTTACTTTCCTTTTATGCACATGCAAATTTAGCGTGATCAAAACCCGAGCCGAAGCTCCCCGGACCAACACGTCCGTCACAAACAATCGAGCCGAAGCTCCCAGCTAACATCCCGTGCCATCAGTGTCTGTGAAATGTGCAACCCTAATTACTAAGTTACTCTTTTCAGCTTGTTAAATAGTTTACGTTAACCCAGGACTGCCCCCGGTATTCCCTGTGAAGGGCTCTCAAGGGGCACTAGGAACTGTGTTGGGATTACGCCCAGCGTTCCCTTTCGCAAGGTACTTATTTTATTATTGGTTGATCCCCTTACCCATTATTTTCTCATGTTTCGATACGCTAATCCTAGGGTGATTTGACTCCAACTCTCCTTGGGTAGGACGATCTTTCGTCGGACCCGAACGCCTTTAAACCCTAGACAAAACCACACCCTACTCACTCATCTCCCAAAGATGCAGCCAATTCCACTTGTCCTTACAGCAAACCATCAAGACCCATCATACGTGCCCTAATTCATATCCAAATGAAATCCTGCAGTTTTGCTATATGCAGACCACTTAAGCTACGTGACCCGTAAAAAGGGAAGTACATGAAATACTCATCCAGTACCCTCATGATAATTATCGGAGGTCTATTATGATAAATATAGACTAAATTCAGAAAATCATATTTTTCCCAATTAATCTACTATTTATTGAATTTTCCTCAAAACTAGGCCATAGTCAATTTGAACATGAACCATAAGATTTTCTCAGGTAATGGCCTCCTAAAATTTGTATTCACTAAATAACAGAGAAATATCATTGGTTGCCAATTTCCATAATTTTCCAGATAATTCTTGAACTCTAAAGGATTTATTAAAATAATTCCTAAAATCAAATATAATGAAGGAAGTGCCACATATATATCTCCAATAATTATGTAAAATTTACTAGGGCTTCATAGGGAACTAGAAACATCATGATGAAGAAATTAGAATTTGTCAGACAATCTAAAAGTCATTATTAAATTTCCCAAGGTTCCATGGAATTAAATAATTAAAGAAGCAACTACTAAATATCATTCTTCAAAAATTTCATAAAAATTTACAGAGATGGGTATCATGACTATAAGCCCCTTTGCTAAGTTTTATCAAGTTTAAAGAAGTATAGTTCTCTGCAAAAATTCTTAAGTGGAAATTATAAAATATGACTTTGTGAATAAAGTACCAAAAATATTCATCCAAAATTTATTATAAAATTTCCAGAGACATGTATGTCCTAAGCAACTACCCATTCAATATCTCAGGCCTTTTCAGATAGTTTTGGTATTAGATCTTATGGTTTCAAAGCTAGTGCCCTAAACTAGGGTTATGGATTTAAGGGGTCTTAAGTCTTCCAAATGCCCTAAAATTTTAACCACAGGACCATAGTAACCCTATGGACATCATTCCCAAGTTTCAAGTCCATCCAAGGTCTTTTGACCCCAATTTCTTCAAACCCTAGAAATTTACCCTAAAGGGCCTACCCTAACATTCTAGGGCTACCCTAGTCCAATCCACTCCAAACTCCATAAGTGAGTGTAAAAAGTCAAATTATATCTGTGGCCAAAATTTCAGCCTCTGTTGAGGTGATTTGATCACTCAAAACCAAAAGTGCAACTTTTGACCAAAATGCCCTTCATAGGGTATAAATAGGGTTGGGTCAAAACCTATTCAAAACTCATCCAATCTAAATGAAATTTTATACAGGGACCTAATTGGAGCCCAGGGACCACTCACCAAAATTTGGGAGGGTTTGGATGTGTTTACGGCACCTATTTAATTTATCTAATGATTATTAAATTTTTTCCAAAACTATAGAAATATTTTCCCCAAAAATTCCCATTTTTTGGCAGGCCCTAGGTATGTCTAGGATAGACTCTCTGCCAAAATTTCAGCCAATTTGGGCTTGGGGTGAAGAGTGGGCACTCAATTTAGTGACTGCCTAGCCCTAAGGGTATGTCCCACCAAAATGGGTGCCCTGGTCTATCCAGTGTCCCAAAAGGGTCCAAACAATTTTTGCTGCAAACTAGACACCCTAAGCTACAATGTTCATGTTGGGCAAATTTCCATTCAGGGTCCCTAAGTAGTTTTAAACATTAATTACATTAAATACATCCAGTGTGACAGAAATGAAATAATTTTTATTTAATTCCTATAGTATTTGATCTGATGCCGCACGAATCTTGGCGCAGATCGACGGCATCTGGTCATCGTCCCCACTGAGCCAACGACTGGGATTGGTTCTGCCTGGAGCGATTTCCAAGCTCTGCCGCCGGCAATCCAGCCCCTTCCCCGGCCGGCCACCGCCACCAACACCTCCGTCGAGGTGGTGGCTATCGTCAGACGGCGGCTCCGCCGCCGGAGAGGCGTTTTCCGGCGGATTAAGCAAGAATTTTTCTTGCCGAAACCAGGAGAAATCCCGGATTCGATCGGGCTCAATTGAGCCCGAAACTCAAGCCTAAGGATTCCTAGGATCTACCCGCGAGTTAAGGAGAGGAGGAGGACCTTCCTGGCGGCCTGGATGCGAGAGGAGCGGCGGGATGCCATTGGCGACGGCGGCGGCGCTCGGCTTCTGCAACTGCACAGTGGAAGGGCTCGTCTCCTCCAGGTAAGTGCTCCAAAATGATCCCCTCAGCTTCCTGATGGTGTTTAAATGGCAATTGGGGGAGGGGAGAGGCTGGTTCTTCAATGGCCATTATCTCCATTAATGGAGTGGCTCGGGTTGTGTGGAGGGGGGCTGAACCCACCCCTTGGTGGCCGGGAAACGGCTGGAATCAACTCCTCTCCCCTAGAGGAGTTGATTGCAGCCATAATGGGTGGCTGTTAGTCTCCCTTGGCCGGCCTCTCACTTCCCCCTTCTCCTTCCTCATTTCTCTCTCCTCCATTATCATGGAGAGGAGCTCCTTCTCTCTCCTAGTCACCTCTGGTTGACTAGTCAACCCCACAAGCTAAAGGCAGCCCACTGGATTATGATGATCATGGGAATGGGTCTAGCCTAAGGGAGAAGTGGCTTGAGCTTGGGTTAGCCCTTTTTGGGCTAAGTTGACTTGACCCTCAATGAGGGTTGACTTGGCCAATTTGACCATCTAGGTTGACCCCATTGGGTCCTGGGTGATTCATTGGCCTCCCCTAAGGTCTATGTAGGGTTGGGTAGGGTTGACTTGGCACCTTAAAGGTCACTTGACCCTTGGTAAGGTCACTTTGACCATTTTAGGGCTAGAGTTGACTTGGGTCAACATGACCATTTGAGTTGACCCCAATGGATCCTTGGTGACCCATTGACTCCCCTTAGGGTCTAGGTAGGGTTACCCTGCACTTTGGAGGTCACATACCCTTAGTAAGGGTACTTTGACCAGATTAGGAGCTTGAGTTGACTTGGGTCAACCTGGCCTTTAGGGCTGACCCCAATGTGTCCTTAGTGACCCATTGATCCCACTTTAGGGTTAGGAGGGCATGGGTGGGGTCCTCTGGACTAGGAGTAGGTCAATTGGCCCTAAGTGGGCTAGGTTGACCTATTTAGGGCTAGGGTTGACCTTGGTCAACTGGGCCTCTTGGGTTGGCCCTAATGGGTCCTTTTGGCTCTAATGGGTCTCCCAAAATGTTTGGGAGTGTTGTGGTAGGGTCTTGGGGTCATGGTGAAGCCCCATTGTCATCCTAAACTATTGTTCAGAATTCTACTATCTGCAGACCATGGTGATCCCTACCTTGGCCTCCTATCTCTTGGCCCATTTCTGGCTTCCCAGGGTTTTGTCATGACCTAGTCATGGCCAAAACCACTCTTAGGGGTCTAGTTGGAAATGGGATGTTACACAGATGGGGACTATCACATATAAGAATGATCAAATCAAGAGTCTGGAGATTAATCTTCAGAAGGAGAAGGACTTAGTTGCTTGGTTTTCTAAACCTAAGTCAGTTTTACCCATAATTGATGAATTTGTTCATCACAAAGATAAAGCTGGACTGAGATTTACTAGACCAGCAAGGACTGTTCAGTCCAAGTCCAAGTCCAAGGGCAAAGCCCCAACACTCAACAAGTCAGTTGTAGATAAGACAACAAAGACTGTACCTAAGCAAAGGTACAATAAGTTTGAGTGTTGGTGTTGTGGCAAGGTTGGCCACTTTGCAATGGATTGTTGGCACAGTTCTAGTGCCAAAGTGAGTAGCAATCTGCCTATTGGAAAACCAGTAGGTAGTTTTGTCAGGATGCAAACTAACAAGTACCAAGGACCCAAGAATTCTTTGGGTTCTAAGGTTCACAAATCTGTTTTGCAGGTGAGTCCAAGTTGCCATGCCCCAATATGGTACTTGGACAGTGGATGTTCCAGACATATGACTGGAATAAGGGGTTTACTAAAGGACTACATACCCATCAAGGATGGTCCAAAAGTAACCTTTGGTGGTTCTTAAAAAGGAATCATCAAAGGGTTTGGTAACATTTCTAGTAACTTGGTTACCATTACTCAAGTGGCTTATGTTAAAGGGTTGAAACACAACCTAATAAGTATAAGTCAATTAAGTGATGTAGGGTATGACATCTCATTTGTTAAGAATGGTTGTCATATTAAGAGTTCAAGTGATCAAGAGATCATTTTGACAGGTTATATGAAGAGGAATGTCTACTGCCTAGACATGATATGTGAGACCAATGGTTCTCAAGTGTGTCTTGTAGCAGATGAGAAAGTCTCACATTGTGTTAAATGGCACAAGTGGCTATTTCATCTAAATTATAAGACAATTGGCAAACTCTTTAGCAAAGAGTTAGTGAGGAATGGTCCTCAAGTTAAGTGTGTTAAAGATGGTATTTGCTCAGCTTGTCAAAAGGGCAAGCAGACTAGATCCACCTTTAGAAGCATAGAAAACAAAGATGCTGTGAGGTGTTTATACCTCTTGCATATGGATCTCTTTGGTCCAATGCCAGTTCACAGCCTAGGTAGGAAGGTCTATACCTTTGTAGTTGTAGATGACTACTCAAGGTTTTCCTGGGTGTTCTTCTTAAGACAGAAATCTGAAACACCTAATGTCTTCTATAGCTTTGTCAAGCAAATTCAGAATGAACTAGACAGTACAGTGGTCAACATTAGAAGTGACCATGGTACTGAATTTCAGTCTGAGAGTATGGCAAAACTATGTGAAGACTTTGGGATATTTCAAGAGTTTTCTTCACCAAGAACACCTCAGCAAAATGGCATTGCTGAGAGGAAGAATAGAACCTTGATTGAGGCAGGTAGAACCCTATTAAGTGATACATCACTACCAGAATATTTCTGGGCTGAAGCAGTTAATACTGCATGCCATGTTATTAATAGGGCTACCATTACTAAAGGCCTCAACAAGACCCCCTATGAGGTTATGAAAGGCAGGAAACCAAACCTATCCTACTTCAGCATCTTTGGTTGCAAATTCTTCATACTTAATAATGGAAAGTCTTACTTGACTAAGTTTGCTGCCAAGTCCCAAGAGGGAATTTTTGTTGGGTACAGCAACAATAGTAAGGCTTATAGAGTCTACAACTTGTCTACTTAAGTTGTAGAAGAGACTGTACATGTAGTATTTGATGAGACTAAACTTATTAACAATGAGTTGTCTAGTAGTGTATGCAACCCCACAGGTTTAACAAAGAAGTTGGACAAGCTTACTATAGAAGAAGAACCTGCTACAAGACAGCAAGTAAAAGATAGTGGCTGCTGTCCAGGGGGAGTACTACATGTACCAAATGCAGAAGAAGTATAAGGAGTACAGCAAGATGATGAAACTAAAGAGGTTCAACCAGAAGTCAGGATGCCTCCAGCCAATAGGCATCTTAGAGATCATCCAGTAGAGCAGATTATTGGAGATCCAAGACAAGGGGTACAAACAAGGAGCAGAAATCTGAATGCAGCAATCTTCTCTAGTTTTCTATCTCAAGTTGAACCAAAGAAGTTTAAAGAAGCCATTCTAGATCCACAATGGACTGAAGCAATGCAAGAAGAGCTGAATCATTTCAAGAGGTGCAAGGTCTGGAAACTTGTTCCTAAACCTAAAGACCACAATATAATAGGAACCAAGTGGATCTACAGGAATAAGATGGATGAACAAGGGGTCATCATTAAGAATAAAGCAAGATTGGTTGCTAAAGGATATAGGCAAGAAGAAGGTATTGACTTTGATCAAACCTTTGCTCCAGTAGCCAGACTGGAAGCCATAAGGATGTTTCTTGCCTATGCAACCTTTCAAGGATTCAAAGTTTACCAAATGCATGTCAAGTCAGCATTTCTGAATGGTAATATTAAAGAGGAAGTCTATGTGGAACAACCATCAGGTTTTGTTGATTCAACTCTACCTAATCATTCTATAAACTTAGGAAAGCTTTATATGGGTTAAAGCAAGCCCCTAGGGCTTGGTATGAAACCATATCTAGTTTCCTCATTGAGAACAAGTTCTCAAGGGGGAAAATAGATAAGACTCTATTCCTTAGGGAATCTAGAGGCAAAGTAATACTTGTCCAAATATATGTAGATGACATAATATTTGGGTCTACTGAAAGTAGCCTTTGCAAAAAGTTTGCAAAACTAATGCAAAGTCAATTTGAGATGAGTAGTATGGGAGAGCTAAAGTTCTTCTTGGGTCTCCAAGTAAGACAGACTGAGAATGGATTATCCATATGCCAGTCCCAGTTCACCCTAGAACTCATAAGGAAGTATGGTATGGATTCAGCCAGCACCATGAAGACTCCTATGGGGTCAAGTATGTCTCTTAGCAAGGATGATGCAGGGAAACCTGTGGATGAAACCTTGTATAGAGGGATAGTTGGCTCCCTATTATACTTGACTGTTAGTAGACCAGATATTATGTATGCTACATGTGTCTGTGCAAGGTATCAAGCCTGCCCTAAAGAGTCTCATTTGACAGCAGTCAAAAGAATATTGAGATATCTAAAAGGCACTCCTTATCTAGGCCTCTGGTACCCTAGGAATGGGGATTTTGAACTAACAGGTTATTCAGATGCAGACTTTGCAGGATGCAAAGAAGATAGAAAAAGCACAACTGGAACCTGTCAATTCCTAGGTGGGAGACTAATTTCATGGAGTAGTAAAAAGCAAACAAGTGTGGCTATCTCCACTGCAGAGTCAGAATATGTGGCTGCAGGAAGTTGCTGTGCTCAACTTCTGTGGATACAACATCAGCTAGAGGACTATGGAATTCAGGTAAGTAGAACTCCACTCTTTTGTGATTCTACTAGTGTTATTTCAATAACCAATAATCCTGTATTCCATAGTAGAACAAAACATATTGAAATTAAATATCATTTTCTTAGGGAGCATGTAGAAAGAGAAGATATTTTATTGGAATATGTTAAATCTGATAATCAATTAGCTGATATGTATACTAAGCCCATAGAAGAAGCTAAGTTCAATAGATTTAAAATTGAACTATGAATGATAAACTTAGAGTAAGTTTACAGAATTGAAATTGGCTAAGTAAAAAGGTGTCGACACATAGAGATTTCTGTGTCGACACAGAGAGTAGGTGTCGACACTTCAGGAAAAAGGTGTCGACACATCTAGGAAGTTGGTGTCGACACTTCAGAATATTAGTGTCGACACATGTCACGTAGGTGTCGACACATCCAAAGTGGTGTTGACACTTATGTCTTACTCAGAATTCTCTAAGTAAAGTCTCGACTAAATGTCGAGTTGAGTGGTGTCGACACATAAACAAGTGTCGACACATATAATCTGTTGACTAAACTTGTTTCGACACATATGTGTCGAGACATTATAAGTCAGTGTCGTCACTTATTGCCAGTGTCGACACAATTTAAGTTAGCTGCCCGCCTGTTCAACTTCAATTCTAGAAAGGTATAAATAGAATTTTACCTTAGTCTGTCGACACGCTTTCAAAAGTTTCGAGACCAAACTACTGTGTCGACACCTCTCTTCTCTCAAGTCAAATTCTACAAACCCTAATGGCGCCAAAGCTTGAGGAGAACGTCAACGAAGGATACGAACTGGTGCGCGACGCATTTGGGGATGCTGACCAGGAAATCAAGAACGTGATAACCCTAGTTGCAGACTCAGGGTTAGGATATCTTGTTTCTGAACCTACTAAAATATGGAAGAAAGAGGTACTGGAATTCCTTAATGGAGCTAAGGTAGATGAAACTGGATTCAAGATCAAATCTAGGGTTCATGGTGAGAAGGTGAAGGTATCACCTAAGAGCTTGAGGAAGATCCTTCAGTTGCCAAGAACTAAAGAGGAAGATGAGGTTACTGCTTCAAAGACCAAGAAGCTCTAACTTGGTGTGGACTAGATTCTAAGATGAAGATTGGCTCTGTTTTCAATAGAAAAGGCATGAACAGCCAAGACAAATTTCTGTTTGAGATTGTTGGAAAAGTAATAGTATGCAAACCTGGAGGGCATGATAGAGTATCAGCCCATATGTTCAGCATTTTGACCAGGATTATCTTCACTCTAAACACTGACTGGTCTGTTATAGTGTTTGAGAAAATCAAGGAAAGCATGAAGAAGCCCAACCTGGGCAGAATTTTAAGTCTTTACCTTGCTGGTGTTATACCTGAAGTTATGGGTCAGGCTGTTGGAAGTAAAATAAATCATATGAGGAAAATGGATCTGAGAATATTCTCTAGATGGGACAGGGTGTTTTCAAAAGAGATGCCAACACCAGAGAAGATCACTTCTGAGATGGAAATTCCCCAAAGGAAGAAAAGGAAGATTGCCCCAGTGGCTCAGGTTCCAACTAGCAGCTCTGAAAGTGAAGAGCAAGTGGTTTTTACACCAGATGAGAATGAGGAAGGACCTGCTGTAAAATCTCCAGCTCCTCAAGATGTTGCTGAGATCCAGGGGGAGCTACCTCAAGCTAGCCCCATACACAAGGATCACATCCAGGGGGAGTCTCTAGTTGTAGAAGAACCAACTACACTAGAAAGTGAACAAGCCACCAACACAATACTAGAGGTAATCACTGAACTAAATTCTTTAGATTTTCCTATAGAGGATACTGATTTGTCTGATGTTCATCAACAAACTCAGCTGAATAGCCAAGTCCCAGATGCTGTCATAGAAGACACATCTGTTATAGTAGAAGATGTATCTGATCCAGTGGTTGAAGAGCCAAGAATTTCTCCAGCTCATTCACCACAAGAGTTTACTATGGAAGATTTATTTCTAAATCTGGATCAACAAGACTTTAACAAGGAAAATGCTACTGCTGAGGGGGGGGGGAATGTTCCACTTGAGGGGGAGCAAGTGCAAATTCATGAAGACCCTGCCAGGAAAGAAACTGAGAAGGCACCAGATGTGCAGACTAAGAGGCCCCCAATCCCTAAGGAGAGAGTTGAAATTGCTAGCTCCTCAGCTTCTGAAGATGAGGAGGCTACCAGGGCTAAGAAGCAGAAATTTCAGGTATTCAGGAGAAGGAGCCAAAGTTACAAGAAGGCATTACAAACTATAACACCACAGCCTATAGTTCAGCCAGCACCATCAATTGATTATAGTGCACTGATGGTTGCTATGCAGATCAAGCTGAATGAGCATAGAAAAGCCATAGAGAAATATGTGGATGAAGGGCAGAAATCATTGCAATTTGATCTGGCCCAGGACATAAAGTCAATATGATTTGAGATGAATCTTAATAAGAAGGAGATGACTGACTGCTTCCACAAAGGGGGGAATGCAGTAGTGTACTTGGCTACACACCAAGAGAAGATAAAAGCACAAGTGGATGACATGGCTGTAAAGCAAGGTTATGTTCTTGAAAATCAGATAAGAATGAATGACAACCTTACTGCATCTCACAATGTAATAGTCACAGAACTGAAGAATCTAGCTGCAGGGCAGACTCCAGCTATAGTAAAGGCAGATTTTGACAAAGTATTCCTAGAAGAAATAACTGCTGTTAAGACTGCCATTCAAGAATCTCAAAAGATCATAACTGACAAACTCCAAAGGTTAAAACCTTTCTTTAAAGATGGAGTTAATTATTTGGATAATCAAGTAAGATTTCAGAAAGATGATGTCAGAGATCATATAGAAAGAGAAGTCATAAAGGGGGAGAGAGTTTTAATCAAAGCTAGCTCTGATCATGCCAAGTGGATATCTAATTCCATCAGAGCTACACTGGGTTATCCTCCTCTTTGTGATGATGACAATGTTGCTGAATCTGGAATTAACCCTGCCTATCTTGGAGGTGAGCAACCAGAAGTAGCTCAAGTTATCTACCCTCCTCCAGATTTTGACATGATTCATGCTGACATACAGTCCATGTATAGCCCACCTGGGGGTAAGGACAATGTAATTATTGAGAAAGTTGTTCAGCCTATATCTGAAGCTATGCAAGAGGCACTGCAGAAAGAAGAAGAGACAAGATTGTCTAAGAAGAGGTTTAGGGAACAAGCTGAACAAAGACCAGACTTTGAGCAGTGGAGCCCTACCTCAAGGAACATTATATTGACTGTCTGGAAAGCTGCCAAAGATAATGTGCATGATGGGAACAAATGGTTTCTGAAACTGAATGGAGGAAACATGAATCAAGGCAGGAGGCCATAGTTCAATACAGAAGGAAGGCCAAGATGGGAAAGCTACCTCCTACTGCCCAGGAGCCTAGCAAGTACTTTCCCAAGCCTTATCATTATTTTGAGAGACAAAAGATTAAGGCTGAGGAACTTAAGAAGAAAGATCTGAAAGGCAAGAAGCCTGCTGATGTTGAAGTTGCTGAAGCTCCTGTTCAATCCAGAGTTCAAGCTGGAAAAGGAATAATCATTAAGGAGGCTGAACAGAAATAACTTAGAAAATTTCTTAAGTTTACTATGTATTCTTTTGATATAAAACATTCTGTAAACTTTAGAATTTTGTATATGACAAAGTATTGGAACAATGTTTTGTGTGATAAATTTGTTGTGTAATAAATTTGTTTCATAATTGTTCTGTGATGATGACTATATATACATGTGTGATTGATACATGCTTATGTTTACCCTGCTATATATAATCCTGCTTTACATCATTTTGTAATTTAATTATGAATGGTGTATATCATTGACTAAGGGTTATGACTTCTCCAAATAGGGGGAGGTTGTTGGGTACATTGGTTTAAATGTACCTGATTTGAAGAAGCCTCACCCAACTCAATGATATACATCAAAATGTATTTGATGTATTTTGAGTTACTTGTGCAGGTTAAGTATCTGCAGGAATGAAGCAAAAAGTTTCTAAGTCCATGTGTCGACACCCAGAGGGAAAGTGTCGACACTTAAGAAGACTTGTGTCGACACCCAGGCAAGCAGTGTCGATACTTGGCGTCATTGTGTCGACACCAGGGATGTTGAGTCGACACCAGATAGAAAGTGTCGACACAAGGAGCTGTGTCGACACTCAGTGAAGTAAAGTGCAGTGAAGCAGTGTCGACACTTAATAGCAGTGTCGACACCTAGAAGAACTGTGTCTACACCAGAAAGTGTCGACACTTAGAGCAGTGTCAACACTCAGCAAAAGATAGCAGAAACTAAGTACAAGTGTCGACACCCAAAGCAATGTGTCCACACATAACAGAAGCGTCAACACTTGAAGAAAGTGTCGACACAAGGAACAATGTGTCGACACTCAGCTGAAGACTCAACACTTGAAGAAAGTGTCGACACATTGAGCTGTGTCGACACTTAGCAAAGAACAACAAGATCAACAAAATTATTCTAAGTAGAAGTGTCGACACTAAGGGAATGTGTCGACACACAGCTGAAGTCTCAACAGAAGAAAAAAGTGTCGACACAAGGAGCTGTGTCGACACTCAGCAAGTATCAACACTGAAGACTGTGTCGACACCAAGAAGCAGTGTCGACACTTAACAAGTACAACACATGAAGATGTGTCAACACAAAGGTATTGTGTCGACACTTAGAAGAATTCAGCAAAATACAGAAGTACAAGTACTTGTGTCGACACTCAATTTCAGTGTCGACACCTGAAGAAGAAGCAGTGTCGAGATATAAGATCTACAATACAAGGAGTTGTGTCGATACCTTGTAGGCTAGTGTCGACACTTAAAAAACTAGTGTCGACACTTGGTCTATAAGTGTCGACACTTAAAGACAGAAAGTCTCGACACTTTCAGACAGTTAGAGAATTTTCAAGAACTGACTGGATGACTTGACAACTGTCATTCCAGCCGGTCTACAGCACCTGTCAGAGTTGTCAGAATTCAGTTATGGACCGGACCAGCCGGTTACCATGAAGAAGGCCTATAAATAGGCTTACACTGTCTACAGAAAAGATGATTGAAAAGTTGAGAAGATTGATTGACCAAGTATCAAAGAAGATCTAGCTTTCAAGTGCAGATCCTGTGTCTACTGTGTTTGTGGTTTGCTGTGTATGCTGTGTGATTGTTGTGCAATAGTAGATTAAATTCTGTGTTAGAAATTGATTGCTGCCATTAAAAGGTAAAACGAATTTGGTCACCTATTCACCCCCCCCCCCCCCCCCTCTAGGTGTTTAGGTACTATATCTTTCAAGTGGTATCAGAGCCAGGTTGCTCAAAAAAGACTAACAGTCTGAGGAGATCATGTTGGCAGATTCAGTTTAAGTGTATTACAGAATCAAGAAAATCAAGAACCATGGGTTCTACTAAAAATCACAAGGAATTGGGATCCATGAAGTTACCCATATGCAGGAAAGAGATCTTTGGGATATGGAAGGAGAGGGTGAGGTTGTTTATGGAAGCCTCAGACCCTAGGATTTACATCACAGTAAAAGAAGGGCCATATGTGCCCATGAAGGTATCAGTCTTAGATGCAAATCAGAGAAGACCAAAGGATTTCTCTAAAATGACAAAGGATGAGATTGTTCTGGCTACCATGGACAAAAGGGCTCAAAACATCATTGTAAGTGCAATAGATGATGCAACTTTTCAGAATCTGATACACTGTAAGACAGCTAAAGAAATGTGGGATACCCTAATTGTGTATATGGTGGGTTCTAGCACTCAGATATCATGTGTCCAGGAACAAATGATCTCAAGCATCTGTTAGAAGGCAGATACTTGACAGGTTCCCTATCTGGACCACTTGGAATTTTATCTTTAGATACAAACTTCTTTTTAAAATTTTTATTCTTACCAAACCCTACACCACTTCTAAATGGTGCAGAGAAGGTATCTATGATAGGTAGCACTAACTTAGGCTTTGAGAACTGAGTCAGGAGCTATCTTTCTTGAGCAAGCATTGCTTCTAGGTCTTTAACAGTCTTGACCTGTTCAACTATCACCTCTTTCTGGCTATTTATCTTGTTGGTTAATTCAATTAGTTTAAGTTTTTGTAAATCCAACTTTGTGTTGGCACTTATCAAATGAGAAGATACTCCTCTCAAGGAATCTAACTCTTTGTCCTGATCCTTAGCAAGCTGTTTGCTTGTTATTAAGGCCTTTAATACCTTCCCATACCTATTGATAAGGGAGTTGAAATCTGCTTCAATGTATGAATCATGTTCTTTACTATGTGAACATGATTCATTTTCTGATGCAAAAATAAAATTTGAGGAAAAATTATTAGAGAATGATTTTACCTTAGCAGGATCTGAACAATCCTGATCTTCTACTCTTGATTTAGTTTCCTCAATGGCCATCAGGCCAATGAGAGCCTCCTCCTCTTCTGATTCATATGAGTCAGACTCACTGTTAGACAATGTTAACTATCTTTTTGCCAATAGGTTTTGTTATCCTTCTTGTATTGTCCATCCTTCAAGTTTTCAGACTTTTTCTACTTCCTTTTTGCTGGGCAATCAGCTATGGCATGCCCTTTCCTGTTGCAACAATAGCACACTATATTAGTTTTAATATATTTATTCTGAGAGGAGCCATATTAAAGGATGGTATGAAACATACCACCTGAGGGGTTAGATCTATTTAACTCTAGAGGGGGGTGAATTGAGTATTTTAAAATCTTATTAGATTTTTATTGCGGAATTAAAATGGTAATACTTATATATGTAATCAGTTAGTACAGAGATAAGACTAAACTATTTAGCAAGCAGCACATAATGAAAATAAGAGAGCATCACAGACGACACAAGAATTTTATAGTGGTTCCCCTAAACTTGGGTACATCCACTCTTCTACCACCCTGGTAGGAATCCACTCAGGTTTTTGATCAGGTTCCCTGCCACCAATCAGCTTTTTGCTCAGGTGCCTTGTCACCACAAGATCCGATTCAAGTAGATCAGGAAACCCTTCAGGCTTTTGATCAGGTGCCCAAAAAACAAATCAAATCTTTTTATCAGGAGACTTGCAACCAAGTGTTGAACTTTTGAAGGGAGTTAGAACCCTTTGTACAGTGGGGTGAAAGAAATAAAAACTATATGTTGTTTTCTCTTTTCTCAAAACAACTGAGAAGACTTGTGGATCCTTGATGGTGTGAAAGCTCCCCCTGAGATGAAGTTTTGTTCAGGAAAATTGAGAGCTTTGCAGGGTATATAGGTCTTCTTGAAAAATTTCTCCAGAAAGCTATAGACAGATGAAGTTGATTGTCTCTTGAAAGCTTGCTGGAAGAAGAACACTTGATGAAGACAGTGCAGAACTCTTTCTCTTGAATAATTTCTTGTATTCTGTGTTTTTCAAAAACTTAACTATGTCATCTGCAGCAAATAGGTCTTTGAATTTTTATTCGATTGCCTTGATTGATTGTTAAAATTTTTTGGAACTTGAACAATGGCTAGAAGAGCAATAAAGTAATTCCTTAACTGTCCCAAGAATTAGCTGTATAATGACTCTATGAAAACCAGTAATTAATGTTGCCATATGAACGTCTATATTCTGAGAATCTAAGCATTAATTACTCAGAGCAATATAAGCAATAAAATAAACCTAATCAATTTGAAATAACTACAGTGAATAGAAATGTTGAACTGGCAATTTTCGTCGATCTGAGATCCTGGATCGTCAAACTCAACCTCTCTTTTGTGGAGCTGAGCCTTGAGAGCTTTGAACTGAAATACAGCTTTCCATACTGGGCTCCAAGATCGTTGAAAAAAGATAAAGGATCGTCGAACTCAAAGTGTGATAGAAGGTCAGAGTTCATCCAACTACTCAAGATTGTCGAACAAAGATAGAGGATCGTCGAACTCAAAGTCTGATAGAAGATCAGAGTTCATCGAACAACTTCTTCAACATGAAATTTCTGCCTTGTTTTGGTTTCTACAATCTTCTAAGTCTTCTGAGGGCTTGGTCTGATAGTGACTATACAAGGAGGGTCAATCTATGCAACCCTAATAGTGAACCTTAGCCCAGATCCTAAACACAGGTGGGGTTCCAACAATCTCCCCATATTTGGGTGAGGTCACTATGTACAATGCATAAGTAAGGAAAATATAATCATTCAGCATGAAAGTAAATATCTGACAGAATGAAAAATAATTCAGCAGATAAAAAAATATACAGAGAATAAAATTATTTTAGGGACTATCTGAAGGAGGAGCAGAAGAAGAAGATTTAATAAATATAATCTCCCTAAGAGGATCTTCTGCTTCTTGCTTGGACATCTTTAGGTCTTGAACTCCCAGAATTTTTACAGTAGAAGCTCATGGAACAACAGCTTCTGGGTGTACCTGCATGTAAGCATTAGGATCAAAGAGATGTTTATCAACCTCAAATTTGTAAAGTTCTTTTTGTCTGTAGGTAGACATTGTAGTGAATTGTGATGGATCACATCCTTCTGCTTTAGCTTTGTTTATATGAGACAAGCCAATCAATTCTTGGAATCTAGCCATTTAAAGTTGGGATCTAACTCAGGTTCATAACCTAGAGATGGAGGTCTCCCTATATCAGTTAAAATATCCTGAATAGTCCTTTGTGGCTTCCTGAAAATAACACACTGTTGCTGAAAATTTGTTGAAGCATAATTCTCTTCAGATTTTCTAGCATAGTAAAAACTTGGAGGTCTGCATTCACTTTGTTTTCCAGCAAATCTATCTTGGTGCTGTCTTCCTTTCCCACTAGAGTAGCCACCTCTGGAATAATATCTAGAAGATCTTCCTTGACTATGAGGGGCATAAGGCTTAGCTTGCTGGGAGGAGGTTGACCTGGAAGCAATGTTTCCTAAGGCACCTACAGCAGGAGGAGGAGGAGGAGGTGGATCTTTCCTGAATCTCTTCACTTTAGAAGATCCAGACCTCTTCTTCTTCTTCTGAGCTTTTTCCTAGTTCCTTGACCACTTCATCCAATGAGGAGTTGTTGGAGTCAAAGGAATGTTATATAAGATGTAATAAGGAATATCATTATTTTGATTGGGCTTGGGAACAGCCTTTCCTGCAGCCTTCCTCTTCTTTGATTTAGATCTATTGAAACTGTCAGAATCAAAATCATCCTCAGAATCCTCATCATCATCACTGGAATCACTGGAAGGAACATTGTATAACTCATCAAGAGCTTTTAGAAGATCTTTTGAAATTTGCTTTTCAGCCTGAGGCTGTGTTGGAGGTTCTGGAACTACTGGAGCAACTGTCTCAACAACATTTTCAGAAATTAACAATTTTTCGTCTTCTATATCTGCCATAATGATCTCATCTAGATTAGGAAGAGGACTGTCATCCATCTTGTATGTTGGAGCTGAGATGGCCTCTGGAGAAGAGGAGAAGATAAAGTTTGGAGGAGAGAGAGCCTTGGGCTCAGAAGACTCATCCTCAGCAATTTTAACAGACTCAGCCTCTGGAGTTAGAACAAGCTCAGGCTCTAGAGCTGTAAAGCTGCTCTGAATAAGCTGTAAACTTTTTGTGCTCACTGGAGCAGTATAACATACAATATTAGTGCAAAACTGATTAGAGACAAATGAAACAATGTTGTTGTGAGTCAAATCAAAAGAATCTAGAACAGCGGTCTGTTCAACTGAAGGAGAGATGGTAACTTATCCAACAGAAAGAACATCTAGAGAGTAAACTGAATCATCTCTCTTTGAATCTATGGCCAAAATTTCTGCTAGCTCTGTTTCTTGTGCATCTGGTATCTCAGTATCTGAAATAACTGTATCTACAAGAATTGCTGCTTCTACTGTTGTTGCTGCTGGTGGAAGAGGGGGAACTTCTTCAAAGAACATCTCCCCCTGCCTGGTATCAGGAAGACCTAATTCCAGGCCCCTAAGTGAAGAAGGGCCAGAGAAAGAAGCAATCTGAGTAGATAAGAAATTGATGGAAAGAATTAGAGGAGCAATGGCATCCTCTATGAGAGATTTGATGGTTGGAGTGAGAAGAGAGATGATGGTAGATGTATCAGATGAGGAAGATGGGAGAGAAGAAGTGGTGATACCACGAGAAGTACAGACATTTAAGGAAGAGGAGGGAGGAGAAGCTAGAATTAGAGGGATGATGGTGGATGAGATATCCATAGGAGTATTATCAGCAAGTAGAGATTGTGGAGAAGTATGTATTGGTGATTGTATTGGTTATGGGGATGGTGTTGGTGTTGTGAGGAGATTGAAGGTGGGAGTCATTAATGTAGATACAGAAGTGGTGAATGGAATCTCCTGAGGGTGGTGAGGTAGAGGAGATTGGGGTAATGAGGTATGGGGTGAAGAAGGAAGTATGGTATAATCTGAAACCAAAGGAGGAGGAAGAATCTCTGGTGCCTCTTCAGTAGGTTGAGGAGTGACTACTATAGTCCTTGTATCCTCTGAAGCCCTTAAGGAAGAGGAGGCCCTGGAGGGCTTTGAGATGGTCCTCTCCCATTTTCCAAAAAGAGCTGAAGTCAGTATCTTGGAAGCATTGATGAAAACTATTGGAGAGACCAATAGTTGAGGACATTTCTCCTGCAGGAAAATGCCCAGAATCCTCCCAAAGCATACTTCTCTTTTATTATTTTTCTTCTTAATCAAATCAAACAGAATGTTACCCCAATTCACAGATTTCTTATTTACCATGGCAGTCATCAGAAGGAATTGGTGCCTGGTAATATAGTCATGGGCGGTGTGCTTCCCAAGCAGCACCTTACCTACTATGTTAGCCACAAACTTGTACTCAACAGACGAGTTCTTTTCAATAACTTACTATGGTTTCCCTTGAAGTGACCCATCCGTGTAAGCATTTCACCAAATTCATCACTATCCAGTTCTATATCATCATTTCCATTAATAAAACCAAATATCTCAGAAAGAATATCAGGAGTTAGAATCACCTCCTATCCAGTAATGGTGTCGACTAGGGTTTGTCTGTCTGGAGAAGACGATGAGAAAACCCATTCTTTTATCTCTGCCATAGGCAGCTTCATCCTGGTAGTCATCACTTTGAGAAGTTGCGGCTCATCACACAACTTCAAAATATCTTGGAAGATTTGGTCTGTATGCTTAAAGGAGTTCACGTCTATATCAAACCCAGCGTCGAACTTCATCCCGGAGAGGTTTGCCGCTGAAATCGCCATGAGAGCTCCAGCAAGGAAAAATAAGAGATCAAGTGCAAAGGAAATGGAAAGCGCGGGACAGATTTTGTCTAAAACTTAGATTATAAGGTCTTTAGAAAATGAAAAGACGATCTCCGTCCAATGAAAAGGAAAAGATCTTCGATCTGAGTTCGACGAAGTATTTTAATAGAAAATGAGTTCGTCGATCTCAGTCTGAAGAAGATGAATAAATCGTCGATCTCCGTTCGATGATAAATTCACTGAAGAAGGGATCGTCGATCTCCATTCGACGAAAATAGTTTCATTAAGAAGTGATCGTCGAACTCCGTTTGACGAACTCTTCACGAGTAGTTCACAGATCGTCAATCTCCGTTCGACGAACTATCAACAAATCATCGACCACAGGCCAAATTTAAATTAACTCATCTCTATTGACCATTCCTAACTGATTTAAGGAAAACAGATGTTTTTTCTCATCCAATGGCTTGATGAAGATGTCTGCTCTTTGTAAATCAGTGGAAATAAAGACAAGATTAATTTTTGTTTTGTCTACATAGTCTCTAATGAAATGATGTCTTACTTCTAAATGTTTGGTCCTATTATGATGCACTGGATTTTATGCTATGGATATAGCACCGGTACTATCATAATATATAGTTGAATTATTTAAGTTGTATCCATAATCTAGTAGTTGGTTTTGTATCCACAAAACTTGTGAGCAACAACTATCAACAGCTATATATTTCGCTTCTACATTTAATGTGGAAACAAAGGTTTGCTTTTTACATAACTAGGACACTAGCCTATCACCAAGGAACTGACATGCTTTTTTGTCCACTCTACATCCAGCATAGTCAGCATCTGAAAATCCAGTTAAGTCACTATGACGGATATCGAAGTCCTAGATTTGGACAACCCTTTATATATCTCAAAATCCTTTTTAGCAAAATATAGTGAGATTCTTTAGGGTTCACTTGGAACCTAGCACAAATACATGTAGTAAACATGTTGTCTGGCCTACTTGCTGTGAGATATAATAGGGACCCAATAATAGCCCTATAAAACTTCTGATCAACAAATTTTCCATGCTCATCAGAATCTATCACAGCATTTGCAGCCATGGGTGTCTTCATTGATGAGGCATCACACATCCCAAAAATTTTAATAAGCTCCTTAGTATTTTTAGATTTGGAGATGAAGATACCATCAGATGATTGCTTCACTTGGAGACCAAGGAAATATGAAAGTTCACCCATGCTACTCATCTCAAACTTTGAATGCATAAGATCAGAAAACCTTTTGCATAGTTTGGGATCAGTTGAGCCAAAGATAATAACATCTACATAAATTTGTACTAATAAGATTTTATCTTTATGATGCTTAATAAAAAGAGTTCTATCTACAATGCCTCTAGAAAATTTATGCTCTAACAAGAAGCTAGCTAAGGTCTCATACCAAGCTCTTGGAGCTTGCTTTAAATCATAGAGAGCTTTATGCAATCTAAATACATAAGAGAGATATGTTGGAGAGATAAAACTTGGAGGTTGCTCCACATATACTTATTCTTTGAGTTTTTCATTCAAAAATGCACTTTTGACATCCATTTGGTAGACTTTGAACTTTTTGAATGCAGCATATGCAAGGAAGATTCTTATAGCCTCAAGCCTTGCAACAGGAGCAAATGTCTGATCATAGTCAATGCCTTTCTCTTGCTTATAGCCTTGAGCCACTAGCCTTGCCTTGTTCCTCATAATGTTTCCTTCTACATCCAACTTATTTCTGAACACCCATTTGATTCCAATGATTGGGTAGTCTTTCGGCCTACGAACCAAATCTCAAACTCTACATCTCTCAAATTGATTGATCTCCTCTTGCATACAATGATACAGTGGGGATCTTGCTCAGCATCTTTAATGGATTGGGGCTCAAGTTGAGAGAGGAAACAAGCAAACATCAAGTCAGGTTGAGTTGATGCCTTCTTTGCACACTAGCTGAAATGTCTCCAATCACTTGAGATCTAGGATGATCTCTAAATGTGACAAAATCAGTGGGAGGAGCTGGTTGGACAACAGCTTGGGGAATAAATTCCTCTTGTGGAATTTCATTAGCTGTTGGATAGGGTTCAGCCACTTTTAAACTTTCTTCTTCACTTTTTTCTTCAACTTGTGGAGAGGGATGTATTGGAACCTCTTGGGTGAGGCTTAGATCATCCAATCTCTCACACAAGTGAGGTACCTGCAATTTGTTGTTGGTAGAAATTTCTTTCTCCTTATAAGACATGTTAGCTTCATCAAAAGTTACATGAACAGATTCCTCAATTTTTAAAGTAGATTTATTAAACACCCTATAAGCTTTGTTGAATTAGGAATATCCTAGAAAAATTCCCTCTGTAACTTTAGCTTCAAACTTTCTAATATATTTCTTGTCATTGTTATGAATATATCATATGCAACTAAATATTTTAAAATAAGTGATTTTAGGTTTCTTCCCTTTAAGCAATTCATAGGGAGTCTTATTCTTAAGTTAATGTATTAAGCTTCTGTTCAGTACCTAGTTTATTGTGCTCACAGCCTCTGCCCAAAAGGATAGGGGCATGTAAGCATTTGCAAGTAATGTGCCTGCAACTTCAATTAGGATTTTATTCTTCCTTTCAACTACCCGATTTTATTGAGGAGTTCTAGGAGCTGAGAAGCAATGCCTAATACCTTCCTTCTCACAGAACTCTTGCATAAGAAGAGACTCAAGCTCAGTACCATGATCACCTCTGATCAATGCAACTTGAATAGAGTACTCAATATGTATGGTCTTGAGAAAATCTGTAAGAACCTTGAATGTATCTGACTTAGATCTCAGAAAGAACACCCAAGTGAATCTTGAGAAGTCATCTAAAATAACTAGAGTATAATATTTCCCTCCCAGGCTTTGTATAACAATAGGGACAAAAAGGTCCATGTGTAGTAAGTACAAGATCTTAGGTGAATCAATCTCATTAACTGATTTAAAGCTAGATTTAGTTTTCTTGCCTAATTGACAAGCTCTGGAGAGGCCTTCCTTCTTGTAGGGACCAGAAGGCAATCTTATCACAAGGTTGTCTTTAGAAAACCTATCAATGTTTTTCAGATTAACATGACTTAATATTTTATGCCATAATTCATTCTGATTGCTAATAAGATTAAATAAACAAATATCTGATGTTGTAGTTTGAAAATTAACTACATATATGTTGCCTTGTCTATTTCTAATTAAAACAGTTTGGTTTTCTTTAGTAGAAATAATACAAGAGCTTGAGTTAAAAGATACCTGATAACCTTCATCACATAGTTGACTTATGGAGATGAGGTTATGTTTCAGTCTACTTACATATGCAACCTTTTTGAAAGTAACTGCTCCAATCTTAACTTCTCCAAAGCCTTCAGTCTGGCCAAAATTTGAGTCACCAAAGATCACCTTTGGTCCCAGCTTGGACTTGTAATTATTTAGGTTGTCCTTGCTACCATTCATATGCTTGGAGCATCCACTATCCAAATACCATGTTGATTAAAAAC
Source organism: Platanthera guangdongensis (assembly GCA_039583875.1). Lineage (NCBI taxonomy): Eukaryota > Viridiplantae > Streptophyta > Magnoliopsida > Asparagales > Orchidaceae > Platanthera > Platanthera guangdongensis. The sequence continues at coordinate 92,700,361 of CM077167.1, forward strand.
TGGACAGCTCTTTACCTGCAAAGGAAAAAATTAGTGGTTCTTGACCCAGATTACCTTGGGCCCTTTATTTTCCTGATATGAAACACTTGATAAAACAGAAAATTCTGGTTGAGATTTATATCCTAAGGGATGGTATCTCCTAGGTGGAATTTCCCAATTAGCAAATGGATTAACAGGTTTTCTAGTTTGAATAAAATTTCTGTTAAAGTTATGATTTTTGTTAAGTCTGACTGGGTTCGACGAAGTGTTGTAAGTTCGTTGATCGGAGTTCGACGAGATGGGATGAGATCGTTGATCTCTGCTCAGAGAATGAATACATTCATTTTTCGTGCCTCAAGTTCGTCGACCTCTGCTCAAAGAACCATACAAGATTCGTCGATCGTAGTAAGAAGAATTATTATGGCTAATGTTGGCGTTCATAGATCGTCGATAGGAGTTCGACGAACTAGCCACATTTCATCGATCTGAGTTCGACGAAATATGTTTAACATTGTTTTTATTTAGATTTTTCTTGTTTCTATTCTTTTGATTTTTAGATTTAAGTAAGCCTTTTGTAGGTTGCTTATTGTATATTACTTCTTTTCTTTTAACTGAAACAAATTTTATGGGGGTTGATAATATATTTTTCTTAAGTATGGGAGGTAAGCTTGATGAAGCACCTAAGCCCAGCTTGTCATTCAGTCTGGCATTGACTGTACTTGTGATGTCCATCAGCTTAAGGCTTCTCCCATTGAGAGATTCCTCAAGTTTCCTGGCCTCACATAATTCTGTTTTCAGAGAAATGAATTGTTCATTTGCTAAAACTAAATCATCCTTGAGCTTAGTGTTTTCAGCAAATAAATTATCAAATTCAGCTTGCCTATCTCTTAGCATTTTGATTTATTTTTCATATTTTATTAGGTCATTACATAAGGCTTTGAATTCATTTTTAAAAACAATAGAATTGAAATCAAAAGAAGAGATTACCTGATCCTCTTCTGTCTCTAATTCCTCTTTTGATTCCTCAGAATGAGTTTCTGCTTGGTCTTCAGCATTAGGCATGTTGCATGATGCATTGATTGCCATGAGGCAGATTTCTCTTGTCTTGGCTTCTTCTTTATCTTCACTGGAGCTCGAAGATGAGGTCTCTTCATCATTATCACTCCAAGTTTCAGCAATGAAGCGTTTCTCCTTTCTTTTATATTTGCTGGAGGAGTGTTTGCTTGAGTGCCTGCTTGAATTCTTTTTGTTTTCTTTCTCTTTTCTTCTGTCTCTTTTCTGAGCTTCTGAGCCTTCAGGAAGAATGTACCCAGGCTTTCTGCATCCAAAGAAGATAATCTCCTTGGTAGGAGTTCTATCATACTTAGGTTTATCATCACTCTTGTATGGCCTTCTCCTGAAGTCTTTCTTGGCCAGTTTGTAGAACCTTTTGGCTAGCTTGTAGAACCTTTTGGCCAGCAAGCACATCAACTTTCCATTGGCAGGAAGGGTTTCTGATTCTTCTGTTACTTTGAAAGCAATATTGTGCTCCTTCCTTGAAGAGGTTGAGGCCTTCAGTTCAGCGGCCTCTCGGGTCTTGATTAACTGCTTATAGAATTTTAGCTTTCCAAGTAGAGATTCAGTGGACATCGCATTCAAACTTCTAGCTTCCTTGATTAGCCAGATCCTGGAATCCCAAGTGATAGGGAAGCACATTAGGATCTTGTCATTAATCTCAGTTAAGTAGATTTTTTTTATCCAGGGTCTTTAGTTCATTTATGATAACATTAAGCCTGTTATACATCTCAGCCACTATTTCAAATTCTCCTTCTCGAAGTTCTCATATTGAGATATTAGGAGGGATCTTCTATCCTTTCTCTCATCTGCTGAGCCCTGAGAGCTTTGAACTGAAATACAGCTTTCCATACCGGGCTCCAAGATCATCGAATAGAGATAGAGGATCGTCAAACTCAAAGTCTGATAGAAGATCAGAGTTCGTCGAACGACTCAAGATCGTTGAACAGAGATAGAGGATCGTCGAACTCAAAGTCTGATAGAAGATCAGAGTTCGTCGAACGACTTCTTCAACATGAAATTTCTGCCTTGTTCTGGTTTCTGCAATCTTCTAAATCTTCTGAGGTCTTGGTTTGATCAATATGACTTGTTAACATACCCTATAATCTAATGAAGACCTATGACGCTAGACTATACATGGAGGGTCAATCTATGCAACCCTAATAGTGAACCTTAGCCCAAATCCTAAACACAAGTGGGGTTCCAACTCATACTTGTCCCCAGAATTCTTCTTCCTGGGTTTTTCTGGATTATTGAACATTTTGTTAGAAGAGTCTCCTGCTGAACCCTTCCATCTTCCTTATTTTCTTCTCCTTAACATCTTCTTTAACTGTCTAGAGAAGAGTGACAGTTCCTCTTCAATTATTTCTCCTTTAGCTGAGGATGATTCTGAGCACTCAGAGGCAGTTTCCAGTTTTTCTGTGAGTATTAACTTTTCTCTGACTTTTCTGTATGACTCAGCCTTTAGAGCCAAGGTATTTTCTCTATTGAGATCTATGGGTGATTCTTCTTCAGATTTTCTATGATTAAGTTGTAACTCATGAGACAACTGCTTTACAAATAGAGCTTGGGGGTCTATGTTGGCTAGATTTCTCATTTCTCTTATGGCACAGATCTTGATGTCCCATTCTTTATTCATGGACCTTAAGAACTTGTCATTTAGTTCATAATTAGTGAAACTTTTGCCATAAGTCCTCCAATTGTTTACTATTCTGAAGAATTTTTGAAAACACTCAGACACTGAATCCTTTTTATCTTGTCTGAAGGCTTCATACTATTGATTTAGCAGAGATTTTCTATCATCTCTGACTTCTTTAGTACCTTCCATGTAAACTATCAAGGACTCCCACATTTCTTAGGTTGTTCTGCAATGCATCTGATTCTAAAAAGTTGAATCATCAATTGCACTAACTATAATATTCTGAGCTCTTTTGTCCATAGAGGCCAGTATGATTTCATCCTTATCCATTACCATATAAGTCTTAGGTTTCTTGATGTTTGCATCAAGAACTGACACTTTCATGGGTATGAATGGTCCTTCAACTAGAGTAATGTATATTCTTGGATCTACTGCCTCCATGAATAATCTGTCTCTTTCTTTCCAAATTCTAAAGTTTTCTTTGGAGCAGATAGGGAGCTTAATGGAATTATTTTCCCTCTGGGCCATGATATTTCTTTCTTTGCAATCATTGGACTTTCACTAGGTTGTTATGCTTTTTTCAGTGAACCTCCCTCTAATACCAATTATAAATGTTTACTTTAGGATTGAAAGTAACCTAGAGGGGGTGAATATGTCCAATTTAAATATGGTCCCCCTTTTCTTTAATCAGAGTACTAATTTATTTGAAATGATTAACTAAGATCAGATAATCAATAGAAACTAAATAATAATTAACTGAATTATCACATCATAGCACATCAGCACATATAGCACAATGCATATAGTTTTATAGTGGTTTCCCAATTTATGGGTACATCCACTTCCCCATTCGCCTATCTAGAAATGAACTAGATTCGGCCAAACTCCTCCTCTTTCCTTTAATTAGCTCAATAGATCTTATAGCTCAGAGCCCACTCGGCTCCTACAACTCAAACTTCACAAGTCTTACCACTCAGATCACCAAGATCCTACACCTAAAGTTCTTCCTAAGAGCTCTACCTCAGAATGAATCCTCACTCCTACTTCTCAGGCAAAAAATGCCCCTCAACTCAGAGAATTTTCAACTTCTACTACCTCAGGCAAACCTATCCCTACCTCAGCCTTTATAACATAGGCTTACAATAAAAGAATAAATCTCCTTCACTCAGATCTGCAGACAGATCTTACAAATTGAATGTAATAGAGAAATGAATCAGAAAAATGTCTCCCATTATAAGAGTTGAGTAAGTTTTTCTTGATCTGGTCTTGATGATTGTGCTTTCTTTGATTCTGACAAGACAGATCTGATCAAACCATTCTTAGCTTTTCAAAGCTTCTTGAAGTAGAAATTAGGGTTGATCTAGGCCGGAGAGATGTTGTAGATGATTCTTGATTAGGCCTCTGTCCACCTTCTTAATTGTAGCTGAAGCTTCAAGATTGTGCTACTTCTTCTATTTTTCTATCTCTCTCTTTGTGTACTACTTTTCTTCTGAAGACTGCATCCCTTTAAATAGGCTCCGACAAGAGTAACTGGCTGATCTTGTTAATAACTGACAGTTCTGACAGCTAACAGTATCTCAGTCTTGATATCTGTACTTTGGAAATAAATCTTCTAAAGTGTTGAGACTTGGTTGTTAAATGTGTTCACATAAGACCTGGGTGTCGACACAGCTCTGTAGTGGTGTCGACACACTTCTGAATGTGTTGACAATGCTCTTCAACTTGTCTCGACATAACTTCTGTGGAATGTGTCGACACAAGTCCTGTGTGTCGACACAATTTTCTTCAGTCTTGTTACAGCTTGATTGGAGTGTGTCGACACTAGTCCTGAGTGTCGACAAAGTTGTCTTGAGTCTCGACACCGCTTGTATAGAGTGTGTCGACACTAGTCCTTAGTGTTGACACAGTTGTCTTCAGTCTCGACACAGCTTGTATAGAGTGTGTCGACATAAGTCCTGAGTGTCGAAACAGTTGCCTTCAGTCTCGACACAACTTGTATAGAGTCTGTCGACACTAGTCCTGAGTGTCGACACAGTTGCCTTCAGTCTCGACACAATATGTCAACACAGTTGTCCTTAGTGTCAACACAGCTTTTCTTTATCTCAACACAACTTGTTCAGTGTGTGTCGACACTATTCCTAAATGTCGACACATTGTACTTAGCTTTATTAACCTGCACAAATAAACTTAACAGCCATCAGATACAATAATGTGTATGTCATTGAGCTGAGATGACTTCTTCAAATCAAGTACATTGAGACCAATCTACTCAACACTATCTAAGAACTAGGGGCTGTCTAACTCGGCTAGAATCACAACATTCACAATACACCAGAGAATTGTGGAAGCATTAATAGGAAACCAGAGTACACTATATATAATATTATATATATTTATATGAGTACAAAGGTCGTAGTCTAAGTATTTATATAAGCACGCAGGCTGTACAAGTACTAGATATAGCTCCTCACTCTCTGTCCCTAACTAGCTCATCGGTACTCACGTCTCGAAACTTTGAAGACGTCGGGGGTGCCTCTGCTCGAGTAGTTCTAACTGCTGGCGCAACCTCCTGCGGTAGCGGGTCACTACGGTGCACAATTTCCTATGAATGATTATTTAAATAACCGTTAGTCACAGAGCTAAGTGGAAACAAATCTCCTCCCCGGATCCATATCCTTGGGACGAGCACAGACCCACCAAACAAAGTAGATAGCCAAAGCAAAAGAGAGTTAGTACAATATTTCATATAAATAGCCTAGGAGAAACAATAAAGAAGTGCGGTATAATATAATTGGAATAGCAGCAGAAATGTATATTAGTTAAAATTAAGGCTCCATCAGCACATCAAGTATCCACAACTAACACCCTACCGCAGACATTCATAGCCGCGCGCATACCGCAGACATTTACAACCACGCACATACCGTAGGCATTCACAGCCACATACATACCGCAGGCATTCACAGTCGCGCACATACCGCATGCATTCACAGTCGAGCACATACTGCAAGCATTCACAGCCGTTCATATACCATAGGCATTCATAGCCACGCACATACCGAAAGCATTCACAGCCATGCACACACAATCCTATATCGACATAGTATGGACCGCTTTTGTTCCAGCCGGGTACCGATCCCCGTGGGCATCACTCATGAGGTTGTCGGTGACAGTGGCCAGTCCTGCCACTTCTGGGGGTGGTCATACCGCACAGCCCAGGCCCAAACATACATCCCCGTGTACTCTTGGATGTGAGCGACATCCAGTGATTCAACATTTTGGTCGACCAGCAAAGGAAACCCGACAGGGAAAACATAAAGGCAGGTCACCCGTGACACTCATCTCCCTGTCACCTTAAGTCGTCGAACTTTCCGTACCGGTATGGAGGGTCTGCAGAAGTGACTGACCCGCAACAATTTACCGCAAGCAATCTACAAACAATCAAACAATCAATTTTGCTAGCACTCTCTGAGTCTGTGGCGGTCTGCCCTACTATGCTTCAATCTTCGGGCAGTGACGCTCCGCTAAACCTTTGACAAGGAGAATGAGAGCACTTTATTTTGGGCTAAATCTCGAGGAACACCTCAACTCCGGTTATCCCCAACTAAGGCTCGACCTTAACAGATGGATGCTCTTCAGAGTAGGACCCATTCTTATAATAATAAATTGTAGTAATGAAAATGCAGTAATTAAAGCTGTTGATAATAAATGCTACATAATTTAAGTACTGAATGAAATGTGACCAGTACGGAATTGGAGTAGTACTGAAATGAAAGTTCTAAAATGAACTTGACCAGTACAAGACTGGAGTAGTACTGAATTGAAAGTATTGAATTGAAACAAACTTGACCAGTACGAGACTGGAGTAGTATGTACTTGAACAGTACGAGACTGGAGTAGTATTGAATTGAAATGAACGTGACTAGTACGAGACTGGAGTACTATTGAATTGAAATGAACTTGACTAGTATGAGACTGGAGTAGTACTGAATTGAAAGTTCTAAACTGAAATGAATAAAGGAAACAAAACCAGTGCATGACTGGAATAATCATAAAGAAAATGGTTAGTAATCCAATCGCTCCATCAGGAGGCTTCAGTTCCATCTCCTATCTTAGGAGGCACATTCAGTTCCATCTCCGTTCTCAGGGGGTAGTTTCAGTTCCTTCTTCGTTCTCAGGAGGCATTCACAGTTCCTTCTCCGTTCTCAGGAGACATATCCAGTTTTATTTCCATTTTTAATAAAGCTTGATTGGTTACACCAAATATTAATATATGATGGTAATTTGGTTGAGCCTTTTATTCATGGCTTAATCGGATTAGAGGCTTTTTGGAGTTACGCCCTTATTATTCGTCGAGTATAATTTTTCAACTCACTACTCGTACTCTTATCTTCCGAGCATGCCCCAAATTACCCGAGAGTCGAGGCGCTCGACAGTTTCTCAAAATCTCGGAACACCCGAAGCTTGGTCACTTTCCCCGGACACTTTCGTTGATAAGACCATTTATTAGACATATTAGAAAGGGGTGGTCGCGCACTCTAATTTTAACTTTCAAGGAAAATGAGCGTAATAAATTCCAAGCGCGGCCCTATGCTCCAAGGAACTGAGGAAAATTTAATTTTTATCCACAAGTCCCCTAATTTTGATACAACCTTTAAGGGGGTCTATAATGAGCCTATAGAAATTTTCATAATTTTTAGAAGAGTTTTGGGTCTTTAATTTGGCCAAACAATTTTCATTTGGGCTTTTCAAAATACAAAATCAACTTCAAAAATTCCCAAAATTTTTGTGGAGGAAGCCCTTGGTACGGGAAACATTTTTTGATGTTGATCACTTTGCCCCTAGAGGCCTAGAAATGGCCCAGAAAATTTCTCAAAGTTTATATGATAATCTGGTCTGCTGATAGCAAATCAAGAATATCTTGTGGTTGAGATCGAGCAGGTCCTTAAAAATTACCCTTCTATCCCCACAGCGGATCGGTCGCAGATCCGCTATGGGGGGCGTTGATGCTGATGTATGGGTGGGATTTAATAAAATCCCAGTCGTCCTATCTTCATCATCAGATCGGGTGGCTGCTACTCTTCACTGGCGGCAAGCAGGGATAACCACTGCCCCTGCCGGCCAGTCACCGTCAGGCGCCTGCGCTATTACCGACCGGTTCGTCGGGGCCGGCGATTCCCTAGGTGGTGGCCTGGCGACCTGCCGCTGCCGGCCACCGTCTGATTTGGCCAACTCGAGAGCGGGGAAAGATGTCGGGCGGAGCTCGATGACAGTCGTCGAGCAGAGCTCGACGAATTTTGTCATGCGAAGCTCCAAGAAAAACTTCGAGCTGAGCTCGACTAAAAGTCGAGCAGAGCTCAACGAAATGTTGACCAGAGCTCTTTGTCACCACTGCACCACCCTGCCTCTCCGGTGTTGAGCCCAGCCCCATAACCACCCGCGGCCGGCGCGCCAGAGGTAGGGCTCTTCTCCAGTGGTGGTTCGGCGACTATCCGCTGCCGGCCGCCGCCAGAGACAAAATAGAGTAAATGCTCTGCCTCTCGAGTGCCGCCAGAGCGTTGTTTTCCTGCTGCACCCCAGTTTTCCTCCCACCGGGAAATGCCATCCTGGTGGGTCAAACCTTCTCCAGTGCCACCCCCGGCGCGGGGAGAGGTCAGCTTTTCGGCGGACACCACCCGGCCTGGAGCATAGGTCGGGTGGTACCGGCGGTGCTCCAGCCATCGGAGGGCCCATGTAGGATGTCCAGAAGGAGGGGAAGGAGGATGGGAGAAGTTTCTACCTTGTTTGGGGTCTCCAGTGGCCTCCGATGAGTTCCGCTAGTAATGGCGGTGGAGGTGGCTGTGGAGCTCGGGAAGAAGTTTCCAACGTACTGGAGCTTTTGTAGAGCCATGCGTTGGAACACCACCTATATTTAGGATTTGGGCTAAGGTTCACTATTAGGGTTGCATAGATTGACTCTCCTTGTATAGTCTAAGGTCATAGGTCTTCATTAGATTATAGGGTAGGTTAACAACTCATATTGATCATACCAAGCCCTCAGAAGACTTAGAAGATTGCAAAAACCAGAATAAGGCAGAAATTTCATGTTGAAGAAGTCGTTCGACGAACTCTGATCTTCTATCGGACTTTGAGTTTGATGATCCTCTATCTCTGTTCGACGATCTTGAGTCATTCGATGAACTCTGATCTTCTATCAGAATTTGAGTTCGACGATCCTCTATCTCTGTTCGATGATCTTGGACGCCAGTATGGAAAGCTGTATTTCAGTTCAAATCTCTCAGGACTAAGCTCGACGAAAGAGAGGTTGAGTTCGACGATCCAGGATCTCAGATCGACAAAAATTGCCAGTTCAACATTTCTATTCTCTGCAGTTATTTCAAATTGATATGGCTTATTTTATTGCTTATATTGCTCTGAGTAATTAATGCTTAGATTCTCAAAATATAGCCATTCATATGGCAGCATTAATTACTGGTTTTCACAGTCATTATACAGCTAATTCTTGGGACAGCTAAGGAATTACTTTATTGCTCTTCTAGCCGTTGTCCAAGTTCCAAAAATTTCAGCAGTTAATCAAGGCAATCGAATTAAAATTAAAAGACCTATTTGCTGCATATGATATAGTCAAGTTGTTGAAAAACACATGACATAAGAAATTATTCAAGAGAAAGAGTTTTGTACTGTCTTCATCAAGTGTTCCTCTTCCAGCAAGCTTTCAAGAGATAATCAACTTCATCTGTCTACAGTTTTCTGGAGAACTTTTCCAAGAAGATCTATACACCCTACAAAGCTTTCAATTTTCTTGAACAGAACTTCATCTCAGGGGAGAAGCTTTGACACCATCAAGGATCCACAAGTCTTCTCAGTTGTTTTGAGAAAAGAGAAGACAACATATAGTTTTTATTTCTTTAACACCACTGTACACAGGGTTATAACTCCCTTCAAAAGTTAAACAATTGGTTGCAAGTCTCTTGATCAAAAGACTTGATTTGTTTTTTGGGCACCTGATCAAAATCCTGAAGGGTTTCCTGATCTACCTGAATTAGATCTTGTGGTAACAAGGAACCTGAGCAAAAATATGATTGGTGGCAGGGCACCTGATCAAAAACCTGAGTGGATTCCTGCCAGGGTGGTAGAAGAGTGGATGTACCCAAGTTTAAGGGACCCACTATAAAATTCTTGTGTCGTCTGTGATGCTCTCATATTTTCATTGTGTGTTACTTGCTGAATAGTTTAGTTTTATTTCTGCACTAACTGATTACACATATAAGTATTACTATTTTTGTTGAAACCGGAATCCGACCTCTTGTGGAGTTCGACCCTTGGGGAAGGGGTGGTCTCGCGCCTACTTTGCTCCTGCAAGAAAAACAATGAAAGAGACAAGAAAGAACAGACCCAAGGGCTCGGCAGGGAGGTCCCACCACAAACCCGGAAGATCTCTGAGCGCTTCCCCTCCTTAGCCAGAAACCAAGCTAAGGTACCCTCAGAGAGCACTTGAGAACGAGAGTAAGGAGGCACTGAAAGCGTGCCCTCTGAGGTACCCCTTGGGTCTTATTTATAGCTTTTTGGAACCTGAACTGCCAATAACCAAAAGAACTGACCTAAAAATACCAAAAAGCCCTTGGTTGGGTCTGCCAACAGCTAAACTCCGCTGTTCTAAGTAGCTATGCGCAGTCCAACCTGGTCTACCAACAGCGCGGCTCCGTTGTTCTGAGGGGCTATTCGCACCCCTTGGGAGTCAGCTCGCCTCCAATCCTCCTCCGCGGGAGGCGGGCTAGGCCTGGATCCAGCTGCTTGCTTATTCTACCTGGGCGAGCGCGAGCCGGACCGTCGCGACCTGCCTGTCTTCTGTCGGGGCGGACCGGCGGCCAGGTCGCGTGTGGTGGCTGGCTGGCGGTCACCGCGATCTCGATCGACTCGCTAGTCGCGGGTCGCCAAACTCATCCGCATTGGCCAGTGATTCTCCGCTCGTCCCGCTCGCTCGCCTCGCGGCTCGCTCGCTTGGAATGGGCGGGGGGGAGCGGGTCGGCCCTCCTGCCGTATACCCGTCTGCCGCTCGGATGCGGGGTCACGTGGTGAGGTCTGCACGACCTCCCTGGTGGGACCCGCTCGCCGGACACGGGGTTGTACACAATACCCGCTCTTTTGGAGCTTGATTCAAGCTTGGAAAGAATCATCCAACCCGCGTGTTCGGCGAGCACTGTGTTGAGCTGGCAGGGAATCTTTGGTGGGGCCCACTGTTCGGCTATAAATATACCGCTGAGCCCAGGAGGGGGCTCCCCAGATCCCCTCAATTTTCTTGAACAGACTGGTTTCTTGATGCCGGTCAACGAAGAGGTGCGAGCTCGCTTGGCGGCAGCGGGCCTGAAGACTCAGGAGGAGGCCCTCGAGGCCTCCCCTTGGCTAGCGCGTGGGGTCTCCCGGTCCTCTCTTCAGGCCGGCGAAGGGAAAGATCGTTAGGCGGTCTCTGGCGGGTGAATGTCCGGGCTCCAGCTCGGCGGCGGGTGTTGAGGTCGTCCCTGGGTACGTGACCTTCCGCGGATTTATCGTTGTTCCTCTGACCTTTTGTTTTGCAGGCAATTCCTTGTGAAGAGGTGGGGAACGAGGGAAAGGATCACCCCCCTCCCCTGTCGTCTGAGAGGGTTGCTAGTCCCCTAGATCTGGACCGCCCTCCTCCGGAAACCCCCCGCTCGCAGGCTCCCCACGGACTAGGAAAATCTCTTGAGACCCTCGAGGGAGAAACCTTTCAGGGTCGGCCGGGCTCCTCTCGCCATCCGTCGGTGCAGGCGACGTGCCAACCCCTGGTGAGCTGGTATTTACCATTGGCTTTGTCCCTGTTCGCTCCTTCTGACTCGCCCGTTGAAGGCTATAACAGGGCCTCCTCCGAAACTGAGACGAGCGAAGGGTATTCGCCTCCGCCCGACGTGGACAGTGTCTCTGATTACCTGGGCGCGCCCGACCGATGTGGTGGGATGAAGAGGCAGGTGGAGTGGCTGTCCCCAAAAACACACGCTGCTGCTGCAGGAGATCGTGAAGAGGGTCGATGAAGACAAGGCCGAGACCGAGGCCCGGCTCGCGGCCTTGGAGGGACCTCCACGCGCAGCGAAAGACGACGACGTCACTTCACCGGGCGTGCACATTGCGCGAGCCGAGGGGCATCTTAGGAGCGCCACAGAGCAGATCGGCCTGGCTGAGCGGGAGCTGGTGGCGGTTCGCGATTACCACGATCCTCGCGTGCCGCCGCGATCGGGAACAAAGCGGCGGCACAGGTGGAAGTGGGTCGAGTACTGATCCAGCCCTTTTTCCCGCTCGCGGGACATCGCGGGGGTTTCTACTGTTATCGTAAAGTTATCTTGTATTTGTGACGATTCGCAACTCTCCTTCCCCCTGTGGGCTGATGACTAGTTTTAGTCATCGTTTTTGGGTTATTCTAGTAGCTTATTTTCCTAAGTTTTTGTTACAATTATGTGTTTTTTGTATGCTTGTTATGATCTTCTTTTTAATATAATGTTTATGTTATGTTTTGTGGCTATTTTCTATTTTATGTTTAGCTTTATCTATAAATATTATTATAGCTTGTATGTTATGTTTAATTTAATGTTTTATGTTTAATTATATGTTTACGTGTGTTTTATTTTGTGTTATGTTATTTATATGTTGTATGTTTTATTTATATTATGTATTTTGTTTTGTGTATTATATAATCATTAACTAATGTTTATTTTGTTTAATGTAGAAGCAGCCCTTGAAGCTACCCGAGCCCTTACATGATGCAATTCCCAACATGTGCAGCCCACTTCTTCAACTTGGTACAGCCCACATCATGCAGCCCGAGCTTTCAATTTGGTGCAGCCCTCAAGCTCAAGTCCAACAAGCATGCAGCCCGGCCACCATCTACTTCAAACATGCAGCCCAAGCAGCCCCAACCTAAACCCGAGCCTATATAAAAGCCCATGCAGCCCCTCCCTCAAGAGCAGCCCACCTAGCCTCTAACCCGAGCCCATGCATGAATTTATCTAAGTGCATGGCCGGCCACCTTGCATGGTTCTCTCATAAGTGCATGGTCGGCTCCTATGTTTCCCCCCCTTCATTATTCTACATCCATCCCCCCTCTCTTTTTATTTTATTTCATTTCCATAAGCCACATTCATGCATGTTCCTCCTCTCTCTCCTTTTTATTATTTTTTCTCCACTCTTTATACCATCCATCCCCCCTCTTATATGTATTTCATTTCTTTTAAATTTATATATGCATGAATGTATCTTCTCCCTCTTCCTTCATTTAATATCATGCATGAATTCTCTCCACATAATTAAATGCCATGCATGCACTCTCCCCTACACATGGCCGGCCACCCCCCCTTGCCCCCTCTTCTTCATTCCTTCTTTTAGATGCTTCCCTCCTCTCCTATAAAAGGAACCCAAGACCCATACTTTAAAGGGAGTTTTTTTCTTGGGAGTTAGATTGAGAGGTTGGATTGGAGCAAGAGAGCAAGTGAGCAAGAGAGTTCTAGTTTTCTTCATTGTTGTTCTAGTTTTATTGTGTAATTTTCTTCTTAGTAAAATTTTGTCATCCTTTTAATATTTTTTGTGCACCTCTTTTAGTAATATCAATGAATTTCTCTTCTCTTAATTTTGGTTGTTTCCTTTTGCAATATGCATAGCTAATTCCCTCTTAGCATTTGATCATGAGGATCCATGATTTGAAATGAGAATTATTTTTATTCGTTAGTTTTTTTTTTGCGTAATTCTACTCGGTCCTTCTTTGAATAATTATTGTGTCGACTCCGTATTTCCGGTATACGGTTGTAGGCTTATGATCTCATATTCGAGTAGCCGAGAGGCTCGTGGATGTGAAAGATCACTCAATGAAGGAAGGAGTTGAACGCAACCCTAGAGATAGGACGACGTAAATCCTCCGGATAGGAGACAAGAGTCAAATCCAATAGTGCGGATCATCTCAATAATGCAACTTTAGCTTCTTTGGTTTGTAAAGAGATTTCGATCAAAGAGTCTATAAGTTAGGAGACCTAATGCTCTAGCGAGATTTTGTCTCATTTTCGGATCCGTCACGGCCGAGTTGGATTTGCAAATTTAAAACTACGCCCTTTTATTTTCTCGTTTCATTTCATGGTGAATCAATGATCGAATGCTAGCCTTTTTTATATAAGTTTTCGTCTCGCAATTTATCGTTCATTTTACTTTTAACAAAAAATTCTCAAAATCCCAATAGTCTTCCGGTAGGATAATAGTTAGAGCGTGAGTAGAAGTACTTGACAACCCCGTGTTTAAATACGACCTTGGTACTACAATTCGACAGGTACGCTTGCCTGTTCGGGTTTTGGCCCACCAAGTTTTTGGCGCCGTTGCCGGGGAACTTTTCTTCGTCAATATTTTGAAAACGCTTGCTCTATTACTTCTCCAAAAATCAAAAAAAATATATAATTTATATATTTAAATATTTATAATCAACCCACTTCACCTTATTTCTACCCCACCTAAAATCTCTCGAAAAGGGTAAGGGGCTTTAAGCACCACCATTTTACCTAGTACCGGGCGAACCCTTCACCGGGTAGTCCTCGGGAAGTTCGAGAGCCAAGCCGTCTAAAAAAAAAATCTTTTTTTCAAAAAACAAAACAAAAATTTTTTTCCTTTCTTTTCCCTCTTTTTCTTTCTTTTCCAAGCTTTCATTCTCATCTTCCCTCGTTTTCTTTACTAGTGCATGACCCGAGTGAATCCGTCGCTACTTGTTGATTTGGACCCAGAAATCGAACGCTCCTTTCGGAGACAACTACGATTCGGGGCTTCCACTTCTCAAACAGCGGTTGAGGGTTCCTTCGGGGATTGTAATTATTCTGAAATGGGAGATCCCAACCCAGGAATGGCTCAGCAAAGGACTATGTCCGATTATGCTCGACCTAACCTAGAGGGGACTGAAACAAGTATTGTTCGACCTGCAATTGCGAACAATAACTTCGAGCTTAAGCCTAGCATCATACAAATGGTGCAGCAATATGTACAGTTCGACAGATTACAAGATGAAGATCCGAACTTGCATATTGCAAATTTTCTTGAAATCTGTGACACCTTCAAAATAAATGGTGTCTCAGATGATGCTATAAGGCTAAGACTCTTCCCCTTCTCCTTAAGAACTAAAGCCAAATAGTGGTTGAGCTCTCTTCCAAGAGGATCAATCACTACTTGGAACATTTTAGTCGATAAATTTCTTGCTAGGTATTTTCCTCCCGCTAAAACTGCTAAGTTAAGAAATGACATAACTTCTTATTCTCAAATTGCTTCTGAGACCCTCTATGACACTTGGGAGAGGTTCAAAGAACTTTTGAGAAGATGCCCACATCATGCTCTGCCTGTCTGGTTGCAGGTTCAGACATTTTATAATGGGCTAAACCAAGATACAAAGCAAATGATAGATGCCGCTTCCGCTGGTTCTTTAGACCGCAAAACTCCGGAAAACGCTCTTGAGCTTATCGAGGACATGGCGATGAACACTTATCAGTGGAATTCGTCCAGGTCTCGCCCATCTAAACCTGCAGGTATCTATGAAGTGGACTCGGTGACGCAACTGGCGATGCAAGTGGAAATGCTGAACAAGAAGATCTCGGAGATGACTGCTCCCTCCGCCGCTAAGGTATATGAAAATGCTGCTGCTGCCGCGCAGGTGGATTATCTGGGGAACATACCCAGGCCTGCTCAAAATAATTCTGCCAATAATTTTTCTACTTTTTCGAATTTTTCTTCTCCTCCTGGTTTTAATGCTGCTACGAATTCTTATCATCCTGGATGGCGTAACCATCCTAATTTTTCATGGAGTAATAATGCTAACGTAGTACGCCCACCGCACGATTTTACACCACCACCACCACCACAACAAAATTTTCAAAACCTTCCCCTTTGGAAGAGATCTTTGCTAAGTATATAAGCTCAAACGATGCTACTATTAGAAACATAACGGGATCAATTAAAAATTTAGAAAATCAGGTCGGCCAACTCGCCAAGGCTTTTTATGAGAGACCACCTGGAACTCTTCCCTCGAACACTGAACCTAACCCAAGGGAACACGCAAATGCGATTTCCCTTCGGAGCGGTAAAGTTGTTAACGAGCCCACCACAAGGGAAGAGCCAAGGGTGATTGTCCCTCCTGTTTGTACCCCCATGGAAAATGACAACTTAGATCTTGAAAAGAAAAATCTACACTTGAAAAAGAAAAGGATAGCTCTATTGTTTCTGATTCTGAAAAAGAGACAAATGGTTTTCAAAATGATGCTCCAATTGTTCTAAAGGAATTTCCGCCACCTCCTTATCCGGCTAGACTTAGGCAAGAAAAATTAGATAATCAATACCAACGCTTTCTTGAAATATTTAAACAAATTCATATTAATTTGCCGTTTCATGAAGCGATTAGCCAAATGCCTAAGTACGCCAAATATCTTAAAGATTTATTAACGAACAAAAAGAAATTAGAAAATTTATCGCATGTAACGTTAAATGAAGAATGCTCGGCGGTCGTTAAAAACTCTAATCTTCCTAAAAAGATAAACGATCCGGGTAGTTTTTCCATTCTGTGCGTTTTTGGTGATCTGTTTGTTAAACATGCGTTAGCGGATCTAGGAGCGAGCATAAATTTGATGCCCTTTTCTTTATTCAAAAAGCTAGGATTAGGCACTCTTAGCCCTACAAGAATGAGTATCTAGTTAGCCGATAGGTCTATCAAGTATCCTCTAGGTATCGTTGAGGACGTGCTAGTAAAGGTCGAAAATTCATCTTCCCGGTGGATTTTGTCATTCTTGATATTGGAGAGGACGCCGAGGTTCCTCTTATCCTTGGACGACCATTTCTAGCCACCTCTCGAGCGGTTATAGACGTTAGTAATGGAAAGTTGTTTTTGCGTGTGGGAGATGATGAGGTCACATTTTCAATTAATCAATCAATGAAAAATTCCTTACAAAATGATGACTCATGTTTCTTTATTGATGTTTTAAATGAAGATTCTTCCCTT
Organism: Platanthera guangdongensis; assembly: GCA_039583875.1. NCBI lineage: Eukaryota > Viridiplantae > Streptophyta > Magnoliopsida > Asparagales > Orchidaceae > Platanthera > Platanthera guangdongensis. The sequence goes on from CM077167.1 coordinate 92,717,049, forward strand.
TCCCTTTCCAACATTTCTTCCAATGAATTTTCCTCTTTGTTTTCTGAAATTTCTTCACATAATTTTGCAAACCCGGTGATGTCGATCCAAGAAAATTTTGAAAATAATTCTGTATGTAGTAGAAAAAAGTATGAAAATCTTGTTTTTGAAAAAGAGAAAAATTTTAAAAATTCTTATGACGAACCACCCCAGCTTGATTTAAAACCACTGCCTGACCACCTCAAATATTCCTTTCTTGCAAAAGATTCAAAATTGCCCGTTATAATCTCGGCTTTTCTTTCCCAATCCGAAAACGATCAATTGATCGAACTACTACAAAAGCATCGCCGAGCTATAGCGTGGCAAATTTGTGATATTCCTGGCATAAGCCCCTCTTTCTGCACACACAAAATATTTTTTGAAAATAATCCTAAGGGTGTAGTCCAACCACAACGACGTCTCAATCCGAATATGAAAGAGGTTGTGAAGGAAGAGGTGCTTAAGTTATTAGATGCGGGGATAATTTATCCGATTTCCGATAGTCAGTGGGTGAGTCCGGTACAGGTTGTCCCTAAGAAGGGTGGGATTACGGTAGTACCAAATGAAAATAACGACTTAATTCCAACTAGGATGATAACGGGATGGAGGATGTGCATCGATTACCGTAAGCTAAACGATGCCACTCGAAAAGATCACTTCCCCCTCCCCTTTATCGATCAAATTCTAGAACGTTTGTCCGGGCACAATTTTTATTGCTTCCTCGACGGTCTCTCGGGATACTTTCAAATCCCTATTGCACCCGAGGACCAAGAGAAGACGACATTCACTTGCCCCTTCGGAACTTTTGCTTATCGTAGAATGCCTTTCGGATTATGCAACGCACCCGCCACCTTTCAGCTGTGTATGCTTGCTATTTTTGATAAATACGTCGAGAATATTATGGAAATATTTATGGACGATTTTTCTGTTTTTGGCGACTCCTTTAATTTATGTTTAGAAAATTTGGAAAAAGTTTTACAACACTGCGAGGAAACGAATCTAGTTTTAAATTGGGAGAAGTGCCACTTTATGGTACGCGAAGGCTTAGTCCTTGGCCACAACATTTCTGCTAGGGGAATTGAAGTGGACAAGGCAAAAATTGAAATAATTGAAAAGTTACCGCCGCCTACAAATATTAAAGCAATCAGAAGTTTTTTGGGGCATGCGGGTTTTTATCGACGATTCATTAAAAACTTTTCAACAATTACTAAGCCTCTCACCCATCTTCTCGAAAAAGACACTCCTTTCGTTTTTGATGAATCATGTCTCGCGGCATTTGAATTAATTAAATCAAAACTTATAAATGCTCATATTTTGATCGCCCCAGTTTGGGATTTGCCTTTCGAAATCATGTGTGATGCGAGTAATCATGCGGTAGGTGTGGTTTTAGGTCAACGAATCGCTAAGAACTTTCATTCGATTTTCTACGCTAGTAAAACTCTCACTTCTGCACAAGAAAATTACACCACGACGGAGAAAGAGCTATTAGCGGTTATTTTTGCTTTTGATAAATTCCGACCGTATGTTACTCTTTCTAAGGTTATTGTTTTCACGGATCATTCCGCTCTGAAGTACCTCCTTTCTAAACCGGATGCCAAGCCGCGTCTTATCTGTTGGATCCTCTTACTTCAAGAATTCGACTTGGAGATTCGGGATAAGAAAGGAGCGGAAAACTTAGCAGCTGATCATCTCTCTCGTCTTGAAAATCCCAATCTAGATCTTTTAAATGAAACTTTTATTAATGATTCTTTTCCGGATGAGCGTCTTTTTACTATTTCTTCATCTCCTACCCCCTGGTTTGCCGATCTGGCCAATTATCTTGTGGCCCGGGTCCTTCCAAAAGAATACTCCACTCACCAAAGGAAGAAATTCTTTTCGGAGTTGAAGTATTATTTTTGGGAAGACCCATTTCTATTTAGCATTTGTGCGGACCAGGTGGTAAGGAGATGTGTTTCACGGGAAGAGGGTCACCAAATTTTAAAACATGTTCATGAAGGTCCGACTGGCGGGCACTATCAAGCTAACTGCACCGCACACAAAGTGCTTAGTGCTGGCTTTTACTGGCCAAGCATATTTAAAGATGCACAAATCTTTGTGGGTGGGTGCGATCGATGCCAGTGGACTGGAAATCTCTCAAATAAAAATGAAATGGAACAAAACTACTTTCTCGAATTCGAAGTTTTTGATCTATGGGGCATAGACTTTGTCGGCCCATTTCCCTCCAGCTTAGGAAATAAATATATTTTAGTCGCAGTCGATTATGTTTCTAGGTGGGCAGAGGCCCAAGCTCTATCAAATAATGATGCTCACGTTGTTGTCAATTTTCTAAAAAAATTATTTTCTCGCTTTGGTTTTCCTCGAGCGATCGTTAGTGATAGGGTAAGTCATTTTTGCAACGCTCAACTCACTAAGGCTTTAGCCAAATATGGCGTTACGTATAAATTATCCACCGCCTATCACCCCCAAACTAACAGTCAGGTCGAGGTAGTCAATCGCAAACTTAAACGAATTTTGGAAAAAAATGTTTCTACTTCTCGTAAGGATTGGTCTTTATAATTGGACGATGCTCTGTGGGCCTATCGGACAGCGTACAAGACTGCCATCGGTTGTACTCCTTTCCGATTAGTCTATGGAAAATCGTGTCATCTTCCGGTAGAAGTAGAACACCGTGCGTACTGGGCGTTAAAGTTTTTCAATTTCGATCCGCACTCGGTCGGCGAGCATAGAAAAAACCAATTAAATGAGCTTGACGAGTGGCGAGCGTACGCATATGAAAATAATAAAATTTATAAAGAACGCACGAAATTGTATCACGATAAGAACCTGCGCCACCCTAAAACTTTTAAACCAGGCGATCAAGTTCTTCTTTTTAATTCGCGTTTACGTCTCTTCCCGGGAAAGCTTAAATCTAGATGGTCCGGACCGTTTGCGGTCAAGGATGTTTTTCCTTACGGCACTGTGCTACTTTCACACCCCGATAAGGGGGACTTTAAAGTTAATGGCCATAGACTTAAACTCTATTTCTCTAATAATTCTGTGACTCCTGCAAAGGAGAATCTTCTTTTTGATTCTTAGTTTTTTTATTTTCTGATGGACATTTTTATTTTTGGACTATTTTTTTTTTATGAAACTCTTTTATTTGGACTGTTGTAATAAAAAAACATTATCGGGCATCTGCCCATGAACTCTTTCTATTTTTCTTTTATTTTGCACTTTCTACCGGAGGCCAATCAAGTCCATGATCGTGGTCACCGCTCCGCCGCTGCTGATATCAGATGGATTAAGTCATACCTGCTGACGATCAAGTACTCTAAAAAGCAAGCATGGGGGAGCGACATCCGCCTTCATCTCACGAACCCGGGGAAGTCCTGTTCTTATTTATTTACTTTTCCTGCATTTTTCTTTTTCTCTTCTTCTCAGTCCCCTTCTCTTTTTCTTTATATTTCCTTCATTGAGGGCAATGAAGAATTTAAGTATGGGGGGGGGGTCTAGTTCCTTTTGGTATTTTCTTTCTGTTTTTCTTATTTAAAAAATTAATATTATGCTAGTATACTATAGTATGTTATGTCATCTAAAATCCAAAAAATTATAAAATATAAAACCCAAAAAAATTAGAAAAACAAAAATCAAAAAAATTGTGCTAAAATCTATTTGAAAAACAAAACCTAAAATTATTTCTATCTTTATTTTTATGTTTCTTCTAGTGAAGTGTAGGCCCGTGCAGTTTTTGTAGTTCTATGTAGAATCCTTTGAAAATGTTTTCTAAACTTATCATTTTAGCATAGTTTAGTTCTACTAGTTTCTTTTTCTTAAATATAGGCATCCGTTTTTTACGTTATAAGTAGCAATTTGTAGTTATGTCTTTTTATTCGGTTAGTTGCTTACGAATGGTTGCTAGGTATCATTAGCTCTTTTTCATTTGCGAGGTAGTCTTTCTTGGTGTCTAGAACTTGTACCAAGCTACTCTCGAAGCATTTGCGCTGTTTTTACGTTCTTTGGAAATGATTTAGGCCACCATTTGAATCGTTTGAGCTTTTCTTGCCCACCAAAAACAAAACCCTTGCAAAACAATTTTGGGCCTTTTTCCTTATTTTCTTTGTTTTTAGCTCCACCTTTCATTTCATTATGTTCACCAAAGCCAAATATCTTTCCTATTTTTGCACTATAAATTTGAGCTTAAAAATTATTTTTGTGGGAAGGGTATTATTTTTGAAATGAATAGGAAATTCTCAAGCTTATTTTTGGAGTTTTCTTATCAAATGCTATTCAAAAGAAAAAATTTGAGAAAGAAAAAAAATATATATCATTACAAAATCAAAAATCAAAAAAAAATGAATGCAAAAAGTTTATGTTTGGCCAAGTTTATAAAAGAAAAAATTTTCATGGCCTATTTTTTGTAGTTTCATATTGGAGAAATGACATACTTGTTATTTCTCATGCCTTATTAATTTTTGAGCTCACCTTGGTTTAGTGCCTAAAACTTTCATGTTTATCTATGATTCCACTTCCTAATCATTTACCTAAGCCAAGTTTTAATGCCTAGTAGAAGTCCTAATGATCTTAGAACTTAATTTCGCGTAGTGGAGAAAGTGTGAACGTACAAGCCTATGGGCACCATCATTGATGGATTTCTTTGGAGGTTATCTTGGAGTGTCTTAGGGTTAATGTTTATCTAGCAACCTAGTAGTTTGTTAATGCACCGTTTATTTAGAACCTCTACTTTTTGTTGTCCTTATTTTCATTTATTTTGGATGCCTTGTTTTTAAGATTTAGAAATGTGTAGACTTTTCTTATGTGCTAATGATATTTTTAGGTCTCCACTTTCAAGCTTTCTACTGTGCACTTCTCACCCCACTAGTTGTTAACATAGGAATTAGGATAGTTTAATTTTTCATGTTTTGTTTTTCTTAATTATGAAACCTAAATTAGCTTTGTTTATTTTCTATTTCCTACCTTAGTTTTCATTTTTATTTGCTTGAGGACAAGCAAATGTCTAAGCATGGGGGAGTTTGATGACTAGTTTTTGTCATCGTTTTTGGGTTATTCTAGTAGCTTATTTTCCTAAGTTTTTGTTACAATTATGTGTTTTTTATATGCTTGTTATGATCTTCTTTTTAATATAATGTTTATGTTATGTTTTGTGGCTATTTTCTATTTTATGTTTAGCTTTATCTATAAATATTATTATAGCTTGTATGTTATGTTTAATTTAATGTTTTATGTTTAATTATATGTTTAACGTGTGTTTTATTTTGTGTTATGTTATTTATATGTTGTATGTTTTATTTATATTATGTATTTTGTTTTGTGTATTATATAATCATTAACTAATGTTTATTTTGTTTTAATGTAGGAGCAGCCCTTGAAGCTACCCGAGCCCTTACATGATGCAATTCCAAGCATGTGCAGCCCACTTCTTCAACTTGGTGCAGCACACATCATGCAGCCCGAGCATTCAATTTTGTGCAGCCCTCAAGATCAAGTCCAACAAGCATGCAGCCCGGCCACCCATCTACTTCAAACATGCAGCCCAAGCAGCCCCCCAACCTAAACCCGAGCCTATATAAAAGCCCATGCAGCCCCTCCCTCAAGAGCAGCACACCTAGCCTCCAACCCGAGCCCATGCATGAATTTATCTAAGTGCATGGCCGGCCACCTTGCATGGTTCTCTCATAAGTGCATGGCCGGCTCCCTATGTTTCCCCCCCTTCATTATTCTACATCCATCCCCCTCTCTTCTTTATTTTATTTCATTTCCATAAGCCACATTCATGCATGTTCCCTCCTCTCTCTCCTTTTTATTATTTTTCTCCACTCTTTATTGCCATCCATCCCCCCTCTTTATGTATTTCATTTCTTTTAAATTTATATGCATGAATGTATCTTCTCCCTCTTCCTTCATTTAATATCATGCATGAATTCTCTCCACCTAATTAAATGCCATGCATGCACTCTCCCATACACATGGCCGGCCACCCCCCCCCCCTTGCCCCCTCTTCTTCATTCCTTCTTCTAGATGCTTCCCTCCTCTCCTATAAAAGGAACCCAAGACCCATACTTTAAAGGGAGTTTTTTTCTTAGGAGTTAGATTGAGAGGTTGGATTGGAGCAAGAGAGCAAGTGAGCAAGAGAGTTCTAGTTTTCTTCATTGTTGTTCTAGTTTTATTGTGTAATTTTCTTCTTAGTAAAATTTTGTCATCCTTTTAATATTTTTGTGCACCTCTTTTTAGTAATATCAATGAATTTCTCTTCTCTTAATTTTGTTGTTTCCTTTTGCAATATGCATAGCTAATTCCCTCTTAGCATTTGATCATGAGGATCCATGATTTGAAATGAGAATTATTTTTATTTCATAGTTTTATTTTTGCGTAATTCTACTCGGTCCTTCTTTGAATAATTATTGTGTCGACTCCGTATTTCCGGTATACGGTTGTAAGCTTATGATCTCATATTCGAGTAGCCGAGAGGCTCGTGGATGTGAAAGATCACTCAAAGAAGGAAGGAGTTGAACGCAACCCTAGAGATAGGACGACGTAAATCCTCCGGATTGGAGTCAAATCCAATAGTGCGGATCATCTCGATAATGCAACTTTAGGCTTCTTTGGTTTGTAAAGAGATTTCGATCAAAGAGTCTATAAGTTAGGAGACCTAATGCTCTAGCGAGATTTTGTCTCATTTTCGGATCCGTCACGGCCGAGTTGGATTTGCAAATTTAAAACTATGCCCTTTTATTTTCTCGTTTCATTTTATGGTGAATCAATGATCGAATGCTAGCCTTTTTTATATAATTTTTCGTCTCGCAATTTATCGTTCATTTTACTTTTAAAAAAAAATTCTCAAAATCCCAATAGTCTTCCGGTAGGATAATAGTTAGAGCATGAGTAGAAGTACTTGACAACCCCGTGTTTAAATACGACCTTGGTACTACAATTCGACAGGTACGCTTGCCTGTTCGGGTTTTGGCCCACCATGGGCCTAACTTTTTATTGCTGAGATGTATCGAAATTACCAAGCTGTTGCTTTTGCTTTCTGCGAGGCGGGACAGGGGAGACATTCATTCTGCCTGACCCGCTGATCGGGGTGGGGGAGAGCCGAGGAGCTCGCCAGCCAGGTGTCTCCCGGCTCGCGCGGTATCCCGGATGGGTGCGGGCCGAGAGTCGCCCGCGCCCGCTTCGCGCGGGCACGGCCGGGCGAGAACCACGCCTGACCGGCCTCGGCGGCTCGGCCGCGGGTCGTGAAGTCGAAACGTCAGCCTGATTTTTGCTATCTGCACCCCCCCTTTTGGCGGGAATTTTCCCGCACTTTCTCTTTCCCTATAAATAGGCCTTGCAGGCCCTTATTCCCCCACCGATTCCAAACCCACTCGCTTCCTGTTCCCCGCGAAGTACTGCTTGGGCTCGCCTTCTGGATCTGTCTCGCACGTTCGACGGCGATTCGATGGGAATGGGCGGAGGCGGCGGCGACGTGGACGGACGAAGTAAGTGGGCCTGGACCTTTTCAGAGCACAACTTTCCTCACGCCGTCATCTCGGAGCGCGAGTATTTGGATGCTCTCGGCGACCACGTACCGCCGGGCTTTTCGGCGAGACGGCCCGGGGATGGGGAAAAGATCAACGACTTATCTAGGGACGAGCTCGCCATCCCTCTAGCTCACTTTGAGGTGGGCCTGCGACTTCCCCTATGGCCCGAGGTGCGCCAGGTGCTGAAGTATTTCGGGGTCGTCCTAGGCCAGATGACCCCAAACTCCATAGCCATCATGGTGGGGTTCGCCTGCTTCCTGCGAGAGGAGCGAGTGGAGATCAGCCTCGCCGTGTTCCGGAAGCTGTTCTCCTTCCGGGCGAATCGAGACGGGACGGCCTACTTCTCCAGCGCCCACCTCAAGGTGTGGGAGACAGTCAATAAGAGTCACAATTGGATCAAGAAATTCCTGTTTGGCAAAGGGGATTTCGACAACGTCCCCTTCTCGCCGGTGCAGCTTAGCGAGGCGAGCTACCGGCCGCCCAGCTTAGGCGGCCACGAAGCAAACTTGTGCGCGTTCTTTGCCGGGAAGAATTTTGAGGTCGCGTTCCTGCGCCGCCATCTTGACGACCTCGATGCTGTCCCGCCGGGGGGAGGTTTTTCACTCGCCGCTGTTATGCCTTATCCCCCTCTCTTCCTTTATCTCACCCCTTCTTCCTGACAGGCGAGCGCGACATCCCTCTTCACCCCCCTTACGAGAGCGCTCGGATTCCCCCCAGGGTTCTCGCCCGTGCTCAGGCTGCGGATGCCGCTCAGCGCGACATCCCATCGGTCCCGGCCAAGAAGCGGCCGGGTGGCGGACAGCCCACCCCTCCGCCGAAGGTGGCGAAGACCGCGGATCAGCAACCCACCGCGAGCCAAAGGAAGGGCAAGGCCCCTGCAGTCCTACTGGCCGAGGGCCCTTCGCCCCCGCTGGTGGCTTCGACCAGCGACTCCCCGGTCAGGGCGGCGGGCACCTCCGCGCCGCCGGGCGGGTCTCAAGTTGCTGCGGAGCCGGTGCCGAGGGGTCACCGCAACTTCGGCTACGGTGAGAGATATTTGGACGAACTCGGCGCCCCGCTCCTGTCGTGGGACAAGGAGTCAAATCGAGCCGCGATCTCGACCTTGCTGCCGAGTTGGATGGAGCAGGACACCATCGGCGGGGAAGCCTACAACTTCTCGTTCGGCCTGTACTCGCAAGAAGACGCCGCCATCTACGACAAAGAGGCGACGCGAGTATTGGTTCACGAAAGCGCGCGGGCCCAACTACGCGGCCTGGAGCTAGCTCACATGGTAGGGTGGCGCTGCACTCAGCTGGAGCGGAACGCCACCTCCCTGAAGAAGCTGGCGGACGAGAGGGAGGAGGCCCAGAAGCTCGCTCAGGAGGATGCGAACCTTCAGAGGAGGCGGGCCGACGCGGCAGAGGAGACCCTCGCGGAGTACCTGGGCAGGGTGGTACGTACTTACCCTGAACTACCGCCCCTTCTCGCGAATACAGCTCACGATTCCTCTCATTCCTTTTCCCAGGATGCGGCGACGGCGAGCCGGATGGGTGCCGAGATCGTCACCCTTGGTCAGGACAAAGAGGCGTTGGAGGCGCGGGTTCGCGAGCTGGAGGCCGCCGCCGCTGTCCCTCCTCCAGACAGAAGGGCCTGTCCGCTCGAGCACCACTCCGACTACGACTTGGAAGTGCTGATGCAAAAGAACGCCGCCAGCGCCGCGAAGTATACGATGCAAATGCTGCGACGCGCGGATCTCCTTACGAGCGAGGCGGCGGAACTCTCGGCGGAAGACGTGGTGCCGGCGCTATTTCTCCCCGTGCCGGACCCTGGGGACAAAGCCTTCCAGCCCATTTAGGACTTCTCGCCCCGGATCTCGTGTCTCCCCTGCCTTTTGACATTTAGTTTTTAGATGTATATTATCATCTATGTTTACCCATTTTGAGATGTACGCGCGGGCTGCGCCTATACTTCGTGTTTTTCAGCTATTGTTGCTTTTATAAATGCTCTCTCGCCCGCCTTATTTATACATTTGCTATTGTCGGGCGACGCGACCTGCCCCTGCGGCCCGGCTCTGATGAGGCGGCTGCACGCCCGCCGAGCGAGGCGAGCCGGCTCGTCCCTCGTATGTATTGCCTAATTTCTTGCGGACTCTCGCCCAGGTCCTCGCCTCCACTCGGCCGCCTTTCCTGAGGCTGGGGGGGCTATGTTATACCCCTCCCCTTTTTGATTAACTTTTGTGATTCCAACCTGTTGTTAACGTCGTTTGAGTAGTTCCCGGCCTTGCCGGCTAGGTGGGAGACTAGCAGCGTGATCCGTTCTGGGTCGCAAGTTATTGCTATTGAGTGAGTCCCGCCCCCGCCAGCTTGGTGAGAGCCTGGCGGAGGGATCTTCTCGGGGTCCAAACTCATTCCATCGAGTGACTTCCGGCCCTGCCAGCTAGGTGGGAGCCTGGTAGCGGGATCTTCTCGAGGCTAGGGATGACACCGAGTGACTTCCGCCCCTGCCAGCTAGGTGAGAGCCTGGCAGCGGGATCTTCTCGGGGTCCAAACTCATTCCATCGAGTGACTTTCGGCCCTGCCAGCTAGGTGGGAGCCTGACAGCGGGATCTTCTCGAGGCTAGGGATGACACCGAGTGACTTCCTGCCCTACTAGCTAGGTGAGAGCCTGGCAACGGGATCTTCTCGGGGTCCGAACTCATTCTATCGAGTGACTTCCAGCCCTGCCAGCTAGGTGGGAGCCTGGCAGCGGGATCTTCTCGAGGCTAGGGATGACACCGAGTGACTTCCGGCCCTGCCAGCCAGGTGAGAGCCTGGCAGCGGGATCTTCTCGGGGTCCAAACTCATTCCATCGAGTGACTTCCGGCCCTGCCAGCTAGGTGAGAACCTGGCAGCGGGATCTTCTCGGGGTCCGAACTCATTCCATCGAGTGACTTCCGGCCCTACCAGCTAGGTGGGAGCCTGGCAGCGGGATCTTCTCGAGGCTAGGGATGACACCGAGTGACTTCCGGCCCTGCCAGCTAGGTGAGAGCCTGGCAGCGAGATCTTCTCGGGGTCCAAAGTCATTCCATCGAGTGACTTCCAGTCCTGCCAGCTAGGTGGGAGCCTGACAGCGGGATCTTCTCGAGGTTAGGGATGACACCGAGTGACTTCCGGCCCTGCCAGCTAGGTGAGAGCCTGGCAGCGGGATCTGAGCGGGGTCCAAACTCATTCCAATTCTCTGTGCAAGCTTGATATGGCAATTCTGGGGGGGGGGGGAGAAAAAGGACTTCATTATAACAAATCGTGTTGCTTACAGGTGCTTAGGGAAAAAACCTCTTCAGGTCGTCTCCACTCCAGGTGAGACTCAGGGTCTCGCCCTCTACATTTTGGAGCCGATAGCCCCCTGACTTCAAAGCTTCCTTCAAAATGAATGGCCCCTCCCAGCTGGGGTTGAGCTTTCCTACGGACGCTGACCTCCCTGCCGCGTCCACCTTCTTCAGCACCAGGTCCCCTTTTGGGAACTGCTTGACCCTGACATGCTTGTCAAAGTATTTTGCCATCCTCCTTTTGACCTCCTCCTGTCGGATGGCCGAAAGGTCCCTCAACTCTTCCACCATGTCAAGGGAGAGTCTCAGCTCCTCATCGTTCTCGGCTCGCCATTCCTCTCGGCCCTCTCTGGCCGCCCCGACTCGCGGCGTTTGGACTTCAAATTCTATGGGGAGCACCGCCTCGCACCCATGGGAGAGCTTGAAGGGGGTCTCCCCTGTGGCCGTGTTAGGGGTGGTTCTTAGGGCCCAAAGAACTACGGGGAGCTGCTCCACCCAGCTCCCCCTCAAGTTTTCCACCTTCTTGAGGAGATTGACGATGATCTTGTTCGCGGCCTCCACCTGCCCGTTGCTCCTGGGGTGGTGGACCGAGGCGAACCTGAGGTCGATTCCAAGCTGCTCGCAGAAGCTGGTGAACTCGGCGCTGGCGAACTGGGGTCCGTTGTCTGTGACGATGGCCTGGGGCAGCCCATGGCGACAGATGATCTCCCCCCAGACAAAGTTCCTAATCACTTGGGAGGTCACCTTGGCCAACGCCTTCACCTCCATCCACTTCGAGAAGTAGTCGATCATCACTAGGAGGAACCTTCTCTGACCGCTGGCCTGGGGAAACGGTCCAACCAAATCCATTCCCCAGATTGCAAAGGGCCAGGGGGCCGTGATACTCTTGAGTTATTGTGTCGGCTGTAGCTGGAGGGGGGCAAACAGCTGGCACTTATGACATCTTCTTGTGAGCTCCGCGGCGTCCCGGCCCAGGGTGGGCCAGAAATACCCTTGCCTGACTATCCTCCCTTCCAAGGTCCGAATCCCGGAATGACTCCCGCACTGCCCGGAGTGGACTTCTTCCAAGATCCTCTGCGCCTCACCCTCGGCTACGCAGCGAGCCAGCATCCCGGAGAGGGTCTTCCTATATAGCTGACCGTCTTTAAGGAGGTAGTAAGCAGACTTGTGCCTCAGCTTCTTCCAGTCTACCGCCTCCGGATACTCTCCCGTGGAGAGGAAAACTACTACTGGATCCATCCACGAAGGCTGCTGATCGATCTCCATGAGCTCCCCTTCTTCGATGGAGGGGCGGAACAGGTCGGTGATGGTGCCCCCCACCCGGGGGCCATGCTTTGCTAGCTGGTCGGCCTGGTCATTCTCTTCCCTTGGTACGTGTCGGATGGAGAAGGTCTGGAAGGTCCCTATGACCCCCTTCACTTTGGACAGTTATAACTTCAGAGCGGGCTCCCTTGCTTCGAACTCCCCGTTGATCTGGGAAGCCACCACCATGGAGTCTGTTAGGACCTCCACATCCAGCACCCCCAACTCCCTGGCCAGGCGCAGCCCCGCTATCACTGCTTCGTACTCGGCCTGGTTGTTGGTAATGGGAAAATGCACCACCACCGTCTGCTTAATCTGAGTCCCTTGAGGGCTTTCCAGAACCACTCCTACTCTAAGAGAATGCCTTCCTGAGGCTCCGTCCACCCTCACCTTCCAAGGAGTCGGGCGGGTGAGCTCCTCCTCCGCTACTTCTACCACATAGTCGGCCAGGAAGTCGGCCATCGCCTGAGCTTTGATCGAGAGCCGCGGAACGAAGGAGACATCGAACTCGCTTAGCTCCACCGACCACTTGGCCAGCCGGCCTGAATGCTCCACCCCCTCGAAGATGTTGCGGAGAGGATGGTCGGTCACCACTCGGATCGAGTGTGCCTGGAAGTAAGGTCGTAGCCTCCGAGCCGAGATGATTAGTGCGAATTCAAGCTTCTCCAAGATCGGATACCAGAGCTCGGCCTTTCTCAGGACCCGGCTGACATAATAAATAGGGAGCTACCTCTTCCCTTCTTCACGCACCAAGATGGAGCTCAAGGCCTCTGCCTAGACCCCGAGATATAAGAACAAATCCTCACCCTCCTTCGGCCCTTGGAGCAGCGGAGCCTGTGTCAACTGCGCCATGAGGTCCTGGAATGCCTCCTCGCATTCCTTGGTCCATTTGAACCTCTGGCCTCCCCTCAGCATTTTGAAGAAGGGGGAGCACTTCTCCCCTGCCCGAGAAAGGAAGCGACTCAGCCCTGCTAGCTTCCCTGTCAACCGTTGGACCTCCTTTGCATTCCGCGGGGACCCTAGCTTCAAGATAGCCTTGACCTTGTCTGGATTCGGCTCGACCCCCGCGGGGGTGAGGAGATGGCCCAGGAACTTCCCCCGGCCGGGCCCAAAGACACACTTAAGGGGATTCAGCCGCATCTTATATCTGCGTAGGGTGGCGAAGGTCTCTTCCAAGTCCCGGAGGTGGGAGTCCACATCCCGGCTTTTGATCATGAGGTCGTCCACGTACACCTCCAAGTTCCTACCCCTTTGTTCCTTGAAGACCCTATCCATCATTTTTTGGTAGGTGGCCCCAGCATTCTTCAGCCCGAAGGGCATCATCTTGTAGCAGTAGCAGCCGTCCCCTGTGATGAATGAGACATCCTTGATGTCCGGGGGGTGCATCCTGATCTGATGGTAACCTGAAAAGGCATCTAAAAAACTCATTACAGAAAAGCCGACGGCTGAGTCAACCAGCACGTCGATCCGAGGCAAATGATAACAGTCCTTAGGACAAGCTTTATTAAGAAGGGAAAAATCGATACACAATCGCCAGTGGCCGTCTCCTTTTTTGACCATCACAACGTTGGAGACCCAGCCGGGGTACTGAATCTCGGACACGAAGCCGGCCTTGAGAAGCTTCGCCACCTCCTCCCTGATGGGTTCCTCCAGCTTGTCCGCCATGGATCTCTTTTTCTGCTGGACGGGGCGTGTCCCCGGTTCCAAGTTGAGGCGGTGGCAGGCCACATCCGCGTCAACCCCCGGCATCTCCGCGGCATTCCAGACAAAGATGTCCACGTTCTTCTGGATGCACTCCAGCATCCTGCCCTGGTCCTCCGGGGTCAGCCCTCCGCTGACGCGAACCTTCTCCATCCTTTCTCCACGGGTGAGCACCTCCAGCTCCACCACTTCTTCCGCCGCCTCCAACCTGGAATGCTCCGCCCATCCTTCAGCATCCCCTTCCTCCGGTACGGGGACCTCTACCTCCAACTCTTCTCCCGCGTCCCCCACCTCGGCTACCTCCTCCGGCTCTCCTCCTGCCGCTTCTCCTGCGTGGTCCTTCACTCCCAGCTCCTCCCCTCCGGCTTCCTGCTCGACCTTCTCCATCCTCCGCCCCATCTCCTCGGCTCCTTCCTACCAAGAGATGGTGTTCACCGCGGTGACATAGCACTCCCGCGCCACCTTTGGGTCCCCCCTAACCCTGACCTGCACCCCCTCAGCGTTGAACTTCAGGCACTGATGGAAAGATGAGGGGACGCAGCGGAAGGTGCTGATCAGGGGCCTCCCGAAGATTGCGCTGTAGCTACTGGGGGCGTCCACGATGACGAACTTGCAGTTTCGGGACTTCCCCCCCCCTAGGGTGACGTGGAGGCCAACTCCTCCCTCTACTTCCTTCCTCTCTCCCGAGAACCCAAACAAGGGCCCGTCCGAGGCCAACACCCTCTTAGACTCCACCTTCATCGCGTCAAACGCCTTTTTGAAGACGACGTTGACGGAGCTCCCATTGTCCACGAGGATCCGAGAGATAGTGAAATTCTCGATGGCGGCCTTGATGACCAGCGCATCACAGAACGGGTCCTCGTGGTCTGGCATATCACTTCTGGAGAAGGTGATCCTCTCCTCCGGCGGCGGGGTTTGGGATGTAGAGGCGACGCTCTGCCGGTACATGGTTTGGAGGCTTGCCTTGCGGGAAGCCTCGATCCCCCCCCCCCCCCCCCCCCGTGGATCACTCCGATCCCTCCTCGGGTCCCGACATCAACCTGGTCCTCGCAACGATCCTCCTCTGCCCGAGGCAGGACCTCCTCGATCCTCACTTCTTGTCGTGCCTCCTCCTGCTGCTGCTTCCGCCCCCTATTCCCTCTCATCTCCAAGAATTCCGGGCACGTGGCTGTTGCGTGCCCCTCTTTCTGATGGAAGTCGCAATAGGGCAGCTCCACCCTGAACTCTCTTCTCCTTCTCCTCATGATCCCCCTCCTCGCTCCCAAAGTTATGGCCATGGCCTCCTCCTGATCGGGGAGCCGGGGCCGGTGACCCTACCTCCAGCCCGGTGGGTGGAACTGGTCCTGCCTCCCCTGATAGTGACCCCTTCCGAAGTACCCTCTCTATGGCCCCTGCCCCTGCCACTCTGGTATACAGCCCAGCCGACGGTCGGGCTCCTGACGCCCCCACCCCGGCTGCTGTCGTTGGAGCTGCCTCTGCTCCCTCTGCCTGGGCTCCCCTCTTCTCTCCTCCTGGGCTCCCCTCTTCTCTCCTCCTGCGCTCTTCCTCCCTTCGACTCCTTCTCTTCCTCGGTGGCCCATCTGGCTAGCTTCCTTGCGAACTCCGGATTCGACGCCTCCCCGTCGACTTCTCTTGCCGCCCTCTCCATCAGTTCTTCGTAGGAGAGGGGAGGAACTCTCTTCAGCTCCATTCGGAAGAAACCCTGCTGCAGGCCCAGGGTGAAGGCCATCATCAGATTATGGCCCGGCATCTCCTGGACCTGGGTGACCTCCTCCTGAAATCTGTCCACGTAGCTCCCCAACGTCTCGTTCACCCCCTGCTTTATGTGGAACAAGGACTCAGACTCCTTCTTCCTCTTCTTTGAGGTAGTGAACCTCAACATGAACCCTCGGCGCAAGTCCTCGAAGCAATAGATGGAACTAGTCGGCAGCTAGTGGAACCACTCCCTTGCCTTCTCTCGGAGGGTGATGGCGAAGAGACGGCACTTGAATCCGTCCGACATCTGACGGATGGAGACCACGTCCTCGAACCATTGGACGTGCTGAATCTGGTCTCCCTTCCCGGTGTAGTAGAACATCTCGGGCTCCCTGAACTCTTCTGGTAGTGGTGCCGAGGAGACTAGCTCGCTGAAAGGACTGCCTCCCCCCGCTGGGCGAGCCGGCGAATCTCGCGGACCCAGCTCGCCGAACCTGCCTCGGCTTGCCGACCCGGGGAAAAGATCGCGCCCCGGGAGCTCGCATCCTCGGCCTTCCTCGGCAACTTCCTTTCCAGCTCGCCGGCCAGGGGCGTCCTCGCCCAAAGAGGGGGCGGCCGCGATCTGGGCTGCCGGCGTTGAGTACTCGGCCCGCGCGCCGAGCGCGATCCTGACGAGGCCCAGCACCTCGTTCCTGAAGTCCTCCAACATCCCTACTGTTGCGAGAGGCGGGGGGGGGGGGGGGGGCGGGGAGTCCTGCCTGTCAGATCCCTGACCTCCCGTAATTGAGCTCGCCAAAGCTTTTCTGCACTGATCACTTTCCACGCTCACCGCACCAAAATGTTGAAACCGGAATCCGGCCTCTTGTGGAGTTCGACCCTTGGGGAAGGGGTGGTCACGCGCCTACTTTGCTCCTGCAAGAAAAATAACGAAAGAGACAAGAAAGAACAGACCCAAGGGCTCGGCAGGGAGGTCCCACCACAAACCCGGAAGATCTCTGAGCGCTTCCCCTCCTTAGCCAGAAACCGAGCTAAGGTACCCTCAGAGAGCACTTGAGAACGAGAGTAAGGAGGCACTGAAATCGTGCCCTCTGAGGTACCCCTTGGGTCTTATTTATAGCTTTTTGGAACCTGAACTGCCAATAACCAAAAGAACTGACCTGAAAATACCAAAAAGCCCTTGGTTGGGTCTGCCAACAGCCAAACTCGGCTGTTCTAAGTAGCTATGCGCAGTCCAACCTGGTCTACCAACAGCGCGGTTCCGCTGTTCTGAGGGGCTATTCGCACCCCTTGGGAGTCAGCTCGCCTCCAATCCTCCTCCGCGGGAGGCGGGCTCGGCCTGGCTCCAGCTGCTCGCTTATTCTACCTAGGCGAGCGCGAGCCGGACCGTCGCGACCTGCCTGTCTTCTGCCGGGGCGGACCGGCGGCCAGGTCGCGTGTGGTGGCTGGCTGGCTGTCACCGCGATCCCGATCGGCTCGCTAGTCGCGGGTCGCCAAACTCATCCGCATTGGCCAGTGATTCTCCGCTCGTCCCGCTCGCTCGCCTCGCCGGCTCGCTCGCTTGGAATGGGCGGGAGCGGGTCGGCCCTCCTGCCGTATACCCGTCTGCCGCTCGGATGCGGGTCGCGTGGCGAGGTCTGCTCAACCTCCCTGGTGGGACCCGCTCGCCGGACACGGGGTTGTACAATTTTAATTCCACAATAAAAATCTAATAAGATTTTAAAATACTCTATTCACCCCCATCTGGAGTTAAATAGATCTAACCCCTCAAGTTGTATCTTTCATACCATCCTTCAATTGTTATTAGAGCCTTGTTCTCTTTGGTTTCACAGATTCACATCTGAACCAAGATCCTTGTTAGATTGTTTTTCTCTTCTTTAGTTTTTCTGTTGTTACAGCAATGACACAGAATAAAGATTATGCTAGCATCAGACCTCCAGTCTGCAACTTGAACAAATTTGCACTCTGGAAGGCAAGAATCAAGCTTTATATGAATTCTATTGATGAGGATATTTTCAATTAAATTTTGACAGGACACCCTCAACCTACAGCAGAGACTGCATCCACATCAACTTCAAGCACTCATGCAGTTCCACCACCTGAGTGGATTGATTCTCAAAAGAAAGCCAAAATAGCCGATGCAAAAGCTATGAATATACTGGCCCAAACTATGTCAGATGACATATTTCAAAAGGTAGCTGAATGCACTTCTGCCAAATAAATCTGGAACTCTCTAAACCAGATGGTGGCAGGCTCAGCAGATGAGAGAAAGAACAGAAGATCCCTCCTAATAAATCAATATGAGAACTTTAAGAAGGAGGAATCTGAAACATTGGTTGAGATGTATAACAGGCTTAATGTTATAATCAATGAACTAGAGACCCTCGATAAAGATATCTCCTTAACTGAGATTAATGACAAGATCCTAATGTGCTTCCCCAGCACTTGGGATTCCAGGATCTGGCAAATCAAGGAAGCCAGAAGTTTGAATGAGATATCCACTGAATCTCTCCTTGGAAAGCTAAAATCCTATGAGTAGTTAATCAAGACCAGAGAGGTTGTTGAACTGAAGGCCTCAACCTCTTCAAGAAAGGAGCACAATATTGCTTTAAAAGAAACAGAAGAATCAGAAACCCTTCCTGCCAATGAAGAGTTGATGAGCATGCTGGCCAAAAGGTTCTACAAACTGGCTAAGAAAGTCTTCAGGAGAAGGCCATCCAAGAGTGATGATAAACCTAAGTATGATAGAACTCCTAGCAAGGAGATTATCTGCATTGGATGCAAAAAGCCTGGGCACATTCTTCCTGAATCCCCAAAAGCTTAGAAAAGAGACAGAAGAAAAGAGAAAGAAAATAAAAAGAATTCAAGCAGGCACTCAAGCAAACACTCCTCCAGCAAACATAAAAGAAAGGAGAAAGGCTTCATTGCTGAAACTTGGAGTGATACTAATGAAGAGACCTTATCTTCCAGCTCCAGTGAAGATGAAGAAGAAGCCAAGGCAAGAGAATTCTGCCTCATGGCAATCAATGCCTCATGCGGAAAGCCTGATGCTGAAGACCAACCAGAAACTCATTCTGAAGAATCAGAAGAGGAATCATAGATAGAAGAGGATCAGGTAATCTCTTCTTTTGATTTCAACTCTATTGATTTAAAAAAAGATTTAAAGCATTATGTAATGACCTAATAAAATTTGAAAAAGAAATCAAAATGCTAAGATATAGGCAAGCTGAATTTGATAATCTATTTACTGAAAACACTAAGCTCAAGGATGATTTAGTTTTAGCAAATGAACAAATTATTTCTCTGAAAACAGAATTATGTGAGGCCAGACAACTTGAGGAATCTCTCAATGGGAGAAGCCTTAAGCTGATGGACATCACAAGTACAGTCAATGACAGACTAAATGACAAGCTGGGCTTAGGTGCTTCATCAAGCTTACCTCCCATACTTAAGAAAAATATATTATCAACCCCCATAAAATTTGTTTCAGCTAAAGGAAAAGAAGTAATATATAATAAGCAACCCACAGAAGACTTACTTAAATCTAAAAATCAAAAGAATAGAAACTAGAAAAATCTAAATAAAAACAATGTTCAACAGATTTCGTCGAACTCAGATCGACGAAATGTGGCTAGTTCGTCGAACTCCTATCGACGATCTATGAATGCCAACATTAGCCATAATAATTCTTCTTACTACAATCGACGAATCTTATATGGTTCTTCGAGCAGAGATCGACGAACTTGGGGCACGGAAAATGAATGTTTTCATTCTCTGAGTAGAGATCGACGATCTCATCCCATCTCGTCGAAATCCAATCGACGAACTTACAACACTTCGTCGAACCCAGTCAGACTTACAAAAATCATAACTTTAACAGAAATTTTAATCAAACTAGAAAACCTGTTAATCCATTTGCTAATTGAGAAATTCCACCTAGGAGATACCATCCCTTAGGATATAAATCTCAACCTGAATTTTCTGTTATTTCAAGTTTTTCATATCAGGAAAACAAAGGGCCCAAGGTAATCTGGGTCAAGAACCACTAATTTTTTCCTTTGTAGGTAAAGAGCTGTCCAGCTTTTAATCAACAATGGTATTTGGACAGTGGATGCTTCAAGAATATGACTGGCAGTAAGGACAACCTAAATAATTACAAGTCCAAGTTGGGACCAAAGGTGATCTTTGGTGACTCAAATTGTGGTCAGACTGAAGGATTTGGAGAAGTTAAGATTGGAGTAGTTACTTTCAAAAAGGTTGCATATGTAAGTGGACTGAAACATAACCTCATCTCCATAAGTCAACTATGTGATGAAGGTTATCAGGTATTTTTAACTCAAGCTCTCGTATTATTTATACTAAAGAAAATCAAACTGTTTTAATTGTAAATAGACAAGGCAACATATATGTAGTTAATTTTCAATCTGCAACATCAGATATTTGTTTATTTAATCTTGTTAGCAATCAGAATGATTTATGGCATAAAAGATTAGGTCATGTTAATATGAAAAACATTGTTAAGTTATCTAAAGACAACCTTGTTAGAGGATTGCCTTCTAGTCCCTACAAGAAGGAAGGCCTCTGCATGGCTTGTCAATTAGGCAAGCAAACTAAATCTAGCTCTAAATCATTTAATAAGAGTGATTCACCTATGATCTTGTACTTGCTACACATGGACCTTTTTGGGTCTATTACTGTACAAAGCCTAGGAGGGAAATCGTATACTCTAGTTATTGTAGATGACTTCTCAAGATTCACTTGGGTGTTCTTTCTAAGATCTAAGTCAGATACATTCAAGGTTCTTACAGATTTTCTCAAGACCATACAGATTGAGTACTCTACTCAAGTTGTATTGATCAGAAGTGATCATGGTACTGAGTTTGAGTCTCTTCTCATGCAAGAGTTCTGTGAGAAGGAAGGTATCAGGCATTGCTTCTCAGCTCCTAGAACTCCTCAACAAAATGGGGTAGCTAAAAGGAAAAATAGAACCCTAATTGAAGCTGCAGGCACATTACTTGTAGATGCTTACATGCCCCTATCCTTTTGGGTAGAGGTTGTAAGCACAACAAACTATATACTGAACAGAAGCTTAATACATAAACTTAAGAATAAGACTTCCTATGAATTGCTTAAAGGGAAGAAACCTAAAATATTTGGTTGCATATGCTATATTCATAACAATGACAAGAAATATATTAGAAAGTTTGATGCTAAGGCTGCAGAGGGAATTTTTCTAGGATACTCCCAAGTCTGCAAAGCTTATAGGGTGTTTAATAAATCGTGTCGACACTCAGTAGAATTGTGTCGACACACAAAAAGGCTGTGTCGACACCCAGAAGAATTGTGTTGACACACAGACTATCAGTCACACAGATAATATTAGTCGACACTAGCTCAGTCGACACAAGAAGGATTTGTGTCGACACAGTTCACAGGTTATTAGTCGACAGTATCAGTCGACACCAGAAGGATTTGTGTAGACACCCAGAACCATCTGTCGACACAGTTCACAGATGCTGTTTCAGAAGGATAAGTCAAATTCTCAGGTCGACGAACCAACTTCTCAGCTCGACGAATTCCATTCTCAGCTCGACGATCATGGATCTCCCATTGACTATCTCAGAGTCCTCTACTCTGAACTGAGCTCGACGATCTACGAGCTGTAACAACCCCATCCGTTCATATGGTATATGCTAGAAGGTCCGGCCGGAGCCCCACAACATATATCACAAAATAGGAGGAAAAGTTACGGGATGATACCAGAGTAGCGCAACGTACCTTAACACATTGCATTCTAGCGGAAGCCTATACTAATATTTGAACTCCACACGTGAATGTCCAACATATACAACAACTCCACATTGTATATATATATAGGAATTCATTACAACAACCCATAAGTTGGCCTTATGGCCTTACATGGCTTTCAAACAGTGGCCTAAACATGGGCGCGCAGGGCGGCCACAATAAAAGAAAACACAACATTCAACCAAATAGCCTTCGAGGGCTAGCAGCAGCAACAACATCAACAGTAAGGACATCAACCTTTATGCGTCCCGCTTGGCTCTCCAGCACCTGTACAGGGACAATCCAACCAACGGTGGTAAACAAAAGCAACAGTCAACATTCAACTGACCAAATTATAACGACCCTACCCCTTTTCTTAGGGCAGTGGTAATCTTCCCTGCAGGCATATCATTCACAAGCATGTATATAATTCATACAAATGTGCTCTCACGCACACACATGCCATCACAACCGTCAGCCACCCGGCCCGACAATTTGTGCACTCATGGCACATTCTTGGTGTACTGACAAATCATTTACCCACCACCGTATCAGGGCCACAACCCAACGACAACTCTCTTGAGCATTTACTCCATGGCGTGCAGCCGGAGTTCTAGTCTTACAACACCGGGTTGGCCCGTAGCCCCCCATTGTGTCATGGCACACAGGCCTAAGACTCTCGCTATGCGCTCCAACAGACCACACCTTCTGGTCCATGTCGGACGGACATAACACAGGTCGTATCCTCCACCCCCTGTTGCTCAAATCGCCTTGCCTTCACCGAGTACAGCGTACTCGCGGCTTAATCAAAGGCGCGGGTCGGTCTCACCAATCCTGTTCTTGGCATTCAAGCCTGGGTATTTCTATTACACCCATTCATCTCACAACATCAGCGGGTCTTTCCTAGGAACACCAGTACTTCCTGCTACTCGTTCACAGGTACGACACTGCAATATCACAAATGTCAGGGGTCTTTCCTGGGCACACCAGTAATTCCTATTACTCTCTTCACAGGTACCACCTACGACATCAAGCATCACAAAGGGCCTTTCATGGTCACACCAGTACTTCCTGTTATTCATTCACAGGTACGACCCAAAAGCACAAACATAACACAGATATTTTCCTGGACTACCACTCCAGTACTTCCTGCTACTACCCTTCATAGACATAACTCGTTGACTCCTTAAACTACACGTTTATCACGGAGTCTTCTCCGATTCATATGCAACATCACCAATCCAGACCAACTTGTCCAGATGGGCTTCACACAGCATGCATATTCCGTACTCCATTTCCAGATCTATATGCCAACGAAAAGGGATTTCATGAATCACCCAAAGATTCCCAAAATCAGCCACCTCTTGGTGGGGAAATCACATCCATATGCCAAAAAGGAAGCCTTCACATGGCTAGTAAGAAAGGTCGTTACCCTTGAAGACCGCTTTGGTGCCATGAAGTTTCTAGCTAGCTAGAAAGAACTTTTCCTCCGCAAAAATGGCCTCGGATCACCGCTGGACACGCACAAGTTCCAGCACCGAACAACACTCTTCTTGTTCTCCGGCTTCCTTTCCCTTTCTCTCTCTAACGTTTTAGAAAGATAAAGTCAAAAGCAAAATGAGAATACGATCACTGTTTTCGGGCTTAAGGAAACAGGAAAGAAGCCCAGCCCTAGGATCCAGGCTGAGAAAAATGGACGGCTACGAAAAATCGGGAAAACTGATTTTCACGTCCGACATGCCCTGTGACATGCCCGTGTCACAGGCCGTGTCCTCAAAGCGGCGCTCAACCCTCCTTATCCCCAAAATAGGTCAACGCCACGGGACACGCCCCGTGTCAGCCAAGTCACGCCCGTGACCCAGATCTGCGCTCGACGATTTGCATTCGACGATCAGGCAGCGATCATCGAGCTCGCCAACGATCGTCGAGCCCGCCAGCGATCATCAAACAACGCGTCGACAATTTCCGCTCGACGATTTCGCACATTCGATGTTATCCGTTCGATGATCGGGCAGCAATGGTCGAATTGGCCCAGCGCTCGACGATTGGGCCGGCATTCGACGATCTCCATTCGACGATTCCGCGCGTTCGACGGTTGCCCCAGCATTCGACGATTTCCGTTCGACGATTTGCCAGCCCACGAAGCCTTTGCTAAATCGTCGAGCTCAAGTCGTTGAACACAAAATTTCGTCGACCCGACGCCGAACCCGAGCAGAACACGCCCTCTGTCACGCCCGTGAACCAGGGCGTGACCATCCAAAACACTTTTCATCGAACTACTTTTGTCGATCTCGGCACGACTCCGCACCCGAGTAGGACACGGCCTGGGACAGGCCCGTGTCCCAGGCCGTGTCACCCGAAATTTTTCCTGCTGAAAAAATTGGGCTGTTACAACCCTCCCCTCCTACAAGTAATTTCGTCCTCAAAATTAGTACACAGGAAGGCAACCAGCAACCAACAACAAAATAGTTATAACATTAAAATTTTCATGTTACAACAACACATACTCTCCACTCATTACAGAAACAGCTCGGGAAACTCCTCTCGCATGGTTTGCTCTCGCTCCCATGTAAGTTCCTCATGGCCGCAGTTGTCCCACCGAACTTTAACCATTCCGACCGTCTTGTTCCGCAACTGTTTCTCGGCTCGATCCTCGATCTGAATGGGTCTAACTCTCGTTGTTATCCCATACTCCACCGGCACACGATCATCCGCGATCACTTGAGCTGGATCTTTAATGGCCTTATGAAGCACCGAGATGTGAAACACATCATGTAATCCACCCAAGCCTGCCGAAAGAGCTAGCCGATAAGCTGCTTCTCCGATGCGCTCAACCACTTCAAATGGACCCAAATATCTTGGACTCAACTTTTTCAAATGTCGAATCCTGGAGACACCTTTGAAGGGATTGATATTCAAGTAGACACAATCGCCAACTACGAATTCCACGTTCCAGTGCTTGGCGTTGTAGTACTTTGCTTGACGATCTTGTGCAATGAGTAGATTCTCTCGGATAGTCCGTATGGTTGAGTTTGCTTCATCAACCTCATTAGGTTTATAAACTCGAGCTTCGCCCGCTTCTACCCAAGCCAAGCAAGTACGACACTTCCTTCCATATAGCGCTTCATACGGTGCCATCCCAATGCTCGCCTGGTAGCTTTTATTATAGGAAAACTCCAACATATAGAGATGATCTTCCCATCTCTTTCCAAAGTCGAGAGCGAACATCTGGAGCATGTCCTCCATAGTCCTGTTGGTACGTTCAGTATGACCATCCATTTGGGGATGAAAGGCCGTACTGAATGTCAACTTCGAGCCCAACAGTCGGTGAACTAGCCTCCAGTCATGTGACGTGAATCACCCATCTCGATCACTTACGATGCTTTGAGGAACACCATAAAGCCGTACAATCTGGTCAATATATAATTTTGCCAAACTTTCGACCGAATCATCCCGCCTGTTCAGGAGAAAATGTGCCACTTTAGTTAGCCGGTCAACAATTACCCAAATGGAATCATTGCCTCGCTACGATCTCGGCAACCCGTGCACAAAATCCATGGAAATATCATCAAATTTCCACTCTGGGATCGGTAGCGACTTCAAATAACCACCCGGCTTTTGGCATTCCGCCTTCACCATCGCAAATGTTTGGCATTTGGCCACATAAAGGGAAACATCTCTCTTTATCTCTGGCCACCAGAATAGCTTTTTCATATCATTGAACATCTTTATGCTCCCGGGGTGAATGGAATACTTTGTATAATGCGCTTCATACATAAGTTCTTCCCTCAATTTACCCACATTCGGGACGCACAAACGGCCTTCTTATCGCAAAAGGCCGTCATTCCAGGAGAATTTGCCCTCTGGCCCCTCGTTAATATAGCGTAAGAGATCATCATCTAACCCAGTTGCTCGTCGAATCCGGTCTGCAAGGTCACATTGCACCTCCGTCCAGTTCAGACATGCATTGGGGGTAGAATTCTTGTCAACACAGTAAATCTCTAACGCTTCTAGCTCCTGGATGAGACGTTCATCATGCCTTTGTAACCAACTCGCTCTAGCCGGAGCTCTCCAACTCAAGGCATCCGCGACTATGTTTCCCTTCCCGGGAGTATAGTGGATCTCGAAAGTGTAGTCCCCAAGGAACTCCAACCACCTTCGCTGTCGCATGTTCAAGTCCTTCTGCTCCAACAGGTATTTAAGGCTCTTGTGATATGTATAGATATCCACCTTCACTCCATAAAGATAGTGTCTCCACAACTTTAGTGCAAATATCACCGCCGCCAACTCTAAGTCATGGACGAGATAATTTCGTTCTTGCACCTTCAGCTGGCGTGAGCCATAAGCAATTACCTTTCCATTCTGCAGAAGAACGCAGCCTAAGCCGCTCCCTGAGGCATCACTATAAATAACAAATCCATCGGTCCCACTTGGTGAAGACAACACCGGCGCCGTGGTCAACCGAACCTTCAGCTCTTCAAAAGCTCATACGCACTCTGGCGTCCAAACGAACTTCTGATCTTTCCTCATCAGCATGGTTAGCGACAAAGCAATCTACGAGAAATTCTCAACAAATCTTCCATAGTAGCATGCAAGTCCAAGGAAACTCCTGACCTCGGCCATGGAAGACAACATTGGCCACTCTTGTATGACCCTTATCTTCGCTGGATCCACTATAATGCCCACTCCACTCACCACATGGCCTAGAAAAGCCACCGACGATAACCAAAACTCGCACTTCGAGAACTTGACATAGAGTTGATTTTGCCTCAATGTATTCAACACCAACCGCAAGTGAGTCTCATGTTCAGCTTTCGACTTCGAGTACACCAGGACGTCATCAATAGACACGATCACAAACAGATCCAGGTACTCTCGAAACGTGCGGTGCATCAAATCCATAAACACCGATGGCGCATTGCACAGTCCAAATGGCATGATTGTGAACTAAAAGTGCCTATAACGCGTTCCAAATGCGGTTTTGGGAATGTCACCTTCCCGAATTCTCAACTGGTAATAACCAGACTTCAGGTCCAACTTCAAATAGACGGTCGAGCCCACCAGCTAATCGAACAACTCATCAATCCGGGGTATCAGATATTTAGACTGCCACATCGCAAGCTTGATCCGCAAGCATCCAACAGCCATTCGGAAACACCACTATGACGCTATCGGTCTTTGCACGACGAGG
Source organism: Platanthera guangdongensis (assembly GCA_039583875.1). Taxonomy (NCBI): domain Eukaryota; kingdom Viridiplantae; phylum Streptophyta; class Magnoliopsida; order Asparagales; family Orchidaceae; genus Platanthera; species Platanthera guangdongensis. The sequence continues at coordinate 92,743,540 of CM077167.1, forward strand.
TATCCCAAGCCACGCTATGAACTCGCTAGATAGAAAAGAATGTGATGTACCTGTATCAAACAGTGCTCGTGCCAGCGTGTCCCGAATCATCACAAAGCCTGTGACAATCATGTCACACACACAAACCGCAAACACATATGCACTAAGTAAAGCATACAAGCAAGATAATATGCCAAACTAAACTCATACCTGTGACGACATCACTCTGCTTGATGGCCTCCTGTAGGCCATGATTGTAGAACCGGTGCTGCGCCTGCGAGGCAGAGGAGTCCACTACTGCCTTGCCCATATCCGCATATGACGCTCCCGCCTTCTTTTCATTCTTTGGCGGCACCCGACAATCTCGAGCGATATACCCCACCCAGACACAATTGAAGCATGTACGAGTATTCGGCTTGGAGGTAGCCCCCGACGTTGCTCCTGATGCAACGGATGAAGGAGCTTGTCCACTTGTCTTGAACTTCTTGCCCCATTTCTTCTTATAAAACGGTTTCCCAGGTCGGGGCACCTTCCACTCCGGTTACAACACAGCCAAGGCCCTCTTCCCCTGCACCCTCTTCATATCTTTTTCCAGTGCGCTCGCAGTGTCAACCAACGCCTGGAAGCCTTGGTTCACAAAACTAGAAACCAGGAACCTCCACTCGTCCTGCAGTCCCTCATAAAACCTATTTGTCTTCCTTTGCTCGTCCGCAAAAATAGAACCCGCATACCGCCCCAAGCGTGTAAACTCATGCAGGTACGCGTCAACACTGCCATCAACTTGCGTTAGCCTTTGGAATTCATTCTCCATGGCAATCCGTTGTGCCACAGGAAGGTGCTTCGCTAGGAAGAGTCGGGAGAATTCTTCCATCAATACTTGTGTTAAGGGTCGACCCGCCAAGTGATGCAACTCCATCTCATTCCACCACAATCTAGCTTCTCCTTCAAGTAGGAAGGTAGCTAAGGTGACTTTCTGATGCTCCTACGATCCAATCTCCATCATGATTCGCTTGACGCGCGATAGCCAATCCTCAGCCTGCGTAGGAGTTCCTGCTCCCGAAAACGTAGGCGGATGGAAACTCATAAACCGTGTCAATTGCTTCTCAGCCGCTCGAGGAGCCACATCCACTATAGGTTCAGGCCTTGCCGCCACCTGTTCTGGCCTCACAGCCGCTTGTTCCTGCCGAAGTGGCTGGCCTTGGGTCATGGAAAATAAAGCCTCAGCAACTAAACACACATGTTCCGCAGACGGTGGAGGTGTAGGCACCGCGTCTGGTGCCGTACTTTCATCAGAATGCTGGGGCTCTGACTGCCCAGCTCCACTCCGTGTCACCTAAAGGTGGACAAGACACACACATTAGAGGACTTACACATGCAAACAACACAAAATAGGAACACGCAGGTTCCTCAAACACATAAATTTGCATTCCTATCATGGACATTCAGGAGTTCAATCGTATAACTTGGTTTGCACAGACACGTGCTCGCTACTCCACAAAAGAAGTCGACCACGACTTCGAGAGGAAAAGACCGAGACAGCTGATACCAAAAATGTAACAACCCCATCCATTCATATGGTATATACTAGAAGGTCCGGCCGGGGCCCCACAAAATATATCACAAAACAGACGGAAAAGTTACGGGATGATACCAGAGTAGCGCAACGCACCTTAACACATTGCATTCTAGCGGAAGCCTATACTAATATTTGAACTCCACACGTGAATGTCCAACATATAAAACAACTCCACATTGTATATATAGGAATGTCTTACAAAAACCCATAAGTTGGCCTTATGGCCTTACATGGCTTTCAAACAGTGGCCTAAACATGGGCGCGCAGGCCGACCACAATAAAAGAAAACACATCATTCAACCAAATAGCCTTCGAGGGCTAGCAGCAGCAGAAACAGCAACAACTGGGACATCAACCTTTATGCATCCCGCTTGTCTCTCTAGCACCTGTATAGGGACAATCCACCCAATGGTGGCAAACAGAAGCAACAGTCAGCATTAAGCTGACCAAACTATAACGACCCTACCCCTTTTCTCGGGGCAGCGGTAATCTTCCCTGCAGGCATATCATTCACAACAATGTATATAATTCATACAAATGTGCTCGCACGCACACAGATGCCATCACAACCGTCAGCCACCTGGCCTGACGATCCGTGCACTCAGGGCACATTCTTGGTGTACTGACAAATCATTTGCCCACCACCGTATTAGGGCCACAACCCAACAACAACTCTCTTGAGCATTTACTCCATGACGTGCAGCCGGAGTTCTAGTCTTACAACACCGGGATGGCCCGTAGCCCCCCATTGTGTCATGGCACACAAGCCTAAGACTCTCGCTATGCGCTCCAACAGACCACACCTTCTGGTCCACGTTAGACGGACATAACGCAGGTTGGATCCTCCACCCCCCGTTGCTCAAATCACCTTGCCTTCACCGAGTATGGAGTACTCGTGGCTTAATCAAAGGCGCGGGTCGGTCTCACCAATCCTGTTCTTGGCATTCAAGCCTGGGTATTTCTATTACACCCATTCATCTCACAATATCATCGGGTATTTCCTGGGCACACCAGTACTTCCTATTACTCGTTCACAGGTACGACACCGCAATATCACAAATGTCAGGGGTCTTTCCTGGGCACACCAGTACTTCCTATTACTCTCTTCACAGGTACCACCTACGACATCAAGCATCATAAAGGGCCTTTCCTGGTCACACCAGTACTTCCTGTTACTCATTCACAGGTACGACCCAAAAGCACAAACATAACACGGATATTTTCCCGGACTACCACTCCAGTACTTCCTTCTACTACGCTTCACAGGCATAACCCGTTGACTCCTTAAACTACACGTTTATCACGGAGTCTTCTCCGATTCGTATGCAACATCACCAATCCATACTAACCTGTCCAGATGGGCTTCACACAGCATGCCTATTCCGTACTCCATTTCCGGATCTATATGCCAACAAAAGTGGATTTCATGAATCACCCAAAGATTCCCAAAATCAACCACCTCTTGGTGGGGAAATCACATCCATATGCCAAAAAGGAAGCCTTCACATGGCTAGTAAGAAAGGTCGTTACCCTTGAAGACCGCTTTGGTGCCATGAAGTTCCTAGCTGGCTAGAAAGAGCTTTTCCTCCGCAAAAATGGCCTCGGATCACTACTGGACACGCACAAGTTCCAGCACCGAACAACCCTCTTCTTCTTCTCCGGCTTCCTTTAACTTTCTCTCTCTAATGTTTTAGAAAGATGAAGTCAAAAGCAAAATGAGAATTCGATCACTGTTTTCAGGCTTAAGGAAGCAGGAAAGAAGCTCAGCCCTAGGATTCAGGCTGAGAAAAATGGACGGCTACGAAAAATCGGGAAAACTGATTTTCGCGTCCGACATGCCCTGTGACACGCCCGTGTCACAGGCCTTGTCCTCAAAGCGGCGCTCAACCCGCCTTATCCCCAAAATAGGTCACCGCCACAGGACACACCTCGTGTCAGCCAAGTCACGCTCGTCACCCTGATCTGCGCTCGACGATTTGCGGTCAACGATTTGCGGTCGACGATCAGGTAGCGATCATCGAGCTCGCCAACTGTCACAACCCGCATTTTCACCGCAAAGAAACAGCTTATCAGAGTAAGGGCAAACACGCATCATGATGCCACGTCAGCATGGGATAACTGCGGACACTCAGACAGAGACCAACTATACATGAAGAAAGGTTCCTTTTAAGTTGTTTTAAGGAAATTCATTTAAGTGCAGAAGTTAGCCGTATCCCTCAGCTTAGTGGCTCATCTAGTCCACGAATCAAAATATATTATACGCTGCGAAAAAGTACTTGATTAAATTAACTCAAACATCCTACACGAGCAAAACGTCCCAAAAGGACAACTCATGCTATGCAAGACTCTAAATTTATTATATTAGGAAAAATAGCTTTTACGGTCGCTAAAAATAACATGTTAGAGTTTCAAAATTATGCATGCATGAAGTATTAGTAGTAGATTTTATAGTTGAAAATACCTAACGTGCATTCCTAACATAAATCCTCCCAGAGAGCAAGTAACCCACATCGACATTTAAATAAATGAGCAGCTAGCAAGTTAGAACAACTAACAAATCTGTGGGCGCCAACAAGCTGACACGAACTCAAGAACAAAAGTATGTCTGAAATAGTAAAACTAAACCAACAACAAACTACCTCGCTAAGACGAGGCAAAAATCACGGCCAACACTGCCGCCAGAAAACTCCAACACCAGCACTGCTAACTGCTACTGCTCTGAACCTGAGGCATTCCATAAACAGAACACCTCAGCAAGAAGGTACAAGTAGTGGCAGGAAAAGTAATAAACCAAAATAAACAAAGGGTCAACAGGGGTACCAACCCAAGACCAAAAGTACTGAAGTAAAGTACAAAAGAAACAGGGCATCAACAGGAAAAGAACTCTTACGTGACTTGTCACATTCCACAAGGGTGCACCAGATGCACAAGGCAATAAGGTGACTACATAAATATCTCTCCAGAAAGAAAATACAAAACCTTCACTAAAGGAAGATACAAAACCTTCATTAGGCACCTGTGGTCGACTCTACCCAAAAACACGGCGAAGTGGTCACTCTTGGACATACCACCCAAAAACACAGGCGTAGTGGTCACTCTTGGACACACCAACCAAAAACAAACGGATATATAATCCGTCTAACTGCAAGGGAGTCTCATATTCTCCACCATACACCGCAGACATCCAAAAACCAGGTAGACTTACACAGGGCACTAATGAAGGTAACAAACACCGCAGAGGTGGAATCGTCCACTAACTCCCGCATTCAAGAAACGCGAAGAAAACACAACACAAATACCTCGATATTTGGCTCAACAGATTCTACTTGACATTACCGAACTCAAGATGCTGTTGATCAACCTCTAGGAGCAATTTACAGTCCTAGATAAATTCTAACGCGCTAAATAACGAAACCTAAAACATGCATAGCCATCAATAAAAAAACATACCAGGATCAATTAACCCAAAACCAGACAAAATCGGGCTTTCCAAGACAACACCTTAAAACAACAAAGGATCGTTGACACAATTAAACATAACAATGATTTGGAAGAATAAACGCAGAAAATTTAAGGAACATGAAAGTATAGCCGTTACCATCAGATCGGACAAAGAGAAACGAGGGGAAACCACCACTTGCCTTGGTTTTACCAGAAAAGTCCTCTGAATCGCTCCACGTCATAGATCGGGGCAAAAGACTGCGGGAGGAGTCGAAATTTAGACAAAAAGGGTCAAAATGGGATTAGGGCCGAAAAACTCCAGCGAGAAAATCTCAAGGAACGGGGAAGAAATTACCACGAGGGCGAAGCTCTCGACAAGGGCTTTCCAGATCTACGATCGGTTTTAAATTCCGAGCACCGGAGCACAGTCAACGACCACCAGAAGAAACAAGGACAGATCACTCCTTCTCACTCACGCCGCTCTGGTTCGGGAGGGAAAGAATAAGAGAGGATTAAGAAAAAGAAGGAGGTATTTAAACCAAAGGTGAATAATAGGAGAACCAGCAAACTAAACCGGGTTCAGCTGAACCGGTTTTCCCGAAGCAGAGGGGATGGATTACTCGAGTAACAGGCAAAAACTTACTTGGGTAGATCAATGCAACCTCTCGAGTACAGAAGACTTACTCGAGTAGTTCAACACTACTACTCGAGTGACAGAAGGCCTACTCGAGTAGTTCAATACTACTACTCGAGTGACAGAAGGCCTACTCACGAAGCTCACTACAACCACTCGAGTAACCGCAACCTACTCGTGTAGTTCATCACCATTACTCGAGTAACAAAAGGCCTACTCGCGTAGTTCATCACCACTACTCGAGTAACAGAAATTATACCCGAGTAGTTCATTACACCTACTCGAGTAACAGAGAAGGAGTACTCGAGTATAAAGGAATTACACGAGTATAAGGCAAGAGAATTACTCGAGTATACGACTGTTACTCGAGTACTGCACGGGGAAACTACTCGAGTACCAGGGTTACTCGAGTTCAGCACGGGAAAACAACTCGAGTACAAGAGAGGATCCTCTCGCCGCAAACTGCTCGAAAATCATCGAACGCAAGGCCTGATCGTCGATCCCAGTTCGAAAATTGTCGAACGCAAGGCTTGATCGTCGAACCCAGTTCGAAAATTGTCGAACTTGATACGAAGATCTGCTAGACCTACAGCAAGCTCCGCTCGACTATTTGTCGAGCTCAGCACGACAATCGTCGAGCTCCGCTCGACGATCATCGACCGCAACACAGCGCCCAGGAAAAGAAGCTACAATCTTTGAGCTCCGCTCGACGATCGTCGACCTCAGATAGGGCCCAGAAAAGAAGCTACAATCATTGAGCTCCGCTCGACGATCGTCGACCTCAGCCCAGCGCCCAGAAAAATAAGACAATCATCGAGCTCCGCTCGATGATCGTCGAACCCGACACAGCGCTAAGAAAAGGAACACAATCGAAGAGTTCCGCACGACGATCGTCGAACCCGACACAGCGCCAAGAAAAATCGAAGAAAACCGGGTTCGACGAAAACCCACACCTGGGAGGGCTTCCCGAGAATCACACAAGCCCAAAGCATTAATATAAAAATTAACGTGTTCTGATAATTGAACACGGAACTATGAGCTCAAAACAAAGGCTCAAATGCGCCGAATTAAACGAAACTCATGCCGTAGGCAAAAATTGCAGCTACGGACACAACGGCGAAGTCAAACCCAGAATCCTACGATCCATTCTCGAGATATTAACCGCCAAAAGATGCGGCGAACAAAAACAAAACCCAAAACTTCGATCCCGCGCCGTGACTCCAAAAACGCTCGGGTTGCGACGAAACTGGACGAGCACGTCCAAAACTACTCAAATTCAACACTCGACGTTAAAAGTAACGCCATGACGTCATAAATCTTACGTTTCCCAAACAAATAAAATCATCGAAAAATCAGGGGCGTTACAGTCACTCCCCCTAAAAATAAGTTTCGCCCCAAAACTTATCACAACTCCAAAACCAAACCAAAAACGATAAAATCCAACATACTAAAAACATAGCAACATACCCGAAGCTAAGAGAAGAGGTGCGGATGAGATTCTCTCATGTCTGATTCCAATTCCCACGTCGCGCTCTTGACGTCTTGATTTCTCCAAAGAATCTTGACCATAGGGATGGTCTTTCTCCGCAATACATGCTCTTGAAAATCCAAAACACGAATAGGTTCTTCCACATAAGTAAGGTTGGGCTGAATCTGGGGTATCGATTCGAGGACTTAACGAGACTACGAACACACTTCCGTAACTAGCTCACATGGAACACATCATGGACACCAGGGAAGGTTGCAGGCAATTACAACCTATAAGCTGACACTCCGATGCGCTCAAGAATCTGGAAAGGTCCCACATATCGGGAGTCCAACTTGTGGTTCCTTCCAAACCTTTTAACACCAGACATCGGAGAAACCTTCAGAAAAACCAAGTCTCCAACCACAAACTCCAGATCGACCCTTCGAAGATTAGCATACTTCTCATAGCGCTCTTGAGCTACACGAAGCTTTTCCCGAATATGGGTCACGACACAATTCATCTTTTCAAGCGCTTTCGGACCTAACAACGCCCTCTCACCAACCTCAGCCCAAAATAATGGAGTTCTACAACGCCTCCCATACAAGGCCTCAAACGGAGCCATCTGCAGACTCTCTTGATAACTATTATTGCAAGCAAACTCCATGAGCCTGAGACGCTCATCCCAAGCACCACCATGATCCAAAATATAACACCTGATCATATCTTCTACGATTTGATTTACTCTTTCCGTCTGACCATTAGTCTGCGGATGATAGGCGGTGAAATAACTTAAATCGGTACCCAACCCCTCCTGTAAACTCTTCCAAAAACGAGACGTAAATCTAGAGTCCCGATCTGATATAATGCTAACAGGCACACCATGTAACCTGATGACCTCTTCAAGATATAACTCAGCTATCTTCTTCATCGAGTACCCAATCTTAAATGGAACAAAGTGAGCACACTTTGTCAATCTGTCGACTATCATCCAAACAAAGTCGTGCCCACTGGGAGATTTTGGCAGACCGGTGATCAAATCCATTAAAATACTCTCCCATTACCAACTTTGAATATCAAGCGGTGTCAATTTACCACTAGGCCTTCTGTGATCAGCCTTAACACGCTGACACGTATAACATTCCAATACAAACCTTGCGATGTCAATCTTCATCCCTGACCACCAAACAGTTTGCTTTAGATCTTTATACATCTTAGTGGAACCAGGGTGGTAGGCTACGCTGGAACCATGAGCTTCAGCACAGATCTTAGCTCGAATATCGCTAAAGGCGGGGACGCAAAATCTACCCCGATACTTCAAGGTGTCCAACTCATCCACAGAGAAATCAGGTAGCTCTCCCTTCATAGTTCTATTACGGAGATGCAACAAATCAGGATCATCCTTCTGATGTGCTCGAGTAAGGGAAATCCAAGAGGGTTCTTCTGCTTCTAGACTAGAAAGCACAGTACTACTCTCAACCTCAATATCCATCAATAAAAATTCTTCTATCAAGGACTGCACGGATATATTAAAAATCTTAGCGGCCTTTCTACTCAAGGCATCGGCTACTACATTAGCCTTTCCTAGATGATAAAGAATTTCCACTTCATAATCCGCCACATATTCTAACCACCGACGTTGGCACAGATTTAGTTCCTTCTGAGTGAAGACGTACTTTAAACTCTTATGGTCAGTGTAGATCTTGCACATCGCGCCATATAAAAAGTGTATCCAAAGCTTCAGCGCATAAATTACAGCAGCAAACTCTAAATCATGCGTGGGATAGTTCCTCTCGTGGATCTTAAGTTGTCTTGATCCATACGCGATCACCTTACCATCTTGCATTAAAACGCAACCAAGTCCGATATGTGACGCATCAACATACACAGCATACTCAACTGCTTCAGTAGGTAAGGTTAAAATCGGAGCAGTACATAATCTCTTCTTCAGCTCTTGGAAAGCCTCTTCACATTTATCACTCCAAATAAAAGCAGTATTCTTTTGAGTTAGTCTAGTTAGAGGAGCAGACAACACCGAAAATCCTTCCACAAATCTTCTATAATAGCCGGCTAGGCCTAAGAAACTCCTAATCTCCTTCGGTGTAGAAGGTATTTCCCATTCCATTACCGCAGAAATCTTAGTCGGATCTACAGAAATGTCGTCCTTGCTTACCACATAACCCAAAAAGGACACCTGAGGTAACCAAAACTCAACTTGCTCAACTTCGCATATAACTTATGCTTCCTCAGGGTCGACAAAACCAGACGCAAATGCTGAGTATGCTCCTCAACATTGCGAGAATACACCAAGACATCATCTATGAACATAATAACAAATCGGTCCAAGAAATCCTTAAACACCCGATTCATCAAATCCATGAAAGCTGAGGGTGCATTGGTTAAACCAAAAGACATCACCAAAAACTCATAATGTCCATTCCGTGAACGGAAGGCGGTTCGAGGAATATCTGCCTCTCGAATCCTCAACTGGTGGTAGCCTGAGCGAAGATCGATCTTTGAAAATACTGAGCTACCATGCAATTGGTCAAACAAATCATCAATCCTTGATAGGGGATATCTATTCTTAATGGTTACCTTGTTCAATTCCCTATAATCGATGCAAAGTCTCATCGATCCATCTTTCTTCTTGACGAACAAAACAGGAGCACCCCATGGTGAAGTACTTGGTCTAATAAAACCACACCTGAGCAACTCATCGAGCTGAGTACGCAACTCATCCAACTTACGCAAAGCCATACAGTACAGTGCTTTAGCAATAGGACGAGTACCTGGTTCGAGGTCTATCACCAACTCTATCTCCCTTTCAGGAGGAAGTCCTGGAGGACTATCAGGAAAGACATCTGGAAACTCTCGCACCACCGAGACATCCTCAAGACGTGGCGTAACAAAAGCTGTTTCCAGAGCAGAAATAGAAACCAAAAATGCCTCGCAACCAGTCTCTATTGCACGACAAGCACGTACCGCAGAAATAATAGGGGAAACTCTGTCCTGAAACCCATAGATGCTCATAGGATGTATGTCGTCCATTCTGAAATCCAATCGCTTAGCCTTGCACTGGATGACCGCATCATACTTGGACAGCCAGTCCATGCCCAGAATCACGTCAAAATAAGACAGATCCAAAATCATTAGATCCGCATAAGCCAGAAAATTCCCAAGATAAATAGGGCATCTCAGAACTCCTTGGTTAGATATCACAGAATCACCGGAAGGGAGCTTGACATTGAAGGAGCCTCCTAATCGGTCCACACACAGACGATGTTTATCAACAAATCTCTGGGCCACAAAGGAATGGGTGGCACCCGAATCGAAGAGAACGCGAGCCCACCTATTCTGCACCTTAAACTCCCCTAAAACCGTAACATACGTAACTAAACGAACGATAACTAGTGCAACGAAGATATCTAATATGGATAAAATTAAACTGAGGCTAACCTGATATCACTTGCATAGAGGTTTGGGCTTCCTTACTGGTCATCACATTCATCTTTCCCTTTCCTATATCCAGGTTTGGTGGCGGTGGCAGAGCTCGAAGTGGGGCAGGCTGCAGTGGGGACTACGCCTGGGGGCACGAAGACTTCTGGTGTCCCTTCTGCCCACACTGGAAGCAAACCCTTTCTTTCATCCAGCAACGAGTCACATAATGACCCTTCCTTGTACAGAACGAGCACACACACTCTCCCTTGGGTGCACCCAGGATGTCATTCACCTGCTACTGCTTCAGGGTGGCAGTCCTCTTGAAGCACCTCTCGTAGGGGTGGCCAGGTCGACCACAGAAGCTACACACATCCTTACTTTTCTTCTTCGAAGAAGGGCCAGATTCCCTGGAGCTACCATCATCAATGCCTTTTCTTTTCTCCTTCCTTGCCGCAGCGCCGCGGTTCTTGGAGTTTTCAATCGCCTCCACTTTTAAAGCGGCTTCCACTACTTCAACATAACTTTCAGCTTGGTAAGTGCATGCCAACTGCTGGACATCGCTTCTTAGTTCTCCAAGGAAACGCTTCACTCTACCCTCATCAGAAGCTACCAAATCCGGAGCAAACCTGCTCAGTTTGCTAAACTCAATTTCATACTCGCCCACAGTGAGCTGTCTCTGCTTTAGGTGCAGGAAGTTATTCATCAGGCGGTCTTTCTCGACCGAGGGTAGAAATTTCTTCAACAACATCTTCTTAAAAGATTACCAAGAACAGCCTTCCTTCAGGCCCTCTCTTTCCTGAATCCACCAACTCTTTGGCAGACCTTTTAACTGATAGGCTGCAATCATCACCTTCTGGGCTTCTAGAATACCGGAATATGAAAACATCTCCTCTATAGAGATGATCCAATCATCTATAACCACAAAGTCAGCACTCCCGTCGAAGGTGGGAGGTCCCAACCACTGGAAGTGCGATATGAAATTCATTTCTGGTGGTATCTCCATCGGGGGCACCAGAGGAGCAGGGGTATCGGGCACGGCTTGGCCCAAGGCGGGCTCTTACGCTGAAGGTTGCTGCGCGGGAGCGGCAGATAATAAAGAGTCAATTTGCGATTGCATCGCAACCAATTGCCTTGATAGAGCCTCATTGCCCTGACGCACACTCTCGATAATCGCATCACTCTGCGCACCTGTTGACTCACCCTCCGACTGGGGAGTCGACCTCGTCGCAGGATGCTTTGGCGGCATTTCTAAAAAGCAACGAACAACCCATAAAAATCCTAGCTTACAATAAAGCCACACGACTAGTTCATACCATACTTAAAAGACACTTACTTAAGCTGCAACTTGCTCTGGGATTTTATAATGATGTTATGTCCTACTTAGGATGATATCCTCTCATCCTATTGACTCTTGTACCTATGACATGAATGCATGTATTTATATTCATTTTCTGATTTAAAACCATGTGTGTACATATGTCATCCCGCAAATCTTTATCTTGGCACGTTGGGCTTATGCAATGTTATGCTATGCATGATTGTGCTATGCATTCTAAAAAGGCCCTAATGCATGTTATGAGCGGCGTACGCATGAAAATGTTATGCATCCCATACTACATAACATTCTCATGCAACGAAAAAGAAACGTGCTAGTCGCATTCATGTGGTGAGGTTATGCATCCCATACTACATAACCCTCATATGTTGCTCTATGGTGGATCCATATACAGACACATATTATGCATCCCATACTACATAATATGCCCCGTATACTTTATGTTATGCTATGAGTGTAGTGTTCATGCTTCAGCCAAGACATGCTGATGACATATAGGTGTGTGTATGATATGATGCTAAACACCTAATACCAAAAAGGAAAGGTTGCCCGACAAATTGTCAAGCAACCTCCCTCTGATACCAACTGTCACAACCCACATTTTTACCGCAAAGAAACAGCTTATCAGAGTAAGGGAAAACACACGTCATGATGCCACGTCGGCAGGGGATAACTGCGGACGCTCAGGTAGACACCAACTATACATGAAGAAAGGTTCCTTTTAAGTTATTTTAAGGAAATTCATTTAAGTGCAGAAGTTAGCTGTATCCCTCGGCTTAGTGGCTCATCTAGTCCATGAATCAAAATATATTATACACTGCAGAAAAGTACTTGATTAAATTAACTCAAACATCCTACACGAGCAAAACGTCCCAAAAGGACAACTCATGCTATGCAAGACTCTAAATTTATTATAGTAGGAAAAATAGCTTTTACGGTCGCTAAAAATAACATGCTAGAGTTTTAAAATTATGCGATGCATGAAGTATTAGTAGTAGATTTTATAGTTGAAAATACCTAACGTGCATTTCTAGCATAAATCCTCCCAGAGAGCAAGTAATCCACATCCACATTTAAATAAATGAGCAGCTAGCAAGTATAGAACAACTAACAAATCTGTGGGAGCCAACAAGCTGACACGAACCCACGAACAAAAGTATGTCTGAACTAGTAAAACTAAACCAACAACAAACTACCTTGCTAAGACGAGGCAACAACCACGGTCATCACTGCCGCCAAAAAACTCCAACACCCGCACTGCTAACTGCTACTGCTCTGAACCTGAGGCATTCCAAAAACAGAACACCTCAACAAGAAGGTACAAGTAGTGGCAGGAAAAGTAATAAACCAAAATAAACAAAGGGTCAACAGGGGTACCAACCCAAGACCAAAAGTACTGAAGTAAAGTACAAAAGAAACAGGGCATCAACAGGAAAAGAACTCCTACGTGACTTATCACGTTCCACAAGGGTGCACCAGACGCACAAGGCTATAAGGTGACTCCATAAATATCTCTCCAGAAAGAAAATACAAAACCTTAATTGAAGGAAGATACAAAACCTTCATTAGGCACATGTGGTCGACTCTACACAAAAACACGGCGAAGTGGTCACTCTTGGACAGACCACCCAAAAATACAGGCGTAATGGTCACTCTTGGACACACCACCCAAAAAAACGGATATATAATCCGTCTAACTATGAGGGAGTCTCATACTCTCCACCATACACTGCAGACATCCAAAAACCAGGTAGACTTCCACAAGGCACTAATGAAGGTAAGAAATACCGGGGAGGTGGAATCGTCCACTAACTCCCGCATTCAAGAAACCCGAAGAAACCACAACACAAATACCTTAAGATTTGGCTCGACAGATTCTACTTGACATTACCGAACGCAAGACGTGGTTGATCAACCTCTAGGAGCAATTTACAGTCCTAGATAAATTCTAACGCGCTAAATAATGAAACCTAAAACATGCATAGCCATCAATAAAAAAAACATACAAGGATCAATTAAACCAAAACCAGACAAAATCGGGCTTTCCAAGACAACACCTTACAATAATAGAGGATCGTTGACACGATTAAACATAACAATGATTAGGAAGAATAAGCGCAGAAAGTTTAAGGAACATGAAAGTATAGCCGTTACCATCAGATCAGACAAAGAGAAACGAGGGGAAAACCACCACATGCCTTGGTTTTATCAAAAAAGCCCTCTGAATCGCTCTACATCGTAGATCAGGGCAAAAGACTGTGGGAGGAGTCGAAATCTAGACAAAAAGGGTCGAAAAGGAGATTAGGGCCGAAAAACCCCAGCGAGAAAATCTCAAGGAACGGGAAAGAAATTACCACGAGGGCGAAGCTCTCGATGAGAGCTTTCCAGATCTACGATCGGTTTGAAATTTCGAGCAACGGAGCACCGTCAACGACCACCGGAAGAAACAAGGACAGATCACTCCTTCTCGCTCACGCCGCTCTGGTTCGGGAGGGAAAGAATCAGAGAGGATGAATAAAAAGAAGGAGGTATTTAAAACAAAGGTGAATAACAGGAGAAACAACAAACTAAACCGGGTTCAGCTGAACCGGTTTTCTCGAAGTAGAGGGGATGGATTACTCGAGTAACAGGCAAAAACTTACTCGGGTAGATCAATGCAACCTCTCGAGTACAGAAGACTTACTCGAGTAGTTCAACACTACTACTCGAGTGACAGAAGGCCTATTCGAGTAGTTCAATACTACTACTCGAGTGACAGAAGGCCTACTCGTGAAGCTCACCACAACCACTCGAGTAACTGCAACCTACTCGTGTAGTTCATCACCACTACTCGAGTAATAGAAGGCCTACTCGCGTAGTTCATCACCACTACTCGAGTAATAGAAATCATACCCGAGTAGTTCATTACACCTACTCGAGTAACAGAGAAGGAGTACTCGAGTATAAAGGAATTACACGAGTATAAGGCAAGAGAATTACTCGAGTATACGGCTGTTACTCGAGTACTGCAAGGGGAAACTACTTGAGTACCAGGCTTACTCGAGTTCAGCTCGGGAAAACAACTCGAGTACAAGGGAGGATCCACTCGACGCAAACTGCTGGAAAATCGTCGAACGCAAGGCCTGATCGTCGAACCCAGTTCGGAAATTTTCGAACTCAATACGAAGATCTGTAAGACCTACAGCAAGCTCCGCTCGACGATTCGTCGAGCTCAGCACGACAATCGTCGAGCTCCGCTCGACGATCGTCGACCTCAACACAGCGCCCAGGAAAAGAAGCTACAATCGTTGAGCTCCCTCGACGATCATCGACCTCAGACACGGCCCATAAAAGAAGCTACAATCATCGAGCTCCGCTCGACGATCGTCGACCTCAGCCCAGCGCCCAGAAAAACAAGACAATCGATCGTCGAACCTGGCACAATGCTAAGAAAAGGAACACAATCGTCGAGCTCAGCTTGACGATTGTCGAACCCGACACAGTGTCAAGAAAAACCGAAGAAAACCTGGTTCGACGAAAACCCACACCTGGGAGGGCTTCCCGAGAATCACACAAGCCCAAAGCATTAATATAAAAATTAATGTGTTCAGATAATTGAACAGGGAACTATGAGCTCAAAACAAAGGCTCAAACACGCCGAATTAAACGAAACTCATGCCATAGGCGAAAACTGCAGCTACAGACACAACGACGAAGTCAAAACTAGAATCCTACGAGCCATTCTCGAGATATTAACCGCCAAAACATGCAGCGAACAAAAACAAAACCCAAAACTTTGATCGCGCGCCGACACTCCAAAAATGCTCGGGTTGCGACGAAACTGGACGAGCACGTCAAAAACTACTCAAATCCAACACTCGACGTTAAACGTAACGCCACGACGTAATAAATCTGACGTTGCCCAAACAAATAAAATCATCGAAAATTTGGGGGCATTACACCAGCGATCGTCGAGCCCGCCAGCGATCGTCAAACAACGCGTTCGATGATTTCCGCTCGACGATTTCGCGCGTTCGACGATATCCGTTCGACGATCGGGCAGCGATCGTCAAATTGGCCCAGCGCTCGACGATTGGGCCCGCGTTCGACGATCTTCGTTCGACGATTCCGCGCATTCGACGATTGCCCCAGCGTTCGACGATTTCCGTTCGACGATTTGCCAGCCCACGAAGCCTTTGCTAAATCGTCGAGCTCAAGTCGTTGAACACAACATTTCGTCGACCTGACCCCGAACCCGAGCGGAACACGCCCTCTGTCACGACCGTGAACTAGGGCGTGACCACCCAAAACACTTTTCGTCGAACTACTTTCGTCGATCTCGGCACGACTCCGCACCCGAGCAGGACATGCCCTGGGACACACCAGTGTCTCAGGCCGTGTCACTCGAAATTTTTCCTGCTGAAAAAATTGGGCTGTTACACGAGCTTAGGTCGACGATCTTGTGCTTCTCAGCAGTTATCTTAGATCTACGATAGTTGCTCATAGGTCGACGATCTCTTAACCCAGTTCGACGATCTCTGAGCCAAGCTCTGCGATTTTTGTCTGCCTTCAGTTATCAGTTCTTTCAGTTCGGTCAGAAGTATTTATTTTGGTTATGATAAATCATTTTAAGGCAAATATATTCTGATAATTAATGCTGACATTCTCAAGGCTGATAGCTGTATCTCATAAAGCATTAATTATGGTATTGACAGAATATTTTGTGAAGACAGTTATGGAAGTGCATTTGTGATTGCCAGCCTTTCTACCCGTTTGGGCTCCTAAATTCTTGCAGAGAATTAAGTACTATTTGGGAATTCAAATTCAGGCCGTTAGTCATTCCAAAAATATACAGAGAACTTAAAAAGACAGAGACAACAAGAATCACAGACAGTTAGTCAGAAATTCAATCCTTTTTCTCTCAAGGTTTCTTGCTTTGCCAAAAAAAACAAGGAAGAAGAAGAACTTGTTGAACACACAATTCTCTCTAGTCTTCTTCCTTCATCAGGCTTCAACAATCTATAGAGAGCTAGAATCAACATCAATCTGAAGATCTATACCCTGGACAAAGCTTCCATCTTCCTGAAACTACTCAATGTCTCAGGGGGAGCTTTGGCATCATCACATCCACATAGTCTTCTCATTGTGTTTGAGAAAGAGAAGACTGTCATCAATTTTTTCTTTAACCTCTCTTGTACAGGGTTCTTACTCCCTTCAAAAGTAAACTCCTTGGTGATAGGGCACCTGATCAAAAACCTATTAGTTTTAGGCACCTGATCAAAAGTATGAAGGGTTTCTAGATCTACCTGAAGCAGATCTTGTGGTGATAAGGCACCTGATCAAAAACCTAAGTGGATTCTTACTAGGGTGGTAGAAGAGTCGATGTGCCCAGATTTGGGGAACCACTATAAAATTTCTTGTGTCATCTGGATTGCCTTGTATTTTCTTTGTGCATTGTGTTGTGATAGTTTCTTGCTTTTACCTTTTTCATATAAGTACCTATATTTTAATTCCGCAATATATCTAAACAAATTTTTTTTATACTCTATTCACCCCCCCCCTCTAGAGTAAACTGTATCTATCCCTCACTTTCAATTGGTATCAGAGGGTGTGTTTTTCAGGTTGTACAGGCTAACACCTGAACCTAAGATCTCTGATAGATATCTGTTTACTCTTTTTTTTACCATGGCACAGTACAAGGAATTTGCAAGCACCAGACCTCCAATTTGCAACTTACAAAAGTTTGGAATCTGGAAGGCAAGAATCAAGCTTTATATGAATTCTATTGATGAAGACATTTTTGCTTATATCTTGACAGGAGTACCTCCATCACCAGCTGCCCCTGCAAGTACTTCCACAAACATGACTGCAATACCTCCTCCAGACTACAATGATGCATACAAGAAAGCAAAGATTGCTGATGCAAGAGCCATGAACATAT
The DNA here is from genome assembly GCA_039583875.1 of Platanthera guangdongensis. NCBI lineage: Eukaryota > Viridiplantae > Streptophyta > Magnoliopsida > Asparagales > Orchidaceae > Platanthera > Platanthera guangdongensis. The sequence continues at coordinate 92,761,329 of CM077167.1, forward strand.
TGGCGCAAACAATGTCTGATGACATATTTCAGAAAGTAGCTGAATGTGAATCAGCTAAGGCCATCTGGGATTCCTTAAATCAGATGGTTGCAGGATCAGCATATGAAAGGAAGGACATGAAAGCTCATCTCATCTCCCAGTATGAGAATTTTAAAAAGGAAGAAACTGAGCAAGTTTCTGAGATGTACAATAGACTCAGTATCATTGTTAATGAGCTAAAAAACTCTTGATAAAGACATCTCAGTCACAGAAATAAATGACAAGATTCTCATGTGCTTCCCCAGCTCATGGGACTCTAGAATCTGGCCTATCAGAGACACCAGAAATACACATGAGATGACTACAGAATCAGTCTTAGGAAAGCTGAAATCCTATGAACAGCTGCTGAAAATAAGAGAAGCTGAGCAACAAAAGACTGCTACACCAACTAGGAAGGAGCAGAATATAGATTTCAAAGCTTCAGAAGAATCAAAAACTTCTCCAGCAAATGAAGAATTGATGAGTCTCTTTTCAAAGAGATTCTTCAAGATGGGGAGAAAAGAATTCAGAAGAAAATCATCAAGGAGTGATGATAAACCAAGGTATGACAAAACCCCTTCTAAAGAGATTATCTGTTTTAGTTGCAGGAAACCTGGAAATATTCTTCCAGAATGTCCAGAAAACAAGCATTAGGAAAGGATAAACAAGAAAGACTCCAAGAAGCACTCCAGCAAACCATCCTCCTACAAGCACAAGAAGAAGGAGAGAGGGTTTGTTGCAGAAACATAGAGTGACACTGAAGAATCATCTTCCTCCAGCTCTAGTGAAGATAAAGAGGAAGCAAAGGCCAAAGAAATTTGCTTAATGGCCATCAATGCTTCAGGGCATGCCTCAGAAGAAGAAGAATCTGAAGAATGTTCAGATTGTGATCAGGTATTGAGAGACTTCGACTTTACCTCTGAAGATTTTAAAAATGACTTTAAATCTATATGTAGTGATCTGATTAGATCTAAGAAGGAAATCAAACTTCTCAGAGATTAACAATTTAATTATGATAGCTTAGTATCAGAAAATAGTAAATTGAAAAATGAAATAGACATGTAGAGTGAACAAATCACTTTTCTGAAAGTTGAATTAAGTAAAACAAACAACTAGAAGAATCACTGAATGGAAGAAGCAAACAACTAGTAGAAATTACCAGCACACTTAGTGCTAGACTTAATAGAAGTAAGTTAGGATTAGGTTCATCATCCAGTGAACCACCAATCATTCAGAAAAACCACCTTTCACAACCTATAAAGTTTATTTCAGATAAAGGTAAGAAGAATACAGAACAAATTAAAACAGTTAACAAAGTTTTAAAATAAGTTGAGATAAATAAAAAAACAAAAGGCTAAGTGTGAACAAAAATCGTCAAACCACGATCGACGATCTCAGCATTATGCGTCGAGCGACGATCGACGATCTGTGAACCCAGAGCTTGAGCCTAAACACTCTGCAAATGGGGATCGATGATATCATTATGTATCGTCGAACAGAGATCGACGATCGTGGAACCTAGATAATAGACACTATTATTCAGAGAACCAAGATCGACGATATTAATGCTAGTCGTCGAACGCAGATCGACGATCTGAACTAAAATCGTCGAACTCAAAACAGTTCTATCAAAACTATAATTTCAACATAAATTTCAATAAGAATTCTAACCCTAAACCTTTCAATTCCTTAACTAACTGGATAATCCCACCTAGGAGATTTCATCCCTTAGGTTATAAAAGTCAACCTGTATACTCTTATATTTCAAGTTTTAAGTATGAAAAGAAGCTAGGACCCAAGGTTACCTGGGTACAAAATATATAAGTTTTTTTTTGCAGATAAAGGCCTATCCTACCATACAGGATAAGTGGTATTTGGATAGTGGGTGTTCCAAGCACATGACAGGAAATAAGGCCAATCTAAGTAACTATAAGGCAAAGCTAGGTCCAAAGGTTATATTTGGAGACTCAAGCTTTGATCAGACAGAAGGCTATGGAGAATTTTCACTTGGAGCTGTCACTTTCAGGAAAGTGGCATATGTAAGTGGGCTGAAACATAACTTGATATCCATAGGATAGCTATGTGATGCAGGTTATGAGGTATGTTTTAATGAATCTAAATGCAATATTTCTCTAAACAACATTACTGTGTTATCAGGTATTAGGTTAGGCAATATCTATTTAGTTGATTTTAATTCTGTTTGTTCAGAAATCTGTTTGTTTAACCAGGTTAGCAATAATAATACTTTGTGGCATAAAAGGCTAGGACATGTAAATCTAAGAAACATTGCTAGGTTATCTAGGGACAACCTTGTTAGTGGATTGCCATCTTGCCCCTACAAGAAGGAAAGCCTTTGCAAGGCGTGTCAAGAAGGCAAGCAAACTAAAAATAGTTTTAAATCAGTTAATAAGAGTGGTTCACCTAGGATTTTATATCTGATTCATTTGGACCTTTTTGGACCAATTGTTGTACAAAGTCTGGGAAGGAAGTCCTATACTTTATTTATTGTAGATGACTTCTCTAGATTCTCATGGGTTTTCTTCTTGAGAAACAAGTCTGATAATTTCAAAGTTCTTACAGACTTTCTAAAATGCATAAATATTGAGTACTCTACTCCAGTTGTATTGATCAGAAGTGATCATGGCACTGAGTTTGAATCTCTTCCTATGCAAGAATTCTGTGAGAAATAAGGTATCAGGCACTGCTGCTCTACTCCCAGAACTCCTCAACAAAATGGGGTAGTTGAAAGGAAAAACAAGAAACTCATTGAAACTGCAGGTATATTGCTTGCTGATGCTTACATGCCTCTATCCTACTAGGCAGAAGCTGTAAGCACAACAAATTATGTCCTGAATAGAAGTTTGATACACAAACTTAAAGGCAAGACTCCCTATGAATTACTCAAAGGGAAGAAACCTAAAATAGACTACTTTAGAATTTTTGGTTGTATCAGTTATATACATAATAACCACAAAGATTATCTTAGAAAGTTTGAAGCCAAAGCTACAATGGGAATCTTTCTAGGATATTCCCAAGTTAGCAAGGCATATATGGTTCTCAATAAATCATCCTTGAAAATTGAAGAGTCAATACATGTTACATTTGATGAAGCTAATATATTTTACAAGGAGAAGGAAGCTTCTACCAGTGATCATCTGTAGGTACCAAGTCTATGTAAAAAGCTGGATGACTTAAATCTCACCCAGAAGGTGATATCTCATCCCTCACCACAAGCAAATGAAGATAATGAAGAAGACTCTATGGAAGAAACTGAACTTCCTCCAACTGCAGAAGTAATTCCACAAGAGGAATTCACTCCAATTGATGTTGCTGAACCAACTCCACCATCTGATTTTGTCACACTTAGGATCACCCTAGATCCCAAGTAATTGGAGACATATCAGCAGGTGTATAGACAAGGCATCAACTCAACCATGATGTGATGCATGCCTGTTTTCTCTCTCAAATCGAGCCTCGATCCATAACTGATGCTGAGCAAGATCCCCATTGGATCATTGCAATGCAATAGGAACTAAATCAATTTGAAAGATGTAGAGTTTGGGACTTGGTTCTAAGGCCTAAAGGCTATCCAGTAATTGGAACTAAGTGGCTTTTTAGGAATAAGCTTGATTACCAAGGTGTGAATATGAGGAATAAGGCTAGGCTTGTTGCTCAAAGATATAGGCAAGAGGAAGGAATTGACTATGATCAGACATTTGCTCGAGTTTCCAGGCTAGAAGCTATAAGGATTTTTTTGGCCTGTACTACATTCAAAAAGTTCACTGTTTATCAGATGGATGTCAAGAGTGCTTTTCTAAATGGAGTACTACAAGAAGAGGTTTATGTAGAACAACCTCCAGGTTTTGTTTCTCCAACTTCCCCCTCTCATATTTTCAAACTGCATAAGGCTCTTTATGGTTTAAAGCAAGCTCCAAGAGCATGGTATGAGACCTTAGCCAGCTTTCTTTTAGGGCATGGTTTTTCTAGAGGCATGGTAGATAAAACCCTTTTTATAAAATTGCATCATGAAAAAATTTTATTAGTATAAATATATGTAGATGATATTATATTTGGTTCTACTGATCCCAAATTGTGCAAGAGATTTTCTAATCTAATGCATTCCAAATTTGAGATGAGCAGCATGGGAGAGTTATCTTATTTCCTTGGTCTCCAAGTGAAACAATCTCCTGATGGTATCTTCATTTCCCAATCTAAATATGCTAATGAGCTTATTAAGAAGTTTGGGATGGCTGATGCATCTTCTATGAAGACTCCCATGGCTGCCAATGTTGTATTAGACACTAATGAACATGGAAAACCTGTTGATCAGACTAGGTATAGGGCCATTGTTGGATCCCTACTATATCTAGCAGCAAGCAGACTAGATATCATGTTTGCTACATGTTTATGTGCTAGGTTCCAGGTGAACCCTAAAGAATCTCATCTTATTTTCATAAAAAGGATTTTAAGATATATAAATGGTTGTCCTAATCTATGACTCTGGTATCCCACAGAGTCAGCATTTGAGTTGACTGGATTTTCAGATGCTGACTATGCTGGATACAGAGTGGACAGAAAGAGCACTTCAAGAACTTGCCAGTTCTTGGGTGATAGACTTGTGTCCTGGTTTTGCAAGAAGAAAACCTCTGTATCAACATCTACTACTGAAGCTGAATATATGGCTGCTGGCAGTAGCTGTTCACAGATTTTGTGGATACAAAACCAACTCTTAGATTATGGTTTCAATCTAAATAATTCAACCATTTTCTGTGATAATACTAGTGCTATATCTATAGCACATAATCCAGTGCATCATTCTAAAACAAAGCATATAGATATAAGACATCATTTCATTAGAGATAATGTAGACAAAAAGAAAATTAATCTAGACTTTATCTCCACTAATTTTCAAAGAGCAGATATTTTCACCAAACCCCTTGATGGAAAGAAGCACCTGTTCTTCCTGAATCAGCTTGGAATGATCAATGGGAAGGATTAATTTAATTTTTTTTCTTCTGTTTTTGGATCTGTTCCTAAATCGTCGAACGAAGATCGACGATCTTCGGACAACTCTTGAGCTATATCATCAAACTACGTTTGACGACAGCTCTGTGTGAAGACAAAAATTGTCGACCAGAGATCGACGACTTTGCTTCAGTTAATTGATCGTCAAGCTATGCTCAACTATCAATTTCCGACTGAGATCAGAGACCAAAGATATTATTTGTTTATAAATTAATCTTTGACCTAAGATCGACGTTTTTGTTTTTATCGTCGAACAGAGATCGTCTCTTCATATTCCAAAAACCTATATGTAGGTTTCTCTTCGATCTCTATCCCGCGTTTTCATATTATATTTTCCCTTTGCCCTTGATCTCTTCTCTCTTGAGTTTACAGATCTTCCATGGCGATTTCTACGGCAGCTCTTTCAAAGATGAAGTTCAACTCTGGTTTCCACTTCGACTTCGAATCGATCAGTCACTATGATCCTATCTTTCAATTGGTATCAGTCACTGTGATCTTATTTTTCACGAAATGTTACAGCTATGTGATGATCAGGGTCTGAAGAAGTTCATGTCTACATGGATCAAACTATCTGTTGCTGAGATCAAAGAATGGGTTTACTCTTCCTCAACAAATGACTACTCCCTTTCTACTTCCCTTTATGCTTCCTCTATTCCTTCTTCATCTAGGGGTCTGCTTCCAGTTTTCACTGAAACCAGGCAGGGGGAGTTGTCCAATGAAGATGCAGCAGGTTCAGCCTCAGCAGACCTTCAAGCGCAGTCCCCTCCAGCAGTACAGGAAGGAGAAGCGTTTCAGAAATTTTGTGCAGATATAGATGACCAATGGAGCTACAGCAGTTACAACAGTAGCAGCAATTCCAAAAATAGCAGAAGTAGATTATGATGATACAGATTGTAATGACACAGGTTTGGGCAAGGTTCAACATCAACAACAACATCAGCAACAGCAACAGCAGAAGCAAATGCTCCAGTTTTTTTTATTGCTTTGTATTTTCTTTGTGTTATGTAAATAGTGTTCTCACCCAAATATGGGGAGATTTTTGGAACCCTAGTTCTGATTTGGGTAGGGATCACTACTAGGTTTTCTTATACTGACCCAAAATGTATAATCAAGGTCATGGGTTTATTTCTTTAGTCTAGGCCAAGAGTCAACATCACATGGATCTGCCTACAACAGCCTGTCAGAGACTCAAGCAATTGTGTCGACATAGACAATATCAGAGGACACACAGAAAGGCTGTGTCGACACCCAGAAGAATTGTGTCGACACACAGAAAGGATGTGTTGACACCCAGAAGATTTGTGTCGACACACAGACTATCAGTCGACATAGATAATATTAGTCGACACTAGCTCAGTCGACACAAGAAGGATTTGTGTCGACACAGTTCACATGTTATTAGTCGACAGTTTCAGTCGACACCAGAAGGACTTGTGTCGACACCCAGAACCATCTGTCGACACAGTTCAGAAAAGCTGTTTCAGAAGGATAATTCAAATTCTCAGGTCGACGAACCAACCTCTCAGCTCGACGAATTCCATTCTCAGCTCGACGATCGTGGATCTCCCATCGACGATCTCAGAGTCCTATACTCTGAACTGAGCTCGACGATCTATGAGCTCAGGTCGACGATCTTGTGCTTCTCAGTACTTATCTCAGATCTACGATAATTGCTCACAGGTCGACGATCTCTTAACCCAGTTCGACGATCTCTGAGCCAAGCTCTGTGATTTTTGTCTGCCTTCAGTTATCAGTTCTCTCAGTTCGGTCAGAAGTATTTATTTTGATTATGATAAATCCTTTTAAGGCAAATATATACTGATAATTAATGCTGACATTCTCAAGGCTGATAGCCGTATCTCATAAAGCATTAATTATGGTATTCACAGAATATTTTGTGAAGACAGTTATGGAAGTGCATTTGTGATTGCCAGCCTTTCTACCCGTTTGGGCTCCTAAATTCTTGCAGAGAATTAAGTACTATCTGAGAATTCAAATTCAGGCTGCTAGTCATTCCAAAAATATACAGAGAACTTAAAAAGATAGAGAAAATAAGAATCACAGATAGTCAATAAAAAATTCAATCCTTTTGCTCTCAAGGTTTCTTGCTTTGACAAAAAAAACAAAGAAGAAAAAGAACTTGGTGAACACACAATTCTCTCTAGTCTTCTTCCTTCATCAGGCTTCAACAATCTACAAAGAGCTAGAATCAACATCAATTTGAACACCTACACCCTGGACAAACCTTCCATCTTCCTAAAACTACTCAATATCTCAGGGGGAGCTTTAGCATTATCACATCCACATAGTATTCTCATTGTGTTTGAGAAAGAGAAGACTGTCATCAATTTTTTCTTTAACCTCTCTTGTATAGGGTTCTTACTCCCTTCAAAAGTAAACTCCTTGGTGATAGGGCACCTGATCAAAAACCTATTGGGTTTTAGGCACCTGATCAAAAGCCTGAAGGGTTTCTAGATCTACCTGAAGCAGATCTTGTAACATCCCATTTCCAACTAGACCCCTAAGAGTGGTTTTGGCCATGACTAGGTCATGACAAAACCCTAGGAAGCCAGAAATGAGCCAAGAGATAGGAGGCCAAGGTGGGGATCACCATGGTCTGCAAATAGTAGAATTTTGAACAATGGTTTAGAATGACAATGGGGCTTCACCATGGCCCCAAGACCCTACCACAACACTCCCAAACATTTTGGGAGACTCACTAGAGCCAAAAGGACCCATTAGGGCCAACCCAAGAGGCCCAGTTGACCAAGGTCAACCCTAGCCCTGAATAGGTCAACCTAGCCTACATAGGGCCAATTGACCCACTCCTAGTCTAGAGGACCCCACCTATGCCCTCCTAACCCTAAAGTGAGGTCAATGGGTCACTAAGGACACATTGGGGTCAGCCCTAGAGGCCAGGTTGACCCAAGTCAACTCAAGCCCTAATCTGGTCAAAGTACCCTTACTAAGGGTATGAGACCTCGAAAGTGCAGGGTAACCCTACATAACCCTACCTAGACCATAAGGGAAGTCAATGGGTCACCAAGGATCCATAGGGGTGAACCCTAATGGTCATGTTGACCCAAGTCAACTCTAGCCCTAAAATGGTCAAAGTGACCTTACCAAGGGGCATGTGACCCCCAAGATGCCCAACCAACCCTACTCAAGTCTTCCTAGACCTTAAGGGAGTCCAATGGGTCACCAAGGACCCATTGGGGTCAACTCAAATGGTCTTGTTGACCAAGGTCAACTCTATTCTAGTGTTAGGTCAACTTAGCCCAAAAAGGGCTAACCCAAGCTCAAGCCATTTCTCCCTTAGGCTAAACCCATTCCCATGACCATCATAATCCAGTGGGCTGCCTTTAGCTTGTGAGGTTGACTAGTCAACCAGAGGTGACTAGGAGAGAGAAAAGAGCACCTCTCCATGATAATGGAGGAGAGAGAAAATGGGGAAGAGGAAATGGAAGAGAGAAGCCGGCCAAGGAAGGCCAACAGCCACCAGTTATGGCTGTAATCAACTCCTCTAGGGGGAGAGGAGTTGATCCCAGCCGTTTCCCGGCCACCAAGGGGTGGGTTCAGCCCCCCTCCACACAACCCGAGCCACGCCTTTAATGGTGTTAATGGCTATTGAAGAACCAGCCTCTCCCCTCCCCCATTTGCCATTTAAGCACCTTCAGGGAGCCGAGGGGATCATTTTAGAGCATTCACCTGGAGGAGACGGGCCATTCCACTGTGCAGTTGCAGAAGCCGAGCGCCGCCGCCGTCGTCAATGGCATCCCGCCGCTCCTCTCGCATCCAGGCCGCCAGGAAGGTCCTCCTCCTCTCCTTAACTCGCGGGTAGATCCTAGGAATCATTAGGCTTGAGTTTCGGGCTCAATTGAGCCCGATTCGATCCGGGATTTCTCCTGGTTTCGGCAAGGAAATCTCTTGCTTAATCCGCCGGAAAACGCCTCTCCGGCGGCGGAGCCGCCGCCTGACGATAGCCACCACCTCAACGGAGGTGTTGGTGGCGGTGGCCGGCCGGGGAAGGGGCTGGATCGCCGGTGGCAGGGCTTGGAAATCGCTCCAGGCGGGATGAATCTCAGCCGTTGGCTCAGTGGGGACGATGACCAGATGCCGTCGATCTGCGCCAAGATTCGCGCGGCATCAAATCATATACTATAGGATTTAAATAAAAATCATTTCATTTCTGTCACACTGGATGTATTTAATGTATTTAATTTTTAAAAATACTTAGGGACCCTGAATGGAAATCTGCCCAACATGAAAATTGTAGCTTAGGGTGTCTAGTTTGTAGCAAAAATTGCTTGGACCCTTTTGGGCCACTGGTTAGACCAGGGTACCCTTTTTGGTAGGACCTATACCTAGGCCTAAACAGAAATTGTTTTGGGTGCCCACACTTCATTCCTTGTCCAAACAAGTTGAAATTTGGGCAGTGAGAAAGTCTTAGTCATATCTAAAACCTGTCCAAAATTTAGAATTTTTGGAGAAAATTTTTCTATAGTTTTTAGAAAAATTTAATAAATCATGATTAATTTAATTATGTGACCCAATTAATTTAAAACTCCCCCAAATTTAGGTGGGTGGTCTTAGATGTTATGATAGGTATAGGGTTAAAACTTTAGCGCATTTGGAGATGTTTAGGATAGGTAATCTACCCACCCTATATATGACCTTATAAGGGTATTTTGGTCAAAAGCCACTATTGATGGTTGAGTGGCCAAATTCCCTCATCAGAGGCTGAAATTTTGGCCACTGATATAATTAGACTTTTTACACTCACCTATGAAGTTTGGAGTGGTTTGGACTAGGGTAGCCCTAGAATATTTGGGTAGGCCCTTTAGGGTAAATTTCTAGGGTTTGAAGAATTTGGGGACAAAAGACCTTGGATGGACTTGAAACTTGGGAATGAGGTCCATAGGGTAACTATGGTCCTGTGGTTAAAATTTTAGGGCATTTGGAAGAATTTAAACCCCTTAAATCTATAACCCTAGTTTAGGGCACTAGCCTTGAAATCATAAGCTCTAATACCAAAACTTTCTGAAAAGGGCTGAGTTTTTGAATGGGTAGTTGTTTAGGGTATATATATCTCTGGAAATTTTATAATAAATTTTGGATGAATATTTTTGGTACTTTATTCACAAAGTCATGTTTTACAAGTTTCACTTAGGAATTTTTGGAGAAAAATATACTTGAATAAATCTGATGAAACCTAGCAAAGGGGCTTGTAATCATGGTACCCATCTCTTTAAATTTTTATGAAATTTTGGAAGAATGATATTTAGTAGTTGCTTCTTTAATTATTTAATTCTATGGAACTTTGGTAAATTTAATAATGGCATCTAAATTGTCTGAAAAATTTTACTTTCTTCATCATGATGTTTCTAGTTCCTTATGAAGCCCTAGTAATTTTTACATAATTATTGGAGACATATTGTGGCACTTCCTTCATTATATTTGATCTTAGGAATTGTTTTTAATAAATCTTTTAGAGGTCAAGAACTATCTGGAAAATTGTGAAAATTGGCAACCAATAATATTTCTCTGTTATTTAGTGAATAAAAATTTTAGGAGGCCTTTACCTGAGAAAAGCTTATGGTTCATGTTCAAATTGACTATGGCCTAGCTTTTGAGGAAAATTCAATAAATAGTAGATTAATTGGGAAAAATATGATTTTCTGAATTTAGACTATATCTATCATAATAGACCTCTGGTAAAATTTGTAGAGTTATTGGAGGAGAATTTAGACTATCACCTATTGAGTACATCATATTAGCTTAGGGTGGTCTGCAATTAGTAAAAACAGTAGAAATCAAATTAAAGTGCACAATGAGTTTAGGAAGTTGGAATAATGGGGCATTAGTCTGGTAGGTGAATTAGGTTTGCCATCAGAAGTGTAGATGAGTAGTGGAGGTTGGTTAGAGTTGTGTGGGGTTCGGGATCGTCAAAGGATCACTCATCCTCGTCGAAAAGAAGGAGTCATATACACTTGGGTTAGAATTCAATTATAACCCTAAGGGATTGAGAGATTTGTGTAGTAACCAATAATAATAAGTGCCTTGCGAAAGGGAGCTTTGGGCGTAATCCCATCGTAGTTCCTAGTGCCTTCGAGAGCCCTTCACGGGGAATACCTTGGGCAGTCCTGGGCTAACGTAACTCATAGGAATAATGAAACTTCAAGAGTAACTAGAATAATTAGGGTTTCACTCTCACACACCCCGAGGTTACGGGAAGTAGTTTTGGCCAGATGATCAAGCAGTAGGCTCGGTCGTTGTGGTAAGAGGGCAGGATGGCCCGGTGAGCTTCGGCTCGGTGTTGGTACGTAAATTTGCATGTGCATAAAAGGGAATGAAATTAAGGTGGTGGGTCTTCGGTATTGGAGGATCTTAGCACAGACACCAATACGTTGACTCGGCAAGTGTTGTGACAGCACTTCGCCAACAGAAGTCCGGTGCGCCAGCCGGCAAGAGTACGCAGGAGTCCGCTTAGTGCACCAGCGTTGAGGCGTACGATAGGTCTGACCAGTAGTGCTATACTGGTTTAGAGGTGGGCGAGGCCCAACCCACCGCTTCCGTCTGCCACTACGGAGGTATCCTGGGAGGTGAGGCTCCAGAAAGGGGGAACTAAAGGTCTGTGTGCACAGAGTCGGGTGCGTGTGTTGCACTTGCTTGATCCATCATACCCACTTGCATGTCATAGCATAAGCGATTCATTTAACCTTTGACACCTAAAATATAAGTGGTATGGGACACTTATACATTAGGCCCTGCAAAACGACCCCTTGGTCTATAAGCTTGTGTGGGCAAGTTTATAAATTAAGGTTAAATTTGGATATATATAATTGCTGCTGTTTGACAACCGACACCCCATCGTATAAACTGGTATGAGACATTTTATACGATGGGAGCCTTGCAAAAGACCCCTTGCTTATATGTACCCATATAAGTTAAGGTTACTTTACTTTACTTGTTTACAAAAATGATTAGTTACTATATAAATTGCTAGTTTTAGGTCCACCGTCACCTGCATTTGATATACTCTCCACTTTCAAGTCCTCCCTTTCTTCCTCTCCGCTCGGTGCCTAGGAGCCACGGGGGAAGGGGTGGGGGATGATAGGACTTAGTCTTTTAGACTAACGGTTTTCGAACCGCATCATTTAGGGGATCGCGGAGACCAGCATGGAGGAGCAGCCCCAGAGACCGGTGCGCTTGGAGGTGGGGCAGTCTAGCTCCGGAGTACACACAGCCGGGACCGTGAGTCTCGACCCTGAGCAGTTTTCTACTTTTGTTTCCATATGAGAGATCTTGTAGTGAGGATTTGATGTACCGGGCATAAGCCCGTTTTGCTACTCTGATGTCGTTTTCTGTGGACACTCCATTCGTGGAGTTATATTTATTATGTCATGTGATTCTCTGTGGACAGATAGTTTACCTTTATTCCATTATTTTGCTACTTTTATGTGATCGAGATGGCCGGCAGAATCGGCGCTTTGTGGTGATGACTCTTCAGGGCGTGAAGGAGTCACCGCAAAACGGCGGTTCTGGGCCTAAGACCCCGGTGTCGAAAAAGAAAAAAAAAGGGGGTCTTACAAGTGGTATCAAGAGGCAGACCTCGATCGAAAAGTAGCCGTCCACAACCCTGGGTCACCCCCGCGCGGGTTTAGTTTGGGGACAAACTAAGCAGCGGAAGCAGTGGTGTGCCCATATGGGGGGAATCACATGTAAATTGTCCACTATCATTAGGCATTGCGTCGATTACCTACTGATGTAGTTCGTTTTGCAGCCCTCGGCTCAGCCCACCCCACAAGGTGGAGCTCAGCAGACTCCAGACATTGCACCACCTCCCATGGTCCCCACACCTTTCCTCCAGTCAGACATGGGGCAGACCCTTACAGCTATCCTTGAGGCCTTCCGGGCTCAGCAAGCCCCAGCCCAGCAGCCAAACCCAGGGCCCAACTGGATGAGCACCTTCCGAGGACTCTCTCCCCCATCTTACTTAGGGACAGAGTCGGCAGTACGGACAGAGGAGTGGCTGGATGTGATGTACGAGATGTTGACTGGGATACGATGCCCTTGGGAGGAGAGGGTGGCCCTAGTGGTATCTTGCTTGGAGTCACATGCCAAGCGGTGGTGGAAGACGCTGTTGGACACGACTTTTGCTGATAGAGAGATTGCAGAAATCACTTGGGAAGAGTTCAGGGCCACGCTGCTGGAGCACTTTGTTCCTCAGTCGGCCAGGGACGAGTTGGAGGAGCGGTTCTTGCAGCTGAGGCAGGGCACCAGGACAGTGGTGGAGTACCACCGAGAGTTCGATCATTTGGCCCGATATGCGGGCTCCTATCAGCTGGATGAAGCAGGTTACGTCAAGAGGTTTTATAAGGGCCTAAAAGAGGAGTTGAGGGAGGCCCTGCTTTTTGTCTCTGACGGGCCCATCTCCCGGATTTTGGAGATGGCGAAGAGGATTGAGGCCGACTGGCACACCACTCGGGGCCGGAAACGGCAAGCAGAGGACCAGGGCCGGAGGGCCCGAAATGATCAGTGGCGAGGCACCGTACCAGATGGAAGAAGGGCAGAGGAGCAGTCTCGTCAGGAGTTGAGGCAGGAGCCGAGAGAGCAGGTGGTCTTGGCCCCTCAACCTCTCCGGACCCAGGAGATGCAGAGACCCCGGGGTATGGCGTATCCCCCGCCGGAGTGCTTCCATTGTCACCAGGTGGGACATCTCCGGAGAGACTGCCCTATGAGGGGGGCACCACCTCCAGCACCACGGGATGGCCCACCGGCCCAGCATTTCGGAGGCCGAGGACGCGGCCGAGGTCGTGGTTACCAGGGAGGCGACCGCAGGCAGAATGGGGAGCAGATTTACGCTTTGGACCTAGCACAGCCCCGGAACCCGGACAGGGTTATTGCAGGTATGAGAGCAATCTTAATTTTGGATTCATTCATTACTCATGTTAAGTGTTAATAGAACTACTAAACGACCTAGGTTAGAAAACCTTACACCAGAGTTTCTTCCAAACTGATTTAGGAATGGTGATGGTGTGCGGCAAGCCTGCCCATACCCTGTTCGACACGGGGGCATCGCACAACTTTGTGTCGGAGGATTTCGTCAAGGACCTGGATCAGATTCGATGTTATACGGGACTACCCAGGAGGGTGCGCCTCCCCAATGGGATGGAGATCCAGTCCACAGAAAAGTGCCTCCTGGAGGTTGCCATAGACGGGTTGACACTCGAGGCCCCGGCAACGATCCTGAGGATGCCGGACTTCGACCTCGTCTTGGGCATGACATGGCTTGTCTGGAACCATGCCCAGATTGATTGCCCGGCAAGGAGGGTCGTGCTCAGCCATGGCGATACTTATGCGACATTCGAAGGTACTACACCGGTCTCCCATCGCCTGCTTTCATCTATTCAGGCCATTAAGGCTCATATGCAAGGGGACGAGGTATATCAAGTATTGTTCGAGATGACTGAGGAGAAGGACCTGATTGCTAACATTCCGGTGGTTCGTGACTACGCCGACATTTTTCCGGATAAGCTGCCAGGACTACCTCCGCATAGGGAAAAGGACTTCCAGATCCAATTGGTACCAGGGGCTAAGCCGGTATCCAAGGCCCCTTACCGGATGGCCCCGAAGGAGTTGGCGGAGTTTCGAACACAGTTGCAGGAGCTGGTGGAAGCAGGATTTGTTAGGCCGAGTTCCTCATCATGGGGAGCTCCTGTCCTATTCGTGAAGAAGAAGGATGGCACTCTTCGCCTGTGCATTGACTATCGAGCACTAAATAGGCTGACCGTCCGAAATACCTATCCGCTCCCCAGGATAGACGAGTTGTTCGATCAGCTGGAGGGAGCCCATTATTTTTCGAAGCTGGACTTGAGGTCAGGCTATTACCAGCTGCGGATCCAGGAGGAGGATATTCCGAAGACGGCCTTTAGTAGCCGATATGGATTGTATGAGTTCATCGTGATGCCCTTCGGGCTCACGAATGCTCCGTCGGCATTTATGAGCCTCATGAACCGGGTCTTCGAGGCTTATTTGGATGTGTTCGTCATAGTGTTCATAGACGACATCCTTATCTATTCTAAGACGGAGGAGGAGCGCACACGACATCTGGCCCTGACCTTGGAAAGATTGCGGGAGCATCGACTTTATGCGAAGTTCAGTAAGTGTCAGTTCTGGCTGAAGGAGGTGGCTTTCTTAGGTCACATTATCAGCGGAGCCGGGCTGGCAGTGGACCCGGCAAAGATTCGAGCTATTTCGGAGTGGCCGCAGCTGAAAACAGCCACTGACGTACGGAGTTTTCTAGGACTTGCCGGTTACTATCGGAAGTTCGTGGAGGGATTCTCTCGAATCGGCCTCCCGCTCACATCCTTGACGAAGAAGGAGGTACCGTTCGTGTGGACCCCGCAGTGCCAGACAGCTTTCCAGGAGCTGAAGGATCGGCTGACCTCGGCTCCTATTCTTACTCTCCCCTCGGGGAGGGAGGGATTCCAGGTCTACACCGACGCATCATATCAGGGGATGGGAGCAGTACTGATGCAGAACGGACACGTCATAGCTTATGCTTCCCGCCAGCTGAAGACCCACGAGAAGAACTACCCAGTGCATGACCTGGAGATGGGAGCAGTTGTATTCGCACTAAAAATATGGCGGCATTACCTATATGGAGTCCACTGTGATATATACTCCGATCATAAGAACCTTAAGTACGTGGACACGCAGAAGGAACTAAACATCAGGCAGAGGCGGTGGGTGGAGTTCCTTTCTGACTATCAGTATGAGATGCATTACCACCCGGGGAAGGCGAACGTGGTAGCGGACGCACTGAGTAGGAGAGCTGCCACAGCAGGAGCAGAGCCTCAGTTGATGTCTATGGAGCTGCTGCAGAGACTAGAGGACATGCACATTACCCTGGTATCGTCCGATGATCCTGAGCTCTATGAGTAGTACTTGGTCGCGATAGGCGTTACCGATGACATCAGAGACCGAGTCAGAGAAGGGCAGAGGCAGGATGCCAAGTTAGAGCCCATCTTCCAAGCTCTGGAGGCAGGCACTGCAGGAGACTACACACTGAGGGACGACCTGGTGTGCTTCAGAGGACGGGTGTATATACCGGAGGGAGGCCAGATCCGGGAGGATATCATGATGGAGGCGCACTGCAGCCGGTATTCTGTACACCCAGGGATCACAAAGATGACGGCTGATTTGAAGAAGACGATGTACTGGCCGGGCATGAAGAAGGATGTCTCACACTTCGTGACCCATTGTGAGGCATGTCAGCTAGTAAAGGCGGAGTGCAGGAATCCCGCGGGATTATTGCAACCACTCCCGGTGCCGGAGTGGAAGTTTGATGACATAGCCATGGACTTCATACATGGGCTTCCCCGGTCTCGGACAGGGAATGACTCGATCTGGGTAATCGTCGATCGGTTGACCAAGGTGGCTCGATTTATACCGACCAGGAAGGATGATTCAGTAGGAGTACTGGTGCGGAAGTTTGTGGAGCAGTTCATTCGCTATCATGGCGTGCCCAGGATGATAGTGTCGGATCGGGATGGCAGGTTCACCTCCAGGGAGTGGAGATCCGTGCAAGCTTACTTAGGCACGCGATTGACTTTCAGCACTGCATTCCACCCCCAGACAGACGGGCAGACAGAACGCACCAACCGGACGCTGGAGGACCTTTTGAGGCTATGCATCTTGGATCGCGGGGAACCGTGGGAGAAACTCTTGCCCCTTGTCGAGTTCTCCTATAACAACAGCCACCAGTCCAGCATCAGGATGGCGCCTTACGAAGCCTTGTACGGGAGGAGATGCCGGACCCCGCTTTCTTGGGTGCAGAACGAGGATCCGAAAGTGTTGGGGTCAGAGTTTGTTGAAGACACCGAGGCATAGGTGAGGCTGATCAGGGACAGGATGGTCGAGGCATAGAGTAGACAGGCTAAGTATTATGACGCCCGGCATCGGCAGGTGGAGTTCCAGGTGGGGGACCGGGTGTTTCTGAAGATCCGGCCCATGCATGGAGTTTCACGGGTGCGGGGTCGGAGGAAGAAGCTCAGCCCTAGGTACATGGGCCCTTACAGGATCCTGGAGCGGATCGGACCCCTAGCCTACCGGCTGGAGTTACCACCAGAGCTGGAAGCGCTGCACGACGTCTTCCACATTTCTTCTTTGAGGAGGGCTCTACTACGCCCGGAGCAGCAGATTCTGACTACCGAAGGGCCGGTAGCTTCAGACCGGTCGGTTCATTTGGAGCCTGTGAGGATCGACGACCGAGGAGTGCGGGTCTTGCGACGCAAGAAGGTCCCACTAGTCAAGGTCCTGTGGAGGAACCACGGCCAGGAGGAGCATACCTGGGAGCCACAGGACCTGATGCGACAAAGATACCCCGAGCTATTCAGTCAGGTATACCTCTCAGACCCCTCAAGATATTAAATTATTTTTCCTGCTTTAAGTATACTAAGGGCTGCTCTAGGTAGATAGGGGCTTATCTTTTGTTTATTGGGGGCTTAACCTTGTTTATTGGGATTTTGGTTCGCCGTTTGGGCAAAAGGGGTCTTAGATCTAAGTTTTCCCATAAAATCAAATTTAACAAACAAGGCGTCATAATGGGATGTTACAAGACTCTTTCCTTCGGTAGTAAGACCCGTGGGCGCAACCTTGATTTCGGGGACGAAATCTTTATTTTGTTTATTGGGATTTGTAACATCCCATTTCCAACTAGACCCCTAAGAGTGGTTTTGGCCATGACTAGGTCATGACAAAACCCTAGGAAGCCAGAAATGAGCCAAGAGATAGGAGGCCAAGGTGGGGATCACCATGGTCTGCAAATAGTAGAATTTTGAACAATGGTTTAGAATGACAATGGGGCTTCACCATGGCCCCAAGACCCTACCACAACACTCCCAAACATTTTGGGAGACCCACTAGAGCCAAAAGGACCCATTAGGGCCAACCCAAGAGGCCCAGTTGACCAAGGTCAACCCTAGCCCTGAATAGGTCAACCTAGCCTACATAGGGCCAATTGACCCACTCCTAGTCTAGAGGACCCCACCTATGCCCTCCTAACCCTAAAGTGAGGTCAATGGGTCACTAAGGACACATTGGGGTCAGCCCTAGAGGCCAGGTTGACCCAAGTCAACTCAAGCCCTAATCTGGTCAAAGTACCCTTACTAAGGGTATGAGACCTCCAAAGTGCAGGGTAACCCTACATAACCCTACCTAGACCCTAAGGGAAGTCAATGGGTCACCAAGGATCCATAGGGGTGAACCCTAATGGTCATGTTGACCCAAGTCAACTCTAGCCCTAAAATGGTCAAAGTGACCTTACCAAGGGGCATGTGACCCCCAAGATGCCCAACCAACCCTACTCAAGTCTTCCTAGACCTTAAGGGAGTCCAATGGGTCACCAAGGACCCATTGGGGTCAACTCAAATGGTCTTGTTGACCAAGGTCAACTCTATTCTAGTGTTAGGTCAACTTAGCCCAAAAAGGGCTAACCCAAGCTCAAGCCACTTCTCCCTTAGGCTAAACCCATTCCCATGACCATCATAATCCAGTGGGCTGCCTTTAGCTTGTGAGGTTGACTAGTCAACCAGAGGTGACTAGGAGAGAGAAAAGAGCTCCTCTCCATGATAATGGAGGAGAGAGAAAATGGGGAAGAGGAAAGGGAAGAGAGAAGCCGGCCAAGGAAGGCCAACAGCCACCAGTTATGGCTGTAATCAACTCCTCTAGGGGAGAGGAGTTGATCCCAGCCGTTTCCCGGCCACCAAGGGGTGGGTTCAGCCCCCCTCCACACAACCCGAGCCACGCCTTTAATGGTGTTAATGGCTATTGAAGAACCAGCCTCTCCCCTCCCCCATTTGCCATTTAAGCACCTTCAGGGAGCCGAGGGGATCATTTTAGAGCATTCACCTGGAGGAGACGGGCCATTCCACTGTGCATTTGTAGAAGCCGAGCGCCGTCGCCGTCGTCAATGGCATCCCGCCGCTCCTCTCGCATCCAGGCCGCCAGGAAGGTCCTCCTCCTCTCCTTAACTCGCGGGTAGATCCTAGGAATCATTAGGCTTGAGTTTCGGGCTCAATTGAGCCCGATTCGATCCGGGATTTCTCCTGGTTTCGGCAAGGAAATCTCTTGTTTAATCCGCCAGAAAACGCCTCTCCGGCGGCGGAGCCGCCGCCTGACGATAGCCACCACCTCAACGGAGGTGTTGGTGGCGGTGGCCGGCCGGGGAAGGGGCTGGATCGCCGGCAGCAGGGCTTGGAAATCGCTCCAGGCGGGACGAATCTCAGCCGTTGGCTCAGTGGGGACGATGACCAGATGCAGTCGATCTGCGCCAAGATTCGCGCGTCATCAAATCATATACTATAGGATTTAAATAAAAATCATTTCATTTCTGTCACACTGGATGTATTTAATGTATTTAATTTTTAAAAATACTTAGGGACCCTGAATGGAAATCTGCCCAACATAAAAATTGTAGCTTAGGGTGTCTAGTTTGTAGCAAAAATTGCTTGGACCCTTTTGGGCCACTGGTTAGACCAGGGTACCCTTTTTGGTAGGACCTATACCTAGGCCTAAACAGAAATTGTTTTGGGTGCCCACACTTCATTCCTTGTCCAAACAAGTTGAAATTTGGGCAGTGAGAAAGTCTTAGTCATATCTAGAACCTGTCCAAAATTTAGAATTTTTGGAGAATAGTTTTCTATAGGTTTTAGAAAAATTTAATAAATCATGATTAATTTAATTATGTGACCCAATTAATTTAAAACTCCCCCAAATTTGGGTGGGTGGTCTTAGATGTCATGATAGGTATAGGGTTAAAACTTTAGCTCATTTGGAGATGTTTAGGATAGGTAATCTACCCACCCTATATATGACCTTATAAGGGTATTTTGGTCAAAAGCCACTATTGATGGTTGAGTGGCCAAATTCCCTCATCAGAGGCTGAAATTTGGCCACTGATATAATTAGACTTTTTACACTCACCTATGAAGTTTGGAGTGGTTTGGACTAGGGTAGCCCTAGAATTTTTGGGTAGGCCCTTTAGGGTAAATTTCTAGGGTTTGAAGAATTTGGGGTCAAAAGACCTTGGATGGACTTGAAACTTGGGAATGAGGTCCATAGGGTTACTATGGTCCTGTGGTTAAAATTTTAGGGCATTTGGAAGAATTTAAACCCCTTAAATCTATAACCCTAGTTTAGGGCACTAGCCTTGAAATCATAAGCTCTAATACCTAAACTTTCTGAAAAGGGCTGAGTTTTTGATTGGGTAGTTGTTTAGGGTATATATATCTCTGGAAATTTATAATAAATTTTGGATAAATATTTTTGGTACTTTATTCACAAAGTCATGTTTTACAAGTTTCACTTAGGAATTTTTGGAGAAAACTATACTTGAATAAATCTGATGAAACCTAGCAAAGGGGCTTGTAATCATGGTACCCATCTCTGTAAATTTTTATGAAATTTTGGAAGAATGATATTTAGTAGTTGCTTCTTTAATTATTTAATTCTATGGAACTTTGGTAAATTTAATAATGACATCTAAATTGTCTGAAAAATTTTAATTTCTTCATCATGATGTTTCTAGTTCCTTATGAAGCCCTAGTAATTTTTACATAATTATTGGAGACATATTTGTGGCACTTCCTTCATTATATTTGATCTTAGGAATTGTTTTTAATAAATCTTTTAGAGGTCAAGAACTATCTAGAAAATTGTGAAAATTGGCAACCAATAATATTTCTCTGTTATTTAGTGAATAAAAATTTTAGGAGGCCTTTACCTGAGAAAATCTTATGGTTCATGTTCAAATTGACTATGGCCTAGCTTTTGAGGAAAATTCAATAAATAGTAGATTAATTGGGAAAAATATGATTTTCTGAATTTAGACTATATCTATCATAATAGACCTCTGGTAAAATTTGTAGAGTTATTGGAGGAGAATTTAGAGTATCACCTATTGAGTACATCATATTAGCTTAGGGTGGTCTGCAATTAGTAAAAACAGTAGAAATCAAATTAAAGTGCACAATGAGTTTAGGAAGTTCGAATAATGGGGCATTAGTCTGGTAGGTGAATTAGGTTTGTCATCAGAAGTGTAGATGAGTAGTGGAGGTTGGTTAGAGTTGTGTGAGGTTCGGGATCGTCAAAGGATCACTCATCCTCGTCGAAAAGAAGGAGTCATATACACTTGGGTTAGAATTCAATTATAACCCTAAGGGATTGAGAGATTTGTGTAGTAACCAATAATAATAAGTGCCTTGCGAAAGGGAGCTTTGGGCGTAATCCCATCGTATTTCCTAGTGCCTTCGAGAGCCCTTCACGGGGAATACCTTGGGCAGTCCTGGGCTAACGTAACTCATAGGAATAATGAAACTTCAAGAGTAACTAGAATAATTAGGGTTTCACTCTCACACACCCCGAGGTTACGGGAAGTAGTTTTGGCCAGATGATCAAGCAGTAGGCTCGGTCGTTGTGGTAAGAGGGCAGGATGGCCCGGTGAGCTTCGGCTCGGTGTTGGTACGTAAATTTGCATGTGCATAAAAGGGAATGAAATTAAGGTGGTGGTTCTTCGGTATTGGAGGATCTTAGCACAGACACCAATACGTTGACTCGGCAAGTGTTGTGACAGCACTTCGCCAACAGAAGTCCGGTGCGCCAGCCGGCAAGAGTACGCAGGAGTCCGCTTAGTGCACCAGCGTTGAGGCGTACGATAGGTCTGACCAGTAGTGCTATACTGGTTTAGAGGTGGGCGAGGCCCAACCCACCGCTTCCGTCTGCCACTACGGAGGTATCCTGGGAGGTGAGGCTCCAGAAAGGGGGAACTAAAGGTCTGTATGCACAGAGTCGGGTGCGTGTGTTGCACTTGCTTGATCCATCATACCCACTTGCATGTCATAGCATAAGCGATTCATTTAACCTTTGACACCTAAAATATAAGTGGTATGGGACACTTATACATTAGGCCCTACAAAACGACCCCTTGGTCTATAAGCTTGTGTGGGCAAGTTTATAAATTAAGGTTAAATTTGGATATATATAATTGCTACTGTTTGACAACCGACACCCCATCGTATAAACTGGTATGGGACATTTTATACGATGGGAGCCTTGCAAAAGACCCCTTGCTTATATGTACACATATAAGTTAAGGTTACTTTACTTTACTTGTTTACAAAAATGATTAGTTACTATATAAATTGCTAGTTTTAGGTCCACCGTCACCTGCATTTGATATACTCTCCACTTTCAAGTCCTCCCTTTCTTCCTCTCCGCTCGGTGCCTAGGAGCCACGGGGGAAGGGGTGGGGGATGATAGGACTTAGTCTTTTAGACTAACGGTTTTCGAACCGCATCATTTAGGGGATCGCGGAGACCAGCATGGAGGAGCAGCCCCAGAGACCGGTGCGCTTGGAGGTGGGGCAGTCTAGCTCCAGAGTACACACAGCCGGGACCGTGAGTCTCGACCCTGAGCAGTTTTCTACTTTTGTTTCCATATGAGAGATCTTGTAGTGAGGATTTGATGTACCGGGCATAAGCCCGTTTTGCTACTCTGATGTCGTTTTCTGTGGACACTCCCTTCGTGGAGTTATATTTATTATGCCATGTGATTCTCTGTGGACAGATAGTTTACCTTTATTCCATTATTTTGCTACTTTTATGTGATCGAGATGGCCGGCAGAATCGGCGCTTTGTGGTGATGACTCTTCAGGGCGTGAAGGAGTCACCGCAAAACGGCGGTTCTGGGCCTAAGACCCCGGTGTCGAAAAAGAAAAAAAAAAGGGGGGGTCTTACAAGTGGTATCAGAGGCAGACCTCGATCGAAAAGTAGCCGTCCACAACCCTGGGTCACAGGAAGGTAAACTCACACACGATACTCTTTGAATCGAAAATGTCAACAAATGGTCATGAAGGCTATTCTTCTAATTAAGTCGATTCCGACTTGATGGCTCAACATCAGGAGCTTTCAAAAGCTTTTGACAAATGCCTCAAGGTAGTCAAAAAGCAAGTAAAAGAGATTGCCTCCCCCAAGGCAGTGGCAACAAGCCTGGGGGAGGAACTTGCAAAATTACTTCCTCTCAGAGATGAAGTCCACTCCTTGAAAGAGGAATCAAAATTCCTGTCTGAGACATTAAGCCTAAAGGATAAATACTTATATGAGCTAGAATAAAAGCTCTTGGTGGAAAGGAAAATTGTTGAAAGCTAGTCCAAGTCGAGAATTATTCTCCCTCTCATCGATGAGTTTTTCGCTCCAAAGAAGGGTAGTGGTCTTGGCCACATAGCTGAAAAAGGCAAGGCTGCTAAGAAAGCTGCCGCCAAAGGTAAAGGGAAGGCTCCTCAAAGTCAACCCACCTTTATGAAAGTAATTTTCCCCACAAATAGATATGACTCTGAGACGTCCTATGGGCACTTCGCTAGGCCTACCTATGTAGAGCCTAAGAAGCGCTATCAAGGATGGACCCATCCTAGAGACTTTAGGGCAAGTGTTTTTAAGGCTCCTTATGAAGAGGTAACTCTAAAAGAGTATGGTTCTTATGTTCATGGACTTAATTTTAAGAAGGCACTGAAAGCCAAAACTGTCATAGCTAAGTTTAAGGTAACTAAGAAGCCTTGTGTGTGCTGCAATACGGAGGCTTCCACCTCCAAGTCTGTAGCCCCTGCTAGACCTCCCATATAAAAGATAAAGTAAAAATACAAGAGAAGGTACAACAGATTTGACTGTTGGTGCTGCGGCAAAATTGGTCATTTTGGCACAGATTGTTTGTTTAACCCAGCTAATTTTGAAGCTCCACGAGTTAACAGTGTGAGACTGACCACTCGCAACGTTAATGTTTCTAGTGGTGTCAAGCTAATAAAGAACCCAGGACTCAAATATGTTTTGGTTCCTAAGATAAAATGATTTATGGTTGTAGGTATGTCCAAAGGCCAATAAAGCTCCGATCTGGTATTTGGACAGTGGATACTCTCGGCAAATGACCTGGACAATAAGTCTACTGTAAGAATTTACCCCAGTTGAAGACGGTCCAAAGGTCATCTTTGGAGGGTCAGACAGGGGAATAACTAAAGGCTACAGTATGATTTCCAATGGGATAGTCTCATTCACAGATGTGGCTTATGTTGAAGGATTACAACATACTCTGATAAGCATAAGTAAACTATGTGACAAAGGCTATATTGTTGAGTTCAAAAGGATAAGTGTCTGATAAAATCGTTTGCAAATTTGGAAATAATCTTAACAGACACTTAGAGTAGAAATATCTTATGTTTAAATTTTCTATGTTTAGACACTTCTGCACCAGTGTGCTTTTTCGCTAAAAGTAGTGCTTCACTTTGTGACCAATAGCACAAGATATTATCATATATTAATTTCAAAACAATAAACATGTTATTTTCTCACAACTTATTGCGTAATGCCCCAGCATTAAGTGCCTTAAAGAAAGTCCATATCACGAATGCTAGATGGGTAATCAGACAAGGGCTACCTTTAAGATTATTTCTGAAAATGATTCTTCAAGAAGCTTATACTTACTTCATATAGACTTATTCGGTCCTATGCCAATTCATAGTTTAGGAGGTAAAGTATATACGTTGGTAATTGTTGATAACTACTCTCGTTTTACTTGGGTGTTCTTTCTGAAACACAAGTCAGACACCTTTGATTCTTCCACTAACTTTGTCCAACAAATTCAGAACAAATTAAACTGCTCAGTGGTCAAAATTAGAAGTGACTATGAAACAGAATTTTAGTCTGGTGCCATGACAAAATTCTGTGAAAGTCAAGGTATCTTTCATGAGTCTTCTTCCCCGTGCACTCCACAACAAAATATAGTTGCTGAGAGAAGGAATAGAATCTTAATTAAAGCATGTACAATTATGTTGAATGACGCTTCACTACCAAAGTACTTCTGGGCTGAAGCAGTCAACACAGCTTGTCACATGCAAAACAAAGTACTAATCAACAAACACCATCATATGACTCCTTGTGAACTATTGAAAGGCAGAAAACTGACTGTGTCCTACTTTAGAATCTTTGGAAGTAAATGCTCCATACTTAATAATTGGAAATATTACCGTGCGAAGTTTAGTGAAAAATATTTTGAAAGTATTTTCGTAGGCTATTGTAGCCATACTGAGACATATAGGATTTTCAACAAGAAAACTCTAGTTGTAGAGGAGTCTATCAATGTTGTATTTGATGAGACAAACATACTCCATAACAAATCGTCTAGTGTTATTGGTGCAGATACAGGTACTAGGTTCGAGGAACTAAGCTTGGATGATGTAGTAAAGGAAGATGCTCCAAGCTCAGTCAAGGTCGTCTATCCAAGTATGGTGAATGAAGAACAATTAGAGGAACCAACCATCGAGGATGCACCTTATAACACCCCCTATCCGTCGTATAACATATAACAGTAGTTTCGGAAGGGGCCCGACGCCATATACCACGGACAGATCGGGAGGTTACTCAATGGAAACCATCCAACTAAGAATCAACGTCCTACACAGAGTACATTCTAGCGGGAGCAATTTAAAGGTTGTGAAATAAAGAATCCAGCATTAGCATGAGTGTCCACTACAAAACCAATAGGAATG
This sequence comes from Platanthera guangdongensis, assembly GCA_039583875.1. Taxonomy (NCBI): domain Eukaryota; kingdom Viridiplantae; phylum Streptophyta; class Magnoliopsida; order Asparagales; family Orchidaceae; genus Platanthera; species Platanthera guangdongensis. The sequence goes on from CM077167.1 coordinate 92,786,968, forward strand.
ACGTACAATACACAAGTACTATGGCCTTAAGGCCTTACAATTGTTTACTCAAATTACAGTGTTTTCCAAACCTCAGCACGCAGGCCGGTCACACATGAACAAAGCAAGTAAACACTCAATAATTAGGCCTTCGAGGGCCGGCTCAGCCATATGGGCTTTGCCCCCTATTTACCACTTGGCTCCACAGCACATGCAAACAATAATCAACCGCAACGGTGGCAAACAAAAGCAACGGTCAGCTATGCTGACCAAATTATAATGATCCCGCCCCAAACTCGGGGCGGCGATGCTCCTTTCCCTGCACTTTGTTAGCATAACCAAGCAGTATAGTGTAAACACTTCATCACAGGCATGAGCACGCACGGCCACACACCCCGTGCTCTCAGGGCACATTCTCGGTGAACAGGTTAATGTCACGTCAATTTAAGCCATAGACATCTCGGTCTCACCACCGCCACTTGGACGACCAATCTTGCGAGAATTTAGGTCATTCCGGCCCATGTCATGTCAGTTTAAGCCATAGACAACCTGAGACCAACAATCTATGCCAACGACAAGTCCCATGTAGCTTTAGGTTGCTTGTACCGAATGACATAGACCGGGTACGGTTCCGCTTAACCCATTGCTCCCACCGTAACGTCAATTTAAGCCATATGCGCGGGTTAGCTCCCCAAGTCCCAAATCATTTACACACATCACATAACCCAATTATGTTCAAGTTGGCTCCCAGGCCACCATGTTGGCAGAATCACGCATTTGCCCAGTTTTTCGGGTGCACCTTAGAGTTAATCCCCAAGGCTCCCTGTTGCAATCTACCGCATAGAAAAACCCGAAAAATAATTATTCGCGCGGAGTCTTCTATGGCCATTCATGCAATGCAACATCACCGATCTAGACCAACTTGTCCGGGTAGGCTTCATACATCATGCCTATGTCCGTTCTCGATTATGGACTCTACATGTACACAATGGAGACTATTCATGTCTACCAAAGGAACGCCTCAAACTCACCGCAAACTCGCGAGAGCGGGCTTCCTATGCAAAAGAAAAGTGGACTTCACATGTCCTAGGATGAGAATCGTTACCCTAGAATTTTTCCTTGGCGCCATGGAAATCTATGCGGATGAAAAGCACCGCGTTGTCCTCGCCTCCGTAGATCCGAAGTCGGCTTGCGATTTGGAGCTCCGAAGCTCCGCCGGTGACCGGATCTAGCCTCCTTCTTCTTCCTTGCTCTCCCCTCTATCTAGAACTTAAGAAAGAGATTAAGTGAGAGAAATGCAGACTTTGAAACCCTATTCCCGGGTATAACCAAGTAGGAACAACCCTTAGCCATTAGATCCCAAAATAAGAAAACAGACGGCCACGATTCAGACTTGAAATCCAAGACCTGGGCCGAACACGGCTTGTGACACGCCCGTGTCCAAGACCGTGTTCCCCATTCGCCGTCGAAACCGACGTATCCCGAAAAGGACACGGGCACCCGACATGCCCGTGTCAAACTTGACACGCCCGTGTTATACAGTACATGGTCGTGTAGAGTGCCATGTTACTCCATCGACACAGGATCAAAAATGCCCGAAAGGTACACTGGCACTCGACATGCCCGTGTCTACCTGACATGGCCCGTGTGCTAACCCCGTATATCACCCCGCCATGGCCTGGCTTCATCCCGTGAATGATACGGCCTAGGACACCCCCATCTCTCAGGCCGTGTTCGCTGCTCGACGATCGTCGACTCCAAATTCGTCAACCTCCCGGCCAGATCATCGACCCTAGCACGACACGCCCCTGCGACATGCTCGTGTCCCAGGCCGTGTGCCCCCTGCCAAGTTCCAAACTTCGCTCAAAACGCAACCCGTCACTCTTTTGAGTTTCGGGGCGTTACAACTCTCTCCCTCTTAAAAGAATTTCGTACCGAAATTACATAAAGGTAAGATAAACACAAAAATTAAACGCTACCTGAGAGAATAACTTCGGGTACTCTTCAAGCATGGTCTGCTCTCGCTCCCACGAGAGCTCCTCCTGACCGCAGTTGTCCCAACGGACCTTGACCATCCTGATCTCTTTGTTACGTAGCCACTTGACTTCCGAGTCCTCCATGCGAATGAGCTTGACCTTCATCGTCAACCCATTATCGACCGGCACTTGATCGATCGCAATCACTTGCGAAGGCTCTTGCACCGCCTTCCGCAGCACCGATATGTGGAATATATCGTATAGACCACTTAGCTCCACTGATAGCCTTAATCGATAAGCTGCTTTGCCAATCTGCTCTAGAACCTCAAACGGTCCAAGGTACCTCGGGCTTAGCTTCTTAAAGCGCCGCACCCGTGAGACACCCTTGAACGGCTTGATCTTCAAGCATACACACTCGCCGACAGTGAACTCCATGTTCTTATGCTTGGCGTTATAGTACTTAGCATGCTGGTCCTGAGCGATTAGCAACCTCTCTCGAATCGTTCGAACCAACGACGTTGCATCTTCCACCTCTTGGAGCTTGTACAACTTTGACTCACTCGTTTCCAACCAAGACAACGGCGTACGACATCTTCTACCATAAAGGGCCTCAAAGGGAGCCATTTGTATGCTCTCCTGGTAGCTATTGTTGTAAGCAAACTCCACCAAGTATAGATGATCTTCCCACTACTTCCCGAAATCCAGGACGCACATGCGAAGCATGTCTTCCATTGTCCTATTGACTCTCTCGGTTTGCCCATCCGTCTGCGAATGAAAGGCTGTGCTGAAACTCAGTTTTGTTCCCAACATCTGCAACACCAACCTCCAATCATTGGACGTGAACTACCCATCTCGGTCACTCACGATGCTGCGGGGCACACCGTGAAGCCGTACTATGTTATCCACATATAACTTCGCGAGTTTATCCACAGAATCACCCTTCCTATGCGGAATGAAGTACAACACCTTTGTCAAACGATCCACGACCACCTAGATGGCGGTGTTTCCTTTTTGAGAACTTGGCAACCCGTGCACAAAGTCCATAGTAATGTTGTCGAACTACCACTCTGGAATAGGAAAGGACTTCAAGAATCCTCCAGACTTTTGGCACTCCGCCTTCACCAAGGCGCATGTTTGACACTTCGCCACGTACAGTGCCACGTCCTTCTTAAGTCCTGGCCACCAGAACAATTTTTTCACATCGCGGTACATCTTCGTGCTCCCCGGGTGAATCGAGTACTTGGTATGATGTGACTCGTACAACAATTCCACCCACAAATTGCCCACGTTTGGGACGCACAGATGGCCGTCTTTCCAAATCAATCCATCCTCAACAACATATTGGGAATTTGACCCATCCAAAGCCTCTATCATGAGTTGCTTCATGCGGCCATCCAAATCCAAAGCCTACCGAATCCGATCAGCCAGGTCACACTGAACTTTCGTCTAGTTCAATAGCGCTTCTACACTTGATTGCTTGTCTACACAAGAGATCTCCAACACCTCCAACTCCCAAACCAACCGCTCATCATTGACCGACAACCAATTAGCTTGAGCTGGCGCCCTGTGACTCAACGTGTCCGCAACCGCATTGCCTTTCCCAGTCGCATAGTGAATTTTGAACGTGTAGTCCCTAAGGAACTCCATCCATCTCCTCTGTCACATATTTAGATCTTTCTGATCCAACAGGTATTTCAGGCTCTTGTGGTCGGTATAGATATCGACCTTCACCCGATACAAGTAGTGCCTCCACAGCTTCAAGGCAAAAATCACGGCCGCTAACTCCAAGTCATGGACCAGATAATTCCTCTCGTGCACTTTCAGCTATCTCGAGCCATACGCTATCACACTTGCATGCTATAGTAGTACACAACCCAAGCCACTGCCAGAAGCATCGCTGTAGATCTCAAAACCTTCGGTCCCACTCGGCGAACTCAGCACAGGTGCCGTAGACAACTGACTCTTCAGCTCCTCGAAAGCTCTTGCGCACTTCGGCGTCCATACAAACTTATACTCTTTCATCGTCAGAGTCGTGAGGGGTAACAGTATCCGCGAGACGTTCTGCACGAAGCGCCTGTAATAGCCGACAATCCCCAGAAAACTCCGGACTTCCGACACCGTAGACAGTACAGGCCACTCTCGTATCGCAACAATCTTTGCCGGATCCACCACAATTCCCTCTCCACTGACTATGTGACCATGGAACGCTACCAAGGACAACCAAAACTCGCATTTGGATAACTTGGCGTATAATTGATTCCTCCTCAGCGTCTCGAACACCAAATGCAGATGCTTAAAGTGATCCTCCTCACTCTGTAAGTACACCAAAATGTCATCGATGAAGACGATCACAAAGTGGTCTAGGTACTCCCTGAAAGTCCTGTTCATCAAATCCATGAACACCGACGGCGCATTCGTCAGCCCAAATGGCATGACCGTAAACTCGTAATGCCCGTATCTCGTACTAAAAGCTGCCTTAGGGATATCACTCTCCCTTATCCCCAGCTGATAATATCCGGAATTAAGATCCAATTTAGAGTACACCGTTGACCTGACTAACTGATCGAATAGATCATCAATCCTCGGGATCGGGTACTTGTTCTTCTCCATTAGCTTGTTCAGTTCTCGGTAGTCGATACAAAGTCTCAAGCTTCTGTCCTTCTTCTTAACAAAAAGGATCGGTGCGCTCCAAGGCGACAAACTTGGACGCACATACACATGCTCCAACAACTCTTGAAGTTGAACCTTCAGCTCCGCCATTTCCTTAGGCGCTAGCTGGTATAGAGAACGTGACATAGGTTTCGCACCTGATACTAGCTCGATAGTGAAATCTATCTCCTGTTGAGGTGGGGCTCTAGGAAGATCGCCAGGGAACACATCAGGGTACTCGTATACCACTGAAATACTGTCTAACTTAGGCTTAGGCTTTGCAACCTCCACTAGCATAAAGAACAGCTCTGCACCAGCACAAATCGTCTTCACCACCTGAAGACCAGACATCAAAGTCTTGCTCGACCCTTTCAAGCCCGTAAAGGTCGTCTCACGACCTGCCCCTAACTTAACTTCCTTGCGACCGTAATCAATATAACCTTGCTGCTCCGAGAGCCAGTCCATGCCAAATATCACATCGAACTCCGCCAGCGGTAGTAACAACGCTTGCAAATCGAACTCTTGACTCCAAAAATGAATCTTTACGCCACTGATTCTATTCGCACGTATCAAACACCCATTCGACAATAACACATCCAGTTTGTCCTTTGCCATCGAAGAGGGCACTCCGATGCACGATATTAATCCTTCGGAGAAAAAGGAGTGCGATGCTCCCGTGTCAAAGAGTCCTCTCGCCGGATTATCACAAATCAAAATAAATCCTAAACAAGCAGTGATAAGGTAACACATGCATAACAAGTATTTAAAAATTAACTTGCTATAAATTTAAACCGTACCTGTCAACACATCCGCTTGCTTAATGACCTCATGCTGGCTAAGATTATAAACTCTAGGTTGAGCCGGAGCATAATGGGACGCGGTTGACTACACCGCCTTGCCCTTCTCTTCATTTGCTGCTCCCGGCTTCCTCTCGGACTTGGGACATCCGCTCCAGCAGTTCCGAGCAAAGTGTCCCGACTTTCCACAAGTAAAGCATGCACCTGAGGTTTGACCCGTAGTCGCCCCAGAAGCACCACAAGAGGGGGCTGGACCCGAGGTCCTAGCCGTCTTGTAGAACTTACGATAGCCATACTTCGAAGTAGTTAGCACTTTAAACTCTGTCTTCTTATCACCAGAGCTTTTCTTTGCTTGCACATTCTTCAAGTCCTTCTCCAAAGACCTGGCCGTATTAACCAGGGTCAAGAAGCCCTGCGTCATAGGACCCAAGAGCAGTAGCCTTAAGTCATCTCTCAAACCTTCATAGAATCGGTTCGTCTTGCGCTCCTCATCCGCGATTGTGGAGCTAGTGTACCGACCCAATCAAGTAAACTCATGGAGATACTCATCCACGCTACTCTCTCCTTGTGTCAGCCTCTGAAACTCATTCTCCATCGTAATCCTCTGAGTCGAAGGAAGGTACCTTGCCAAGAACAATCCAGAAAACTCTTCCATTGGGACGTCCGTAAGTTGCCTCCCCTCAAGTGATGGAGCTCTAAACCTTCCCACCACATCCTAGCATCACCGTCCAGAAGGAACGTAACTATAGTGGTCATCTGCCACTCCTCCGTCTCCATCACTGTCAAGACTCTCTTTACTCGGGAGAGCCAATCTTCAGCTTGGGATGGGGTTCCCAATCCCGAGAACACAAGAGGATTGAAGCCCATAACATGTTTGAGCTATCTCTCATTTGCTCTCCTAGGAACCAAAGGTTCCACCACTACTTGCTCCACTCTTCTTAGCTCAGCCGCCTAAAGCGGTACCTGCTCCATCGTAGGAGCGAGCTGCTGTATTTACCTTGCAGGCTGCGCGTTGATCATGACAAACACTGCTTCGGCAACCAATCATATGGTTTCAGCCGAGGGAGGTGTTGCAGGAGCATCATTTGGTGCGCTACTAGCCTCAGAAACCGGGCATTCTGACGGCCCTGTACCACTTCTGGTCACCTATAGTTGTACAAAACATCGTTAAGCGACCAAACAAAATTGCAAAAAGCAATTATAGGAACACACAGGTTCCTCAAACACGTGTATTTTCATTCCTAAGTGGACATTCATGGGTTCTTTTGATGTTATAATGATGACGCGCACACATGTGCTCACCACCCCTTAAAAGAATTCGTCCAAAAATTAAATTAAGTTGACCGAAACCAGTAGTCTGATACCAAATTGTAACACCCCTTATCCGTCGCATACATATAGCAGTAGGTCCAGCCGAGGCCCGACGCCATATACCACGGACAGACCGGGAGGTTACTGATGTGCCCGCGAACAGACTCTTACTGTGGTTGGTTCGTTGAGTCGATCGCCGCGGGCTTGCTCGGGTAGGCAAGTGTACCTATCGCAAGTAGTACTCGATATTCGGGGGAATACCGAGGTCGTATTGTTCTCGGGGTCGCGTTGACTATTCTTACTCCTCCGGGAGGACTATTATTTTACTGCAAGAAAAGGTGGATTTTTTTTACTTTAAGAAAAGACGGAAAAGCAAAGGAGCGAAAAAAAAACGATTTAGAGGATATTCGATGAAGGGTTAACGCTCGGCATCGAATCGGATTAAGACTAAAATAATTTTTAATAATAAAAAGACTTAATTTTCAAATTAATAATAAGGTAACTTGGCCGTGGAGGTTCCACAAATGTGAGCTCACCTAGCTATAGGGATATCGCTCACCTAAACGTTAAGACTATTCGACCGAACGTTAGTCCGACGAAGGATTCCTCTTAACGCCCGCTTTACGCTAAGAACCCCGCTATTGGGTGGGGGACCCAATCCGGTAGAATTACGCTTGTCCTCTCTCGAGGGGGTGCACGCAACTCTATTTACCCAGGGGTGATCGGTCCATATGCACGGCCTCTCGGCTAGCTAGCATATAGACTACGGAAATAGGGCCCACACATCGATTATGTGGTCCTACGCGTCGTAAACCCGGGGTAAACCCTAAGTGCTCAAATTAAAATGAAAATAAAGAACTTTAATTATTATAAATCATTTTAAATGTCCCAATGCTCTTCGATGCCGAGGCTAATAGCGATTAGCCACACATCGGTATGGGGACGGCTTATAATTTAGTGAGGCGTGAGTTCGAAATTAAATGCTAAACGATTATAAGAAAGGGACAAAAGAAAAATAACAATATTTAGAAAGCTAAAAAGTTAACTAAACGAGAACTCACGCACACTCCAAATTATAAATTAAACAGAAACTAAGTTACACATGGATGAAATTTGCATAATTTAAATTTGCGAGTCCCACTCAAACGAGTGGGGGCGGTAAATAAAGGCTGAAAATTGCAAGTCCTACTCAAACGAGTAGGACTGAAATGAAAGCGAGTCCTACTCAAATGAGTAGGAGAAAATAAATGCGATTATAGGGCTAAAAAGTCCGGCCATTTAACTCAAGTGAGTAGGCGGAAAAATTAAAGAAAGTAAAATTGCAAGTCCTACTCAAACGAGTAGGACTGAAATAAAGTCCGGCCATTTAAGCTCAAGTGAGTAGGCGGAAAAATAAAGAAAGAAAAATTACAAGTCCTACTCAAACGAGTAGGACTGAAAATGAAAACGATGCGCCATTTAACTCTTAACGAGTAGGCGGAAATAAATGCACACAGACACACACACTCCATAAGAAATTCAAGAAAGCAATAAAATTATACACCTACACCCACACACTCTACATAATTTGAATAAAGCATTAAAAGAAAGCATTAAAACAAAGCATGAAAATTTAACACCTAAACTCACACACTCTACACAATTTAAATCAAAGCATAAAAGTTAAAACACCTACACTCACACACACTTCATGATGATTAAAGAAGAACAAAAGAAAGTTTATTCTCATACACTCACACACACTAATAACAAAGAAAAAATTAAAGTTACCTAAAAATGAAAATAACAAGATTTCTACTCCTAAAACTTACCCAAAACACATAAAAGAACAAACAAAAAGAGAATGAGCAAAAAGTTTTACAAAATAAAGTCAAAATCAAAGGTGCTCAAAAATTAAAACTTTAACTTTTTCATGCTTAGGTTTTGCCAAAAATGAATAAAAAGAGAAAATTACAATTTTTAGAAGACTAAAGTTTTTCAAAGTAAATTAAAAATCAAAGTTTTTGGAAAATTAAAATACCAATATTTTCATTCTTATAATGTTATGAAAGTGATAAAAAAGTGAGAAAGAAGTTGAAAAGAACAAAAAAGGTTTTACAATCCTAAAAGAAAACTAAGTAAAAAAAAACAAAATCACTTTTTAAAATCTCTTTTATAAAATCATAAGGATGAAATCAAAATCTAAGCATGAAAACTATTTAGAGGAAAAAGACATGGTGAGAAAAAAAAGAAAAACCTAATTCATCATTTCACGAATTTCAAACAAAACCTAACTTGAAAAATCAAAGACATGTAAAGAGGGAATCCTAACATCCCTAAGCATGAAAACAAGTAAAAAAAATGTAAAGTAAGCATGTTACACTCATACACACACACACACTTTTCATAAATGAAGAACAAGTGAAGAACAAAGAATAAAAAGGAGAAGGAAAGTGGGGCACAAGTGTTCATTCCAAAGCCATATATGAAGAGAAAATTTAACATTTTATTGATTAAAATGAAACTATTACAAGCTATTACAAGTGCTAAAACTAAAGCAAAACAAGACATGAAATAAAAAGGGAAAAATTCTCCTTACATAGCCTTGAAAATCACGGATGCAGCCCACAAAAAGACACTAACTTGGCCCAAAAATCTGAACCCTTGGACCTTACAGAACTGGGCTATTTATAGAAAAAAATTTCAAAGTACACGCCCTCGGTCACGGGCGTGTAGGGGGGGCGTGACAGTACTATTCATGAAGGAGGCTGGCGATTGGACAGCAAAGTTGACTTCGGGCTGAGTTCGCCGAAGTCACGCCCTAGGTCACGGGCGTGACTATGGGCGTGTCGGGGAGGTAGAACCGGGCGCGGGTTGCGTCAAATGTCCTCGGCAGCATCTTGTCGGGCCAGCTGGAAAGGTCACGCCCCATGTCACGGGCGTGACTATGGGCGTGACAGTTGGGTCGACACTCGACAAATGTCGAGCGGAAAGTGTCGAGTCGAAATCGTTGAGCTGAAATTGGGTCACGCCCCAGGTCACGGGCGTGACACTGGGCGTGACAGTTGGTGTCGACACTCGACGATCGTCGAGCGGAATTCGTCGAGAGGAGAGGACACGGGCTTGGGTCACGCCCCGTGTCGGGTGACACGGGCGTGTCGCCAGGCGTGTCAAGCCTTTTCTTCAGAAATTTTCCGATTTCACAGGAAAGGCACAGTCATGGCTCGGTCACGGGCGTGACCCATGTGTCACGGGCGTGTACTTCCCAAATTTTGGCAGATTTTGGAATTTTTCTGCAAAATCAAATAAAACAAGTTAGGAGAAAATTTACAAGAATAGGAACATTTTATTGAACAAAAATAAGTAAAAACGACGAAAATAAATGAAAATGACTAAATTAATGTGCATAAAAATACGCATATTTACAGTTCATCAAATACCCCCATACTTAGGCTTTTGCTATTCCAGAGCAAAAGTTTGAGGTGAATCTATAAGGAATAAAAAAAACTCTAAGTTTTGGCTATCGCTTAATCAATTATAAGAGAGATCGAAATAAATATAAGGGGTGTAAGAGTTAAGTCCTAAAATTATGTAGATGATTTAAATAGCGCAAAAGTTTTGGCCAAAAGACTTCTTGATGCAATCAAAATAGAAGGCAACATTTGTAATGGTTAGGTTAACGAAAATAGTTTGGAATTATAAGAATTCTAGCTTATACGAGTGCTACCGGAAATAATACAATTTACTAATTATGCTCTCAAAAAGATTTTTGAATTAATTCTAGAATCGTGTAATTGGCTAAGGGGGTAGTGTGGTTTATGAAGAGGGTTTTGATATTTGAGGTGAGGTAATTTTTTCTCGAACCTCCATTTTTTTTTCTTTTGGATTATTAGGAAAACGAAATCTTATTTTCCTAATATGATTTTTGTTTTTCAACTTCATAAAAAAAAAAATTAACCCAATGTATATTTGTAGGAGTAATGAATTTTATCCTCTTACTCCCTATATAATCTTTTTAAACTTATTGGGTGCCTATGTTTACGGAACGAAATCTTGTTCCCATTGACATAAGATCTTTTAAGGATAAAAATTTTTCATGCCAAGTAGGTCATGAAAAGTGAGGGGAGAAAGGAAAACTAGATTGTAATCCTAAAAATTTTTGAGAGCAACCTTAATAATTTGTACGTTCCAATTTTTTTCAGAAAGCTAAAAGTAAGTATAATTGAATTCTATAGTCGTTATTTCTTAACATAATATACGTGCTCCTATTAATGAAAAATTAGAAGTAGTGCCTAAAACGAGTCCGCTAGTTTTAACAAAGCATAAAGAATTCTTTAAAACTTAACCCCGGCTATTTAAATGTTTCAATCAATAATTAATAAACGGGTAGCAAACAGAGAATTAATAGTATTCACATATAAATAAACTCAAAACAGAATTTTTGGATAGCAGAAAAGTTAAGTATGGAATATTTAATTTATTTATTTCAAAACTTTTTTTTTTGTTTTTTTGATTTTTTATAGTTTTTGTTATCATTTTTTTTGTTTGTTTTTCATTTATTATCTTTTTTTGTATTTTTGTTTTTCTCAATTTTTTTGAAAATTTTTTGAACTATTATCTTTTTTTTGTATTTTTTAAGAGAATTTTCATAATATGTACAAAAATAAGGGAGAAAAAGAAAAAGGTTTGTACAAGAATGAGGAAGGGGGAGAGAGAAAAAAAACAAAAAAATATATACAAAGTGAAACTAAACAAAATAATTTTTTTGTTTTGTTTTTTTTGAGTTTTTGGAAAAGAGAAAGAGAACAAAACAAATTTTTTTTTTTTTTTGATTTTTGTTTTTTTCATTTAAAAATTTGTTTTTTTTTTCATTTTAAGATGTTTTTTAATTTTTTTGTTTTTGTTTTGTTGTTATATGTATTTTTTTGTATTTTTCTTTTTTTTGGAGATGCAGAAAATAATTGAAGTGCAGAAAGTAAAGCACGAAAATACCCCCATACTTAAGTCCAACATTGTCCCCAATGTTGTATCGTAAGTATGCGGAACAGAAATGAAAGACAATATGTACAACGAAAAGAAAGGGAAGGGGGTAGAAGCTTCCCTGAAATGCAGAGGGGGAGGCCGATCAGAAACCCTGCGTTTATTAGAAAAAAAATAACAAAGATAATAAGGAAAGAGCGAAAAAGATAAGCGAGGGGTGCTTCCCAGGAGCGCTTTGTTTATAGTCGTGTAGCTTGACTATTTTGGCGGGTTTATAATGTGGAGGAAAGTTATGGTTTCGCTAAAACCGATCACTGGGTCGCCCGCGATGTAAGACTTTAACCGATGACCGTTTACTTTAAAAGAGCCTTTGTCTGGGTGGGAGACAAGTACGGTTCCATAAGGAAAAACTTCTTCAACTAAGAAGGGACCGGACCATCTAGATTTTAATTTACCTAGAAAAAGCCTAAGACGTGAATTGTAAAGAAGGACAAGATCGCCCGGAGAAAATAATTTTTGGGACTTGATTTTTCGATCGTGATATAACTTAGAGCGCTCCTTATAGAATTTATTGCTCTCGTAAGCATTCGCACGCCATTCATCGAGCTCGTTTAGTTGCAGTTTTCTATTCTGAGCGGCTAAGTTGGAGTCGAGGTTTAAGAGTTTTAAAGCCCAAAGTGCGCGATGTTCTAATTCTACGGGTAAATGGCACGCTTTGCCGTAGACTAACCGGAACGGCGTACATCCAATAGCGGTTTTGTATGCCGTCCGATACGCCCACAACGCATCGTCGAGTTTAACGGACCAATCTTTCCTATTTAGCGAAACGGTTTTTTCTAAAATTCGCTTAATCTCTCGATTTACTACCTCGACTTGGCCACTTGTTTGCGGGTGGTAGGGGGTGGCAAGCTTGTGCGTGACTCCGTATTTAGCTAACGTCTTAGCCATAAGAGCGTTACAGAAATGCGTTCCCCTATCACTAACAATTGCGCGAGGCGTGCCGAAGCGAGAAAATAAGTTTTTAAGAAATGTAACGACGACTCGCGCATCGTTGGTGGGGAGGGCTTGCGCTTCCGCCCACCTCGATACGTAGTCGACCGCCACTAAAATATACATATTTTTGAAAGACGGAGGTAGGGGGCCAACAAAATCTATGCCCCACAAATCGAAGACTTCGCACTCTAAAAACATGTTTTGGGGCATCTCGTCGCGACGAGAGATGTTACCCGACCGCTGACAGCTATCGCATGCGCGCACAAAATTATGCGCGTCTTTGAAGAGAGTGGGCCAAAAGTAGCCCGCCTCTAGCGCCTTCCGAGCGGTCCGGTTGGCTTGATAATGCCCACCGGCTGGACCCTCGTGGCAGTGCTTAAGAATTTGTAAGCACTCCACACCCGCAACGCATCTTCGGACCGCTTGGTCCGCGCAGATACGAAAAAGAAATGGGTCCTCCCAAAAGAAATTTTTCAAGTCAGAAAAGAATTTCTTCTTTTGATGACTGGAAACTCTTTTGGAAGGACCCGCGCTACTAAAAAATTTGCAAAATCTGCGAACCAAGGCGAAGATGACGAAGATTTATTAATGGCAAGAAGGCGTTCCTCAGGGAATCTGTCATTTATTTCAGATTCGACGAGCGCTTCCGCACCCGGATTTTCTAAACGGGAGAGGTGGTCCGCCGCTAGATTTTCCGCTCCCCGCTTATCTCAGATCTCCAAATCAAACTCTTGTAGGAGGAGAATCCATCGAAGAAGGCGGGGCTTCGCATCATTTTTAGCTAATAAATATTTAAGCGCGGAGTGATCGGTAAAAACGATAACTTTAGATAGCGTTATATACGAGCGAAACTTATCGAAAGCGAAAACGACGGCTAAGAGTTCCTTTTCCGTCGTCGTGTAATTTACTTGTGCGGAAGTGAGCGTCTTGCTAGCGTAATAAATAGGATGAAAATGTTTTTCTACGCGTTGGCCAAGAACGGCACCTAAGGCAATATCACTAGCGTCGCACATTATTTCGAACGGAAGGGACCAATTAGGGGCCACTAATATTGGTGAAGAGATAAGTTTTTGTTTTATCAAATTAAAGGCGGACTCGCATTCGCTACTAAAGATGAAGCGTGATTCCTTTTCCAAGAGGTGAGTTAGCGGCTTTGTTATTTTTGAAAAATCTTGAATAAAGCGTCGATAAAAGCCCGCATGGCCTAAGAAACTCCTAATAGATTTTACGTTTGTTGGATGCGGAAGTTTTTCTATAATTTCTATTTTGGCCTTATCCACCTCTATCCCCTTAGACGAAATCATATGGCCGAGGACCAAACCTCCTCGAACCATAAAGTTGCATTTTTCCCAATTTAAAACAAGGCTTGTGTCCTCGCACCGTTGAAGGACACGATCTAAATTGTTAAGGCAATCGGGAAAAGAGCGTCCGAAAACAGAAAAGTCATCCATAAAGACTTCCATAATGTCTTCTACTAGCTCGCCAAAGATTGCTAGCATACATCTTTGGAATGTAGCTGGCGCGTTGCAGAGTCCAAATGGCATTCTTCGATATGCGAAGGTGCCGAACGGGCAAGTAAAAGTTGTTTTCTCTTGATCATCGGGGGAATGGGGATTTGGAAAAACCCCGATAAACCATCAAGAAAACAATAATACGGATGACCGGATAAACGCTCTAAAATCTGGTCTAGAAATGGCAGAGGGAAATGGTCCTTGCGGGTGGCGTCGTTAAGTTTCCTATAGTCGATGCACACTCGCCAACCCGTAACAGTACGAGTTGGGACAAGCTCGTTATGCTCATTCGCCACTACGGTAAGACCGCCCTTCTTGGGCACGACATGCACGGGACTAACCCATGCACTGTCCGAAATAGGGTAGATAATCCCCGCATTTAACAACTTAATGATTTCGGCTTTAACGACGTCTTTCATGTTTGGGTTAAGACGACGTTGCGGCTGTATCGTTTTGCGGCAATTTTCGTTTAGGAAAATCTTATGGGTGCAAAAGGAGGGGCTAATCCCCTTTAGGTCAGAGATTTGCCACGCAATTGCGTGGCGATGTTTAAATAAAACTTCCAATAAATCGGAAGTCTCCGAATCACTCAAGTCCGAAGAAATGATAACGGGGAGCGTATCATCTTTTCCCAAAAAAGCGTACTTGAGCGAGGCGGGTAAGGGTTTGAGGTCTAGGATGGGCGGTTCTTCGAGGGAGGTTTTAATGTCTATGTCTTTCTTACCAATTGGTTCGAAAGGCAAGTCTATAGATGTATCCTCATCGCAGTTAAAATTTTCGAGCGCATAAATATCATCATTTAAAAATACGGACTCGAAAATGGGAGAAGAACGATCTCCGAAAAAGGTATCTAAAGAATAGCAGAAATCGTCGCTCGATGACAAATTGTCCATCGAGGGATTAATAGAGAAAGTAACTTGGTCATCGCCTACTCGGAGGAGAAGGCTACCATTACTAACATCTATTAGTGCGCGGGAGGTGGCGAGAAAAGGGCGACCGAGTATTATTGGTACCTCGGCGTCCTCCTCGATATCTAAGATGACGAAGTCCACCGGGAAGGTAAACTTGTCGACTCGGACAAGAACGTCCTCCACTACCCCGATAGGGAACTTAACCGAGCGATCCGCTAATTGGATGCGCATATTCGTAGGACTAGGAGTACCCAAACCTAAACGCGAAAAGAGCGAGAACGGCATCAGATTAATGCTAGCCCCTAAATCAGCTAAGGCGTACTTTACTAATATATCGCCAAAAAGGCACGGGATGGAAAACCGTCCCGGGTCGTTTTGTTTTGTGGGCAATTTATTAGTAAGGGCCGCCGAGCAGACAGCGTTGAGAGATACATGCGAAATATCCTCTAATTTGCGTTTATTAGAAAGTAGTTCTTTTAAAAATTTCGCATATTTGGGCATTTGCGAGATAGCCTCGCAAAAAGGAACATTAATGTGAATTTGTTTTAATAATAAAATAAATTTTTCATATTGCGCGTCCTTACGCTCGTTTTCTAACTTATGCGGATACGGAAGAGCCTTGTTTAAAATAATTTTTTCTTTTATAATAGGTAAAGGCGGCGTGAGCGAAGAAAGAGGAAGAGGGGTCGGAGGTGAAATATGTACCTGAGGGTCGGTCCGTTTTGGATCGACCACCTCCTTTCCGCTACGGAGGGTTATAGCGTTGGCGTTTTCCCGTGGATTGGGCTCCGTGTTTCCCGGCAGTGCCCCGAGCGCGCGCTCGGACATCATCCTCGCTAGCTGTCCAACCTGTTGTTCGAGTGTTTTTAGCGATCCGGTGATGTTCCGGATATTTGACTCGTTGGACGCAATATACTTCGAAACATTTTCCTCCATCGGGGAGGGTTTCGGAAGAGGAGGGGGAGGAAGAAATCCGGGCGCATAAGAAATAGGGGGACGCTGAGCATTATTCGGGTTGCTCCACGAGAAGTTGGGGTGATTCCTCCAACCCGGATTATAGTTATTACTATAAGGGTTGTTGTTGGGGTTGAAGGGAGGACGACCCGAATTTCCCATGAAGTCCACGAACTCTTCAGCTACGCAGACGTTGGGGGGAATAAAACAAGGTGGAGTGGAGGAGGCAGCAGACATCTCCGCCACCTGCTTTGTTAACCTTTCAACTTGAAGGGTCAAGAGAGCAGTGGCATCCACTTCAAAAAGACCAGCCGCCGGCTTTGGCCGTCCCCGCGGGACGTTCCATTGATAGGCGTTCATAGCCATCTCTTCGAATAAAGCCTGGGCGGCCTCGGGGGTTTTGTTGTTAAGCGTTCCCCCGGCAGCCGCGTCAATCATTTGACGCGTCTGAAAATTCAGCCCATTATAAAAAATTTGAACTTGCAACCACGTTGGCAGCGCGTGGTGCGGGCAACGACGGAGGAATTCCTTAAATCGTTCCCAAGTCTCATATAGAGACTCAGGATCGTTCTGCACAAACGAAGAAATGTCCGCCCGCAACTTTGCAGTTTTGGCGGGCGGAAAGTACTTCGTTAGGAACCGTTCCGTCAACTCAGCCCACGTGGTGATACATCCTCGCGGGAGGGCATTCAACCACGCCTTGGCTTTGGACTTAAGAGAAAAAGGAAATAAGCGCAAACGAATGGCGTCATCAGTGACGCCATTGATCTTGAAGGTGTCGCATATCTCCAAGAAATTGGACAAGTGGACATTCGGGTCCTCATCCGGCAGTCCATCGAACTGCACGGCGTTTTGGACCATTTGAATGACACTTGACTTTATTTCAAAATTATTATTGGCCACCGCAGGGCGGACAATACTCGACCCAGAATCATCCAGGTTAGGCCGGGCGTAATAAGACATAGTACGCTCGGCTGCCGGGGGAATGTTAGGGGCGGCCATAACTACAACAGTGGGTTCTCCGATAGATTCCTCGGGATCTAAAGAAGGATTTCGGCGATGAGATCGGATACGCGCAAGAGAGCGTTCGATCTCAGGGTCGAAGTCTAAATCTTCAGACTCTGAGGGTTGTCCTCGGGTCATACACCCAAACAAAAATAAAACAAAAATAAAATTTTTTTTGTGTTTTTAAAATAAAGTTTTTAGTTTTTTTTTTAGAGAAAATAAGTAAAATTAATAGACTCCGGAATTCGAAATAGCAACTCGAAAAGAGAGTCCCCGGCAACGGCGCCAAAAACTTGATGTGCCCGCGAACAGACTCTTACTGTGGTTGGTTCGTTGAGTCGATCGCCGCGGGCTTGCTCGGGTAGGCAAGTGTACCTATCGCAAGTAGTACTCAATATTCGGGGGAATACCGAGGTCGTATTGTTCTCGGGGTCGCGTTGACTATTCTTACTCCTCCGGGAGGACTATTATTTTACTGAAAGAAAAGGTGGATTTTTTTTACTTTAAGAAAAGACGGAAAAGCAAAGGAGCGAAAAAAAAAACGATTTAGAGGATATTCGATGAAGGGTTAACGCTCGGCATCGAATCGGATTAAGACTAAAATAATTTTTAATAATAAAAAGACTTAATTTTCAAATTAATAATAAGGCAACTTGGCCGTGGAGGTTCCACAAATGTGAGCTCACCTAGCTATAGGGATATCGCTCACCTAAACGTTAAGACTATTCGACCGAACGTTAGTCCGACGAAGGATTCCTCTTAACGCCCGCTTTATGCTAAGAACCCCGCTATTGGGTGGGGGACCCAATCCGGTAGAATTACGCTTGTCCTCTCTCGAGGGGGTGCACGCAACTCTATTTACCCAGGGGTGATCGGTCCATATGCACGGCCTCTCGGCTAGCTAGCATATGGACTACGGAAATAGGGCCCACACATCGATTATGTGGTCCTACGCGTCGTAAACCCGGGGTAAACCCTAAGTGCTTAAATTAAAATGAAAATAAAGAACTTTAATTATTATAAATCATTTTAAATGTCCCAATGCTCTTCGATGCCGAGGCTAATAGCGATTAGCCACACATCGGTATGGGGACGGCTTATAATTTAGTGAGGCGTGAGTTCGAAATTAAATGCTAAACGATTATAAGAAAGGGACAAAAGAAAAATAACAATATTTAGAAAGCTAAAAAGTTAACTAAACGAGAACTCACGCACACTCCAAATTATAAATTAAACAGAAACTAAGTTACACATGGATGAAATTTGCATAATTTAAATTTGCGAGTCCCACTCAAACGAGTGGGGGTGGTAAATAAAGGCTGAAAATTGCAAGTCCTACTCAAACGAGTAGGACTGAAATGAAAGCGAGTCCTACTCAAATGAGTAGGAGAAAATAAATGCGATTACAGGGCTAAAAAGTCCGGCCATTTAACTCAAGTGAGTAGGCGGAAAAATTAAAGAAAGTAAAATTGCAAGTCCTACTCAAACGAGTAGGACTGAAATAAAGTCCGGCCATTTAAGCTCAAGTGAGTAGGCGGAAAAATAAAGAAAGAAAAATTACAAGTCCTACTCAAACGAGTAGGACTGAAAATGAAAACGATGCGCCATTTAACTCTTAACGAGTAGGCGAAAATAAATGCACACAGACACACACACTCCATAAGAAATTCAAGAAAGCAATAAAATTATACACCTACACCCACACACTCTACATAATTTGAATAAAGCATTAAAAGAAAGCATTAAAACAAAGCATGAAAATTTAACACCTAAACTCACACACTCTACACAATTTAAATCAAAGCATAAAAGTTAAAACACCTACACTCACACACACTTCATGATGATTAAAGAAGAACAAAAGAAAGTTTATTCTCATACACTCACACACACTAATAACAAAGAAAAAATTAAAGTTACCTAAAAATGAAAATAACAAGATTTCTACTCCTAAAACTTACCCAAAACACATAAAAGAACAAACAAAAAGAGAATGAGCAAAAAGTTTTACAAAATAAAGTCAAAATCAAAGGTGCTCAAAAATTAAAACTTTAACTTTTTCATGCTTAGGTTTTGCCAAAAATGAATAAAAAGAGAAAATTACAATTTTTAGAAGACTAAAGTTTTTCAAAGTAAATTAAAAATCAAAGTTTTTGGAAAATTAAAATACCAACATTTTCATTCTTATAATGTTATGAAAGTGATAAAAAAGTGAGAAAGAAGTTGAAAAGAACAAAAAAGGTTTTACAATCCTAAAAGAAAACTAAGTAAAAAAAAACAAAATCACTTTTTAAAATCTCTTTTATAAAATCATAAGGATGAAATCAAAATCTAAGCATGAAAACTATTTAGAGGAAAAAGACATGGTGAGAAAAAAAAGAAAAACCTAATTCATCATTTCACGAATTTCAAACAAAACCTAACTTGAAAAATCAAAGGCATGTAAAGAGGGAATCCTAACATCCCTAAGCATGAAAACAAGTAAAAAAAATGTAAAGTAAGCATGTTACACTCATACACACACACACACTTTTCATAAATGAAGAACAAGTGAAGAACATAGAATAAAAAGGAGAAGGAAAGTGGGGCACAAGTGTTCATTCCAAAGCCATATATGAAGAGAAAATTTAACATTTTATTGATTAAAATGAAACTATTACAAGCTATTACAAGTGCTAAAACTAAAGCAAAACAAGACATGAAATAAAAAGGGAAAAATTCTCCTTACATAGCCTTGAAAATCACGGATGCAGCCCACAAAAAGACACTAACTTGGCCCAAAAATCTGAACCCTTGGACCTTACAGAACTGGGCTATTTATAGAAAAAAATTTCAAAGTACACGCCCTCGGTCACGGGCGTGTAGGGGGGGCGTGACAGTACTATTCATGAAGGCGGCTGGCGATTGGACAGCAAAGTTGACTTCGGGCTGAGTTCGCCGAAGTCACGCCCTAGGTCACGGGCGTGACTATGGGCGTGTCGGGGAGGTAGAACCGGGCGCGGGTTGCGTCAAATGTCCTCGGCAGCATCTTGTCGGGCCAGCTGGAAAGGTCACGCCCCATGTCACGGGCGTGACTATGGGCGTGACAGTTGGGTCGACACTCGACGAATGTCGAGCGGAAAGTGTCGAGTCGAAATCGTTGAGCTGAAATTGGGTCACGCCCCAGGTCACGGGCGTGACACTGGGCGTGATAGTTGGTGTCGACACTCGACGATCGTCGAGCGGAATTCGTCGAGAGGAGAGGACACGGGCTTGGGTCACGCCCCGTGTCGGGTGACACGGGCGTGTCGCCAGGCGTGTCAAGCCTTTTCTTCAGAAATTTTCCGATTTCACGGGAAAGGCACAGTCATGGCTCGGTCACGGGCGTGACCCATGTGTCACGGGCGTGTACTTCCCAAATTTTGGCAGATTTTGGAATTTTTCTGCAAAATCAAATAAAACAAGTTAGGAGAAAATTTACAAGAATAGGAACATTTTATTGAACAAAAATAAGTAAAAATGACGAAAATAAATGAAAATGACTAAATTAATGTGCATAAAAATACGCATATTTACAGTTCATCAGTTACTTAATGGAAACCATCCAACTAAGAATCAACGTCCTACACAGAGTACATTCTAGCGGAAGCAATTTAAAGGTTGCAAAACAAAGAACCCAGCATTAGCATGAATGTCCACTACAAAACCCAATAGGAATGACATACAATACACAAGTACTATGGCCTTAAGGCCTTACAATTGTTTACTCAAATTACGGTGTTTTCCAAACCTCGGCACGCAGGCCGGTCACACATGAACAAAGCAAGTAAACACTCAATAATTAGGCCTTCGAGGGCCGGCTCAGCCACATGGGCTTTGCCCGCTATTTACCACTTGGCTCCGCAGCACCTGCAAATAATAATCCAATGCAACGGTGGCAAACAAAAGCAATGGTCAGCTATACTGAACAATTTATAACGATCCCGCCACCAAACTCGGGGCGGTGATGCTCCTTGCCCTGCACTTTGTTAGCATAACCAAGCAGTATAGTGTAAACACTTCATCACAGGAATAGGCACGCACGATCACACACCCCGTGCTCTCAGGGAACATTGTCGGTGAACCGGTCAATGTCACATCAATTTAAGCCATAGATATCTCGGTCTCACCACCGCCACTTGGACGACCAATCTTGCGAGCATTTAGGTCCTTCCGGCCGATGCCACGTCAATATAAGCCATAGATAACCCGAGACCTACTATCTATGCAAATGGCAAGTCCCACATAGCTTTAGGTCGCTTGTACCGAACGACATAGATCGGGCACGATTCCTCTTAACCCGTTGCTAACACCGCAACGTCAATTTAAGCCATATGCGCGGGTTAGCTCCTCGAGTCCCAAATCGTTTACACCCATCACATAACCCAGTTATGTCCAAGTTGGCTCCCAGGCCCCCATGTTGGCAGAATCACACATCTGCCCAGGTTTCTTGGTGCACCTTGGAGTTAACCCCCAAGGCTCCCTATTGCAATCTACTGCGTAGAAAAACCCGAAAAACAATAATTCGCGTGGAGTCTTCTCTAGCCATTCATGCAATGCAACATCATCGATCCAGACCAACTTGTCCGGGTAGGCTTCACACATCATGCCTATGTCCGTTCTCGATTATGGACTCTACATGTACATAATGGGGACTATTCATTTCTACCCGAAGGAATGCCTCAAACTCACCACAAACTCGCGAGAGCGGGCTTCCTATGCAAAGAAAAAGAGGACTTCACGTGTCCTAGGATGAGAATCGTTACCCTAGCATTTTTCCTTGGCACCATGGAAATCTATGCAGATGAAAAGCACTGCGTTGTCCTCTCCTCTGAAGATCTGAAGTCAGCTTGCAATTTGGATCTCCGAAGCTCCGCCGGTGACCAGATCTAGCCTCCTTCTTCTTCCTTGCTATCTCCTCTCTCTAGAACTTTAGAAAGAGATTGAGTAAGAGAAATGAGGACTTTGAAACCATATTCCCGGGTATAACCAAGTAGGAACAACCCTCAACCGTTAGATCCCAAAATAAGGAAACGGACGGCCACGATTCGGAATTGAAATCCAAGACTTGGGCCGAACACGGCTTGTGACACACCCATGTCTAAGGTCGTGTTCCCCATTCGCCGTCGAAAGCGATGTGTCTCGAAAAGGACACGGGCACCTGACACGCCCGTGTCAAACCTGACATGCTCGTGTCATACAGTATACGACCATGTAGAGTGCTGTGTTACTCCATCGACACAAGACTGAAAATGCCCGAAAGCGACACGGGCACTCGACACTCCCGTGTCGTATTTTGACACCCCCGTGTCTACCCGACACGGCCTGTGTGCTGACCCCATGTATCACCCCGCCATGGCCCGACTTTATCCCGTGAAGGACACAGCCTGGGGCATGCCCGTGTCTCAAGGCTTGTTCGCTGCTCGATGATCGTCAACTCCAAATTCGTCGACCTCTCTGCCATATCGTCGACCCGAGCACGACGCGCCCCTGCGACACGCCCGTATCCCAGGCCATGTGCCTCCTGCCAAGTTCCAAACTTGGCTCAAAATGCCACCCGTCACTCTTTTGAGTTTCGGAGCGTTACACACCTGATGTGGTAGAACCTGCTGGTGGAAGAGGAAGAAACATAGTGTTCAGACACCTCAGAGATCATCGAGCTGATTAGATCATTGGAGAGCTAGGCGACAGAGTTAGAATTAGAAGAGGTACAACTATTGAGATTTTTCATCTTAGTTTTTTATCTCAAGTTGAGCCAAAGAAGTTTGTAGAAGCAAACAAGGATGCCTCTTAGATCAATGCAAGAGGAGCTCAACCAGTTCGAAAGGTGCAAAGTGTAACACCCCCATCCATCACATGTGATATAACAGAAGGTCCGGCCGGGGCCCCACGCCATATTCCATGGACAATCAGCAGAGTTATATATTAATACCAAAACACTATTACAAAATTTCGAGACCTAACACAGAGTATTCTAGCGGAAGCTTTTAAATATGATATAAGAACCCATAACACAACATGAATGTCCACTATAACCTAAGGCGGGATTGAAATACCAAATATACAAAGAGTCTTGGACTTAAGGCCATACAACATTCATCTTTAATAAAAGTGTTTTATATACTTCGGCACACAGGCCGGCCATACATGAAAACAAATAAAAGTAAACACTAGCTCTGGCCTTCGAGGGCCATCACAACATCAATGGCTTTCACTCGCTACTTGCCACTTAGCTCACCTGTTCCTGCAAGGACAATCCACCGAGCGGTGGCAAAACAATGCAACGGTCAGCTAAAGCTGACCAAATTATAACAACCCTGCCCCCTTACTCGGGGGCGGCAGAGCTCCTTCCCTGCAAATTATTAGAAAAACCAAACATAATAATAAAAGTGCAATTTAAGCACACTTCACCACAGGTGTAGGCACGAACGACCACACACCCCGTGCACTTAGGGCACATTCTTGGTGTCCGAACAAAATCCAGGGATGCACCACCATTCTCCAGACCGCAACAACATGAGCATTTTGCTAGTCCTTACAGCCTGCGCATGGCCTATGACCCGTAACTATGTCTACGACAGGTAATTGTTGGTGCAACCAAAGTGACCTGGAAGTGATCAAGCATGTATCCTCACTGACTACTCAGTATGAGCCTATCATGGTCGCACATAAGATAGTGGAGAAATTGGGAGATTGGATATGTACAGTTTAGCTCATATGATGAGTTGAAGGAAATTGAAAAAGGGCTTAAAATATTCCAAGGCATTTGGTGTTGATTGTGTTAAGCTCACTCAATGCCATGAGGATGAATGCGTTGAGTCCATTGAGACCAGTCAACACTTTCGTCGAGTTAAGTGTTAACTCGTCGAATGATGGAGTTGAGTGTGTTGAGTTGACTCACCGATTCGTCGAGTATCAAGTGTTGATTCTTCGACTGTCGCACTTAAGCGTTGAGTGTGTTGAGTACACTCAAGGACTTCGTCGAGTAAAGGGTTTACTTAGCGAATCTGACACTTAGGGGTTGAGTGTATTGTATTCACTCAACATTGTTCGATGATCTATATTTTGGCGCAGGGTTTGTCGAGCTAAGTTCGACGAATGACGGTCGACGATCTGGCCTTTGGCGTAGAGTACGTCGAGCTGAGTTCGACGAATGAAGTTTGACGAATGCTGGCCTTTGGCACAGAGTTCGTCGAGCTGAGTTTGACGAATGAAGTTCGATGAATGCTGGACTTTGGCGCAGAGTTTGTCGAGCTGAGTTCGACGAATGCCCGTACTGAGTCAAATGTTGACTTGCTGAATTCTTGAATGAAAGCATTGGGTCTGCGGATAGCGATGAGAGCTATTGTATTTATCTCTTGGAGTATAAATAGGAAGTTTTAGGGTTTTCTGTTGATGTTCCTTTCCTTTCTGTCTAAGTACATGAACCGATACTGTGCGATAAGAAGATAACCCTAGAAACCTGGCGGAAGCATTCCGTCAATCCCGTCGCCGATTCCGATCCCGATCCCGGCGAGTGTCGCCACCGCCTCTCCTACAACAGATCTAGCAGTCTGTGGAGGCACTGAGTGTCCTCTCCCGACCAAGCGCTTGTGTGACAAGTTACTACGGGTTCTCTTGATCGTGTGGATTACTGTAGAGGCGCGGATATACTTTTTGCGCTCAAGACTCTAGCTGTCGAGTGGCCGTCCCGTCTTTTTCTGGAGCATCTAGATTGAGTATTGACTCAATCCGTCAAAGGTAATTTTATTACAATATGCTTTACTTCTTGACTTATGAATATTGTTAGATCCGAGCTCGTTGGGGTTTTTTCTTGCTCATATTTCCGCTGCGTGCACAAGTGTTGTGCCATCCCCCAAAACACAATAGTGGTATCAGAGCTAGGTTCCAAAAATATTCACTGTTTTAGAAGTTGCTAAATCCATGACGTGTAGATTTGGAGATTTTAAAGTGTCTCAAATGCCCAAATCTAGTCTTGGATTTTTCCAAGAACGCATGTGATTTCTTTGAAGTTTACTCCTTAATAGTAACCGTCACTTTGTTGTGTTGGAACACCCTATTACTAATTTGGGTCAGGATCACTATGTCTCTAGGAAACCAATGTTTGACCTCCTGTATAGCTCAATAGGTCAATTAGAATTGAGTCTAAGGGTTAGAAGTCTAGGTTTTGAAGCTGCCCTCAAGACCAGGATTTTCTGTTTAGAGACTAAGTCATATCGTCGAGCTCCACATGACGATTCGTCAAACTCCGATCGACGATCGTCTAGCTGAACTTCGACAGATCGTCGAACTCCATTCGATGATCGCTGAGCTCAACTTCATCATATCGTCGAACTCCATTCGACGATCGGTGAGCTCAGTTCGACGATCTTGACTCAGCTTTGGATTTCTATCTCTGAGCTCAGTTCGACGATCTTTGAGCTCAGATCGACGATATTTTGCTGCTGTATTTATCCATATCATTGAGCTCAGTTCAACGATAGCAGAGCTCAGTTCAACGTTTTCAGATAACTTCAAGGAGGTTTCTAGATTCAAATTCAAATCAGTTAAGGAGTTATTCTGCAATTAATTCTGAAGATTTCCTAGCCGTTTTCATTCATTTATGGACCAAGTTTCAAGGAATATTTCTATGGACTTTCCTCCAGAAGAGATTTTGCAATTAAGGATGCAATTAATACAGACCAACGACTATTCTTCTCAGAGAATGTTTTGTGCATTCAGTATCAGAGAATAAAAGATAAGAATTTTTGAATCTCTGAGATAGACAGATACACAGACACACAGACAAACATCAGTAATCTTCAACAAAAAATTCTGTCTCAAAGAATTCTCAAGAACACTCATCCAAGGAGATCAACCTTTTCTAAAATCTTCAGATCTCTCTAGTTTTCAAGTGTTCAAGGCCAACATATTTCAAGACTCCAGACATCCAACATTTCAGCTGTTGCTGAAATCATCTTTTGCTGGAGTTCAACTTTTGAAATCCTATCACCCTACAACAAAGCTTCTTTTCCTGAAGATCTCAAGGATTCAGGGGGAGCTTTGACACCAACAATCCACATAGTCTTCTCAGTTGTTTGAGAAAGAGAAGACTTTCATCACTCTCTCACCCCCTCTCTATAAAGGGTTTCTCAAACTCCCTTCAAAAGTTTGAGCTTGGTTTTTGAGCACCTTGTCAAAAGCTCATTGGTGGCAAGACACCTGATCAAAAAATTTGATCTGGTTTTTGAGCACCTTATCAAAAGCTCATTAGTGCCCAGGACACCTGATCAACTCATCCTGCAGTGGATTCTTACCTAGGGTGGTAGAAGAGTGGATGTACCCAAGTTTAGGGGAACCACTATATTTCCTTGTGTCTTCTGGTTTTGCTTGTCTTTATTTTTGTTTCTGGCCTTGATTATTCTGTGATTAGCTTTTGATTTGTTTAGTTCTGTGATTAGATTTATTACTGCTTCCCTGCTCACTCATATTACAACAATTGTTGTAAAAAGTTTTAAAGCACCATATACTCTATTCACCCCCCTCTAGAGTATATCAGATCTAGTTGCACTTTCAATTAGTATCAAAGCGAGGTTGGTTAAACATACCACACCTTGGTGGTTGCACAGGCTAACTCCTGAACCCAAAGATCCCTAGTTAAATCTGCTTTTCTTTTGTAGTTTATTATTAGATTTTGTTTTCACAAATCATGGCCCAAAACAAAGATTATGCTAGCACCAGACCTTCAGTGTGCAATCTATCCAAGTTTGCACTTTGCAAAGCAAGGATCAGACTATGCATGAATTCTATTGACGAAGATATTTTTAACTCTGTTTTGACAGTGTGTCCAAGACCTCCAGAGAACTCCAGTACAAATGCTGTTCCACCTCCATCGGGAACAGATGCTGATATCAAGAGATGGAAGGTAGCTGATGTCAAGGCTATGAATATCTTGGCCCAGACAATGTCTGATGACATATTTAAAAAGGTGGCTGAATGCAATTCAGCAAAGAAAATTTGGGACAAACTCTCAGAAATAGTCTCAGGCTCAGCTGATGAGAGAAAGGATAGGAGATCCCACCTCATATCTCAATATGAGAATTTCAAGAAGGGAGAAACTGAGTCAGTGGGAGATATGTACAACAGGCTCAGTCTAATTATCAGTGAACTCAGAACATTGGATAAAGAGATCTCACTAACTGAACTCAATGACAAGATTCTAATGTGCTTCCCTAGCACTTGGGATTCAAGAATCTGGCCAATTAAGGATGCCAGAAGTCTGAATGAGATCACCACTGAAGCTCTACTGGGTAAGCTCAAATCTTATGAGCTACTCATCAAAAATAGAGAAGAAGAACAGAAGGCTGCCTCACCAGACACAAGAAAAGAGAAGACCATAGCCTTCAAGGCAACTGAAGATCAGCCTGAAGACAAAGTCACAGACAATGATGAACTGCTCAGTCTGTTGGCCAAAAGATTTTATAAGATGGCTAGAAAGGACTTCAGAAGGAGATCATACAAGGAACATGATAAGCCAAGGTATGACAAGTCCATTAATAATAATAATAAAGACATTATTTGATTTGGTTGCAGGAAACCAGGGCACATAGTTTCTGACTGTCCAGAGAACAAAAACAATGACAGAAGGGATAGGAAAGAAAGAAGAAAGGAGAATGACTCCAAAAGGAATGGCAATGACAAACCCTCATCAAGCAAAAACAAACATACAAGAAAGGAGTTTGTTGCTGAATCCTGGAGTGAGACTGAAGAAGAGTCAGAAGCATCATCCAGCTCCAGTGATGATGAAGATGATGCAGAAGAGAAAGAGTTCTGCATGATGACAATCAATGCCTCACATCACAATTTAGAAGAAGAGGAGTCAGAGTCAGACTCAGAGACTCAACCTGAAGAAGATCAGGTAATTGGTTCTTTTGATTTTAATTCAGAGGACTTTAAATCTGAATTTAAAGCATTGTGTTACGACTTGCTAAAATCTGAGAAAGAAATTATCTCTCTCAGAAATCATTTATCTGAACATAATACTTTAAAATCAGAAAACCTCAAACTCTCTCAGGAGTTGGAGTGCTGTAGGGAGTAGATAGCTTCACTGAAAGGTGAGCTGTCTGAGGCCAAGAAGCTTGAAGAATCCCTTAATGGGAGAAGCATCAAGCTGATGGACATCACAAGCACAGTGAACTCCAGATTCAATAGTACACTGGGCTTGGGTGCTTCATCCAGCCAACCCATAGTTCTAACAACTCTAATCAAATTCATTTCTGACAAAGGAAAGGGAGTTGTAGAGGTTGCTAGGAAAAATTCTGATCTGCCCCAGAAAACCAAGTCCCAGCAGAAATCATCGAACAGAGATCGACGATCGCCAAACGGAGATCGACGATCACCGAACGCAGATCGACGATCTCAGGCAAAATCATCGAACGCAGGTCGACGATCTCAAATACCTGAACTCAGCCATAGCGACCGTCGAACGGAGCTCGACGATCTGACCCAAGATCGTCGAACGCAGCTCCAAGATCGTCGAACAGAGGTCAGAGCTCTGAAAATTTTTCAAGGGCAAATCAAAATTCAATCCTAAGGGTCCTTCATCCCAAATCTTTAACCCTTATACTGAATGGATTATACCTCCAAGGAGATATCATCCTGAAGGATGTAAGAGTCAACTTGAGATGTCTTTCATTTCAGAATTTAAAGGCTATCAACCTAGGCCCAAGGTAAAATGGGTCAAAAACAAATGAATTGTCTTATGTGCAGGTGAAGACCTATCCAACATCTAACTACCAATGGTACTTGGATAGTGGGTGCTCTAAGCACATGACATGGAACAAGGACAACCTCACATCCTTTAGAGCCAAGCTTGGACCCAAATTTATCTTTGGTGACTCAAACTTTGGACAGACTAAAGAATATGGTGCAGTACAGATTGGATCAATAACTTTCAAGAAGGTAGCTTATGTGGAAGGACTGAAGCACAACCTAATAAGCATCAGTCAGCTGTGTGATGAAGGCTACCAGGTGACCTTCAGCAAAGCATTATGCAAAATCAAGTCAGAGGACAACACAACTGTGTTGATAGGTAAAAGGAAAGGTAACATCTATCTAGTAGATTTTATTTCAACTGATGTAGATATTTGCTTGTTTAATTCTGTCTATAGACCAAATATTTTATGGCATAAGAGACTAGGTCACCTAAACCTTAGAACTATTGCTAGGCTATCCAAGGACAACCTTGTTAGAGGACTACCTTCTGGCCCCTATAAGAAGGAAGGACTCTGCAGGGCTTGTCAATTAGGCAAGCAAACTAAAAACAGCTTTAAGTCACTTAATAAGAGTGATTCACCTAGGATATTGTATCTCTTACACATGGATCTTTTTGGACCCATCACAGTACAAAGCCTAGGAGGGAAATCCTACACTTTAGTAGTTGTAGATGACTTCTCTAGATTCACTTGGGTGTTCTTTCTAAGGAAGAAGTCTGATAACTTTAAGTGTCTGACAGAGTTTCTCAAATGTATACAAATTGAGTTCAATACTCACATTGCCCTGATCAGAAGTGATCATGGGACAGAGTTTGGTTCTCTTCTTATGCAAGAGTTCTATCAGAGTGAAGGGATCATGCATACTTTCTCATCTCCTAGAACTCCTCAACAAAATGGGCTAGCTGAAAGGAAAAATAGAACCCTTATTGAATCTGCCACTACATTTTTGTCAGATGCTCAGCTTCCTCTATCCTTTTGGGCAGAGGTAGTGAGCACCTCCAACTATGTGCTGAATAGAAGTTTGATACATAAACTAAAGGGAAAGACTCCCTATGAATTACTCAAAGGGAAGAAACCTAAAGTTGATTATTTCAGAGTCTTTGGTTGTATTTGCTACATACATAATAATGACAAGAAATATTTAGCAAAATTTCAAGCTAAAGCTGATGAAGGAGTGTTTCTGGGATACTCCATGATCAGCAAGGCTTATAGGGTTTACAATAAATCATCTTTAAAAAATTGAGGAATCTGTTCATATATCATTTGATGAATCTAACATGTCTTTCAAAGAGAAGATCTCTTCTACCATAGAACCCTTGTAGGAACACTCTCTAGTTGAAGACTTGAACAAGTTACAGGTTACTCAAGGGGATGAAAGCAGTGAAGATGAAGAAAGTGCTCAACATATTGAAGAACAACTTGAAGAGCCAGTTGTTGTACCACACGAGGAAATAATAATACAGGTTGGTGAACAATCAACACCCCCTGTTGATTTAGTAACATCAACAGATCATCCAATTTCCCAAATAATTGGAGACATCTCAGCTGGTGTGCAAACCATAAATCAGGTCAACCAAAACCTGTTGCACACCTGCTTCCTATCTCAAATTGAACCTCAGTCCATTCAAGATGCAGAGCAAGATCCACACTGGATCATTGCAATGCAAGAGGAGTTGCATCAATTTGAAAGAAACAAAGTATGGGAACTAGTGCCAAAGCCTAAGGATCACTCCATTGTTGGAACAAAGTGGGTATTCAGAAACAAACTGGATGATCAAGGAGTAATTGTAAGAAACAAGGCAAGGCTAGTTGCTCAGGGATATTCTCAAGAAGAAGGAATAGACTACGACCAGACCTTTGCACCAGTTGCAAGATTGGAAGCCATCAGAATATTTTTAGCTTATGCAACACATAAAGGCTTCAAGGTATATCAGATGGATGTCAAAAGTGCATTTCTAAATGGAGACATCAAAGAGGAAGTATATGTCAGACAACCTCCAGGTTTTATCTCTCCAACTTATCCTAATTATGTTTTTAGATTGAACAAAGCATTATATGGTCTCAAGCAAGCTCCTAGAGCATGGTATGAGACCCTAGCATGCTTTCTCTTGGAAAATGGATTTATTAGGGGTAGAGTAGACGAAACTCTTTTCATTAGAAACCATAGGTCCCATACCTTACTAGTACAGATTTATGTAGACGATATTATTTTTGGTTCTACTGACTCCAAATTGTGCAGAAGGTTTTCTAACCTGATGCATTCTAAATTTGAGATGAGTAGCATGGGTGAGCTATCCTTCTTCCTAGGATTGCAAGTCAAACAGCATGATGAAGGCATCTTCATTTCTCAAACCAAGTATGCAAATGAATTGGTTAAGAAATTTGGTATGTCTGAAGCATCTTGTATGAAAACACCCATGCCTACCAATGCTGTATTGGATGCTGATGAACATGGGAAACCTGTTGATCAGACAACATATAGAGCAATGATTGGCTCTTTACTGTACCTTACAGCTAGTAGACTAGATATAATGTTTGCTACATGTATATGTGCTAGGTTCCAAGTAAGCCCTAGAGAGTCACACCTAACACAAGTAAAGAGGATTCTCAGGTATGTTAAAAGTTGTCCAAATCTAGATCTCTGGTATCCAAAAGATTCAGCATTTGATTTAACTGGATTCTCTGATGCTGACTATGCTAGATGCAGAATTGACAGGAAAAGCACCAGTGGAACTTGTCAGTTCCTTGGTGACAGACTTGTCTCTTGGTTTTGTAAGAAACAAACTTCTGTGTCAACTTCAACTGCTGAAGCTGAATATATGGCTGCAGGCAGTTGTTGTTCACAAATCTTGTGGATTCAAAACCAACTCCTAGACTATGACTACGACTTAGAGAAGCCTAAAATCTTTTGTGACAACACTAGTGGTATTTCTATAGCTCAAAATCCAGTCCTCCATAGTTGGACAAAACACATAAAGATTAGGCATCATTTCTTAAGGGATAATGTTGAAAAGAATAAAATTGAACTACAATATATCCCAACTGATTTACAAAGGGGAGATATTTTCACCAAGCCCTTGGATGAAAAGAAACACACCTTCTTCCTAAATCAGTTAGGAATGTTAGATGGAGGAAGTCTTAAATAATATCCAAGATTTTGAAAGCTTAAAAATTGACCAAGACTAGGCAAACATCCTGATTTTTCTTAGTGTCTAGAGTTTTTCTGATCTCTAAACTGCGCTCGACGATTTTCCCCCAGATCGTCGAACGGAGATCGACAATATCTGAAATCGTCGATCTGAGTTCAGCGTTTCTCAGATAGTATGAACTATCTCTTCCGGTCAACGATCGTCGAACAGAGCTCGACGCTCTCCAATATCGTCGAACGGAGATCGACGATGTTGAAGATTCTTCAGATTCCTTTAGAAGCCTCGATCGTCGAACTGAGTTCAACGATCTTTCCAATTCTGCGTCGAACCCTAATATAAAATTCTTTTTTCGCCGTCGTTCTCCTTTGCGCTTTCGATTTCTCTGCAAGAACTTTATTTCCCTCCAAACAGTTCTTCACTTCGTCGTTTTGTTTGTTGAATTTTTGCAGGTACCCATGGCTGTGTCTGTTGTTGTTCTCGCCGCCATGAAGTTTGATGCTGGCTTCGACATCGACATGGAATCCTTCAACACAACCGACCAGGTCTTTCAGGATATTTTGGGGCTATTCAAAGAGCAGAACCTGACTGCAATTATGACCACAAGGATCAAGCTTGCATCTGTTGAGATCAAGGAATGGGTCTACACTGCCCACAATCAAGACAACTCCACCATTGTTGGGTCAATATCTGGCACACAGGTACCTCTAACCCCAGCAATTTTATCAGAGGTTTTTGAGTTGAGAAATGATGAAGATACTGCTGACTTGTCTGGAGAAGAGTATACTGACTTGCTTGCCAGAATGGGTCATTCTGAGGCCAACCCTAGCAAGCTCTTGAAAAAGAACCTTTCTGTGGAATACAGATTCATGGCAGATGTAGTTGGGAAAGTGCTACTGGCTAAGCACTCTGCCCATGATACAATCTCAAGGTATCAGCTCTGCCTCATGGGAGCCTTGTAGATAGGAAGAACTTGAATTGGGGAGAAGTATTCTTTGACCTTATCAAGAAGAAGATAAACAAAAGTTTTGACAACTTTGGAAGGATTATTGGGGTGTTTCTGTAGAATAGGTGCCCTGCTTTGCTGGTCTCCTCTGGAATCCATATCAATGCATCCAAGAGACTGTCTTATGCCCTGTTTGGTAAATGGGACAGACAAATCAGCAAGCCCAGCAGGCCCTCCTCTAGCACTCCTTCAGGCACAAGGACTCTCAGAGTCACTTCTCCACAGGTCTCTGCCCCTGCAGATGACCTGCCTACTGTTGCCTCTCCTCCTCCTCCTCCAATTCCATCTCTTCCCATACCATCTACCATTCAAACTCCATCCACCATCATCATCTCCAGTCCCTCTCCAACATCCACACCATCTCCAGTAACTACTCTACCAACACCAGAAGAACAATTTCATCCATTATTCTCCTACCCTCAACCAAACTCCACTTCATCACCCTCCATTCCATCCTTCACCCTCATTGAAGATTCCTTTATGGATGATTCACCATCCTCTCCTCCTGAGCTACCCTCAACCTCAACTTACTATCAAGACCTTCTACAACAAATCATTGACCAACCCACATTCACCCCATCTATCTTCATCCCACTATCCTCCATATCCACCTTACCCACATCTCAGCCATCTCTTCCCCCATTCTCCAGCTCTCCACTACCATCACCATCAGCTGCTCCTCCATCTTCTACCTCTGCTCCAGTCACTCTTGAGCAAGTAGACATTCCAGCCCTTGCTGACAGGTTGTATGAACTGCTAGCCCCCAGACTCTCTCTTCTTTTGGAGACCTCCTTGGCTCCATTACACCTGTCAGTGGCAGCTCTCTCTGCCAGGCTCTCATCTCTATTTCCTCAGGTAGCCCCTACAGCAGTGTGCCTTGAACCAGCCTTGTCTGAATCTAGGCAGGGCGAGATGCCCTATGAAGTGAGTCTTCCTGCTACTGCTGTTGTTGCTGTTTCTGTGAGCCTGTCTACTGCTGCTGTTGTTGCTGTTTCTTCAGCTCCTGCTCTTGCTGTTGCTGCTGCTGTGTCTCAAGAACAAATTCCTCCTGCTGTAGTCTTTGCAATAGACCTCAGGTCTTTGCTTTCAAACTTTGATCAGTTTTATTTCAGATGTCTGCCAGAGCCAGTTGTTGTCCAGCCTCCAGAGGATCTATCCAAGGCACTTGTGTCATTCTCTTGATGTGACCCCAGTATCATCACCTCTTTTGTTCACTCAATATATGCTGCTGCTTCTTCTGATGAAAGCATTGTTGTTGCTTCTGATGTTGTTGCCTCTACTTCTGCTGAACTTTTTGATGCTGCTGCTGAAATTTCTGTTATTGCTGTTGAGCCAATTTCCAAGGAAATTCTTATGTTAGAGGCACCTGAGTTTGAGCCTTCTGCAGTTTCTGATGATAACTCTACTGTTGATGTTGTTGTTAGTGAATCTGTTGTTGCTGCTATTGTCACTTCTCTAGTATCTGTTGCTGCTGCTGTTACTTCTCCAGAAACTATTGTTTCTGTTGTTGTCACTTCTCCCGAACCTTCTATATCTGCTGCTGTCATTTCTGCTACTGCTTCAACATCTGCTGCTACACCCTCTGTTGCCTCATCTGCCTCTGTACAGCTCAAGAAGGATCTGATGAAGAAAATAGATGCCCTTTATGATGACCAGAGTTCTGAAAGTGATGAGTATAGAACAGACTCTGATGATTCTTCTGCTACCATTGCCAGGAAAAGAAAGGCAAGGAGCAAAGCCATGAAGAGAGTACCTCCTGCCAAGGTCAAAGATAACAATGATATACAATACTACATTCTTCATGACTGCCCTATCACTGAACACTGGATGCAGTACTTCAAGAACCAACTGAAAGCAATGAAAAAGAAGAGAAAATATGAAAAGGGTTCCTCAAAATTCCAACACTCTCATCCTCCTCCACCACCTCCTCCTGATGCAGGTGCAGGTGGAAGTTCTGCTGCTCAACCCCCTGCTAGAAGCCAAGCTCCCTATCAGCCTCATGCTAGATCTTACCATAAGGGAAGCCAATCCAGGGGTTCTCAATCTAGGAGAGGAGGATACAGAGGAAATCAAAGAGAAGTCCAAGTCTACTCCAAAGGATACTCAAGGCAACACCCATACTCCAGGGAAGGACAAATTTCATCTGATACCACATCTGGTCCTTTTCCCTATAAGCTGAAAGAAACTGTGTCTTCCAGGCCTCTTCAGGACAATCCTTCTAACAGATATGAGCCACCAGTACCTTTTGAGGACCCTGAGAACAATCCAGCTGCTTGGACTGCAAGATTAAAAGAACTAGCTGCACTAGATCAGATCAAAAAGGCTAGAGAGAAAGGAAAAGATTCCTCCAACATTTCTACAATGTCTGAACAGAGAAAGAAAGAGCTAGAAAGATATGCTTCAAGCAAATTTTTTGATTCTGACAGGTATATGGAACTGCATCCTGAAGCTGTAGTTCCCAGGCCTAAACAGCAAACATCTTTAGGTGCAGCAGATGATACCAGATCAAAGAAGGAAGCCCTCAATCCCAACAGAGAAATCAAACTTGTTAAGGGCAAGGAAAGGAAATGACAATGTAAGGTGACATTCTCTGTGATTTCTGATTACTATCTGGGATGTTATATATCTCTGTGGTTCTGCAATGTCTAGCTTGTTGCTTTTCTGTTTTGCTGCTTGTATGTTGTTATTTAATTTTTCCAATCTCTGTAAATAGTAATCCTAACCCAAATAGGGGGAGATTGTTGGAACACCCTATTACTAAATTGGGTCAGGATCACTATGTCTCTAGGAAACCAATGTTTGACCTCCTGTATAGCTCAATAGGTCAATTAGAATTGAGTCTAAGGGTTAGAAGTCTAGGTTTGGAAGCTACCCTTAAGACCAGGATTTTCTGTTTGGAGACTAAGTCATATCGTCGAGCTCCGCACGACGATTCATCGAACTCCGATCGACGATCGTCTAGCTCAACTTCGACAGATCGTCGAACTCCATTCGACGATCGCTGAGCTCAACTTCATCATATCGTCGAACTCCATTCGACGATCAGTGAGCTCAGTTTGACGATCTTGACTCAGCTTTGGATTTCTATCTCTGAGCTCAGTTCGACGATCTTTGAGCTCAGATCGACGATATTTTGCTGCTGTATTTATCCATATCGCTGAGCTCAGTTCAACGATAGCAGAGCTCAGTTCGACGTTTTCAGATAACTTCAAGGATGTTTCTAGATTCAAATTCAAATCAGTTAAGGAGTTATTCTGCAATTAATTCTGAAGATTTCCTAGCCGTTTTCATTCATTTCTGGACCAAGTTTCAAGGAATATTTCTATGGACTTTCCTACAGAAGAGATTTTGCAATTAAGGATGCAATTAATGCAGACCAACGGCTGTTCTTCTCAGAGAATGTTTTGTGCATTCAGTATCAGAGAATAAAAGATAAGAATTTTTGAATCTCTGAGATAGACAGATACACAGACACACATACAAACATCAGTAATCTTCAACAAAATATTCTGTCTCAAAGAATTCTCAAGAACACTCATCCAAGGAGATCAACCTTTTCTAAAATCTTCAGATCTCTCTAGTTTTCAAGTGTTCAAGGCCAACATATTTCAAGACTCCAGACATCCAACATTTCAGCTGTTGCTGAAATCATATTTTGCTGGAGTTCAACTTTTGAATGCCTATCACCCTACAGCAAAGCTTCTTTTCCTGAAGATCTCAAGGATTCAGGGGGAGCTTTGACACCAACAATCCACATAGTCTTCTCAGTTGTTTGAGAAAGAGAAGACTTCCATCACTCTCTCACCCCCTCTCTGTAAAGGGTTTCTCAAACTCCCTTCAAAAGTTTGAGCTTGGTTTTTGAGCACCTTGTCAAAAGCTCATTGGTGGCAAGACACCTGATCAAAAAATCTGATCTGGTTTTTGAGCACCTTATCAAAAGCTCATTGGTGCCCAGGACACCTGATCAACTCATCCTGCAGTGGATTCCTACCTAGGGTGGTAGAAGAGTGGATGTACCCAAGTTTAGGGGAACCACTATATTTTCTTGTGTCTTTTGGTTTTGCTTGTCTTTATTTTTGTTTCTGGCCTTAATTATTCTGTGATTAGCTTTTGATTTGTTTAGTTCTGTGATTAGATTTATTACTGCTTCCCTGCTCACTCATATTACAACAATTGTTGTAAAAAGTTTTAAAGCACCATATACTCTATTCACCCCCTCTACAGTATATCAGATCTAGCTGCACTTTCATGTTGGTTTGCGATACCAAGCATGTGTTGGATTTTGAATCTCACATGAAGTGATGAGCTTGTCTACTGTGTAAGTGGAGTTGGTGTTGCTCATGTCCTATCCATGTAAATCTGAAGATTAAGAAGTGTCTTAGATGTTCATATTTAGGCTGGCTCATCAAGTGTTGATGATCTTCTTGTGCACATCTGGGATGAATTTGAATTATGCTTGTTGGATTTTATTATGCTTGATGCGCACATTGGTTAAGTACTAATCATGATTGAAGTGTTAATCAGCTATCTAAAATCCCTTACACAATATTAAGTATTAGGATGTCTTCCGATGGATGACACTCTTCCTGCCTCGATCGCTGAAGTGTGTGCTTGCCAAAGCAAGGTGCATTAATCTATCTTGGTGAGGGTGCCAGCAGATATTTGCGATATCCTACTATCGACATCGATTTTAGCTTAACTGGGTGACCTCAAAGGTTAAGTGCCCAGAGGCATGGGTTGACATGCAACATATGATGGATGCAAATAAAGAGTTATTCAGCAGCCATACAAGAATTACATTGTGATGCAATTGACAAGAATTGCCTACCAAAATAGTTGCATTGTGAGAGAAAAGACAAAGCTGACTCCAAGTGTTTGTGAAATATGGATCTTATCCACTAAGAGGGTTATTCACCAAACACTTTGAAATGATATCGAGGGTAATCAGTTTGATAAAAATAGCGGGAGCTTCTGATTAAAGTCCTAATTGAAAGATAAATTGTATTTTGACATGTGGTACTAATTTGCTTTGCTTGTATTCTTGTAGAATTTCCATGGCAAGTGGTTCACACTCCACCCTTCCCCTCAGAGCGATCCTTGAGAAGGAGAAGCTGAGTGGTACAAATTATTTGGACTGGTACAGGAACCTGAGAATTGTTCTCAGGCAAGAGCGCAAGCTCTATGTTTTTGAAGAGGTATCTCCTAACGAGCCTGCCGAGAATGCACCCCATGCTGATAAAGATTCTTATAAGAAGTATCTCAATGACTCCTTAGACGTCGAATGTCTCATGTTAGCGACCATGAACTCTGAGCTTTAGAAGCAAAATGAGAACATGGGTTGCAAGGACATTGATGAGTATCTCAAGAAAATATTTTAAGGGCAAGCTCATCAAGAGAGATTTGACTGGAAGCCTGAATCACATTAACAAGATAGGCACAACATTCCAAGAAACCAAAAAGCCCAAACATGAATAGAAAACCGATAGATCCAGCACTAGATCACCACAAATGGAGGAGTGCTCGCAGCCATATACAAAATTAAGGAACAACTTTTAATTCAACTAAAATATTTATGGAAGACGACACAGTACCTCTCAAAAACAAGCTTCAAATTGAAAAATAAACTTATCTACTTTAAAGAAACAACTAAACTCTAACAATATGCTTACTAGGCGCTGACTTACCTGCTCAAACAACACCGCCCCTGGATACCTAAAAGCATCAACAAAAATAAACTACAACTGGAAAAAAACCAATCGCCATTCGTGGTTTGTCGAACATCGGTCGACGAAAGTTGCACAAAAGCTGGTCGATGAAAGTCGAACTCTGGTCAATGATGGTCGAAACCCGTTCGACGAAAAATCGAACAAGATATGTTCGACGAAAGTCAAACTCCGATCGACAAAAGTCGAACTCCGTTTGATGAAAAATCGTTTCGTCGAACCGAAAAGTCATTTCAGTGGATAGGTTTTACATAAGCACAGTTACACAACTAATAAGCAGGATTAGAAGAAAAAAACTTGGAGCTAACGTGTTTTCTAACATTACTCCCCCTCAAGTTCAACTCCTCCTTCTTCAGCATTCCCAGCTTGTCGCGCATCCTCTTGAATAGCTCCACCTTCAAGGGATTTGTGAAGATGTCCTCCAGCTGGTCATTGGTCCTCACGTGCTCCAAGTGAACTTCATTAGCTTCAAGCTGCTCTCTGATGAAGTGGAATCTGGTGTCAATATGTTTGGTACTCTCGTGATGCACATGAATCTTTGCCAGTTCAATCGTAGCTCGATTGTCTACAAAAATGGTAGTCGCTTCATCACCATCCAATCTCAAAGATTTCATCAACCTCTTCAGCCATAGTCCATGGCGCACACATGCGCCGACACCAACATA
Organism: Platanthera guangdongensis; assembly: GCA_039583875.1. Lineage (NCBI taxonomy): Eukaryota > Viridiplantae > Streptophyta > Magnoliopsida > Asparagales > Orchidaceae > Platanthera > Platanthera guangdongensis. The sequence continues at coordinate 92,826,324 of CM077167.1, forward strand.
CTCTGCCTCGCATGAACTAAGATTCATGATCTTCTGCTTCTTACTAAACTAAGTAATGGGTGTTTCTACTAAATAGAAGAGAAATCCCGTAGTGCTCTTCCTCTCATCAACATCATTGCTCCAGTCACTATCACTATAGCCTATCAACTTGGGATCTTCACTACACTTGTAAAAGAGGCCAAAACTCAAAGTGCCTCTGATGTATCTCAGTATCCTCCTTGCCACTGTCAGGTGTGTCTCAACAGGATTTTCCATGAATCTACTCACAATACCCACTGCACACAAAATATCAGGTCGGGCACATGTCTAGTAACTCAAACTCCCTATTAGGCTCTTGAAATATGTAGGGCCAATAACTTCTCCCTCATCGTACCTCAACAATCATGTGCTTGGCTCCATTGGTGTACCCACTGGGTTACACTCCATCATGCAAACTTCTTCAAAATCTCTCTAGCATATGACTCCTGAGAAATGAAGATGTCCTCATCACACTGCACTGCATGAATACCCAGAAAGTAGCTAAGCTCACCACAATCTGTCATCTCAAACTTCTGCTTCATCATCTCCTTGAAGCTCCTCACGACATAGTCCCTACTCCCCAAGATGATCAAGTCATCCATATATAGATATAGGTAAAGTGTCCCCTTATCACTTTCCTTCACATAGACTACATGTTCATAAGGGCACTTCACATACTCTTGCTCATGTAAGAATGTGTCAATCCTCTTGTTCCACACTTTGGCACCTGTTTGAGACCATATAGTTCCTTTCTCAATCTCAACACTTGCTTCTTTCCCTTTGCTTCTGGGTAACTAGGAGGCTGATCAATATACACTTCCTCTTCCAAATATCCATTCAGAAAAGCGAACTTGACATTCATCTGATGAAGATGCCACTTCCTCTGTGCTGCAATGACAATAAACATACCAATAGTCTCCATCCGGGCAACCGGTGAGAATACCTTATCGTAGTCTATTCCCTCTCTATTCTTGTAGCCCTTGACCATAAGTCTGGACTTGTACTTCAACACCTCTCCAGCTCCATCTTTCTTCACCTTGAATACCCACTTCACACCAATGGGCTTCTTTCCTTTGGGCAGTTTAGCTAACTCCCAAGTGTTGTTCTTCTTAATAGAGTGCATCTCCTCATCCATGGATTTCTGCCAGCCAACAATCTTCACTGCTTCTTCATAGGTCAAAGGCTTGGTATCAGCGAGTAAACAAAACAAGTTGAACTCATCATTTGTAGGGGATACCTCATAGATCTCTCCAATTGACCTGATTTTCTGCCTTCTGGGCTCTCCTTCTTCCTCAGTAAAGTATGGAACAGTACCACTGGCACTAGCTTCTATCTCCACCACGAGAGGAGCCTCAGCTTCTTCTTCAACCTTCTCCTTGTATTTTGACCACTCCCATTCAGCTGCCTCATCGAATTTCACATTTTGACTCACCACAATTTTCTTCTCCATAGGGTCATACAACTTGTATCCGTTGCTCCTTTGATCATAGCCAACAAAGATCAATTTCTTGCCTTTTTCTTCCAGTTTGCTCAGGTTCGGCCCAGTCTTGAGAGCAAAAACAATGCTCCCACAAAACTTCAAGTGACTCACATTTGGCTTGAAGCCAGTCCACGCTTCCTGCGGCGTTCCCCTTGCTAAGTACTTTGTGGACACCTGTTTGACACATAACAAGCTGTCTCCAGAGCATCTCCCCAAAAAATGTTTGGCATATGCTTGACTCTGAGCATGCACCTACACATCTCTATCAATGTGCGATTCTTCCTCTCAGCCACTCCATTCTGCTATGGAGTGTAGGGTGAAATAAGCTGCCTCCTGATCCCTGCATAGTCACAGAACTGAGCAAACTCCTGGCTCAGGTACTCACCTCCCCTGTCTGTCCTCAAACACTGAATCCTCATGCCAGTCTCCATCTCCACCAACCTTTTGAACCGTTTGAAAGATTCAAATTCCTCACTCTTCTGTTTGATGGGATACACCCAACACTTCCTGCTGAAATCATCAATGAAGGTTAGAAAGTAACTATTGCCTCCTACAGAAACAGGTTTGATCGTCCCACAGATGTCTGAATGAACCAATTGCAGGATTCTCTTTGCTCTTTACTACTTTATTTTGTGAACAGAAGCTTGGCCAACATGCCTAGAACACATGACTCACACATGTGGGTTGGCTCCTCTAGCCTGCTAGGAACACCATGAACCCCAGCTTCCCTTGTCAGCCTTTTCAGACAATCAAAACCAAGATTTCCATACCTCATGTGCCAGAGCCATGCCTCATCCTTCACTGTGGCTCTTAAAAATGAGATCCGCTCCATGTCAAGGTTCAACATGAACATCTTGTTCTTCTTCATCTCTACCCTTGCCACCTCAATCCTGTCAGCTCCAATAAGTGTCATCACTGTCCCCTTCATGGTTATCTCATAACCTCTCTCCATGAGGTCTCCCAAACTAAGGATGTTTGAAGTGATCCCAGGAACAAAGTAGACATTCTCTATCATGTTCATGCCACTGCGCTTTCTGTTGATAAGAATTCTTCCCTTTCCTTTCACCTTGATGGTAGAGGCATTTCTAAAAGTTACCTCAGTGCTCAAATCTTCATCAAGCTTGATAAACAACTCCTTTCTTCCTGTCATGTGGTTGCAAACCCCGCTATCCAAGTACCACAGTTTTCTTCTACTCTCAGCATCAATAACCGCAGCCTCAGCAACCAACATGCAATTTGACTCAACATGCTCAACCATTGCCATGTTCCACTCATCATTACTTTGTGGATTTTATGGCAACTGGGGTGGTGCGGGTCTAGAAGTAAACTTCTCTGAATTGTTCCAGCACTGTGTAGAAATGTGCCTAAACTTATTACATGTATAGCACTGGACTTGGTTTCCATTCCCAAAACCTCTTTCATTTCAACCTCTCCCGGTCCTTCCATGCCCTCGAGCTTGCCACTGTCCTCCAACTTGATTAGTTGGTTGTTCTACATGAGGTGTAGGTGCTATTCCTCCAGTATCACCTCTTCCTCCTCTACTTCTACCTCTGAATGTGCCTCTCCCTTTAGGCGTGTAGTGACCCTTAGCATGTGTGCTCTTGGTGTAATTCAACACGTCAGTAGTAGTAGCTCCTGCACTGGTCTCCTTTCTTCTATTCATGACCTGCTCATGAACTTGTAATGAACTCCTAAGCTCTTCCACAGAAAGCTTGGACAAATCCTTAAATTCTTCAACAATAGCAACAACATGATCAAATCTCTGTGGGAGTGACCTCAGAGCTTTCTGCACTGTCCTGATCTCATCTACCGCCTCACCATTTAGCTTCATCCCGTTGCTCACCTTCAAAACTCTATGGAAATACTCCTTAATGGATTCTTGGTCCTTCATGTGAAGCAACTCAAACTCGCCTCGCAACACCTGTAACTTTATCTTTTTAACTCTACCTCCTTGGTATGAGTTTTGAAGTATCTCCCATAAAGTATGGCTATTGGCTGCTCCAATAACCTTCTCCATATCTCCATCCTCCTAAGTCCTTGATATGATAGATGTGACAGTGTATTATTTTCTAAGACTTGCTTCATATGCCGTCTTCCTGACATTAGCCCATAGTGCTCTTCCCTCTTCTGACACCACTTCCCGTGGATTTTGAACAATATCCCACACTGTAAGACCCCCCCTTTTTTTTCGATCCTGGGCCCATAACCCACAGGTCCCAGGATCGAAACCTAGCTCTGATACCACTTGTAAGACCCCCCCCCCCCTTTTTTTTCTTTCTCGACACCGGGGTCTTAGGCCCAGAACCGCCGTTTTGCGGTGACTCCTTCACGCCCTGAAGGGTCATCACCACAAAGCGCCGATTCTGCCGGCCAATTCGATCACAGAAAAGTAGCATAAAGAAGTCATGAAAACTAACTGTCCACAGAAAATCACATGTCATAATAAATATAACTCCACGAAGGGAGTGTCCACAGAATAATACATCAGAGTAGCAAAAACGGGCTTATGCCCGGTACATCATATCCTCACTACAAAAAGATCACACATGCGGAAGCAGAAAAACTACTCAAGGTCGAGACTCACGGTCCCGGTTGTATGAACTCCAGAGCTAGACTGCGCCACCTCCAAGCGCACCGGTCTCTGGGGCTGCTCCTCCATGCTGGTCTCCACGATCCCCTAAATGATGCGGTTCGAAAACCATTAGTCTAAAAGACTAAGTCCTATCATCCCCCGCCCCTTCCCCCACGACTCCTAGGCACCGAGCGGAGAGGAAGAAAGGGGAGGACTTGAAGGTGGAGAACATCAAAAGCAGATGGCAGCGGTTCTATACTAGCAAATTCTATAGCATGTGAAGACAATAAGCTGAATTATGAAAACTAACCTTTACTTATGTGAAAACACATAAGCCAGGGGGTCTTCTGCAAGGCTCCCATCATATAAAAAGTCCCATACCGATTTATACATTGGGGTATCGGTTATCAAACAGCAGTAACTATATATATCAAAATTAACCTTAATTTATAAACTTGCCCACACAAGCTTATAGACCAAGGGGTCGTTTTGCAGGTCCTAAAGTATAAGCGTCCCATTCCACTTATACTTTAGGTGTCAGGGTTAAAAGAATCGATTATGCTATGACATGCAAGTGGGTATGATGGATCATGCAAGTGCAACGCACACACCCGACTCTGTGCACACAGACCTTTAGTTCCCCCTTTCTGGAGCCGTAACCTCCCAGGATACCTCCGTAGTGGCAGACAGAAGTGGTGGGTTGGACCTCGCACACCTCTAAACCAGTAATGCACTACCGGTCAGACCTATCGTATGCCTCAACGCTTGGTGCACGAAGCGGACTCCTGCGTACTCTTGCCGGCTGGCGCACCGGACTTCTGTTGGCGAAGTGCTAACCACACTTGCCGAGTCAACGTATTGGCGTCGTTGTATCGACCCTCCGATACCGAAGACCCACCACCTTAATTTTCCTTCCCTTTTATGCACATGCAAATTTAGCGTAATCAAGAACCGAGCCGAAGCTCCCCGGACCAACACGTCCGTCTCAAACAATCGAGCCGAAGCTCCCCGGACCCAAAGTCCATCTTTTAACCATCCGAGCCGAAGCCCCCAGCTAACTTCCGGTGCTATCAGTGTTTGTTAAAGGTGCAACCCTAATTACTAAGTTACTCTTTTCAGCTTGTTAAAAACAGTTTACGTTAACCCAGGACTGCCCCCGGTATTCCCTGTGAAGGGCTCTCAAGGGGCACTAGGAACTGTGTTGGGATTACGCCCAGCGTTCTCTTTCACAAGGTACTTATTTTTGTTATTGGTTGATTCCCTTACCCATTACTTTCTCATGTTCCGATATGCTAATCCTAGGGTGATTTGACTCCAACTCTCCTTGGGTAGGACGATCTTTCGTCGGACCCGAACGCCTCTAAACCCTAGACAAAAACCACACTCTCCTCACTCATCTTCCATAGATGCCACCCATTCTACATATCCTTCCAGAAATCCATCAAATCCATCTCAAGCCCTAATTCATATCCAAAATGATTTCCTGCAGTTTTGCTATATGCAGACCACTTAAGCTACATGAGCCGTAAAAAGGGAAGTACATGAAATACTCATCCAATACCCCTATGATAATTACTAAAGGGCTAAAATGATATTTGAAGCATAAATCCAGAAATCCATAATTTTTCCTAATTTGTCTGATAATTTATTTATTTATTCTAGTATCCAAAAAGCCCAAATTTGAACATGAAGTAGCAATTTCAGACAAGATAATGTTCCAATAAATTTATGGTAATTACAAAATGAATAATCAACTCTAAGGCCTAAGTCTTCAAATTTTTCAGCAAGGTTTGTGCCCTTAAATTTAATTTCAAAGTTAGCTCATAAAAAGTCAATTTAAAAGCTTTAACAGTAATAATGCCTCCAAAAATTTAGAGAAAACTTCAGGGATGATTGTGATGGCCTACAAATACCCTAGAAAAAGTTTCATAATTTATCACTTAAGAATAGGGCTATATTTGATTTTCTCATGAACTTTCAAGTTTATGGGTTAATGAACAAAGTATACTAATTAGCCATCAAATATTTCCACAAAACTTCTCACATGATAATACCGAGCTAGAAACACTAAGTAGCAAGTTTCATGATTTTTCAATAAGTAATGGGCTCTTGCAAGGATTATTTAGTATGTAATCAAAATAAAGCACTTGTGAAGTAGATGCCCTAACTAGTTATCCAAAAATTCTATCAAAATTCATACATGATTAGCATAGCCTAAAACTACCTCTGCCAATGTTTCATGCCCTTTCAATGGGCAGTGAGACCACAATAGCCAAATTATTAATTAGGGTAATCCTATTGGTTACAAATGAAGTGCTACAAATATTGATCAAAATTCCTCAAGTAACTTATCAGAGGCTCAAAATATCCTCATTCCATCACTACCAAAATTTGGTTAAGTTTCAAGGTGTTTAGCTAACCCAAACCTACACTACAAGTTTTAGGTCCTAAGCTAGGGTTATGGTTTTGGGGACCCTACCCTTTTCAAAATTTGTTAAAATTTCTAACAGAGGGTTTTATATATCCTAGGAACCTCCTTGCAAAATTTGGAGTTCATCCAAGGTGTTTAGGACTCATGCCCTTCACAAGGCGAAAAGGTCCCTCCTTAAGGTTTGGCCTAGGGACTTAGGGCAGATCAACTCCACTCTACCCCACATTCCATGGGGATGTGCTAAGTGCCATAACAAGTCAGTGACCCAAATTTCAGCCTCTGTTGAGGTGATTTGGTCACTGAAAATCAGAAATGCACTTTTTGACCAAAATGCCCTTATTAAGGTATAGTTAGGGTTGGGTCAATACCTACTCAAAACACATCCAAATTAGGTGAAACTTTATACAGTTACATAACATGAGTCCAGGGACCACTCACCAAAATTTGGGAGGGTGTGGAGGTCATTAGACCACCCAATTAAATTATCATAGATAAATTAAATAATTTCCAAAACTATAGAAAGAGTGCCCCCAAAAATTCCCATTTTCGGTCTACTCCTAGATATGGTCTAGGTTGACAATCTTCCAAAATTACAGCTCATTTGGATCAATGATAAAGTGTGGGCACTCAATTGAATTTCTGCCTAGCCCAATGTGTAGGCCCCACCAAAATGGGTGCCCTGGTCAGACCAGGCACCCAAATTGGTCCAAACCAATTTTAAAATACACTAGACCCTAGGGGCTACAAATCCTATGTTGATCATTTCCTCATACAGAGCCTCTAACTATTTTTAAATAATTAAAACATTAAATGGCCTAAGTGTGACAGAATTCATAAAACACACATATCATACACTATAGTTTAATTCATCCATCTGCACGAATCTTGGCGCAGGATTAACGGAATCCGGTCATCCTCAAGCTCCAGCCGACGGCTGCAATTCGTCCCTCCTGGAGCGATTTCCAAACGCCACTGCCGGCGACCCGGCCACCTCCCCGGCCGGCCACCGGCACCATCACCTCCGTTGAGGTGGTGGCCATCCCCAGGCGGCGGCTTGGCCGCCGGAAGCCCCTTTTCCGGCGATCCCGAGAGGTGATGTTTTTCAGAAAAATCCATGAAAAAGCCGAATTGGATCGGGCTCAATTGAGCCCGAACCTTGGACCTATTGATTGCTACGATCTATTCACGAGTTAAGGAGACGGGGAAGACCTTCTTGGTGGCCTGAATGCGGGAAGAGCGGCGGGATGCCATTGACGACGGCGGCGGCGCTCGGCTTCTTCAACAGCACAGTGGGATGGATCGTCTCCTCCAGGTAAACGCTCTAAAATATTCCCCTTGGCTCCCTGATGGTGTTTAAATGGCAAATGGGGAAGAGGGGAGGCTAGTTCTTCAATGTCCATCAACACCATTAATGGTGTGGCTCGGGTAGAGTGGAGGGGGGCTGAATCCACCCCTTGGTGGCCGGGAAATGGCTGGAATCAACTCCTCTCCCCTAGAGGAGTTGATTGCAGCCATAAATGGTGGTTGTTAGCCTCCCTTGGCCGGCCTTCCACTCTCCCCTTCCTCTTCCTCATTTTCTCTCTCCTCCATTATCATGGAGGGGAGCTCCTTTCTCTCTCCTAGTCACCTCTGGTTGACTGGTCAACCCCACAAGTTAAATGCAGCCCACTTGGTTATGATGGTCAAGGAAATGGGGTTAGTCTAAGGAGGAAGTGGCTTGGGCTTGGGTTAGCCCTTTTGGGCTAGGTTTGACTTGACCCAAATGAGGGTTGACCTGGGCCAATTTGACCATCTGGGTTGACCCCATTGGGTTTTTAGTGGCCCATTGGACTCCCTTAAGGTCTAGGGTTACTTGAATAGGGTTGGTTGGGCATCTTGGTGGTCACATGCCCCTTGGCAAGGGCACTTTGACCATCTAGGGATAGAGTTGACTTGGGTCAACATGACCAATTGGGTTGACCCCTATGGGTCCTGGGTGACCCATTGGCTTCCCCTACGGTCTAGGTAGGGTTATGTAGGGTTACCCTACACTTTGGAGGTCACATACCCTTAGTAAGGGTACTTTGACCAGATTAGGGGCTTGAGTTGACTTGGGTCAACCTGGCCTCTAGGGCTGACCCCAATGTGTCCTTAGTGACCCATTGACCTCACTTTAGGGTTAGGAGGGCATAGGTGGGGTCCTCTAGGCTAGGAGTAGGTCAATTGACCCTAAGTAGGCTAGTTTGACCCATTTAGGACTAGGGTTGACCTTGGTCAACTGAGCCTCTTGGGTTGACCCTAATGTGTCCTTTTGGCTCTAATGAGCCTCCCAAGGTATTAGGGGTGTTGTGGTAGGGTCTTGGGGTTAGGGTGTGGCCCATGGTCATCCTAAACCATGCTCAGAGTTCTACTATTTGCAGACCATGATGATCTTCCACATTCCGTCCCCTATCTCTTGGCCCATTTCTGGCTTCCTAGGGTTTTGTCATGACCTAGTCATGGCCAAAACCACTCTTAGGGGTCTAGTTGGAAATGAGATGTTACAAATCCCAATAAACAAAACAAAGATTTCGTCCCCGAAATCAAGGTTGAGTCTACGGGACTTACTACCGAAGAAAAGAACCTTGTAACATCCCAGCATGGCGCCTTGTTTGCTAAAATGGGTTTAAAGGGAAACCTAGATCTATGACCATTTCGCCCAATCGGCAGACCAAGATCCCAATAAACAAGGATAAGCCCCCAATAAACAAAAGATAAGCTTCTATCTGCCTAGAGCAGCCCTTAGTAAATTTAAGCAGGAGAATAAATTAACATCTTGAGGGGTCTGAGAGGTATACCTGACTGAATAGCTCTGGGTATCTTTGTCGCATCAGGTCCTGCGGCTCCCAGGTATACTCCTCCTGGTTGTGGTTCCTCCACAGGACCTTGACTAATGGGACCTTCTTGCGACGCAGGACTCGTACTCCTCGGTCGTCGATCCTAACCGGCTCCAAACGAACTGACCGGTCTGAAGCTACCGGCCCTTCGGTGGTCAAAATCTGCTGCTCCGGGCATAGCAGAGCCCTCCTCAGCGAAGAAATATAGAAGACGTCGTGCAGCGCTTCCAGCTCTGGTGGTAACTCCAGCCGGTAGGCTAGGGGTCCGATCCGCTCCAGGATCCTGTAAGGGCCCATGTACCTAGGGCTGAGCTTCTTCCTCCGACCACGCACCCGCGAGACTCCATGCATGGGCCGGATCTTCAGAAACACCCGGTCTCCCACCTGGAACTCCACCTGCCGATGCCGGGCGTCATAGTACTTAGCCTGTCTACTCTGTGCCTCTAGCATCCTGTCTCTGATCAGCCTCACCTGTGCCTCGGTGTCTTCAACAAACTCTGATCCCAACACCTTCGGATCTTCGTTCTGAACCCAAGAAAGCGGGGTCCGGCATCTCCTCCCGTACAAGGCTTCGTAAGGCGCCATCCTGATGCTGGACTGGTGGATGTTGTTATAGGATAACTCGACCAGGGGTAAGAGTTTCTCCCATGGTTCCCAGCGGTCCAAAATGCATAGCCTCAAAAGGTCTTCCACGTCCGGTTGGTGCGTTCTGTCTGCCCGTCTGTCTGGGGATGAAATGCAGTGCTGAAGGTCAATCGCCTGCCTAAGTAAGCTTGAACTGATCGCCACTCCGTGGATGTAAACCGCCCATCACGATCTGACACTATCGTCCTGAGCACGCCATGATAACGAATGAACTGCTCCACAAACTTCCGCACCAGTACTCCTACTGAATCGTCCTTCCTGATCGGTATAAATCGAGCCACCTTGGTCAACCGATCAACGATTACCCAGATCGAGTCATTCCCTGTCCGAGAGCGGGGAAGCCCATGTATGAAGTCCATGGCTATGTCATCAAACTTCCACTCCGGCACCGGGAGTGGCTGCAATAATCCTCCGGTGTTCCTGCACTCCGCCTTCACTAGCTGACATGCCTCACAATGGGTCACGAAGTAAGAGACATCCTTCTTCATGCCCGGCCAGAACATAGTCTTCTTCAAATCAGCCGTCATCTTTGTGATCCCCGGGTGCACAGAATACCGGCTGCAGTGCGCCTCCGTCATAATATCCTCCCGGATCTGGCCTCCCTCCTGTATATACACTCGTCCTCTGAAGCACACCAGGTCGTCCCACAGTGTGTAATCTCCTGCAGTGCCTGCCTCTAGGGCTTGGAAGAAGGGCTCTAACTTGGCATCTTGCCTCTGTCCTTCTCTGACTCGGTCTCTGATGTCATCGATAACGCCCATCGCGTCCAAGTACTCCTCATAGAGCTCAGGATCGTCAGACGACACCAGAGTAATGTGCATGTCCTCTAGTCTCTACAGCAGCTCCATAGACATCAACTGAGGCTCTGCTCCTGCTGTGGCGGCTCTCCTACTCAGTGCATCCGCTACCACGTTCGCCTTCCCCAGGTGGTAGTGCATCTCATACTGATAGTCAGATAGAAACTCCACCCACCGCCTCTGCCAGATGTTCAGTTCCTTCTGCGTGTCCACGTACTTAAGGTTCTTATGATCGGAGTATATATCACAGTGGACTCCATAAAGGTAGTGTCGCCATATCTTCAGTGCGAATACAACTGCTCCCATCTCCAGGTCATGCACCGGATAGTTCTGCTCGTGCTTCTTCAACTGGCGAGATGCATATGCAATCACCTGGCCCTTCTGCATCAGTACAGCCCCATACCCTGGTAGGAAGCATCAGTGTAGACCTGAAATCCCTCCCTCCCCGAGGGGAGAGTAAGAATGGGAGCCGAGGTTAGCCGATCCTTCAGCTCCTAGAAAGCTGTCTGGCACTGCGGGGTCCACACGAACGGTACCTCCTTCTTCGTCAAGGATGTGAGCGGGAGGGCGATTCGAGAGAATCCCTCCACGAACTTCCGGTAATAACCGGCAAGTCCTAGAAAACTCCGTACGTCGGTGGCTGTCTTCAGCTGCGGCCAATCCCGAATAGCCTGAATCTTTGCCGGATCCACTGCCAATCCGGCTCCACTGATGATGTGGCCTAAGAAGCTCACCTCCTTCAGCCAGAACTGACATTTACTAAACTTCGCATATAGATGATTCTCCCGCAGTCTCTGCAGGGTCAGTGTCAGATGGCGGGTGTGCTCCTCCTCCGTCCTCGAGTAAATGAGGATGTCATCGATGAACACAATGACAAACACATCCAGATATTCCTTGAAGACTTGGTTCATGAGGGTCATGAACGCTGATGGTGCGTTGGTGAGTCCGAAAGGCATCACCGTAAACTCGTATAAACCATATCTGCTACTAAAAGCAGTCTTCTGAATGTCCTCCTCCCGAATCCGAAGCTGGTAGTATCCCGACCTCAAATCTAATTTCGAGAAGAACTGCGCTCCCTGCAGCTGGTCGAACAGCTCATCTATCCTCGGCAGTGGATAGGTGTTCCGGACCGTCAGCCGATTTAGTGCTCGATAGTCGATGCACAATCTGGGGGTCCCGTCTTTCTTCTTGACGAACAATACCGGGGCTCCCCAAGGTGAAGAGCTTGGCCGGACAAATCCGGCTTCCACTAACTCCTGAAGCTGGCTCCGGAACTCCGTCAACTCCTTTGGGGCCATCCGGTAGGGTGCCTTGGATGCTGGCTTGGCCCCCGGCACAAGCTGTATCTGGAAGTCCTGCTCCCTGCGCGGGGGTAACCCGGGCAACTTCTTCGGGAAGACGTCCTCAAACTCCCACACCACCGGAATATTCGATATAGAACTCGTGGCCTCCGCCATCTCAAACAGCACCTCGTAGACCTCCTCCCCCTGTAAATAGGCCTTGACGGCCTGTACTGAAGATAAGGGTATACGTGAGGCAGGTCTTATACCTTCAATGATGATGGTAGAGTCCCCGTGCCTCACGGTGATCCTCTTCGCTAGACAATCGATCTGGGCATGGTTCCACTGTAGCCAAAGCATGCCCAGGATCAGCTCGAAGACTAGCATCCTCAGGACCGTTGCCGAAACTTCGAACGACTTTCCACCAATCTCCGCCTCCATACTGCAGAGGGCTGTGGTGAGTATCTCCGATCCGTCGGGTAGACGCACTCTACTCAATCGGCCTGTGAACCGTTCCACTCCTTCCAGACCTTCCAGAAAGGCCTCCGACATAAACGAGTGCGAGGCACCCGTGTCGAACAGAGTATAGGCGGGCTTGCCGCTGATGAAGACTATACCTGTGATGATTTAAATGTCTCAGTACTTTATAACGGGTTTTCTTTCATATTTATTCTACTCAGGGCAGTTCTACTTGTTGAGCAAATGAGAACAAAAATTTTTATTTAAACAGTTTAAACATCTTAGCTTACATGTGATGACCCGCTCTGGGTTTCGAGGCTGTGCCAGGTCCAAGGCATATACCTGCTCCCTTTCCTGTCTTCGGTCTCCTCCCTGATTACCACGTCCTCGGCCGCGTCCTCGGCCTCCGAAATGCTGGGCAGGTGGGCCACCCTGTGGTGCTGGAGGTGGTGCCCCCCTCATAGGGCAGTTTCTCCGGAGATGTCCCACCTGGTGACAATGGAAGCACTCCGGCGGGGATACGCCATACCCCCGGGTCTCGGCATCTCCTGAATCCGGAGAGGTTGAGGGGCCAAAACCACCTGCTCTCTCGGCTCCTGCCTCACCTCCTGACGAGGCTGCTCCTCTATCCTCCTCCCATCTGGTATGATGCCTCGCCGCTGATCATTTCGGGCCGTCCGGCCCTGATCCTCCGCTTGCCGCTTCCGGCACCGAGTGGTGTGCCAATCGGCCTCAATCCTCTTCGCCATCTCCAAAATTCGGGATATAGGCCCGTCAGATACAAACAACAGGGCCTCCCTCAACTCCTCTTTTAGGCCCTTATAAAATCTCTTGACGTAACCTGTGTCGTCCAGCTGGTAAGAGCCCGCATACCGGGCCAAATGGTCGAACTCTCGGTGGTACTCCACCACCATCCTGGTGCCCTGTCTCAGCTGCAAGAACCGCTCCTCCAACTCATCCCTGGCCGACTGCGGAACAAAGTGCTCCAGCAGCGTGGCCCTGAATTCCTCCCAAGTGATTTCTGCAATCTCCCTATCAGCGAATGTCGTGTCCAACAGCGTCTTCCACCACCTCTTAGCATGGGACTCCAAGCAAGATACCACCAGGGCCACCCTCTCCTCCCAAGGGCATCGTATCCTAGTCAACATCTCGTACATAACATCCAGCCACTCCTCTGTCCGCACTGCCGACTCTATCCCCAAGTATGATGGGGGAGAGAGTCCTCGGAAGGTGCTCATCCAGTTAGCCCCTGGGTTTGGCTGCTGGGCTAGAGCCTGCTGAGCCTGGAAGGCCTCAAGGATAGCTGTAAGGGTCTGCCCCATGTCTGACTGGAGGAAAGGTGTGGGGACCGTGGGAGGTGGTGCAATATCTGGGGTCTGCTGAGCTCTACCTTGTGGGTTGGGCTGAGCTAGGGGCTGCAAAACGAACTACATTAGTAGGTAATCGACTCAATACCTAATGAAAGTGGACAATTTACATGTGATTCCCCCCATATGGGCACACCACTGCTTCCGCTGCTTAGTTTGTCCCCAAACTAAACTCGTACGGGGGTGACCCAGGGTTGTGGACTGCTACCTTTCAATCGAGGTCTGCCTCTGATACCACTTGTAAGACCCCCCCCCCCCCTTTTTTTTCTTTCTCGACACCGGGGTCTTAGGCCCAGAACCGCCGTTTTGCGGTGACTCCTTCACGCCCTGAAGGGTCATCACCAGAAAGCGCCGATTCTGCCGGCCAATTCGATCACAGAAAAGTAGCATAAAGAAGTCATGAAAACTAACTGTCCACATAAAATCACATGTCATAATAAATATAACTCCACGAAGGGAGTGTCCACAGAATAATACATCAGAGTAGCAAAAACGGGCTTATGCCCGGTACATCATATCCTCACTACAAAAAGATCACTCATGCGGAAGCAGAAAAACTACTCAAGGTCAAGACTCACGGTCCCGACTGTATGAACTCCGGAGATAGACTGCCCCACCTCCAAGCGCACCGGTCTCTGGGGCTGATCCTCCATGCTGGTCTCCACGATCCCCTAAATGATGCGGTTCGAAAACCGTTAGTCTAAAAGACTAAGTCCTATCATCCCCCGCCCCTTCCCCCACGGCTCCTAGGCACCGAGCGGAGAGGAAGAAAGGGGAGGACTTGAAGGTGGAGAACATCAAAAGCAGATGGCAGCGGTTCTATACTAGCAAATTCTATAGCATGTGAAGACAATAAGCTGAATTATGAAAAGTAACCTTACTTATGTGAAAACACATAAGCCAAGGGGTCTTCTGCAAGGCTCCCATCGTATAAAAAGTCCCATACCGATTTATACGTTGGGGTGTCGGTTATCAAATAGCAGTAACTATATATATCAAAATTAACCTTAATTTATAAACTTGCCCACACAAGGTTATAGACCAAGGGGTCGTTTTGCAGGTCCTAAAGTATAAGCGTCCCATTACACTTATACTTTAGGTGTCAGGGTTAAAAGAATCGATTATGCTATGACATGCAAGTGGGTATGATGGATCATGCAAGTGCAACGCACACACCCGACTCTGTGCACACAGACCTTTAGTTCCCCCTTTCTGGAGTCGTAACCTCCCAGGATACCTGCGTAGTGGCAGACAGAAGTGGTGGGTTGGGCCTCGCCCACCTTTAAACCAGTAAAGCACTACCGATCAGACCTATCGTACGCCTCAACGCTTGGTGCACGAAGCGGACTCCTGCGTACTCTTGCCGGCTGGCGCACCGGACTTCTGTTGGCGAAGTGCTAACCACACTTGCCGAGTCAACGTATTGGCATCGGTGCATCGACCCTCCGATACCGAAGACCCACCACCTTAATTTTCCTTCCCTTTTATGCACATGCAAATTTAGCGTAATCAAGAACCGAGCCGAAGCTCCCCGGACCAACACGTCCGTCTCAAACAATCGAGCCGATGCTCCCCGGACCCAAAGTCCGTCTTTTAACCATCCGAGCCGAAGCCCCCTGCTAACTTCCGGTGCTATCAGTGTTTGTGAAAGGTGCAACCCTAATTACTAAGTTACTTGTTTCAGCTTGTTAAAAACAGTTTACGTTAACCCAGGACTGCCCCCGGTATTCCCTGTGAAGGGCTCTCAAGGGGAACTAGGAACTGTGTTGGGATTACGCCCAGCGTTCCCTTTCGCAAGGTACTTATTTTTGTTATTGGTTGATTCCCTTACCCATTACTTTCTCATGTTCCGATATGCTAATCCTAGGGTGATTTGACTCCAACTCTCCTTGGGTAGGACGATCTTTCGTCGGACCCGAACGCCTCTAAACCCTAGACAAAAACCACACTCTCCTCACTCATCTTTCATAGATGGCACCCATTCTACATATCCTTCCAGAAATCCATCAAATCCATCCCACGCCCTAATTCATATCCAAAATGATTTTCTGCAGTTTTGCTATATGCAGACCACTTAAGCTACATGAGCCGTAAAAAGGGAAGTACATGAAATACTCATCCAATACCCCTATGATAATTACTAGAGGGCTAAAATGATATTTTAAGCATAAATCCAGAAATCCATAATTTTTCCTAATTTGTCTGATAATTTATTTATTTATTCTAGTATCCAAAAAGCCCAAGTTTGAACATGAAGTAGCAATTTCAGACAAGATAATGTTCCAATAAATTTATGGTAATTACAAAATGAATAATCAACTCTAAGGCCTAAGTCGTCAAATTTTTCAGCAAGGTTTGGGCCCTTAAATTTAATTTCAAAATTACCTCATAAAAAGTCAATTTAAAAGCTTTTACAGTAATAATGCCTCCAAAAATTCAGAGAAAAATCCAGGGATGATTGTGATGGCCTACAAATACCCTAGAAAAAGTTTCATAATTTATCACTTAAGAATATGGCTATATTTGATTTTCTCATGAACTTTCAAGTTTATGGGTTAATGAACAAAGTATACTAATTAGCCATCAAATATTTCCACAAAAATTCTCACATGATAATACTGAGCTAGAAACACTAAGTAGCAAGTTTCATGATTTTTCAATAAGTAATGGGCTCTTGCATGGATTATTTAGTATGTAATCAAAATAAAGCACTTGTGAAGTAGATGCCCTAACTAGTTATCCAACAATTCTATCAAAATTCATACATGATTAGCATAGACTAAAACTACCTCTGCCAATGTTTCATGCCCTTTTAATGGGCAGTGAGACCACAATAGCCAAATTATTAATTAGGGCAATCCTATTGGTTACAAATGAAGTGCTACAAATATTGATCAAAATTCCTCAAGTAAATTATCAGAGGCTCAAAATATCCTCATTCCATCACTACCAAAATTTGGTTATGTTTCAAGGTGTTTAGCTGACCCAAACCTACACTACAAGTTTTAGGTCCTAAGCTAGGGTTAGGGTTTTGGGGACCCTACCCTTTTCAAAATTTGTTAAAATTTCTAACAGAGGGTTTTATATATCCTAGGAACCTCCTTGCAAAATTTGGAGTTCATCCAAAGTGTTTAGGACTCATGCCCTTCACAAGGCAAAAAGGTCCTTCCTTAAGGTTTGGCCTAGGGACTTAGGGCAAATCAACTCCACTCTACCCCACATTCCATGGGGAGGTGCTAAGTGCCATAACAAGTCAGTGACCCAATTTTCAGCCTCTGTTGAGGTGATTTGGTCACTGAAAATCAGAAATGCACTTTTTGACCAAAATGCCCTTATTAAGGTATAGTTAGGGTTGGGTCAATACCTACTCAAAACACATCCAAATTAGGTGAAACTTTATACAGTTACAAAACATGAGCCCAGGGACCACTCACCAAAATTTGGGAGGGTTTGGAGGTCATTAGACCACCCAATTAAATTATCATATATAAATTAAATAATTTCCAAAACTATAGAAAGAGTGCCCCCAAAAATTCCCATTTTCGGTCTACTCCTAGATATTGTCTAGGTTGAATATCTTTCAAAATTACAGCTCATTTGGATCAATGATAAAGTGTGGGCACTCAATTGAATTTCTGCCTAGCCCAATGTATAGGCCCCACCAAAATGGGTGTCCTGGTCAGACCAGACACCCAAATTGGTCCAAACCAATTTTAAAATACACTAGACCCAAGGGGCTACAAATCCTATGTTGATCATTTCCTCATACAGAGCCTCTAACTATTTTTAAATAATTAAAACATTAAATGGCCTAAGTGTGACAGAATTCATAAAACACACATATCATACACTATAGTTTAATTCATCCATCTGCACGAATCTTGGCGCAGGATTAACGGAATCAGGTCATCCTCAAGCTCCAGCTGACGGCTGCGATTCGTCCCGCCTGGAGCGATTTCCAAACGCCACTGCCGGCGACCCGGCCACCTCCCCGGCCGGCCACCGGCACCATCACCTCCGTTGAGGTGGTGGCCATCCCCAGGCGGCGGCTTGGCCGCCGGAAGCCCCTTTTCCGGCGATCTCGAGAGGTGAAGTTTTTCAGAAAAATCCATGAAAAAGCCGAATTGGATCGGGCTCAATTGAGCCCGAACCTTGGACCTATTGATTGCTACGATCTATTCATGAGTTAAGGAGAGGGGGAAGACCTTCTTGGTGGCCTAAATGCGGGAAGAGCGGCAGGATGCCATTGACGACGGCGGCGGCGCACGGCTTCTGCAACAGCACAGTGGGATGGCTCGTCTCCTCCAGGTAAACGGTCTAAAATATTCCCCTTGGCCCCCTGATGGTGTTTAAATGGCAAATGGGGAAGAGGGGAGGCTGGTTCTTCAATGGCCATCAACACCATTAATGGTGTGGCTCGGGTAGAGTGGAGGGGGGCTGAATTCACCCCTTAGTGGCCGGGAAACGGCTGGAATCAACTCCTCTCCCCTAGAGGAGTTGATTGCAGCCATAAATGGTGGCCGTTAGCCTCCCTTGGCCGGCCTTCCACTCTCCCCTTCCTCTTCCTCATTTTCTCTCTCCTCCATTATCATGGAGGGGAGCTCCTTTCTCTCTCCTAGTCACCTCTGGTTGACTGGTCAACCCCACAAGTTAAATGCAGCCCACTTGGTTATGATGGTCAAGGAAATGGGGTTAGCCTAAGGAGGAAGTGGCTTGGGCTTGGGTTAGCCCTTTTGGGCTAGGTTTGACTTGACCCAAATGAGGGTTGACCTGGGCCAATTTGACCATCTGGGTTGACCTCATTGGGTTTTTAGTGGCTCATTGGACTCCCTTAAGGTCTAGGGTTACTTGAATAGGGTTGGTTGGGCATGTTGGTGGTCACATGCCCCTTGGCAAGGTCACTTTGACCATCTAGGGCTAGAGTTGACTTGGGTCAACATGACCAATTGGGTTGACCCCTATGGGTCCTGGGTGACCCATTGGCTTCCGCTAGGGTCTAGGTAGGGTTATGTAGGGTTCCCCTGCACTTTGGAGGTCACATACCCTTAGTAAGGGTTCTTTGACCAGATTAGGGGCTTGAGTTGACTTGGGTCAACCTGGCCTCTAGGGCTGACCCCAATGTGTCCTTAGTGACCCATTGACCTCACTTTAGGGTTAGGAGGGCATAGGTGGGGTCCTCTAGGCTAGGAGTAGGTCAATTGACCCTAAGTAGGCTAGTTTGACCCATTTAGGGCTAGGGTTGACCTTGGTCAACTGAGCCTCTTGGGTTGACCCTAATGGGTCCTTTTGGCTCTAATGGGCCTCCCAAGGTATTAGGGGTGTTGTGGTAGGGTCTTGGGGTTAGGGTGTGGCCCATGGTCATCCTAAACCATGCTCAGAGTTCTACTATTTGCAGACCATGATGATCTTCCACATTCTGTCCCCTATCTCTTGGCCCATTTCTGGCTTCCTAGGGTTTTGCCATGACCTAGTCATGGCCAAAACCACTCTTAGGGGTCTAGTTGGAAATGAGATGTTACACACACTCCGTGGATCCTCAGTGTGTTCTCGACTTCCCATTGCCATCTTGCAAAATTTTCTCTCTTCATTTTGATAGTCAACGGTGCAACACCAAGTATCCTATCCATGATCGTGACTCTTTACAGATAGACTGCACAAAGGAATAGGGACAAAAAACAACAAACCTCCCTCTGATACCACTTTTGAAAGCCTGAATCACATTAACATGACAATCACAACATTCCAAGAAACCAGAAAGCCCAAACATGAACAGAAAATGATAGATCAAGCACTAGATCACCACCAATTGAAGCGCACTCACAGCCATATCCAAAATTAAGGAACAACTTTTAATTCAACTAAAAGATTTAGAGAAGAAGACACAGTACCTCTCAAAAACAAGCTTCAGACTTAAAAAATCTTGTCTACTTTTCGGAAACTACTAAACTCTAACAATATGCTTGCTGAGCGTTGACTTACCTGCTCAGACAACACCGCCCCTGGATACCTAAAAGCAGCAAAAAAATAAACTACAACCGAAAAAAACCAATCTCCATTCATCGTTCGTCGAACACCGGTCGACGAAAGTTTCACAATAGCTGGTCGACGAAAGTCGAACTCCGGTCGGCGAAAGTCGAACTCCGGTCGACGAAAGTCGAACTTCGGTCGACAAAAGTCGAACTCCGTTCGACAAAAAATCAAACAAGATGCGTTCGACGAAAGTCGAACTCCGGTCGACGAAAGTCGAACTCCATTCGACGCAAAATCATTTCGACGAACCGAAAAGTCATTTCGGTGGAGAGGTTTTACATAAGCACAATTACACAATTAATAAGCAGGATTAGAAGATAAAAACTAGGAGCTAACATGTTTGCTACATCGACATGACTAAGACATTGTTCCAGTGTAAGATGAGAGCTTGGGACCTAGTGGGGCCTCACGTACTCAAGATGATTGGGTATATCGAGAACCTTGAAAGACTAGGTTTCCCTCTGGGCCAAGAGTTGGATACAGACCTGATCCTGTAATCATTGCCGGACAGTTATGAGCAGTTCATCTTGAACTATAACATGAATGAAATAGACAAGATAATGCCCGAGCTCCTAGTCATGTTGCGAATTATAGAGATAAATATAAAGAAGGCCAAGCCTGCCAGCCCCATATTGATGGTGCATAAAGGCAAGGGCAAGGCCAAGGGATTCAAGATGATGAAGGTGGACCTAAGTTTGGACTGGAGTCCATGTCTTCTACACTAAAAAGTAAAGGATCAGGGAAAGAATGAAAGTGCCACCATTGTGTCAAGAGTGGTCATTGGTGGAGGAATTGTCCTTCGTACATTGAGGGTCTACAAAAGATAAGAGGAGGTATGACCTCCACTTCAAGTATATATGTTATAGAGATAAACCTTTCTGCTCCTTCATCTTGGGTATTGGATACCGGATGTGGTTCTCATATTTGTATAAATGTGCAGGAACTGGGAAAGAGAAGAATGCTGAGTAAAGGAGAGGTGGACCTACGCGTTGGCAATGGAGCAAGAGTTGCTGCTGTTGCCGTGAGGGTTTATCGTCTTGCTTTGCTAGTGGGCTTGTAATAGAACTAGATAATTGTTATTTTATTCCTTCCATAACTAGAAACATTATATCCATTTCATGTTTGGACATGGTGGGTTTTTCTTTTATTATTAAGAATAATTGTTGTTCAATATTTAAGAATGATGTTTGTTATGGTAAAGCCCAAATATTTAATAGTCTGTATGTTTTGAACTTAGACCATCCGATCTATAATATTGAAAATACTAAAAGACTAAGAACAAATGACTCAAACCCTTCATATCTTTGGCATTGTCATTTAGGATATATAAATGAGAAACGTATATCCAAGCTCCATAGTGATGGACTGTTGGACTCATTTAATTATGAATCATTTGAGAGATGCGAATCTTATTTGTTAGACAAGATGACAAAAGTCCCTTTCACTGGCTTCAATGAGAGGGCTGATGATCTCTTGGGTATAGTATATAGTGATGTATGTGGACCCATGGGTTCTATGGCTAGAGGCGGGTTCTTCTACTTTGTTATATTTACTGATGATTTCAGTAGATACAGATACGTGTATCTTATGAAGTTTAAATCCGAAACCTTTGAAAAGTTCAAAGTGTTTAAAAGCGAAGTAGAAAACTAGCTGGGTAAGAAGGTTAAAGCACTCGGATCTGATTGAGGTGGCGAATACCTAAGTTGTGAGTTCTGTGATCATCTAATATAGTGTGGTATTGTATCACAGCTCACTCCACCTAGAACACCACAACATAATGGTGTGTCTGAGAGGAGGAATCGTACATTGTTAGACATGGTACGGTCCATGATGAATCATACAGATCTGCCTGTTTCCTTTTGAGGCTTTGCTCTAGAAACTGCTTCTTTAATATTAAATCATGCTCCAACGAAAGCGGTTCTAAAGACACCATATGAGATATGGACTGGGAAGCATCCCAGTATGTCAGTCATTAAGGTTTGGTGCTGCAAGGCATACGTGAGACATCAAATGCCCGATTAGCTGGAACCTAAATCCGATAAGTGTTATCTTGTGGGGTATCCTAGGGAAACTAAAGTGTACAATTTCTACCTACCATCCTATGGCAATGTGTTTGCCGCAAGGACTGGTGTCATTTTGAGAAAGAGTTCTTAAGTAGATAGATAACTAGGGTAGAACTTGAAGAAGTTTAGGAACCATAAAAAGTGAATGAATAGGAATTGGAACCTAAGTCAGGACTACAAGTAGTTGTTGCTGGAGACCCTTCTTAGGAAACACAAGTTTCACGTAGATCTGTTAGACCAAGATTTGAGCCTAAGAGATATGGATTTCTCGTATCTCAAATAGGTAATGTGTTGCTTATGGATCATAATAATGAGCTTCCAACCTACCAGGAGGCTATGTGTGGACCGGACTCCGAGAAGTGGCTTGAGGCCATAAAATCTGAAATGGACTACATGTATGAAAACTAAGTATGGACTTTGGTGGAACCACTTGAAGGTGTTATACCCATAGGGTGCAAGTGGCTCTTCCAGAAGAATACTATCATGGATGGGAATGTACAAACATTCAAAGGCCGTTTGCTGGCAAAGGGTTTTAAGCAAATTCATGGTGTTGACTATGATGAGACTTTTTCCCCTGTTGTCATGGTTAAGTCCATCAGAATTCTGCTTGCTATAGCTGCGTATTATGACTACAAGATCTGGCAGATGGATATCAAAATGGCTTTCCTTAACGGGAACCTCCTCGAGTAAGTGTATATGACACAACTTGAGGGTTTTGTATCTCCAGGTGAAGCCACTAAAATATGCAAGCTGCAGAGATCCATTTATGGATAGAAACAGGCTTCTCGAAGTTGGAATCTTCATTTTGTTGAAAAGATCAAAGAGTTTAGTTTTATCAAGAATGAAGATGAACCTTGTGTTTATAAATAGAGTAGTGGGAGCATTGTAGTCTTCCTGATATTGTATGTGGATGACATACTGTTGATCGGGAATGACAAATCGACACTGAAAGTTGTTAATAACAACCCAGGGGACTGCTTTTCTATGAAGGACTTAGGGGAAGCAACTTATATACTCCGTATTAAGATTTATAGAGATAGGTCGAAGAAGTTGCTGGGTTTGACCCAAAGCACGTACATTGATAAGGTGTTGAAATAATTTAGCATTCTTGAGTCCAAGAAAGGATTCTTGCCCATATTTCATGGCGTGAGTCTCTCTAAGGACCAATGTCCTAAGTCTTGTGAAGATAAGGACCACATGAAGTTGGTTCCATATACTTCGGCAATTGGATCAATCATTTATGTAATGTTATGTACTAGACCTGATGTCTCTTATGCTTTGAGCATGACTAACAGGTATCAGTCTGAACCCGGTGAAGGTCACTGGATAGCCGTCAAGAATATCCTCAAGTACTTGTGACAGAGATATGTTCTAGTACATATCTCTGTCACAAGTATATATTCTTGGTATTCGTAGGAGAGGAAGAGCTCATTGTAAGTGGTTATATGGATGATAGTTTCCAATCTGATAGAGATGATTCAATATCTCAGTCAGGGTTTGTGTTTTGTCTGAATGGAGGCACTATTAGTTGAAAGAGTTCCAAGCAAGATATAGTTGCCGATTCTACTACTGAGGTAGAGTATTTTTCCGCTTCAAATGCAGTGAAGGAGGCTGTATGGATTAGGAAATTCATTAGCGAGTTAGATGTAGTTCATAGTATTGTTTGTCCTGTAGATCTCTACTGTGACAAAAACAGTGCAATTGTAGTTGCTTCGGAACCTAGATCTCATCAGCGCTCCAAGCACATACTCCGGCGGTTCCATCTAATTCGAGAGATTGTCGATCGAGGAGATGTGAGCATATGAAGATTGCTGGCTGAGGAAAACATTGCGGATCCACTGACAAAGCATCTTGCATAGAAAAGGCATGATGGTCATGTTAGATCTATGGGTATACGATACCTAAATGATCAACTCTAGTTTGAGTCTTGTGGATTGTATGTTTGTTGGCTGTATAATTTTTCATTTGATGAATAAAAGTACTATATGCACTTTATTTTATATATTTTGGCAAGTTCTTTTATTATGAAATTATTTCTTTTGTGATAGAGTAGTTTAATCTAATAAATGCCATTAGAGTATTTGCTTCCATAGGTCAAGTAGTGACTTGATATGAGAACCTATGATTTCATAAGCTTCATTTTTAAAGGTCCCTGATCATTGTATCATCTTAGAAGCTAAGGGCGATGATGATACCTTTAAGACTAGCATGTGCGTTGACTGATGACCCGTCCTCACAGGTCATGATATTGTGATATCAAGTCATCACATGGGTACTTGTTATGAACAAGTTGTACTAGACAGAACCACCATGAGAATACTTTATGGATTGTTATATGAATGTGTCACAAGTATGACTCAATGGGCAATGGTGTTTGTGGTCCTTTGACCTGAAGTCACAACTTCCATTGAGTGAGGAAGAGGGTGCTTTGATGCCACCAAAAGTCCAGTCTTGAGAAAGTTGGATGATAAAGGTGGTTATTGGGTACGTTACGAATCATTTGGGTGTTTGTGTGTGAGAAGAGATGAGATTTGTCCTCCTATATGACATGAGTTGCATCTATGGGACCCCTTGATGGAATGAGACTGAGAAGTGCATGACCATGCTTGGTTGAGGCAATATATGATATTGGACTCACTAATTTTCTGCAAGTCCATTCTAGATCAAGAAACTGGGATTGAACATTTATGAGGGGGATATTATTGGATCCCTAGTTAGATTTGGGCTAGGTTCACTAAATTAGGATGTCTGACCCAACCTGTATAGCCAGGGTCATGATTGTGTCCTAGAGTTTAGGCCATGTCCTTAGAATCAGCACTACTTGTACCAACCATCAACAGACTACAAAAGAATCAAGACTTAGAGAAATATCAGACTCAGAAAATGAGTTCGACGTTCATCGAACTCAGGTCGATGAAAGTCGTGCTTAGCTCGACGAAATCAGAGACAATTCTCTGAGCTGAGCTCGACGAACGTGAATCTCAGGTCGACGAATTCCAGAGTATACTTCAACATTCCAAGTCCAGAATTCTTCACTTAGTTCTCAAGTCGACGAACTTAGTTCTCAGGTCGACGAACTTAGTTCTCAGGTCGACGATCTCTAGGTATTCTACTTCAACATCTTATTCAAGAAACATCTAAGTATTTGAAGTCCAGCTTCATACTCCAGTCGACGAAGTTAGAATATTAGCTCAACGAATTTGGATCTTAGTTCGACGATTTCTGGATCATCTACTTCAACACTATAAGACCAGAAACAACTAAGTATTCTAAGTCCAGAATCACACTCCAGCCGACGAACTCACCTTCTCAGCTCGACGAACTTATACCACAGTCTTGGCAAGATTTATCAAGTAGCAGTTAGAAGTTCTCAGCTTGATGAAACTAGTTCTCAAGTCGACGAACCCAGTTCTGAGGTCGACGATTTCTGGATACGTTACTTCAACATTCTCAAGACCAAGAAACATGGAATTCTGAACTCTAGTCGACGAAGTTATATTCTCAGCTCGACGAACTTGATGCACAGAGTTGGCAAGGTTCTAGAGAAAGTAGTTCTGTCCTCAGGTCGATGATCTTGGATCTCAGCTCGACGAATAACTATTATTTGGTCGACGAACTTGACTTCTCTGTTCGACGAACTCTGGACACAGATCGACGAATTCTGCTCAACGATTTCTATGAAGTTCTAGACTTAGAAATTTCCGTCCTTCTGTCCTTTTCTATTGCAATAATTCCTGAGGAATCAATGCTTAAATATTCACTGAATATTATCGTTAGAAGCAAGCATTGATTATTGTCTTCATCAGGATTATTGCTTGTCATTTTTCAATGGGACAGTTGGGTAAATCAATCAATGCAAATATTCTCCAGGCCATCAGCATTGAATGAAGAAAGGAATTCAAATTTCAAAGGGAAATTATATTGAAAATATAAAAGGGATTTTCTTCATCTCTCTCGAGAGTACATAGAGAATATAACAATTCAGGAATATAGAAAAAACTCACACAGAAAATATACAGAACACTGAGCTCACAGGGCAACAACACTGTCAAGAGACAAGAAGCCCTAGCCCTTGACCAGAGAAAAGAGCAGCAAGCTGAGGAAGAAGAAGAATAACACACATTCAAGATCATGATTCTTCTTCCTTCTACATCCCAGGATTCTTCAAAGGACAACAAACATTTTATCTGTCCAGAAGTTTCTGGAGTTCTTCTGATCAAAGCAAAGTTTGAAGACCTATCACCCTGCAGTAAGGCTTCAACTTCCTGAATCATTCTATATCTCAGGGAGAGCCTTTGCTAATATCATTTTTCCACTAGAGTCTTCTCAGTTGTATTTGAGAAAGAGAAGACAAAATCACTCTCTCATCCCCCACTGTATAAAGGTTCCTTAACTGTAACATCTCATATTACTTCTAGGCCCCCTTCACTTAGATTGTGTTAGGCATGGGGTGGGTGATAAAGGATTTAGATAGGCTTGACCCTAGGTAGTGGATTGTAGCCATGTGGGGCCCACTAAGGGGCCAAAGTCAAACTAGGTCAAACTAGCCTAAATAGGAACCCTAACCACACCATGACCCCACCACATTGTCCTAACCCTAAAACAATCTAAGTGGACCCTAGGGCATGTCATTAGGTCAACCCTTTGACCCTAGTTGACCAAAGTCAACCATGACCCTAATTTGGTCAAACCTATACCTATAGGCCCAATTAGCCTAAGTGGGGCACCCCCCTTGGCCCAACCTAAGTTGGGTGGTGCCACTAGTCTCATGACCATTAAGTGGGGTCAGCCCACTCATCATGTTAACCAAGTCAACTCAAAAAGTCAAATTGGTCAACATGAGTCTTAAAGAGGGAAGAAATGAACACAAGCCCATTTCCATTAGGCTAAGCCCATCCAACTCAGCCCAAGGCCAACCCACAGGGTCAAGGACAACTCCTAACCCCCAAAATCAGGAGATAGAGAAGGGGGAATGAAGAGGAATGATGGCCACATGGGCACTCATTCAGCTGTTATTCAGCTGCCTAAACTTGCTGGCCGGACTCCTCTGATAATTCCAGAGGAATTTGGAGCATGGTGACCACTTGGCACCATGGGTGGAGCAACCAAAGCTCAACCCGACCCCGACCCCCCCCCCCCCCCCCCCCTTGGGATTATCTTTCCAGACACCCCCTCTCAACACAATCCAGCCACACCATTAGCTTCAGAGAGAGGCGAGGAGTGGAAACCGACTACTGGATCGAAGCAAACGGTGGAGATTCAGGATTTTGAGCAGGAGATCGCCGGAGCTGTACAGCCATGTGATACGCGCAAAATAGAGCTTGAAAACGCAAGTATATGTGCCGTACAAGTAATACAGAGTGAGTGAGATCGTTCCCACGGAGAAGTGATGGGTTTAGCGCTTACAATTACTAGCTACACCGTTTCTATGAATCCAAGTAAAACGATTAATTGATTTTTTGTAAATAGATTAAAACTTTTAGATAAATATTAAAATTAATTTAACTAGCTCTTAAAGTAATTTCCTAGCAATTAGAGAAAATAGCCTTGCATTTCTGATTTCATATGTGTAACATGATGATGATAAAATAAATATTTCATTTGCTTGAGCTTTGAATTATCTTGCGATGATTTTTAAAGAAGAAACCTTTATCTCTCGATACAAGGAGTCTTAATATCTACGCATCCCTAGTTATCTCTAACTTAGGCAAAACGAAAATATTATGAAGTGCAAGAATCACATTCGCTAGCATAAAAAGGAAATCTCTTTCACTTTTCAAAACTTAATAGATCTTGTGATGCACGCACGTTTCTCCTCTCTCGACTCTTGAAAAGCCGTAAAAATAAAGAAATGTTGGTTAATGATTCACATTACTCATCTCTCGATTCTCGCACTGCGATAAACTAGCCCTTAAATTAACGTTACGCCGCTCTTCTCTCGATTCTCGCGGCGCAAAATAATAAAAAGACATGATCCAACAATTTCACCATAAAAATCACAAGATCTATAAAGATAATCACAAAACAAACACAAAATCAAAGATGTTCATCATCAAAATACACACACTACTCTCATCATGCAAGACTAGAGAGTTTTAGTTCATGACTGCGGGAAAATAACACAAAACTGAAGAGATCTTACTAAACATTTCGAAACAAATGCGAATCTTCCCTTCTCTAGTGATGTGGAAGTGTTTCCTTCAGCCCGAATGCCAAGACTGGACTGGTTCTTTCTCTCCGAATTCTTCTCCCTGCAGTTTTTCTTCTCCTCTAATGGCCCCCAAGAATTGAAATGAATCCCCCCTTTTATGGCTGAAATTTTCCTCTTGTAAACTTTCCCTCTTTTTCTCCTAGTGGGCCCCACATCCAGTCATTTTAAAATGCTGAATGGATGCTTTGAAATAGGTTGTAACTGTCCAAAACTTGGCATTTTCGGATTTGAATTTCCTGTAACTGCCAAAAATGTTGTGAATATGTTGCAACATTTCTGGTTCTGTTTTTCTGCACAGTTTGACCTGCCAGATTGTTGAGAATATGTTGTAACATTTTTCCCAGATTTTTCACAATACTTAGTCTTCAATCCTTGACTTAAGTTCTCCCCGAATCCTATCATAAAAACATATAAACAATTAGAGTACAAACATTTTGACTCCAAAACAAGCGGCAATTGGATTTTATCTACTTTTCATGTATAAATATCACATAACATGGCTAAAATTGTTAAAATAGAGATGAAGATAACTTCTTTTTGCGAAGTTATCACACCCCCATGCTTAGTTCTTTGCTAGTCCCTAGCAAAGGTAAATCATTATAAATCATGATATGACAAAGATTTACGATAGTATAATTTCATTCCCGTCTACTCTTCATTATAAATTAACCAAAATAGCTTCAAGTAATTCTCATTAACTGATGCTAGACTTGCTAGTCCATAAGAATTCAAACTTTCATAATTCTATCAGATAGATATAAGATAAGGCTCAATTAAGAATTCAAGTGTTATATGTGATGCCCTTAACAATTTGTCTACATCCCTTACAATTCATTTTCGATAAACTTCGTCACCAATAGGATAGATCAAGAGTAGTCTAAGGCTTTGATATGACCTCTACATGAGTTTGGTAGAAACCGATGCCAAATAAAAATGACTTGATGAATTTTGGAGAGGAGGGTAGCCAATGATTCTAATTAACTTAGTAGCTTGCCAACTTATGGAGTTTAACTTTCAACAATTTTTTTCTTTCTTTTGATATTTGCACAGTTGGGATCATTCCAAGTAAGTCGGAGCTAACTTAGGCCACATATCACTATGCTATCTATATATCTTTTTTTATCATAATTGGGATCATTCCAAGTAAGCCGGAGCTAACTTAGGCCACATGTCACTATGATATACACAAAAAATTTTTTTTTAACACCCATAAGTGGTCAGTCTACTAGCTAAGGAACATAGGGAAATGAATAATCAAGTCTTTAGGCTCAAAAGTAATATGTGATGGCCACAAAGGTAAGGATTTACGTGGAAGCAAGGTTAACTACGTACACTCAATATATTGGCGACTATCATTGAATTAGAACATACTCGATCTAATCTCATTAGAATCCGAAGTTAATTAAATAAATTAAAAGGGGGTAAACACTTGTAAGAACTATAGTGCATGAATGTGAGATAGATTTCTTAATCGAGCTTTAACCAATCAGTCTAATTACAATTTAATAGTCTGACTCATAGGACTGACTCGTCTAAACTTACAATTAATTTGAAAAACTTGAATAAATTTATTAATAATAATAAAAAAATGAAGAGCAAGCAGTTCTAAAATATACCCCATAAAAGCTTTGTCAAGCAAGGTATAGAAGGGACATGCCCCCATACTTTAACCTTTACTAGTCCCTAGTAAAGCAGTTATAGCAAATATAATAGCCTTGTATGCGATTGTGAACTTCATAAATCATAAGAGTGGAATAAAAAGAAAGTTTCACATGTGAGTCGCCAGCATATAAATATGGGTGAAGTGGAACATAAAAGTATAAGAGATGAACGAAATATCCCACGAAGTAGCAGATTATAATAAAGAGTTTGCATTAAAATAGTGAAGGTATTGAGTAACAGCTATAGCTTCACGGCATGAAAACATATAGCAATAATTCATGAAAACAACATTTCAGGAAACGGAAAAAAAACAGCTAGGGAAGTGATCAACCATAGTGCAGCAAGTAACAGTTACAAAGATTAATGCTAGAAAATAAATAACCAAGTAATACGTCAACGGTACTTAGCATTCAGTGATTAGCACACAGTTCAACAAGTTCAGCAGTAATAGAACAAAGTAGTCATGTAGGAAAACCGATAACGAGCGTCCAAGGAGTCAATCTATCTCCACAATTTTGACAAGAGCAATATGTAAATAAAATAAAGTACTGTACTAACACTGAAATGTTTCACCATAGATATTTCCCAAAAAACAAAACTATCATTTCGCAGTAAGAGCGCAAAGTAAATTTCCCAGATTCTGAGTTGTGGAGTGTCAACCATCCCCCTCATCGTTGTCAGCGTCATCGGCCTCGTCCGAGTCGTCATCATCCAAAAATTCCTTCATTTCGTCGTCTTCGCCGGATGCAAAGGCTGCATCCTCCTCGACCGCTTCCGTTTCATCATGTGGATTTGTTGAGGATGCCGCCTCCTTTCCCTTAGAAGTAGAGGGTTTGTTGTCATACCAAGCAGGATTCACATCGTGGACTGCTATCTTTTTCTCAGGTACGTTCAAATGGCGGAGAATGACTACTTGATTGTGATGTAAAATGTTTAAATGCGAGACTATATCACTATGTTGTTGGCGCTGAAATTTGGCGGTGCCTTGCAAATATTTAAATATGATCGGCCAATCCGGGGGATTTGGGGAAAGTGGTGGTGGAATTGGAGGTTGGGTGGTTTTGCGCGAAGACACAGTAGGACGTTGTTTCTGAGCGGAGTTGGGGGGTGGCTCCTCTGAAGATACTCTAATATAGGAGGAAATGACAGAAAACGTGATTGGCCGACCTACAATGGTGGTAGTGTCCGTGTCGGCGAGAGATACCCCGGCATAACGGCATAACGATGTGATGAGTGTGGGAAACCATAGTTGAGTTCCCCCCTCTGTTTTGACTTTTTTTTAGGATTTGACTGGAAATAATATGTCTGACATTAATGGGAATCCCTTTTATAATGCTATGTATAATGCAAGCCCTATCAAAGGAGACATGGTTGGAGTGTTTCGTCGGCATAACACTTGAGTTTACGAACAGCAGCCAAACTTTAGCTTCACGAGTAAAAAGAGCCGAATGTTGGACATGTGAAGATTCATTAACCCACGTGATGTTTTTAGTGAGGCTCAATGTGGTGGCGATATCGTATGGGTTAGAAGTTCTAACAGACTCGAATACATCACAATCCAGATTTGCTAAGTCGAAGTAGGAGTTTATACTGTACAACCCCGTGTCCGGCGAGCAAGGTCACAGGGGAGCTCGGCAGCAGCAGGCGAGCTCGGCATCAACAGGGGCGAGCCCGAGCTCGGCATCCGCCAGCCAGAGATCGTCGATCGGCGACCCCGAGCTCGGCATTCGCCGAGCGGGCTGCAACTCGCACCCTCGTAGTGGAGTTCGGCAGTAGCGTGCGAGCAGAGCACGCCGAGGTGGCCAGAGCTCCCAGCTCGCCTGGGGGTCAGAGGTACTCTTTACTGTTTTACCCCTGCTGGTCTGCCCATAGCCCTTCAAAACAGCGGAGTTTGGCTGTTGGCAGGCCCAGCCAAGGGTTTCCTGGTAATTTCAGGTCAGTTATTTTGGTTATTGGCAGTCCGGATTTCAAAAAATATAAATAGGACCCAAGGGGTACCCCAAAAAGCAGGTTTTTTCCCCCTGTGCTCCTCTCCCCAAAATCTCTAAGTTCTTTTTGAGGGTACCTTAGCTCGGCTTCAGGCTAAGGAGGGGAAGCGCTCTTGAGATCTTCAGGGTTTGTGGTGGGACCTCCCCGCCGAGCCCTTGGGTCTGTTTCTCCTTGTCTTGTTGTTTTTTCTTGCAGGGGCGAAGTAGGCGCGAGACCACCCCTTTCCCCAAGGGCGAGCTCCACAGGAAGCTGGATTCCGATTTCAACATTTTGGTGCGATGAGCGTGGACAGTGGTCAGCGCAGAAAAGTTTCCGCGAGCTCGATGACGGGACAAGGATCCGACAGGCCGAGCTCGCCCCCCCCCCCCCCCCCCCCCCCCCGCCTCTCGCAACGGTGGGAATGTTCGAAGACTTCAGAAATGAGGTGCTGAATCTGGTCAAGTTCGCACTCGGCACGCGGGCCGAGTGCTCGACTCCGGCAAACCAGATCGCGGCCGCCCCCTCATTGGGCGAGGACGCTCCCGACAGGCGAGCTGGGAAGGAAGTGGCCGAGGAAGGCCGAGGGTGCGAGCTCCCCGGGCGCGAGCTCTTCCCCGGCTCGGCAGGCCGAGGTCGCTTCGGCGAGCTGGGCTCGCGAGACTCGCCGGCTCGCCCATTAGGGGGAGGGAGCCCTTTCAGCGAGTTGGTCTCTTCAGCTCCGGTTCCAGACGGGTTCAGGGAGCCCAAGATGTCCTACTACACTGGGAAGGGAGACCCGGTACAGCATGTCCAATGGTTCGAGGACGTGGTCTCCATCCGTCAGATGTCGGACGGATTCAAGTGCCGGCTCTTCGCCATCACCCTCCGGGAGAAAGCGAGAAAATGGTTCCACCAGCTACCGGCCAGCTCCATCTATTGCTTCGAGGACTTGCGACGAGGATTCATGCTGAGATTCACCACTTCAAAGAAGAGGAAGAAGGAGTCCGAGTCCCTGTTTCACATCAAGCAAGGAGTAAACGAGACGTTGGGGAGCTATGTAGACGGATTCCAGGAGGAAGTTACTCAGGTGCAGGAGATGCCGGGCCATAGTCTGATGATGGCCTTCACCCTGGGCCTGCAGCAGGGATTCTTCCGGATGGAGCTGAAGAGAGTTCTCCCCCTCTCCTATGAGGAGTTGATGGAGAGGGCGACGAGAGAGGTTGACGGGGAGGCGTCAAACCCGGAGTTTGCAAGAAAGCTGGCCAGGTGGGCCAAAGAGGAGGAAAGGGAGTCGAAGGGAGGAAGAGGACAGGAGGAGAGAAGAGGGGAACCGAGGCAGAGGGAGCAGAGGCAGCTCCAAGGGCCGCAGCAGCCGGGGTGGGGGCGTCAGGAGCCCGACCGTCGGCTAGGCTGGAGTCCAGAGTGGCAGGGGCAGGGGCCACAGAGGGGGAACTTCGGAAGAGGTCACTTTCAGGGGAGGCAAGACCAATTCCACCCCCCAGGCTGGAGGCAGGGCCAGAGGCCCCGGCTCCCCGATCAAGAGGAGGCCATGGCCATAGCCTTGGGGGCCAGGAGGGGAGTGTGGAGGAGAAGAAGGAGGGCGGTTAGGGTGGAGCTGCCCTATTGCGACTTCCATCAGGAAGAGGGGCACGCAACAGCCACGTGCCCGGAATTCTTGGAGATGAGGGGGAACAGGGAGCGGCAGCAGCAGGAGCAAGAGGCGCGACATGAAGTAAGGATTGAGGAGGTCCTGCCTCGGGCGGAGGAGGATCGGTGTGAAGACTGGGGGGATGTGGGGACCCGAGGAGGGATCGGGATGATCCACGGGGGAGCAGGGATCGAGGCCTCCCGCAAGGCCAGTCTCCACACCATGTACCGGCAGAGCGTCGCCTCTACATCCCAAACCCCACCTCCAGAGGAGAGGATCACCTTCTCCAGGAGTGATCTACCAGACCACGAGGATCCGTTCTGTGATGCGCTGGTCATCAAGGCGGCCATTGAGAACTTCATCGTCTCTCGGATCCTCGTGGACAACGGGAGCTCCGTCAACGTCGTCTTCAAAAAGGCGTGCGACGCGATGAAGGTGGAGGCAAAGAGGGTGTTGGCCTCAGATGGCCCCTTATTCGGTTTTTCGGGAGAAAGGAAGGAAGTAGAGGGAGGAGTTGGGCTCCATGTCACCTTGGGGGGGGGCAGTCCCGAAACTGCAAGTTCGTCATTGTGGACGCCCCTAGTAGCTACAACGCCATCTTTGGGAGGCCCCTGATCAGCGCCTTCCGCTGCGTCTCCTCATCTTTTCATCAATGCTTGAAGTTCAATGCCGAGGGGATCCAAGTCAGGGTTAGGGGAGATCCAAAGGTGGCGCGGGAGTGTTATGTCACTGCGGTGAACACCATCTCTTGGCAGGAGGGAGCCGAGGAGATGGGGCGAAGGATGGAGGAGGTCGAAGAGGAAGCAAAGAGGGAGGAGCTGGGAGAGAAGGGCTGCGCCGAGGAGGCGGCAGGAGGAAGTCTGGAGGAGGTGACCGAGGTGAGGGTCGAGAAGGAGGCGATGGAGGTAGAGGTCCCCGTTCCGGAGAAAAGGGACGCCGAAGGATGGACAGAGCAATCCAGGCTGGAGGCAGCAGAAGAAGTGGCGGAGCTGGAGGTGCTCACCCGGGGAGGAAGGATGGAGAAGGTTCGCGTCAGCGGAGGGCTGACCCCGGAGGACCAAGGCAGGATGCTGGAGTGCATCCGGAAGAACGTGGACATCTTCGCCTGGAACGCCGCGGAGATGCCGGGGGTTGACGCGGATGTGGCTTGCCATCGCCTCAACCTGGACCCGGGAACACGCCCCGTTCAGCAGAAGAAAAGATCCACGGCAGACAAGCTGGCGGAACCCATCCGGGAGGAGGTGGCGAAACTTCTCAAAGCTGGCTTCGTGTCCAAAATCCAGTACCCCGGCTGGGTCTCCAATGTCGTGATGGTCAAAAAGGGGGATGGCCGATGGAGGATGTGTATCGACTTTTCCTTACTTAATAAAGCTTGTCCCAAGGATTGTTACCCCTTGCCTCGGATCGACGCGCTGGTTGACTCAGCCGTCGGTTTTTCTGTAATGAGTTTTTTGGATGCTTTTTCAGGTTACCATCAGATCAGGATGCACCCCCCAGACGTCAAGGATGTCTCGTTCATCACCGGGGATGGATGCTACTGCTACAAGATGATGCCCTTTGGGCTGAAGAATGCTGGGGCTACCTACCAGAAAATGATGGATAGGGTCTTCAAGGAGCAAAGGGGAAGGAATTTGGAGGTGTATGTAGATGACCTCATGATCAAGAGCCGGGATGTGGACTCCCACCTCCGGGACTTGGAGGAGACCTTCGCCACCCTGCGCAAGTACAAGATGCGATTGAATCTGCTAAAATGTGTCTTTGGGGCCAGCAGGGGAAAGTTCTTGGGGCATCTCCTCACCCACGCAGGGGTCGAGCCGAACCCGGACAAGGTCAAGGCTATCCTTGAGCTGGGGTCCCCGCGGAATGCAAAGGAGATCCAACGGTTGACAGGGAAGCTAGCAGGGCTGAGTCGCTTCCTTTCTCGGGCAGGGGAGAAGTGCTCCCCCTTCTTCAAGGCACTAAGGGGGGGGGGGTCAGAGGTTTGAATGGAGCAAGGAATGTGAAGAGGCTTTCCAGGCCCTCAAGGTGCAGTTGACACAGGCTCCGCTGCTCCAAGGGCCAAAGGAAGGGGAGGACCTGTTCTTGTATCTGGGGGTCGGGACGGAGGCCTTGAGCTCGGTCCTGGTTCGCGAAGAGGGGAAGAGATAACTCCCTATCTATTACGTGAGCCGGGTCTTGAGGAATGCCAAGCTCCGGTATGCGATCTTGGAGAAGCTTGCGTTCGCCCTAATCATCTCGGCTCGGAGACTGCGGCCTTACTTCCAGGCGCACTCAATCCGAGTGGTGACCGACCATCCCCTCCGCAACATCTTCGAGGGGGTGGAGCAGTCAGGCAGGTTGGCTAAGTGGTCGGTGGAGCTGAGCGAGTTCGACGTCTCTTTCATTCCGCGGCTCTCGATTAAGGCTCAGGCGATGGCAGACTTCCTAGCTGACTACGTGGTTGAAGTGGCGGAGGAAGAACTCACTCACCCGACTCCTTGGAAGGTGAAAGTGGATGGAGCCTCGGGAAGGCATTCCTTAGGAGTAGGGGTGATCCTAGACAGCCCTCACGGGACCCGGATCGAGCAGACGGTGGTGGTGCACTTTCCCATTACCAACAACCAGGCCGAGTACGAGGCCGTGATAGTAGGGCTGCGCCTGGCCAGGGAGCTGGGGGTATCAGATGTGGAGGTCCTCACCGACTCCATGGTAGTGGCTTCCCAGATTAATGGGGAGTTTGAGGCAAGGGAGCCCACCCTGCGATCGTACCTGGCCAAGGTGAAGGGGGTCATTGGCACTTTTCAAACTTTCACCATCCGACACGTGCCCAGGGAAGAGAATGA
Source organism: Platanthera guangdongensis (assembly GCA_039583875.1). Taxonomy (NCBI): domain Eukaryota; kingdom Viridiplantae; phylum Streptophyta; class Magnoliopsida; order Asparagales; family Orchidaceae; genus Platanthera; species Platanthera guangdongensis. Next base: position 92,862,611 of record CM077167.1, read on the forward strand.
ACAAGCCGATCAATTGGCCAAGCATGGTCCCCGGGTGGGGGGCACCATCACCGACCTGTTTCGCCCCTCCATCGAAGAAGGAGAGCTCATGGAAGTCGATCAGCAAGCTTCATGGATGGATCCAGTGATTGTTTTTCTCTCCACATGAGAGTATCCGGAGGGGGTAGACAAGAAGAAGCTGAGGCACAAGTCAGCATACTACCTCCTCCAGGACGGGCAGCTGTACAGAAAGACCCTCTCAGGAATGCTGGCCCGCTGCGTAACCGAGGGAGAAGTGCGAAGGATCTTGGAGGAGGTCCACTCCGGGGAATGTGGGAGTCACTCCGGGAGTCGGACCCTGGAAGGAAGGATAGTCAGGCAAGGTTATTTCTGGCCCACCCTGGGCCGGGACGCTGCAGAATTCGCAAGGAGATGTCACAAATTCCAACTGTTTGCCCCTCTCCAGCTGCAGCCGGCCCAACGGCTCCGTAGTATCACGGCCCCATGGCCCTTCGCAATCTGGGGAATGGATCTGGTTGGGCCGTTTCCCCAAGCCAGCGGCCAGAGAAGGTTCCTCCTAGTGATGATTGACTACTTCTCAAAGTGGATGGAGGTGAAAGCATTGGCTAAGGTGACCTCCCAGGTGATCAGGAACTTTGTGTGGGGGGAGATCATCTGTCGCCATGGGCTGCCCCAGGCCATCGTCACAGACAATGGGCCCCAGTTCGCCAGTGCCGAGTTCACCAGCTTCTGCGAACAGCTTGGGATCGATCTCAGGTTCTCCTCGGTCCATCACCCCAGGAGTAACGGGCAGGTGGAGGCCGTAAACAAGATCATCGTCAACCTCCTCAAAAAGAAGGTGGAAAACCTGAAAGGGAGTTGGGTGGACCAGCTTCCCGCGGTTCTTTGGGCCCTGAGAACCACCCCCAACACCGCTACAGGAGAGACCCCCTTCAAACTCTCCCACGGGTGCGAGGCAGTGCTCCCATCGAATTCAAAGTCCAAACGCCGCGAGTCGTGGCAACAAAGGAAGGCCGTGAGGAATGGCAAGCAGAGAATGAAGAGGAACTGAGGCTCTCCCTTGACATGGTGGAAGAAGTAAGAGACCTCTCCGCCATCCGACAGGAGGAGGTAAAAAGATGAATGGCCAAGTACTTTGACAAGCATGTCAGGGTCAAGCAGTTCGTGGAGGGGGACTTGGTGCTGAAGAAAGTAGATGCGGCAGGGAGGTCAGCATCCGTGGGAAAGCTCAATCCCAGCTGGGAGGGACTATTCATTATAAAGGTAGCTTTGGGGTCGGGGGCTATTGACTCCAAAATGTAGAAGGCGAGACCCTGAGTCTCACCTAGAGTGGTGACGACCTCAAATGATTTTTTCCCTGAAACATGTAAGCAACACTTTGATTATAGTAAATTCCTTCAAGATCTCTGATATCGTTGTAATTGGCCTGCATGGTGGAATGTGATGTATTTTGGACCCCGAGTGGATCCCGCGGTCAGGCTCTCACCTAGCTGGCAGGGGGTGGAAGTCACTCGATGGTGGTAGTAGTGGACCCCGAGCAGATCCCGCTGTCAGGCTCTCACCCAGCTGGCAGGGCTGGAAGTCACTCGGTGTCATCCTTGGCCTCGAGCAGATCCCGCTGTCAGGCTCTCATCGAGCTGACAGGGTTGGAAGTCACTCGATGGTGGTAGTAGTGGACCCCGAGCAGATCCCGCTGTCAGGCTCTCACCTAGCTGGCAGAGCTAGAAGTCACTCGGTGTCATCCTTGGCCTCGAGCAGATCCCGCTGTCAGGCTCTCATCTAGCTGACAGGGCTGGAAGTCACTCGATGGTGGTAGTAGTGGACCCCGAGCAGATCCCGCTGTCAGGCTCTCACCTAGCTGGCAGGGCTGGAAGTCACTCGGTGTCATCCTTGGCCTCGAGCAGATCCCGCTGTCAGGCTCTCACCTAGCTGGCAGGGCTGGAAGTCACTCGATGGTGGTAGTAGTGGACCCCGAGCAGATCCCGCTGTCAGGCTCTCACCGAGCTGGCAGGGCTGGAAGTCACTCGGTGTCATCCTTGGCCTCGAGCAGATCCCGCTGTCAGGCTCTCATCTAGCTGACAGGGCTGGAAGTCACTCAATGGTGGTAGTAGTGGACCCCGAGCAGATCCCGCTGTCAGGCTCTCACCTAGCTGGCAGGGCTGGAAGTCACTCGGTGTCATCCTTGGCCTCGAGCAGATCCCGCTGTCAGGCTCTCACCTAGCTGGCAGGGCTGGAAGTCACTCGATTGTGGTAGTAGTGGACCCCGAGCATATCCCGCTGTCAGGCTCTCACCTAGCTGGCAGGGCTGGAAGTCACTCGGTGTCATCCTCGGCCTCGAGCAGATCCCGCTGTCAGGCTCTCATCTGGCTGACAGGGCTGGAGGTTACTCGATGGTGTCGGCCTTGAAGTCGTCAGGTGCAGGTCAAAGTCTGTGACAGGAAACAAAGGGGAAGGGTTCTGTCGGGGCGAGCTCAGGCTCGGCGAACTCAGCTCGGCATAACCAAGAAGACAGGCCGGGCTGAAGGGCTCTGCATGGGCGTGTTTGGGCTCGTCGTCTCCAGCTCGGCATTGGCGAGTAGGTCGCAAGCCAGGGCCTCGCCAAAGGAATGCAAGCCGGACCAAGGGACCTCGCCTCCCTGGCCCATTACACTTGAAAAATTTCTTCTTCGACGGGCACAACCTGAATGGCTCGCGTGCGAGTAAGGGTAGGCGGATGGAAGGGTGAAGGCCACGCGCGAGTAATAGTGGCGTGGTAAGGGCGGAAAGCAACTCGCCACGAAATCGTTTGGAGCTCGGCGAACACTCGAAACGCGTCTCGCTCGCGTGCGCGCTCTCATAACCACTCTACTCGCGGAACCTGTCTCTGCGAGGTCGCGGGAGGAAGCACTCGCATATATTCATAACACAAGCATAGTAAAGTACCGGTATGATCAAAAAACTTCCATTGATTATTCACAAATGTACAGGGAGCTCGCCACAGCGAGTAGTCAAAAAAGAAAAAAGAAAAGGAAAATACAGGGCTGTCAGCTGGCCTCGCCCCCTCCGCCGGACTGGTCCTCGCCGTCGCCCGAACGGTCCTGGAGGCTCTTCCCGAACATCGCGTCCAGGCTATCTTCCTTCTCGCTGGGCGGCGTCGCCGGAAACAGACTCGGCATCAGGTCCCGAGCAGAGATCTCCCCGCATCCCTCCACCAGCACCCCGGAGTCCTTCATCATCGCGAGGGTGCACTCGGCGGTCTGGATTGAGTTGATCCGCAATCTCTCGACGAGGTCGGCCTCGCCGAAGATGCGCGAGCTCTTGTAGTGGAGTGTGGGATCGATGTCGTGCGATGGAAAGAAGATCTCCGCCTGGCGACGCACCTCGCCGAGAAGGTGCTGGTTCTCCACCTTCAGCTTAGAGTTCGCGCCCTCCAGCTCTCCAAGGCGCGCACGCAGGCGGCCGTTCTCCTCCCCGAGCTCGGCATTGCGAGCCTGGAGCTCGCCAGCAGCGTCGGCATCCACGGCCAGCTGCGCGCGCAGGTGGCCGTTCTCCTCCCCCAGCTCAGTGTTGCGAGCCTGGAGCTCGCCCGCCGCCTTGGCATCCTGAAGAGAAAAAAAAAGAGAGAGCACGTTTAACAACAGCACAAAGATTCCTAAGTAAAAGAGAGCGGTGCGTAACACTTACCAGCCCGCCAGCAGTCTGGGCGAGAAGACTATCCGCGATGCCGAGCCGCCTCGCCTGATCGGCGACCTGCTCCTTGGCGAGGTCGCGAGCCTGCTCGACCTTTTTGAGCTGGTGGCTGATGGCGAAGCTGCGGCGCACCAGCATGTGGTGTAGCTCCAGAGTCTGCAGGTGAGACTGCAGGCCCTCATGGCCGAGCTGCCGGAGGGTCGACCTCTTGTAGGCCTCGGCATCCTCCCGGCCATAGAAGCCGAAGCCGAGGGCGTAGGCGTGACCGGTGGCGTGCTCGCGGTCGTGCCAGGACGGGTGCAGAGTGGAGACGGAGACTCGATGAGTGAGCTCGTCCCACTGCAGCATGGGCTCGCCCGCGAAATCCTTCCAGCGCGCGCCGAAGTTGAAGAGGGGCTGCTGCTTCGGCGGCGCGCACTCACGGGCAGCCCTCTTCGCCGAAGGAGGAGGGGAGATCGCGGCCGAGGTAGAAGGGCCCTTGCCGCCCTTTCGGCCCTTGCTGGTCGTCTCCTTCAGCGGGCTCCCCGGTGACGCGTCGGGAGGAGTCTCCGACGAGCTGATGTACTTGGGGCTGGGTTGATGTTGCTGTTGCCCCCGCGGAGCCAGCAGGGCCCTCCGCATCTTTTTCATCTGACGGGGGCCGGATGGCGGGTTCGACCCCGCATCCTCAGGTCGCCTCTTGCCGGAAGAGGGCTGCGAGAGGGTCTCCTCGTCTCGGCAGGCCGCTGCCGCCGCCCTCTCACGAGCAAGAGGGTCAGTGTCGAGCCTCGGGTCCGCGAACGGCGGGTTCGCGTGGATTATTTGCTCCCCTGCGTGAAAATACTTGGAAAGGTTAGAAAATTCAGATATGATGATGTGCCGAGCTCGCGAGTAGGCGAGCTCGGCAAGATGAGGAGAGCATACCTTCGCCGGGCAAAACCGGGGGGAGCGCGTCGAGGCCCCTCCGCAGGAAGGCGACCTCTAAGTCTTTGTGGAGGAAGAATTTGTGGAGCTCGGCGTCGTTGCCGGACACGGCCGGTGGGCGGTACACCTCCTCGCCTTTCTGTTGCCGCGAGTAGGGGATGTTGCCAAGATCACCCTTGATGAAGGCGATCTTGGTCATCCAGGTGTGGTGCTTGTTCGCGATCTCGCGAACTTTGATCAAGGAGCCGCCGAAGTAGGCGACCCCGTCCGTCGTCGCCTTATAGTAGAAGAGTTTCCTGAACACCGTCAGGTTAAACTCGATCCTCTCCAGCCGGAGGTAGGTCGCGAACGCCACCATCATGGCGATGGCGTTTGAGTTCAGCTGCGCGGGGACGGCCCCGTAGTATTTCAAGATTTGCCGGATCTCCGGCCACAAGGGAATTCGCAGCCCCACCTCGAAGTGCGAGATGGGGAATGCGAGCTCGTTCTCATAGAACGTGTTGATGGCCTCTCCCGGCCCCGGCCTGCGCGCCTCAAAGCCCGGCGGCACATACAGGGCTATGAATTCTGCGAGCTCCTCCTCGCTGGTGTGGCCGTCAAAGAAGCAGTAATCCGCGAAGTGTTGCGCGCATTTGGAGCGGCCATCGGCGTCAGGGTTGGTCTTGCCCATGATCGCAGAGAAGAAGCGAAGCGCTGCGCGAGCAGAGAAAGGAAAAAGCAAGGAAGGGAAAGCAAAGCAATAAAGACAGTACGGGGGTAGGTGAAAGGGGGGGGGGCTATTTATAGGAAAGAAATCTGAGGCAGGCTGTCACATCGCCCCAGCTCGCCACCCCATCTCGCCATCCCAGCTCGCCACCCCAGCTCGCCGACTTCCGGCGCATCCCAACAGGCTAAGTCAAACATTACGGCTTTTTATTTAAATAGCATAATTAAGAATGTTCTAAGAGTTGTTCATCACAGAAGGGGAAAGTTCAGAACAGAAGAGGAGGCGCGCGAACACGGAGGGCATCGGGACGCGAGCGACGGTCGGCTCGGCAGGGGAGCCCGCAAAACTTACCTACCCCGGCCTCGCGGTCCCCGCCCCCCAAGCTGCCGCGCGCGAAGTAACTCGCGGATCCTTCCGGAGTTCCTTTGTGCAACCAAGAGACCTTCATCTATCTCATCCAGGAGTCGGGAGGGAGACATCAACTCGCGAGCTCGGCCGAGGCGCACCTCCTCAGCAAGGCGCGCGTAGTCGCGCTGCAGCGTCTCGTTAACCCCCTGCACCTCGCGCAGTCCACACACCAGCTTCTTGAGGAGCTTGACCTCCCTCCTCATCAGCTCGCCTTGATCCACCTCCGGACCCAGGTAAGAGTCTAGCGAGCTCGGAGATGGGAGGGGAGAGTGGTGGGCTGCCCGCGAAGACTCCTCGGCAGCCGATTGACTGGGAAGAGCTGTAAAGGCAAATGTCAGCAGAGCAAAAGCTTGCGAAGAACAGGGGTGGGCGAGGCTGACCTGAAGAGCTCGGCGGTTCAAGGGAGATGCGAGGAGGGACAAACCTCAGGTCCTTCCCGCGACCTGGGCCGCGAACCCCCGGCGAGATGAGCTCGAAAGCCGGGGTGGGAATGGACGCCCGACCTCTCCCGGCGGCCTCGTCAGTTTGCTGAGGAGGGGAGCCGGTGGCGAGGTCGGCCTCTGCGAGGTCACAGGCAGGATCCCGAAGAGGAGCGACGGATCCTGGGGATGGCTGTCTGGTGCCGAGAATCGCGAAGTGGCGAGCGCGGCCTCGCCTTGCGGTGTAGAGACCCGCGGGGTGGTGCCCTCGCCATCTGGTTGGCCGTCCTGGTCGTCACCAACTACCAAGACCTCCCTGTCATCCACTGTAGTAGTTCGAGTAGAGGAGCCGGTCTCGCGAGCCAGGGTGGCCCTCAGGTCGTGGAAGATGGGCTCGGCCGCCTCGGGGAACGACTTTGTCCTCTTGGAACTTGGCTCGGCAGAATCAACCTGGGGAACTTTCGCGGGGACCGCCGTCAGCGCGGCAATGCGAGCCGCGGAAGCCTGGCGAGCTCGGTCTATGCGCTCTTGAATCTCCTGGGGAAGGGGCATCTTGGCAAGGCAGCAGGGGGAATAGCAAGAGCCAGGAGGCATAGCAGGTGCATATATATAGCCGCAGGTGGACCCCACCAGAAGATTCCCTCCAACTCGCCAACCAGAGCTCGCCGCACACTTCGGGTTGGATGATTCTTTCCGAGCTAGTGCCTAGCTCGAAAAGAGCGGGGATTGTGTACAACCCCGTGTCCGGCGAGCAAGGTCACAGGGGAGCTCGGCAGCAGCAGGCGAGCTCGACATCAACAGGGGCGAGCCCGAGCTCGGCATCCGCCAGCCAGAGATCGTCGATCGGCGACCCCAAGCTCGGCATTCGCCGAGCAGGCTGCAACTCGCACCCTCGCAGTGGAGTTCGGCAGCAGCGTGCGAGCAGAGCATGCCGAGGTGGCCAGAGCTCCCAGCTCGCCTGGGGGTCAGAGGTACTCTTTACTGTTTTACCCCTGCTGTTCTGCCCATAGCCCTTCAAAACAGCGGAGTTTGGCTGTTGGCAGGCCCAGCCAAGGGTTTCCTGGTAATTTCAGGTCAGTTATTTTGGTTATTGGCAGTCCGGATTTCAAAAACTATAAATAGGACACAAGGGGTAACCCCAGAAAGCAGCTTTTTTCCCCCTGTGCTCCTCTCCCCAAAATCTCTAAGTGCTTTCTGAGGGTACCTTAGCTCGGCTTCAGGCTAAGGAGGGGAAGCGCTCTTGAGATCTTCCGGGTTTGTGGTGGGACCTCCCCGCCGAGCCCTTGGGTCTGTTTCTCCTTGTCTTGTTGTTTTTTCTTGCAGGGGCGAAGTAGGCGCGAGACCACCCCTTTCCCCAAGGGCGAGCTCCACAGGAAGCTGGATTCCGGTTTCAACATATACCTTCCGCGGAAAAATCGACTTCCTTCCCCCGTATGTGAATTTTTTCCGTCCGTGTGGAACTTGGCGTTGGCGTAAAATTCATACACCCACGGTAGGACAGCATCAGTGCGTGGATGGCAGAAGGAGGTCCAACCGAACTTGTCTATTTGCCGCACATACGCTTGACTCCAACCACGAACTTCCAGTTGAAACCCTCTTTCATAGATGATGGGCTTTACCTTAAGCAATTCGTAGCGAGCCATGGCTTCATCGTTGATGAATTTTAGTGCTTGTGCGCCGCCACCGCCTTCTCTCTACCTTTCTTGGGGGCCATGATACTTCAACTCCAACGGTAAGTGATAACTTCGTGATAGGACTGCGAGAGGGGGGGGGGGGGTATTTCCTGATCGGTGCTGTCGCGGGGTTGCTGCCGCCGGCGGATGAGTCGGAGCGGGGCGAGAAAGACGATGTCGGGTTTCCTGGAGCAAAGGGATCGGGGGTAGCAGCGGATTTGGGGAGATCGCATTTTTATCCCGGTCATCGGATTTGGAGGGGGTAATTAAGGTAACCTATTTCAATTGAACCAGCTAAATAGGAAAAAAAATCAATTAGACAGTCGGTTCAAATTAATCCCGCAGTCAGCCGGTTAATTAAGCAGTTGAACCGGTCACCGCCAGAATTTCCGCTCTTGTAAGGGAAAAAGGCAGAGAAAAATTTGTTGCAACATTTTTCGAAAATGTTGCAACATTTTTTTCTGAGCCAATTTTGAGCCTTGGCTAGCACCGAATGAAGGGGAAATGCGGGTTTAAGCGTTCGAGACCATAAGATTTCAGTCATGCATCATTTTTTTCTTTTTGAAAGGAATTCTTGAGAGAAATAGAAACAAACAAAACAAAAATAACAATAATAAAGAACTTAACATTAAAATTTGGGGTTGCCTCCCCAGAAGCGCCTTAGTTAATGTCCCGGCTGGACATTCAGCGGCTCGAAAATTTTATTTCAAGTGTATGAACGATATTGCTCGTTCATTTTCGTTCCCTAAATAAGCCTTAAGACGTCCGCCATTGACCTTAAACTCAGAATGATCTTTTTCATTGATGATAGTAACGACCCCATAAGGAAGAACTTCCTTGACCCGAAACGGGCCCGACCACCTAGATTTTAATTTACCAGGAAAAATTTTTAATCGTGAATTGAATAATAGAACTAGTTTCCCTGGATGTAAATTTTTGTCCGTAAGATGGCGGTCATGCCACATTTTTGTACGGTCCTTATAAACCCCTGCACTTTCATACGCCTGTGTCCGGATCTCCTCCAATTCATTTAATTGTAGTAGTCTAGATTTACCGGCTTCTTGAAAGTCAAAGTTGATTTTCTTAATGGCCCAATATGCCCGATACTCCAACTCCAACGGTAAGTGACAAGCCTTGCCGTAAACTAAACGATACGGGATAACACCAATCGGGGTCTTGAAAGCGGTTCTATATGCCCATAAGGCATCGTTAAGCTTTTGAGACCAGACCTTGCAATTTACACTCACCGTTTTAGCCAAGATTTTCTTGATCTCTCTATTAGATACTTCTGCTAACCCATTCGTTTGGGGTGGTATGCGAATGCTACCTTATGCCTAACCCCGTACTTTTTCAACAACGCAGCAAATTGGTGATTACAAAAGTGACTTCCCCCGTCACTTATAATAGCTTTGGGTGTTCCAAATCGGCTAAATATGAAGTTTTTCAGGAAGTATAACACCACCTTTGCATCATTTTTGGCCGTGGCTATGGCTTCGACCCATTTCGATACATAGTCTACGACTAAGAGGATAAATAAATTACCATTCGAATTAACAAATGGTCCCATGAAGTCTATACCCCATACATCAAATAGCTCAACTTCTAGTATTGGGTTCATAGGCATAGCTTCGTTCTTATTAATATTTTCTTCCTTTTGACATCGATCACACCTTTTCACATGTTCTCGAGAATCATGATATAATGTAGGCCAATAGAATCCGGCCTCTAAGACTTTCATAGCTGTCCTATTTCCCTTGAAGTGTCCCCCGTATGGAGAACTATGGCAATTTTCTAAAATAGGATGCATTTCTACTTCCGGTATACATCTCCTCACTACTCCATCAGCACCAATTTTAAACAAATAAGGTGGGTCCCAAAGATAAGACCGCACTTGGTGTAAGAACCTCTTTCGTTGTTGGTAGTTTAAATCTGAAGGTAAGATGTTACTAATGAGGTAATTGACGTAATCGGCGTACCATGGCACTAACCCCTCTGATATAGCTAAGATTTGCTCATCTGGAAATCTCTCCTCAATCTCTGAATGATAATAAGATTCCTTTAGTTCGATCCTGGAAAGATGGTCTGCTACAGGGTTATCTACGCCCTTTCTATCCTTAATCTCCAAATCGAATTCCTGCAATAATAGTACCCAACGAATCAACCTCGGCTTTGTATCTCTTTTTTCCATCAAATAACGGATAGCCGCATGATCAGTAAAAATGGTGACTTGAGTGCATAAAAGATAAGATCGAAACTTTTCAAAGGCGTAGACTACTGCCAACAACTCCTTCTCAGTCGTGGTGTAATTGATTTGAGCTTCAATCAGAGTTTTGCTCACGTAGGCTATGGTGTGAAAAAGCTTCTCCCTAACTTGACCTAGAACTACACCCACGGCATAGTCACTTGCATCATACATAAGGACAAATGGTTCACCCCAGTCGGGTGCCACCACAATTGGTGTCGTGGTTAATTGCTTTTTCAGTTTACTAAATGCACTCAAACAGTCTTCGTCAAAATGAAATTTTGTATCCTTTTCCAACAATCCACTAAGAGGTTTTGCAATCTTAGCAAAATCTTGGATAAACCTTCGGTAAAATCGTGCATGGCCTAGGAAACTCCTTAACTCTTTCACATTCCTAGGAGGAGGTAATTTCTCAATGACCTCAATTTTGGCCTTATCTACTTCTAACCCCTTGCTTGACACATGATGGCCCAGCACGATGCCTTCGCGTACCATGAAATGGCACTTTTCCCAATTCAGCACAAGGTTAGTTTCGATACATCGCACAAGCACTTTTTCTAAGCACTCCAAACACTCCCCAAATGATTTTTCGAAGATGGAGAAATCATCCATGAAGATCTCTATACCATGATCCATGATTTCTGAAAATATAGAAATCATACACCGTTGGAACGTGGCTGGTGCGTTGCATAGACCAAATGGCATTCTCCTAAAGGCGAATGTTTCGTAAGGGCACGTGAAGTTTGTTTTCTCTTGATCTTCCGGGTCAACCGTGATTTGGTTATACCCGGAATAACCGTCTAAGAAGCAGAAGAAATCATTACCGGATAACTTATCTAGAACTTGATCTATGAAGGGCAATGGAAAGTGGTCTTTTCTAGTAGCCTTATTAAGCTTGCGATAATCCATACAAATGCGCCATCTGGTAATAGTTCTAGTCGATATTAATTCGTTCTTATCATTTTTTATTACGGTCATCCCTCCTTTCTTCGGAACACATTGAACCGGAGAGACCCAAGAACTATCGGAGATAGGGTATATTATCCCTGCATCTAACCATTTTATTATTTCTTTCTTTACGACCTATTTCATAGGTGGACTGAGACGGCGTTGAGGCTCAATGGAACCTTTATAAGATTCTTCTAGGAGAATCTTGTGCATGCATACCGAAGGACTAATCCCTCTTATGTCCGCGATCGTCCAACCTATGGCTAATTTAAATTGCTTCAGCAAATCTATGAGTTGTTGATGTTGATTTGGTGATAATTTTGAGTTGACAATGACCGGTAATGTATCATTGTCTCCTAGATATGCGTAGGCCAAATGTTCAGGTAATGGTTTCAACTCAAGTGTTGGAGGACTAATGATGGAAGGTTTATTTGCACATGTCTTATCTGTCATATCTAAAATCTCCGGATTGCGAGTGAATGTCGGTGGACGTGCACTTATTTCAAAGCATTCTTGAGTTTCGTTCTCACAATGAGATTTCTCTTCATCCATCTCCTCCTCTTCATCTTCTTCTAGATTCTCACTTAAGTTGTAATCAATAAAGGTCACACTCTTAACTTCCTCTATGTCATCTTCTTCTAAACGAGGGAATTTCATGGCTTTTAGTACATTAAAAGTCACTTGTTCATCGTTAACCCTCATGGTTAACTCACCCTTATGTACATCAATCAAAGTTTTTCCGGTGGCTAAGAAAGGCCTACCCACTATAATGGGGACTTCCTTGTCTTCCTTCATGTCTAATACCACAAAATCTGCCGGAAAAATAAATTTTTCTACCTTGACTAAGACGTCTTCTACAATCCCCTTTGGATAGGTTAGAGATTTATCTGCTAATTGTAATATAATTGATGTTTTGGAAATCTCCCCAACCCTAACTTCTTATAAATTGAAAGTGGCATAAGATTTATGCTCGCCCCTAGATCGCACAAAGCCTTTCCCTCGAATTGATGTCCAATAGAACACGGAATCGTGAAGCTTCCGGGGTCCTTTAGTTTTGGTGGCAATCTCCTTTGGAGAATTGCACTACATTCATGTGTAAGGGTTACTGTTTCGTTCACGCCAAACTTCCGTTTTTTATTTAATATGTCTTTCATAAACTTTACGTAACTTGGCATCTGTTCTAATGCTTCGGCGAAGGGTATATTAACTTGCAACTTCTTGAAGATTTCTAAGAATTTCTGAAATTGTTGATCTAATTTGCTCTTTTTTAGTCTTTGAGGGAAAGGTGGTGGTGGATAGGTTCGTGGGTTCTCCTTCCTTCTTTCCTCCTTTTCTCCTTCTATTACCTTATCATTTCTTCTTGTTATTACTCCTTCCTCCTCACTCTTATCGCCCTCATTTCTCCTATTATTACTTGCTCACAAGGACCCTTGAATTCTTCTTGGTCTTGATTTTTATTTTGTTCATGTGGATTTATTTCTTGACCAACTACTAACTCACGCCCACTTCGTAATGTGATGGCCTTACAATGATGATTATCTCCCTTGGGATTGGGTGTGGTATCCGTAGGGAGTGTGCCTTGCGGTCGCATACTTAAAGCGGTGGCGATTTGTCCTAGTTGTGATTCAATCATTCTCATGGACCCTTCCAAACTAGAGAAACGGGCTTCATTCTTTTGCATTGATTCAATGATGAAGTCATCTGTTACCTTTCTAGATGGTCCTGCTTGGTTGGAATGATTGTTTTGATGTTGAGGATTACCATTAGAATTAAATAAGTGTGGTGGAGTAGGACCGGAGTTGTTCTTCCAAGAGAGGTTAGGATGGTTTCTCCATTCGGGATTATAATGGTTTGGGTAAGGGTTTGTATTTTGCTTATAATGCCCTCCTAAATAATTAACTTCTTCATTACCCCCTACAAGTTGTTCAATTGTTAAGGTGGGGTTAGGAGAAACCATGGGAGTAATAATGCTATTGACTTGAGGATTCATTTGATTTTGGTTCAACGTCAAAGCATCTAACCTCTTGTTAATGGTATTAAATTGGGACGTCATTTGTGCTGCAAATGACGTTAATTGGTCAACTTGATATAATCCTGCCGTAGTGGGAGGATGTACTTGACGCTCGATCGTGTGGTAATTATTAGAAGATAGATCTTCTAAAATACCGCATGCATCTTCAGGGTACTTGTTCATCAATGAACCTCCCGCAGCTCCATCTACTTGGATCATTGTAGATGTCTGAAGGCCATTATAAAACGTCCATACTTGTTGGTGAATGGCTAGCCCATGGTGGGGACATCTGCGTAATAATTCCTTAAATCGTTCCCACGCATCATATAGGGTTTCTCCATTCGCTTGCATGAATGTAGAGATATCCCGCATTAACTTAGCAGTTTTAGATGGAGGGAAATATTTGGATAAAAATTTTTCAACCAATATAGCACAAGTAGTAATACACCCATTGGGCAACGAGTTCAACCAATATTTTGCTTTCCCTTCTAGAGAGAAAGGAAATAATCACAATTTAATGGCTTCTTCAGATGCGCCATTAATCTTAAATGTGTCACAGATTTCTATGAATGTTCTCAGATGAGAGTTAGGGTCTTCATGGTTATGGCCACTGAACTTATTATTCTGGACAAGTTGCATCGCCGTGGAATCAATTTTAAAGTTGTTAGCCTGTACAGCAGGTCTAGCGATACTAAATTGTACCCCTCCCCTAAAAGGCATATTATAGTCACGGCATGTTGTCCTATTTTCCATTGGGTGTCCGTTATGCTCTACTTGGCCTCCTAAGTCCTGTCCCTCTTGATGAACGTCAGCATCATTGTTTTGATTATTCATATTGAGTTGATTCGAATTTTCCAATCTAGTTGATTTTCTATTACGTCTACTGGTTCGCTCGATTTCAGAATTTAGAGGAATTAATTCGACGAATCGATACCTGGACATACACTATCGGATGACAAAGATGATAACCCAAAAACAATAAACTAACAAGTGAAAATAAAACCTGACCTCCACGTACTAAGGTTCACTAATATTGTAAGAAGAAAAACACTAAATCCGTTGCACCTCCCCGGCAATGGCGCCAAAAACTTGATGGGCGCAAAATAGAGCTTGAAAACGCAAGTATACGTGTCGTACAAGTAATACAGAGTGAGTGAGATCGTTCCCACGGAGAAGTGATGGGTTTAGCGCTTACAATTACTAGCTACACCGTTTCTATGAATCCAAGTAAAATGATTAATTGATTTTTTGTAAATAGATTAAAACTTTTAGATAAATATTAAAATTAATTTAACTAGCTCTTAAAGTAATTTCTTAGCAATTAGAGAAAATAGCCTTGCATTTCTGATTTCATATGTGTAACATGATGATGATAAAATAAATATTTCATTTGCTTGAGCTTTGAATTATCTTGCGATGATTTTTAAAGAAGAAACCTTTATCTCTCGATACAAGGAGTCTTAATATCTACGCATCCCTAGTTATCTCTAACTTAGGCAAAACGAAAATATTATGAAGTGCAAGAATCACATCGCTAGCATAAAAAGGAAATCTCTTTCACTTTTCAAAACTTAATAGATCTTGTGATGCACGCACGTTTCTCCTCTCTCGACTCTTGAAACGCCGTAAAAATAAAGAAATGTTGGTTAATGATTCACATTGCTCATCTCTCGATTCTCGCACTGCGATAAACTAGCCCTTAAATTAACGTTACGCCGCTCTTCTCTTGATTCTCGCGGCGCAAAATAATAAAAAGACATGATCCAACAATTTCACCATAAAAATCACAAGATCTATAAAGATAATCACAAAACAAACCCAAAATCAAAGATGTTCATCATCAAAATACACATACTACTCTTATCATGCAAGACTAGAGAGTTTTAGTTCATGACTGCGGGAAAATAACACAAAACTGAAGAGATCTTACTAAACATTTCGAAAGAAATGCGAATCTTCCCTTCTCCAGTGATGTGGAAGCGTTTCCTTCATCCCGAATGCCAAGACTGGACTGGTTCTTTCTCTCCGAATTCTTCTCCCTGCAGTTTTTCTTCTCCTCTAATGGCCCCCAAGAATAGAAATGAATCCCCCCTTTTATGGCTGAAATTTTCCTCTTTTAAACTTTCCCTCTTTTTCTCCTAGTGGGCCCCACATCCAGTCATTTTAAAATGCTGAATGGATGCTTTGAAATAGGTTGTAACTATCCAAAACTTGGCATTTTCGGATTTGAATTTCCTGTAACTGCCAAAAATGTTTTCAATATGTTGCAACATTTCTGGTTCTGTTTTTCTGCACAGTTTGACCTGCCAGATTGTTGAGAATATGTTGTAACATTTTTCCCAGATTTTTCACAATACTTAGTCTTCAATCCTTGACTTAAATTCTCCCCGAATCCTATCATAAAAACATATAAACAATTAGAGTACAAACATTTTGACTCCAAAACAAGCGGCAATTGGATTTTATCTACTTTTCATGTATAAATATCACATAACATGGCTAAAATGGTTAAAATAGAGATGAAGATAACTTCTTTTTGCGAAGTTATCACCATGGCCAACCGCCGCCAACCTCGCCGTCGTGCCGCCATTCAGGTCCGTTTCGTCGCCCCTCTACCCGTGCTAGATTTCTAGATCTTTAGGGAGAGTCATCGGGCTCAATTGAGCCCGATACCATGTGAGGAAATGGCAATTTTTCCGAGTTTTATTTCTTGCTTGGGTTCACCGAAGGAGCCAATTACGGTGGCCTCATCGCCGGAAACCACTAGCCGCCACCTCAGTGAAGGTGGTGACGACATTCGCCGGCGGTGGTGGTGGCTCAGCTGGCCGGGAACAGCTAGGAAAGGTGCCCAGCCAGAATCGATCTCAGTTGTTGGCTGTTTGGGGACGATGAACTGATCCCGTCAATGGTGCTTTAAGATTCGTGCGGCCGATTGAATTAAATCAAATTAAAACTATAGTATAATTAAATATTTGTCACATAATTTCAGTCATTTTGGAAGCTAAATGCAGGCCCCTTATATGCATATTTAGATCTGATACCCAACATAAAAATTGTAGCTATTTGTCTTATCTTTAATTTTCCACCATAATCATATAATGTGGACCAGTATACTGTCCTGTAGGTCAATTATCCTAGGACTGGTCCTTAGCTAGGGTAGAAATTCAAAATGATACCCAAGTCAATCCATTCATCCAAATGGCCCAACATTTTGGGTGCATACCTGTTTAGGGTTTGTTTAACCCCTGTAGAAAAATGAGAATTTTTGGGTAAATGTTTTCTATAGTTTTTACTAAAATACCCAAAATGAAATAAATGAAATATTTGGAGTTGTGGAACTCCAAATGGCCCCAAATTTTGGTGGCATAGCCTTCGGGACATTTTGAGAGTATATTTAAAATTTCAGCCAATTTGGACAAATGAATGATAGGTTAACCCACTTGCATGTGTTGGCTTATATTAGTCTTGGTGTGCATTTAGCCTAAAGTGAAATAATGTGTATTCAGCCAACTTGGAACATTTACAAATCATGATTTTCATTATGGAGATACATGAAGGTGTAATACACCTCGCATGGTAATGGTTGAAGTTTTGGGAACAAAAATCCCATTATTTTGATTTTTTTGAAATTTGGCCCTTTTTGGGAAATAAATTTAAAATAGGCTTAACCTCATCATAAAATGCTAAATTTCTGTTGAGGACTAAGAAGTGACATAATAAACACTAGAAATAATTTATATCTCTGTTGGATGAAGTTTAAGTAGTTTAAGGAACAAAATGACCATTTTACCCTTATGGAATTTTGTGTAGAAATGATGGATATATTCCTTTGAAAAATTTGAGAAATTTCATATTACTGTAATTGTATGTTTTATACCTTTTGTAATTATTTCAGAATTTTTGGAGTGCAAACTAATGTACTTAGGCCCCATAATTGCATTTTGGTAAATAACTCAAATTGATAATGAATAGGTCATTTCAACCTAGATGTAAATCAAAATATGTACATAGCATTATTTCATTATTATCAAGTGTCTGTGATTTAATTAGAATTTTTAAAATAATATTTTGTGTATTTCCTTTGGAAAATGCTAGATTTGTGGATTTAGTATTAAATAGAAATTAATTATAAATCTGAATTGAAAAGACATGAAATTTTGGTAGGCCCCATTAATTGTCATATTATATACCTGAAAGAATCTCTAGGGCAGTAGGTTTAATATTCACAATACTCCATGTGCAAATCGACTAGGAATCTCATTTAAAGAAATTAATTTAATGGTGTAAGTAATTGAAAAATTATGGAAATTCATCCTAGTCATCATGTAGGTCCATACCATCCTAGGATAAATAATTTGAGTCATATGGGCAGAGGAATTAGAAGGTCACATTGTGGGTGGTATCGGGATATGGGTAAGGGTCTAGCACCGATGTTCGTACTAGTAGGGCCACCAGGGGAGGAATCTGAATAACTAGTAAAGTGAGGATCTTAGTGGAGGAATTAACCCTGGTTGGTCTCCTAGAGTATTCCGTAACCATGTGTGGAAGAGTGCAAGTCCCGTGACAGCAACAATAACGGGGACCGGCGGAAGACCGCCGCGCTCCTAATAACACCTTAAGTCTTTAGGGTCGTTCTAAAGTAATACGAGAGTTGGGGTATAAATCCTGGGTAGACACTAATAAAAGTAATTATTCTTGAGAAAGGGAACTTTGGGCGTAATTCCATCGTAGTTCCTAGTGCCCCCGAGAGCCCTTCACCGAGTATACCCTGGGCAGTCCTGGGATTAACCTTAAATCACTAAGTATAATAACCCGTAGACAAGAGTAGTATAATAGGTTAAGGATTGTGTTTCATTCTCACCGGTGTAGGGTTGGAGGGATTGCGATTTATTCTCACCTGTAATCTGTTGGAGGGATTTTGGTTCATCCTCACCTGTATTGGGTTGGAGGGAGACTTATGATAAATGCTCGCCCGTGTAAGGTTTGAGGGATTTAGGACGGGTTGGTCCTGCGAGCTGAAGGCTCGCAATGAAATACTTGCATGTGCATAAATTTAGTGGCGGGGCATGCGGTACTGGCCGTTCGTTACACCGATGGCAGTATGGTGCACCAGGCGGTTGTGAGGGTTAGAGGGGACAGTGGGTAGTATTACACTGCGGTCTGGAGGACGATCCCCGATAACGCACATCCGACCCAACAAGACTGATGGGTTCTCAGCAAAGTATGTATGCAGAGACTCTAAAGTGCACCTTGGACGTGTACAGAGGCGTATGAGAGGGGTCTAAGGTTTGGTAGTGTGCATACCAGCCTAGAAGTGGAGACGCCCGCTCCGCTGCTGCCGTAGCCACAGCGGTGGTACCTGAGAGTGACACTAGCTCTCAAAAAGTGGGAACTAAAGGTCTGTGATCGCAGAGTCGTTGTGTGTGAGTTGAACTTGCCTGTGCATAAATTGCATCATAACATTCATTCATATTAGGTCATACGCTTAATAGATCCTTATCATATAAATTAGTATGGGCTCTTTTATATGATATGTTAAATTTCCTGGAAATCCTAACTTATATATTTGTTTGGGCATTTATATAAATTAGGTTACTTTTGTGATGGTAGATAGCTTTACCTTTCAGTTTTACTTTACTTTTCTGCTCTTGTTTTCTGTTTTTTACTTCCTTTACTAGTACTGCACTTACTTACTTGTACTATATACTTAGAACTGCTAGAGTAGAATAATAATATCAATTACAACTGCTAGTTAGTTCTTGACACCTGTTTCCACCTTTCCTACCCCTTGTTGTCATCCGCTTCGTCCTCCTGCTCGGTGCCTAGGAGTTGCGGGGCGAGATGCGGAGGAAACGACTTAGTCTTTTTTACTAATGGTCGGTGATCATACTATTTTAGGAGCCCGTGGAGATGGAGAACCAGCACGACGAGGAGACAGGACTTGAGGACCAGATTCCGCTACCGCAGGCTACTACCACTACTACGCGTCCTCAGGTTGGACGAGTTCTGATGTATTAGTTTAGCTTCCGCTTTGATTTGAGAGAGAGAGTTGATATGATGTACTGGGCATAAGCCCTTATTACTCTTTCATTTTGTACTCATTGTGGACTATATTTCTGTACTTTCATTCATATATATGATATGTACTCTTTGACTTGTGGACTAATGGATTTGATATACTGCTATACTTCTTTTTCTCATATTGGCCTACATGTTTTATGATCGTATTAGCTGGCAGAATCAGCGAATTGCGGTGTCAACTAACCCGTGCGTTAGTGTCACCGTAAGACGGCGGTTCTGGGCATAAGACCCGGTAGCCCTCCTTGGTAAGGGGGAGGGGGTCTTACAAACTGGTATCACTTGACAAACAATCATATGAGAAAGAAGTCCACAACATAGGACCACCCCCGCCCGAGCATTAGTTTGAGACAAACTATGCAGCGGAAGCTGTGATGTGCCCATTTGTAAAAGTCACATAAAACATTCCACTAAGTACAATGAGTTAGGCCAGTTCTGTTTTAACCTTACCTTTATACAACCTCCACAGGTCGCCGCGCCGCAAAATGTGGCTCCTCCCCCCCCCCCCAGCTGCCACTCCATTCCTACAATCGGAGATGGGGCAGACTTTGACGGTGATCCTGGATGCCTTCAAAGCCCAGCAAGTCCCGGCTCTGCAGCCAAATCCGGGGTCGAGCTGGCTAAGTGCCTTCAAGAGCCTGTCCCCACCGATGTACCGTGGGATAGAGGATGCAGTAAAGATAGAGGAATGGCTGAAGGCCATACACGAGATTTTAGCAGGCATCAGCTGCCCGGTCGGTGAGGCAGTACCTCTATCCACCTCTACCCTAGAGGCTCATGCGAAGAGATGGTGGAAATCAGTGCGTGAGTCTACATATGTGGACTGGGAGCTATCAGACATATTGTGGGAGGAGTTTGGCGATGTATTTTTGGATCACTTCGTCTCTACTACGGAAAGAGATGCTTTGGAGGAGTGGTTTCTAAACCTCAGGCAGGGGACTAGATCGGTGATCGAGTATCAGAGAGTTCTCTCATCTGGCCAGGTTCGCAGGGATACAGGATACTGATTATAGGAGGTATGCCAAGAGGTTCTACCGGGGCCTCAGGGACGATTTGGGGCAGGCCTTGCTGTTCATTTCTCATGGCACCTCAAGATAGATCATCGAGATGGTAAAGAAGCTGGAGGCTGACCAGCTAATGGTGCAAGGCAGAGGAAAGAGACCGTATGATGGGTCAACATCAGGAGAGAGCAGCAGGGGCTCTCAGAGAGGCAGGACTATCAGATACAAGAAGGGCGGGGGACATCGTCGTCCCAACTTCAGGCATGAGCAGGGGCCTCCTCCAGCATTAGCTCCCCCACCTCTACAGGTTCATGATCCGTGGAGACAGGATGACCATGGCCACCGGCAGGTAGTTTGTTACGGATGCCCCCGGCCTGGGCACATTAGATCAGAGTGTCCGGATCAATTCAATCCTCCTCCTCCTCGACCTCAAGTGGCCCCAGTACAGCCGGGCCGAGGCCGAGGCCGGGGATATCACGGCAGGGGACACAATCAGGAGCAGATATACGCTTTGGACCTCACGGAGCAGAGGAACCGCGAGGAGGTTATCACAGGTACTTAAGATTATTGTTAAAATTCTTGAGCTTTCTATTATATAGTACCTGGAACTATAGAATAACAATTCATTTTAACTTAAACAAACCTCAGGCATAGTTATGATCAGTAGCAAGCCCGCATATACCCTCTTCGACACGGGTGCTTCGCACTTGTTCGTATCTGATGCCTTCATAGACGGACTTGAAGGCGTGGAAAGATTTCCGGGACTAGAGATGAGGGTGCTTCTACCTAATGGGTCAGAACTGCGGACCACTACCATTGCGATATGGAGGCCGAGATTGGCGGCAAGGCATTTGAGGCACCAGCAACTATTCTGAAGCTTCAGGACTTCGATTTGATTTTGGGCATGACATGGTTACATCGGAACCATGCTCACATAGATTGCCCATCAAGGAGGAGCATACTAAGGCATGGCGACTCCCATGTCATCATCGAAGGTATTAAGCCTATCTCCCACCTATTGCTATCTTCTGTACAGGCTGTGAAGGCCCACGAGCAGGGAGAGAAGGTTTACCTTATCTGCTTTGAGATGGTGGGAGCAGAGACTTCTATTTCAGATATTCCGGTGGTCTGGGATTTCTCAGACGTGTTTCCGGAGAAATTTCCCGGGCTACCACCAGCAAGAGACTTGGATTTCAGGATTCAGCTAGTACCGGGAGCGAGGCTAGTGTCCTAGGAACCTTAGAGGATGGCTCCCAGGTAGTTGGCAGAGTTCAGGACTCAACTTCAGGAGCTAGTTGAGTCGGGATTTGTGTGGCCCAGTTCATCACCATGGGGAGCGCCAGTTCTCTTTATGAAGAAGAAGGACGGGTCGTTATGACTATGCATAGATTACCGGGAGCTGAACCGGTTAACGGTCCGCAATACCTATCCACTACCTCGGATAGATGAGCTATTTGATCAGCTGCAGGGAGCCTTATGGTTCTCTAAGCTAGATTTGCGATCCGGTTACTGCCAGCTCCGCATCCGGGAAGAGGACATACCGAAGAAGACATTCAGTTCACGCTATGGGTTATACGAGTTCACGGTGATGCCTTTTGGGCTCACGAATTCCCCCTCCGCGTTCATGACCCTAATGAATCGTGTATTCGAACCTTACTTAGACCGCTTCGTCCTTGTGTTCATCGATGATATCCTGATCTATTCCCAGACTCAAGAGGAGCACACTGGACACTTGACACAGGTTTTGCAGAGATTGAGAGAATTCCAGATGTATGCGAAGTTTTCAAAGTGTCAGTTCTGGCTACAGGAGGTGGCTTTCCTGGGGCACACTATCAGTGGGGCTGGATTTGCAGTGGATCCAGCCAAGATAGAGGCAGTACAGAATTGGCCACGACCGAAGACAGCATCAGACATATGCAGTTTCTTGGGTTAGCCGGTTATTATCGCAAGTTCGTGGAGGGATTCTCGAGGTTAGTCCTCCCCGTCACATCCTTGACGAAGAAGGATACAGATTTTGTTTGGTCAGAGCAGTGCGAGACAGCTTTTCAGGAGCTGAATGACCGACTCACCTCATCCCCTATTCTTGCGCTTCCATCCGGGAGTGAAGGATTTCAGATCTACACAGATGCCTCCTATCAGGGGATGGGTGTTGTCCTGATGCAGCATGGACATGTTATTGTTTATGCTTCAAGACAGTTGAAGAAGCACGAGCATAACTATCCAGTACATGACTTAGAGCTCGGGGATGTGGCATTCGCCCTAAAGATATGGAGACATTATTTATACGGGATTATTCGACCTAAAGATATGGAGACATTATTTTTACGGGATTCATTGTGATATCTATTCAGATCATAAGAATCTTAAATATATCGATACGCAGAAGGACTTGAACCTGTGATAGGGGAGATGGCTGGAATTCCTCTGTGACTATGATTATGATATCCACTATCATCCGGGGAAAGCAAACACAGTAGCAGATGCTTTGAGCAGGAGAGCCAGCACATCTGGACCGGATCCTCGGTTGATGTCTATAGAGATGTTATGGATGATGGAAGACATGCATATTACCATGGTATCTGAGACCGAACCAGTGGTATATCGAGAGTACTTGAGCTTAGTGATCAGTGATGATGATATACGAGAGCGCATCCGAACACATCAGAGGCTAGATGTTGCATTAGAGCCAATTTTCAGTGCCCTGGAAAGGGGAAAGGTTGAGGACTATATGCTATAGGATGATCTTCTTCGATTCCGTGGACGCATTTACATACCAGCAGGGGGCAGTATCCGGGATGACAAACTCAGAGAGGCTCATTGCTCCAGATATTCAGTGCATCTCGGCATCACCAAGATGTGGGCAGATTTGCGGAGGACTATGTATTGGCCTGGGATGAAGAGGGAGATCACCTATTTTGTGACATTTTGCGAGACTTGTCAGCGCGTGAAGGCGGAATGTAAGAGCCAAGGAGGTTTGCTATAGCAACTGCCAGTCCCAGAGTGGAAGTTTGAGGACATTGCTATGGATTTTGTGCACGGACTACCTCGCTCCCACTCTGGGCATGATTCTATATGGGTCATAGTAGACAGACTGACCAAGGTAGCGCACTTTATTCCAGCCCAGAAGGATGCTCCAGTTGCAGTTTTGGTGAGACTATTTGTGGAGCAGTTTGTCATATACCATGGTATTCACAGGACGATTGTTTCAGACCGTGATGGTCGGTTCACTTCGAGCGAGTGGAGGGCCGTGTATGCTTACTTGGGCTCTCGGCTTACTTTTAGTACCGCCTTCCACCTGCAGACCGATGGACAGACCGAGCGGACCATCCGGACCATGAAGGATCTACTCCGACTTTGCACATTGGATACGGGGAAGCCTTGGGATAAGGTACTACCACTGATCAAATTCTCCTACAATAACAATCACCAGGCTAGCATCAGGATGGCTCCATACGATACACTTTATGGGAGGAAATTCCTGACACCACTGTCATGGGTTCAGGATGTGGATACCAAGGTTCTTGGTTCGGATTATGTGAAGGATACAGAGGCTCAGGTACATTTGATCAGGGATCGGCTGCTAGTGGCCCAGAGCAGACAGGCAAAGTATTATGATGCTCGACACCGGAAGGTGGAGTTCCAGGTCGGAGACAGGGTTTTCTTGAAGATATGTCTGGTACATGGTGTCTCTCGGGTGCGGAGGCACAAAAAGCTTAGTCCTCGATATATGGGGCCATAATTGATCCTGGAGCGGATCGGCCCCTTAGCTTACCGACTGCAGCTGCCACCGGAGTTGGGTGCCCTACACGATCTTTTCCATGTCTCTTCCTTACGAAGAGCTCTCCTACGGCCGGATCAGTATGTTACTACTACAGCCGGTCCGATAGCGCCCGATAGATCAGTCAGACTGGAGCCGATTCGGATTGATCATACAGATGTCAGGGTGTTGCGGAAGAAGAAGGTCCCTCTCGTGAAAGTGTTGTGGTCCAATCATGGACAGGATGAGCACACCTGGGAGCCGAGGGATCTAATGTTGGAGCGACAACCGGAGCTATTCACTTCAGGTAAACTTTAGTTTATTAGTCTAAAATTTCTTATAATTCTTGTAAGTAGAACCCAGTAGACCCGAACTTAAATTTCGGAGACGAAATTATTTTCTTGTTTATTGGCATTTGTAACATCCCATGTTACTTCTAGCCCACCTTCACTTAGAATGGTTTAGGCATGGGGTGGGTGATAAGGGATTTAGCTAGGCTTGACCCTAGGTAGTGGATTGTAGCCATGTGGGGCCCACTAAGGGGCCAAAGTCAAACTAGGTCAAACTAGCCTAAATAGGAACCCTAACCACACCATGACCCCACCATATTGCCCTAACCCTAAAACAATCTAAGTGGACCCTAGGGCATGCCATTAGGTCAACCCTTTGACCCTAGTTGACCAAAATCAACCATGGCCCTAATTTGGTCAAACCTATACCTATAGGCCCAATTAGCCTAAGTGGGGCACCGCCCTTGGCCCAACCTAAGTTGGGTGGTGCCACTAGGATCATGACCATTAAGTGGGGTCAGCCCACTCATCATGTTGACCAAGTCAACTCAAAAAGTCAAATTGGTCAACATGAGACCTAAAGAGGGGAGAAATGAACCCAAGCCCAATTCCATTGGTCTAAGCCAATCCAACTCTACCCATGGCCAACCCAAAGGGTCAAGGACAACTCCTAACCCCCAAAATCAGGAGAGAGAGAGAAGGGGGAATTAAGAGGAAGGATGGCCACATGGACACTCATTCAGCTGCCTAAACTTGCTGGCCGGCCTCCTTAGATAATTCCAGAGGAATTTGGAGCATGGTGACCACTTGGCACCATGGGTGGAGCAACCAAAGCTCAACCCGACCCCCTTGGGATTATCTTTCCATACACCCCGTCTCAGCCCAATCCAGCCACACCATCAGCTTCAGAGAGAGGAGAGGAGTGGAAACTGACTACTGGATCGAAGCAAACGGTGGAGAATCGGGATTTTGAGCAGGACATTGCCGGAGCTGTACAACCATGGCCAATCGCCGCCAACAACGCCATCGTGCCGCCATTCAGGTCCGTTTCGTCGCCCATCTACCCGTGTTAGATTTCTAGATCTTTAGGGAGAGTCATCAGGCTCAATTGAGCCCGATACCATGTGAGGAAATGACAATTTTTCCGAGTTTTTTTCTTGCTCGGGTTCGCCAGAGGAGCCAATTCTGGTGGCCTCATCGTCGGAAACCGCTAGCCGCCACCTCATTGACGGTGGTGGCGACATTCGCCTGCGGTGGTGGTGGCTCAGCTGGCCGGGAACAACAAGCAAAGGTGCCCAGCCATAATCGATCTCAGTCGTTGGCTGTTTGGGGACGATGAACTGATCCCGTCAATGGTGCTTTAAGATTCGTGCGGCCGATTGAATTAAATCAAATTAAAACTAGTATAATTAAATATTTGTCACATAATTGCAGTAATTTGGAAGCTAAAGTTAGGTCTCTTAGAGGCATTGTTAGATCTAATGCACAACATAAAAATTGTAGCTATTTGTCTTAACTTTAATTTGCCACCATAATCATGTAATTTGGACCAGTATACTGTCCTGTAGGTCAATTCTCCTAGGACTGGTCCTTAGCTAGGGCAGAAATTCAAAATGATGCCCAAGTTAATCCAGTCATCCAAATGGCCCAAAAGTTTAAGTGCATGCATGTTTAGGTCTTGGTTAACCCCTGTAGAAAAATGAGAATTTTTGGGTAAACGTTTTCTATAGTTTTTACTAAAATACCAAAAATGAAATAAATGAAATATTTGGAGTTGTGAACTCCAAATGGACCCAAATTTTGGTGGCATAGCCTTAGGGACATTATAAGAATATATATAAAATTTCAGCCAATGTGGACCACTGCATGATGGTTTAACCCACTTGCATGTGTTGGCTTATATTAGGCTTGGTGTGCATTTAGCCTAAAGTGAAATAATGTGTATTCAGCCAACTTGGAACATTTACAAATCATGATTTTCATTATGGAGATACATGAAGGTGTAATACACCTCGCATGGTAATGGTTGAACTTTTGGGAACAAAAATCCCATTATTTTGATTTTTTGGAAATTTGGCCCTTTTTGGGAAATAAATTTAAAATAGGCTTAACCTCATCATAAAATGCTAAATTTCTGTTGAGGACTAAGGAGTGACATAATAAACACTAGAAATAATTTATATCTCTGTTGGATGAAGTTTAAGTAGTTTAAGGAACAAAATGACCATTTTACCCTTATGGAATTTTGTGTAGAAATGATGGATATATTCCTTTGCAAAAATCTGAGAAATTTCATATTACTGTAATTGTATGTTTTATACCTTTTGTAATTATTTCAGAATTTTTGGAGTGCAAACTAATGTACTTAGGCCCCATAATTGCATTTTGGTAAATAACTCAAATTGATCATGAATAGGCCATTTCAACCTAGATGTAAATGAAAATCTGGACATAGTATTATTTCATTATTATCAAGGCTCTGTGATTTAATTAGATTTTTTGAAATAATATTTTGTGTACTTCCTTTGGAAAATGCTAGATTTGTGGATTTAGTATTAAATAGAAATTAATTATAAATCTGAATTGAAAAGGCATGAAATTTTGGTAGGCCCCATTAATTATCATATTATATACCTGGAAGAATCCCTAGGACAGTAGGTTTAATATTGACAATACTTCATGTGCAAATCGACTAGGAATCTCATTTAAAGAAATTAATTTAATGGTGCAAGTAATTGGAAAATTATGGAAATTCATCCTAGTCATCATGTAGGTCCATACCATCCTAGGATAAATAATTTGAGTCATATGGGCAGAGGAATTAGAAGGTCAAATTGTGGGTGATATCGCGACATGGGTAAGGGTCTAGCACCGATGTTCGTACTAGTAGGGCCACCAGGGGAGGAATCTGAATAACTAGTAAAGTGAGGATCTTAGTGGAGGAATTAACGCTGGTTGGTCTCCTAGAGGATTCCTTAACCATGTGTGGAAGAGTGCAAGTCCCGTGACAGCAACAATAACGGGCACCGACGGAAGACCGCCGCTCTCCTAATAATACCTAAAGTCTTTAGGGTCGTTCTAAAGTAATACGAGAGTTGGTGTATAAATCCTGGGTAGACACTAATAAAAGTAATTATCCTTGAGAAAGGGAACTTTGGGCGTAATCCCATCGTAGTTCCTAGTGCCCCCGAGAGCCCTTCACCGGGTATACCCTGGGCAGTCCTGGGATTAACCTTAAATCACTAAGTATAATAACCCGTAGACAAGAGTAGTCTAATAGGTTAAGGATTGTGGTTCATTATCACCCGTGTAGGGTTGGAGGGATTGTGATTTATTCTCACCCGTGATGGGGTGGAGGGATTTTGGTTCATCCTCACCCGTGTTGGGTTGGAGGGAGACTTGTGATAAATGCTCGCCCGTGTAAGGTTTGAGGGATTCAGGACGGGTTGGTCCTGCAAGCTGAAGGCTCGGAATGAAATACTTGCATGTGCATAAATTTAGTGGTGGCGCATGCGATAATGGTCGTTCGTCACACCGATGGCAGTACGGTGCACCAGGCGGTTGTGAGGGTTAGAGGGGCCAGTGGGTTGTATTACACTGCGGTCTGGAGGACAATCTTCGATAACGCACATCCGACCCAACAAGACTGATGGGTTGTCAGCAAAGTACGTACGCAGAGACTCTAGAGGGCACCTTTGATGTGTACATAGGAGTATGAGAGGTGTCTAAGGTTTGGTAGTGTGCATACCGGCCTAGAAGTGGAGACGCCCGCTCTGCTGCTGTTGTAGCCACAACGGTGGTACCCGATAGTGATGCTAGCTCTCAAAAAGTGGGAACTAAAGGTCTGTGATCACAGAGTCGTTGTGTGTGAGTTGCACTTGCCTGTGCATAAATTGCATCATAACATTCTTTCATATTAGGTCATACGCTTCATAGATTCTTATCATATAAATTAGTATGGGCTCTTTTATATGATAAGTTAAATTTCCTGGAAATCCTAACTTATATATTTGTATGGGCATTTATATAAGTTAGGGTACTTTTGTGATGGTAGATAGCTTTACCTTTCAGCTTTACTTTACTTTTCTGCTCTTACTTTCTGTTCTTTACTTCCTTTACTAGTACTGCACTTTACTTACTTATACTATATACTTAGAACTGCTAGAGTAGAATAATAATATCCATTACAACTGCTAGTTAGTTCTTGACACCTGTTTCCACCTTTGCTACCCCTTATTGTCCTCCGCTTCGTCCTCCCGCTCGGTTCCTAGGAGTTGCGGGGCGAGGTGTGGAGGAAACGACTTTGTCTTTTTGACTAATGGTCGGTGACCATACTATTTTAGGAGCACGTGGAGATGGAGCACAATCACGACGAGGAGACAGGACTTGAGGAGCAGATACTGCTACCGCAAGCTACTACCACTACTGCGCGTCCTCAGGTGGGACGAGTTCTGATGTATTAGTTTAGCTTCCGCTTTGATTTGAGAGAGAGTTGATATGATGTACTGGGCATAATACCTTATTACTCTTTCATTTTGTACTCATTGTGGACTATATTTCTGTACTTTTCATTCATATATATGATATGTACTCTGTGACTTGTGGACTAATGGATTTGATATACTGCTATACTTCTTTTTCTCATATTGGCCTACAGGTTTTATGATCGTATTAGCCGGCAGAATCGGCATATTGCGGTGTCGAC
Organism: Platanthera guangdongensis; assembly: GCA_039583875.1. Lineage (NCBI taxonomy): Eukaryota > Viridiplantae > Streptophyta > Magnoliopsida > Asparagales > Orchidaceae > Platanthera > Platanthera guangdongensis. Next base: position 92,891,421 of record CM077167.1, read on the forward strand.
TAACCCGTGCGTTAGTGTCACCGTAAGACGTCGGTTCTGGGTATAAGACCCGGTAGCCCTCCTTGGTAAGGGGGAGGGGGTCTTATATTAACTCCATTCAAAAGTTATTCCTGGTTGCAAGTCACCTGACCAAAAGACTTGAAGTTTGGTTTTTGAGCACCTGATCAAAAGCTCATTGGTGGAAGTCATCTGATCAAAAACCTGAGTGGATTCCTACCAGGGTGGTAGAAGAGTGTATGTACCCAGGTTGGGGAACCACTATAAAGTTCTTGTGTTGTCTGGGTTGCTCCTTTCTTTTGTTCTTGTTGTGACTGTGCTTTCTAGGTTGCTGTGTTTGTGGTTTTAATTTAATTTCTGCAGCACTAGTAATAGATTGAATTAATTAGCAAAAAATTTATAAACCCTAAATACTCTATTCACCCCCCCTCTAGAGTATTTTAGATCAAACCCCTAGCTTCCACAATATGAATCCTATCAGACACAAGCTAATCAACATAAGAGAGTGCCACACTTTAAAGTCGGCGATCAAGTCTTAGTCTGCTAGTTCCCAAGCGACTGCCAACTGGCACCGTTAGAAAGTTACCTCCAAAGCACGCCGACCCCTTCCGTATTATAAAGAAACTCTATGATAATGCTTTTGTCTTAGATTTGCCTGCTGATTGAGCTGTTTCACCCATTTTTAATGTCTCGGATTTGACGATGTTTGTCTCACCTCCACAAGAGTTATCTTCTTTGTCGTTTTCTCCTTCCACTCAAAATTCTTTGGGTTTAGGGAGTGGTAGCACGGATGATCTCTCTCCCATGGTATCCACAGGTTTAGCATCAGATGGTACGTTGCCTTCTTTTATTCCCACTGCTGATATGTTTCCAAGGTTTCCCAAAACCTTTCTTATACCAGACATGATACTTTCTGCTGAGCTGCTCACTACCACCGATGGTACTACCCGCCGCTTTCCCTTCCGTTGGCGTAAACACCCTCCTTCTGACGAATCATGGGTACTCGAGATAAAGCTTCAATAATTGGATGCAGCTCTTCTCTGCCGCTATCTCTTGGACCACACATCGGAGATACGTGACTTTGAGCAGGGGAGGATTGATGTCGCGCCCCTCCACCACCACTTGAAGATGATCCGGACGCCGAAATACTACAACATAAAGATTTCAGGCGACATGACGACTCCTTGGCCGCTAACGGACGACAACGTTACAACCTTAGTCTGCGGCACACGAAGCCTACTTAAAGTCTTATTTGAAGACCATTTCTATTCCTTTAAATGCTTTAATTAATTTCGAGCTTGTAAAATTTTAATTTCTTGCACTTTACTTTTGGTGTGTGTATAAACAGTTTGGTGTGCTATTAACCATCTGTATTGATGAGGTTTCATCTCAATCTTGGATGGTTGGATCTATTTTGTAACTCCTATATATAGGAGGCTTATTAAGTGATTTGAGGAATGAAGAAAGAAAACCTAAAATCCCTTCTCTAAGGGGAATTTCAGCCAAGCTTTTGAGTAGCCGCCGCTCCCCCTAGTCTCCCTCTTTCCCCATTTCGGCCTCCTCTCTCGTAGAGTCTCCGGCGTGGTTTATTTGTGCGACTGTAAGGAAGAAGGACGACAACACCACTTGGTGCGATGCCGGTGGATCCATTCGGTGTGACGCCGGTGGAAACCGTGGAGAGAGTGAATCTCCCATAAAGTTATCAAGTGTGTTTCCCACCAACGGGTTGGGTAATCTCTTCCCCCTTCTTTAGTGCTTCTTCTCTTTATATTTGTGGAGGTCGAACCATCGTGTTCACCGTGACTTTAAATCTCAATCGGTTTTAAAATCTTTGAAATAAAATCATTATTGTTCGTGTTTCCTTTTCTCCGGACTGGGTAGGTCCATTTTGCTTGAGCGGATCTCGGCCTATCGCCTTGGTCTTACTACCTAAAGGGATTAGCAACCTTTGCGTTATCTTTGGGAATGAGTCGACTCATTTTTCATCGTTGTTTTAGAGTCGATCATTCTCCGATTGTGTTTATGCTTTGTGCACGAAATGATTACGTATTAAGGGCGATAGATGCTTGTGTAGGTGCGGCGGAACAAGTGTGTGTTGGTGGCAAACTAGAGCCGTCTCTCATGTAGATCTCCGTTAGCGACATGCGCTACATCACGATGCTGAGTGTCATAATACTTAGTGAAGGATCAAGCGCATACCCAACTGTTCCAAAAGCCCGTACTGTTGGAAAGGGTGCTACTTAATTTTTTAAATAAGTAGTAGAGAGCCACGGGTCAAGTGAAGGAACGCCGGACCCAACAATCCCCCTCTGCATGCAGCACAACCCGTCAGCTCAGAGATGGAGTTACCATATGGCCCACATGGCTCAGAGGTGGGGTTACCAAATGGCACACACGACTCAGAGGTGGGGTTACCACATGTCCATGGTTGCACGGCTTAGAGGTGGGGTTACCACATGTCTACGGTTGCCTAACTCGCCGGGCCCACATAGGTAGAAGGGAAAAATTAGGATTTAATAGCACCCCCCCCCGGTCTTGAACCCATGACCTGCTCTGATACAAATTGAAGGATCAAGCGCATACCTAACTGTTCCAAAAGCCCGAACTATTGGAAAGGGTGCTACTTAATTTTTTAAATAAGTAGTAGAGCGCCACAGGTCAAGTGAAGGAACGCCAGACCCAACACTTAGCCTATCTGCTCTGGGCCTCCAACATCCTATCTCAAATCAACTGAACCTGAGTATCTGTATCTTTGATGAACTACGAGCCAAGTGCCTTCAGATCCTCATCCTGGATCCAAAACAAAGGAGTACTGCATCTCCGCCCGTATAAATCCTCATAAGGGGCCATGTGGATGCTTAACTGGTGGCTGTTGTTGCACATGAATTTAATCAATGGTAGCTGCCTCTCCTATGGCTCTCCGCGGTCCAGTATGCAAAGATGCAACAAATTCTCCTGTGTTCGATTGGTGCGCTCTGTCTGCCTATCTTCCTGAGAATGGAAGATGATAGTATATGTCATCCAGGTCCACAAATAAGCCTGGACCGACCTCCACTCCTTAGACGTAAATCATGCATCACGATCTGACACTATCGTCCGCGACACTCCATGGTTTTAGACGAACTGCTCCAGAAACCTCCGAACCAAGTCACCCACTAGAGCATCCATCCTTATCGGTAGAGACCTGGCCACCTTCGTCAATCGATCGACGATCACCCATATCGACTTGTTCCCTTCATGTGACCGAGGAAGGCCATGTATGAAATCGATGAAGATATCGTCGATCTTTTACTCCGGTACCGGAAGTGGCTGCAACAATCCGGCCGGACTCTTACACTCTGCCTTCACTAACTACAAGCCTCACAATGGGTCATGAAGTATGTGATATCCATCTTCATGCCCGTCCAGTACATCGTCCTCTTTAGGTCAGCCGCCATCTTAGTGATACCCGGGTGTACCGAGTATCTGCTGTAGTGAGCCTCAGTCATAATATCCTCCGAATCCTGACCCCAGCTGGTATGTACACACATCCTCTAAAGCACAACAACCCATCCTTCTCTGTATACTTCCCGGCCATGCTCTCCTTCAAGGTCCTGAATACTGGCTCTATCTTGTCATCCATTCTCTACTCAGCCCTGATGCTATCTCGAATATCATCGGTGGTGCTTGTCGCTGCCAGATACTCCCCATAATACTTTCAGTCGTCCGAGGACACCAAAGTAATATGCATATCCTCCATCATCTGTACCAGCTCCATAGCCATCAACTGGGGCTCTGATCCTAAAGTGGTAGTCTTCCGACTCAGAGCATCCACCACCACATTCTCCTTTCCCGGGTGATAGTGTATCATGCACTTATAATCAGATGCAAACTCCACCCATCGTCTCTGGCGGATGTTCAACTCCATCTGCATATCAACATATTTCAAATTCTAATGATCCGAAAACATGTCTCAATGCACACCATAATGATAATGTCGCCAAATCTTCAGTGCGAACACCACTGTTCCCATCTCTAAGTCATGCACAAGGTAGTTCTGCTCATACTTATTTAACTGACAGGATGTGTATGCTATCACATGCCCATGCTGCATTAGTATAGTACCCATCCCCTGAAATGACGCATCAGTGTACACCTGGAAGCCCTCCTTCCCAGATGGAAGAGAGAGAATAGGGGCTGACGTAAGCCAACCCTTCAACTCTTGGAAGTCAGTCTCACACTGCGGAGTCCAAATGAACGAAGTGTCCTTCGTCTAAGAAGTGAGTGGAAGGGCTATCTGAGAGAATCCTTGCACAAACTTCCGGTAATACCCGGCCAACCCCAAAAAACTTCGAACATCCGTGGCCGTCTTTAACTGAGGCCAGTCTCGTACTGCCTGAATCTTTACAGTATCCACTTCCAGTCACGCTACACTGACAATGTTGCCTAAAAATTCTACCCCGTTGTAACGCCCCGAAACTCAAAAGAGCGACGGGGGACGTTTTGGGCCAGATGTGGAATCTAGCAGTAGGCACACAGCCTGGGACACGGGCGTGTCCCAAGGCGTGTAAGGATTGTGTCAACGATTTGGTCGAGAGGTCAACGAATTTCACTCGACGTTGTGTCGAGACAGGGCACACGGCCTGAGACACGGGCGTGTCTCAGGGCGTGTCGAGCCCGTATAGGCACTCAGCCCGCGAAGTCGATATTTTCCGCTCGACGAAGTGTCGAGACATGACACACGGCCTGCGACACGGCCGTGTCGAGCCCGTGTCGACACTCGTCCCGGGGTGTCGACACTTTCGGTCGACACTGTGTCGAGACAAGGCACACGGCCTAGGACACGAGCGTGTCCAAGGGCGTGTCGGGTGTTGACGAACTTCACTCGACGAAGTGTCGAGTGTCGAGACCGTGAACACGGCCTGGAGCCCAGGCGTGTTAGAGTGGACACGGGTTAGTACACGGGCATGTCCAGGAACCCGTGTTGTTCTCGGGTTGTTTTCAGGATAAATCGATGGGGGCACACGGCCGACCATACGGCCGTGTCAGTTGGAACACGGGCATGTTAGGTCGAACACGGGCATGTTCGATGCCCGTGTGATGTTCCAGGAGCGCCGATTTTGACGGCGAATGAGGGACACGGCCCTGGACACGGGCCTGTGCTAGGCCATGTTCGGTCCAGATTATATTTTCAGGCCCGAATCAAAGCCGTTCGTTTCTTTATTTTGGAATCCAACAGCTGGGGGTTGATCCTGATCGGATATACACGGGATTAGACCCTTGAAACCCTCATTTCTTTTGAGTGGTTATCTTTCTAAAGTCTAGAGAGAGAGAGGAGAGCTAAGGGAGGAAGAAGAAGTTAGATCCGGCCATTGGAGGAGCTTCGAAGCTCCAAATCGCAAGTCGACTTTGGAACTACGGAGGCAAGGAGATTGCGGTGCTATTCATCCGCTTACATTTCCATGCCACCAAAGAGGAACGCTAGGGTAACGATCCTTTACTTGAGCATGTGAAGCTCTCCTTCTTTTGTATAGGAAGCCCGCTCTCGCGAGTTTGCAGTGAGTTGGAGGCGTTCCTTCGGGTAGATATGTAAAGTCCCCGTTGTTTAGAGTCCGTATTCGAGAACGGACATAGGCATGATGTGTGAAGCCTGCCCGGACATCTTGGTCTGGATCGGTGATGTTGCATTGCATAAATGCCGGAGAAGACTCCGTGCGATTTGTTGTTTTTCGGGTTTTCTACGCGGTAGATTGCAACTGGGAGCCTTGGGGATTAACCCAAAGGTGCACCCGGAAAACTGGGCGGGTGTGTGGTCTTGCCATGTTGTGGGCCTTGGAGCCATCTTGTACATAATTGGGTTATGTATTATTGTACGTTCGATTCACGGGCTTCGGGGAAACTTAACTCGTGCCGATGATACCAAAAGTATCATGGCAAGTGAGCAACGGGTTGAGTGGCCCATTCCTGCTTTATGTCGCGGGCATAGAGGTTGGGTCTGGCTGTCGATGACATTAACTTTGTCGTGACATAGGCTGTCGATGACATTAACTTTGTCGTGACATAAGCAGTTGATGACATTAACTTTGTCGTAACATTTGCCTAAAAGACCAAATTGCTCACGATAGATTGCCTTCCTGGAGATGGTGGTGAGTTAGCAGCTTAGACTGCGATCACAAAGAATGTGCCCTGAGAGCACGGGGCGTGTGGCCATGCATACCAAAGCCTGTGTGATAAGTTGTAAATATACCTATTTTTGTGTACATTAATTTAGTTGTTTTCATTTATTTTTGTCGTTTTTACTTATTTTTATTCAATAAAATGCTCCTATTTTTGTAAATATTATACTAACTTAGTTTATTTTATTTTTCAGGAAAAAATGAAAATCTGCCAAAAATTGACATGTCACGCCCGTGACATATTGGTCACGCCCGTGACCAGGGCGTGACACGTCAAAAACCGTGAAATCTGCAATTTTCGAGAAGCAAAGCCTGACACGCTCGGGGTCACGCCCGTGACACCCGACACGGGGCGTGACCCAAGCCCGTGTCACTCCACTCGACGATTTCATCTCGACGATCGTCGAGTGTCGACACCAGCCGACACGCCCTGAGTCACGCCCGTGACCTGGGGCGTGACCTTTCCAGCTAGCCCGACAAGACCTGCCCGAGGACTTTCGGCGCGCACCGCACCCAGATCCACCTGCCTGTCACGCCCCCTGTCACGCCCGTGACCAAGGGCGTGACCACTGCGAGACCGACACGTGTCCAGCCCGAAGTCCACTTTCCCGTCAAATCGCCGGCCGCCATCCAAATAGTACTGTCACGCCCCCTGTCACGCCCGTGACCAAGGGCGTGACCCATGTAAATTTTTTCTATAAATTCCAGTGTTCTGCTCTGGATTTCTGTTCCCCTTTTGGGCACCATTTTGTATAGGGGAAATGCTGCTGGATTGCTTCCAAGGCCCTTGTAAGGGATTATCTCCCTCTCTCTTTCTTTTTTTTGTATTAGCTTTGTAATCGTTTTTAGACTTAATAAAAATGTAGATTTTTTCCCATTTCATGGTTTTGGAATGCATCCTTGTGCCCCTCTCTTATACAATCTTATTTATGCTTTGTTTCAACTTTGTTTTTTCGTTCTTTCCTAAGGGTGTGTGAGTGTATGAGTATAGTTTATTTACTTTAATGTTTTCATTTTTTTTTACTTGTTTTGGTTAACTTAGTTTTTTTATAGCTTTTTATTTCAATGTTATAAACCCGTAAAAATGTTTTCAAAGTGTTTTTCCTTTTTGTTTAACTTGGCTTTTTATTTTTTGTAAAACTTTTTCGTTCTTTTTCCTTTATTCGCACTTTTTTAGCGTTTTTATGAAATTATAAGAATGATTATATAGTCGTTTTAATTTTTCGTGCACTTTGATTTTCATTTAAAATCTTTTTCCTTATTTAATTTTTTCGTTCTTTTTTATGCATTTCTACCGCATTTTAGCGGTAGAAATGTATTCGTTTTTATTTTTCGATCACTTTCATTTTTCGTTTATTTGCAAAACTTTCTTCCCGTTTAATTTTTATTTCAGCTTTTATGCATTTCTACCGCATTCTAGCGGTAGAAATGCAGTTGTTTTAATTTTTCGTCAACTTAGTTTTGTTATTTTTTTTCGCTCATGTGTGTGTGCGCATTTATTTCCGCCTACTCGTTAAGAGTTAAATGGCGCTTGCTTATTTTACTTTCTGTAGAGTGCGTGAGTTTGTAATTTTCCTTTTTTCCGCCTACTCACTTGAGTTTAATGGCTGGATTTCATTTCAGTAGAGTGCGTGCGTTTTCATTTATGTCGAGAGAGCGTGTGCGTGAGTTGCATTTATTTAGTCCTACTCGTTTGAGTAGGACACGCTTTCTTTCTCCCGCCCACGCATTTGCGCCGGGACTCGCAATTTACTGCTTTCTTCAGTCCTACTCGTTTGAGTAGGACTTGCAATTTTCAGCTTTCCTTTACTGCTTTATTTTATCGCTTTCATTTACTGCTTTCCTTTATTGCTTTCTTTTCTGCTTTTTCCGCAAGCCGTCCCCATTCCGATGAGTGGCTAATCGTTCTTAGCCCTCGGCATCGAAGAGCATTGGGACAGATAAAATAGCTTAAAATAATTAAAGGTCTAATTTTTCTAATTAATTAAAAGTACTTAAGGTTTGCCCGGGGTTAACGACGCGTAGGACCACATATCGATGTGTGGGCCCTATTTCCGTTTTCCATACGCTCGCCGAGAGGCCGTGCGTATGGACAGATCACCCCTTGGCAAAGAGAGTTCCGCACTAACCCTCGAGAGAGGAGGCGCGCCAACTCTACCGGATTGGGTCCCCCACCCAATAGCGGGGTTCTTAGCGTAATGCGGGCGTTAAGAGGAATCCTTCATCGGACGAGAGCCCGGTCGAATAGTCTTAGCGTTCAGGTGAGCGATAGCCCTATAGCTAGGTGAGCTCATTTTAGTGGAACCTCCACGGCCAAGTCTCCGCCTTAATTAATTAGAAATTTAGGAGCTCTTTTTATTTAAAGTCTATTTTAGTTCAATTGTTTTCTCGGTGCCATCGAGCTAAGCTCTTCATCGGCACCACCTTATTGCTTTCTTTTCATGCTTTCATTTTCTTCCTGTCATTTTCTGCATTCTATTATATATAAATATCCCGACAAGATAATTATCGGTAAAATAATAGTCCCCTCCAGGGAAGAGTAGAAATAATCGAACCGGACCCGAGAACAATACGACCTCGATATTCCACCCGGAATATCCTGTACTACTCACGATAGGTACACTTGCCTCCTTTCGTTAAAACTCGATCACAACTTTTTTTTTATCCAAAATAAATAAATAAATACGCGCGCCCCGTTTTCTTAAATAAAATCACTTCCGCCTTTCTTCTCAAATAAAACCGCCGGGTCGCCGCGTGACCGTAAATAATTTTGGAGTTTTAACCATCACTGTGATGATATGTATTTATACTCTGCTGAATTATGCTAATATAAATGCAGGGAAGGAGCATCGCCGCCCCGAGTTGGGGGCGGGATCGTTATAATTTTGTCAGCATTGCTGACCGTTGCCTTGTCTGCCACCGTGCGGTGTATTTGTTGCTTGCAGGGGCTGCTGGACCAAGCGGTCAATAGCGGGCTAAAGCCCAATTTGCGAAGCCGGCCCTCGAAGGCCTAAATGGAGTGTTTACTGCTTTTCATTCATGTATGACCGCCCTGCGTGCCGTGGTTTGTAAAACATGTAATATCAAGTAAATAATTTTTGTAAGGCCTTAAGGCTTGTCCTTGTGTATGTACACATTCCTATTTGGTATTAGTGGACATTCATGCTTTTGAACTGGGTTCTTTAGTGCAACTTATTAAATTGCTTCCGCTAGAATGCTCTGTGTAGGGCGTTTTGATTGGTTGGATGGTTTCCATGAGTAACCACCCGGTCTGTCTGTGGTATATGCCGTCAGGCCCCGGCCGGACCTACTGCTATATGCTATGCGACGGATAGGGGGTGTTACACCCGTCAGCCAAAACTGGCACTTGCTAAACTTGGCATACAACTGATGCTCCCTGAGCTTCTACAGAGTCAAGGACAGATGTTGTGCATGCTCTTCCTTTGTCCTCGAATAAATAAGGATGTCATCTATGAATACAATGATAAACCTGTCGAGGTATGGCTCGAACACCCGGTTCATCATGCTCATAAAAGCTGATGGCTCATTCATGAGCCCAAAGGCATCACGATAAACTCATACAAGCCATATCTGATGCTAAACGCCGTCTTCGGGATATCTTCTTCCTGAATCCATAACTGATAGTATTCCGACCTCAGATCTAGCTTCGCGAACAAATATGGTCCCTCTAGCTGATCAAATAACTCATCGATCCTTGACAGTGGATATGTGTTCGGACTGTCAACCAGTTTAGTGCACGATAGTCGATACACAACCTGAGGGTCCCATCCTTCTTCTTCACAAACAAAACCGGAGCTCCCCAAGGCAAGGAACTTGGCCTAACGAATCCAGCCACCACCAACTCCTGCAGATGACTCCTAAACTCCACCAGCTACTTTGGAGCAATCCCATAGGGAGCCCTAGACACTAGATTAGCTCCTGGCACCAACTAGATCTGAAAATCCTTCTACAGGTGCGGCGGCAATCCTAGTAGCTTTTCTTGAAACACATCCTCAAAGTCCCTCACCACCGATATATCGGCAACCATCGTCTTGACCTCGACCATCTTGAAGAACACCTAATAGATCTCATCTCCCTGCATGTGGGCCTTGAAGGCCTGAGTAGAAGATAACATCCTACGGGAGACAGGAGTAATACCTTCGAAGGTCTCGAAGGTGCCATCATAACTCAGTACAACTTTCCTTGTCGGGCAATCTATCTGGGCAAGGTTCCAAGTAAGTTATTTCATGCCCAGAACCAGGTCGAAGTTTGGCATACTCAAGACTGTCGTCGGGGCCTCGAGTGTCAGACTATCAATAGTCACCTTCAGGAGGCACTTAGCAGTAGCTGAGACGTCCATCCCGTTGGGGAGACGCACCCTCCTGGCGACTCCCGAATAATGTCTAACTCCTTCCAGTCCCTTTACGAACTCCTCAGAGATGAAATTGTTTGACACCCCCGTATCCAGCAAGGTATGGGCAGGTTTGCTGCACACCATAACTATTACTGTTTATTTAAGTATGTTTAGGTAACTGAGCCTTTGGTTTTATTTCCTAGTATGCTACAGTTGTTTGTTGTTTCTAAAATTCCAAAGGTCAATAACAACATTAAAATTACTAGCATACTTGCAATCACCCTTCCCGGGTCCCGAGGTGGAGCCAAGTCTAGAGCATATACCTGCTCCCTCTCTTGCCTTTGATCTCCTTCCTGGAAACCACATCCTCTTCCACGGCGTCGAACTGCAAACTGCTTAGCGGGCGTGGCATCCTGTGGTCCCGGTAGAGGTGCCCTTCTCATGGGGCAGTTTCTTCGTATGTGCCCTACCTGATGACAATTGTAGAACTCTGGCGGGGGAAGTGCCACACCTCTGGGCCTCTATATCTCCCGCATCTGAAGAGGTTGAGGGGACAATACCACCGACTCCCTCAACTGCTGCCTCACACCTTGGCATGGTTGGTCCTATGCCTTTCTCTCATCAGCAAGGCGGCCCCTCCACTGATCATTCCTGCCTCCCCGACCTTGAGCCGTATGCAAATCAACCTCCATCCTCTTTGACATCTCCAGAATCCGAGGTAAAGGCCCATCGGACACAAACAGAAGAGCCTGTCTCAGATCATCTCGAAGGCCCTTATAGAACCTCTTGGTATACCTCGCATCATCCAGCTGATAGGAATCCGTAAATCGGGCTAAGTGAGTGATCTCCCGGTGGTACTCCAACACCGACATGTTGCCTGATGCGTTGGACGACAAGTGTAACGATTGCACATGTAATATAAAATGGGTGAATTTTGCCAAGTAACTGCAGGTTTGCAGGAAAAGTTTCTAAGTCTATGTGTCGACACCTAGAAGAAAAGTGTCGACACTTAAGAAGGCTTGTGTTGACACCCAGAGAAGCAGTGTCGACACTTGGAGTAATTGTGTCGACACTAGGAAGGCAGAGTCGACACCAGAAGGAAAGTGTCGACACATATAGGCAGTGTCGACACACAATGAAGAAATGTCTACATAATCAGTGTCGACACTTAGAAGCAGTGTCGACACTCAGAGAAACTTTGTCGACAGTAGAATGTGTCGACACTAAGAGGCAGTGTCGACACTAAGCAAACTTCAACAGAGTTTAAGTACAAGTGTCGACACAAAGGAGATGTGTCGACACTCAGCAAAGTCTCAACACATGAAGAATGTGTCGACACAAAGGAGATGTGTCGACACTCAGTAAAAGTTTCAACACAGAAGGCATGTGTCGACACAAAGAAGATGTGTCGACACTTAGCATGTTTCAACACAAGAAGATGTGTCAACACAAAGGAGTTGTGTCGACACTTAGCAGAAATCAACTAAGTATTGAAGAAGAAGGACTTGTGTCGACACACATGATCAGTGTCGACACATTCTGAAGAAGCAGTATCGAGAAGCAGTTTCTACAACACAAAGAGTTGTGTCGACACCATGAAGACTAGTTTCGACACTTAGTATACTTGTGTCGACACTTGGTCTATTTGTGTCGACACATAAAGACTATCTGTCTCGACACTTTCAGACAGTGACAGAGATTTCAAGAAGTGACTGGATGACTTGATAGCTGCCATTTCAACCGGTCAACTGCTACTGTCAGAGCTGTCAGAAGATCATTAGAAACCGGATCAGCCGGTCACCATGAAGAAAGCTTATATAAAGGCTTATTCCTTCAACAGATGGGAACTTGAAAAAAAACAAGAAAGAAGCAATCATTAAAGTGAAAAACAACACAACAAGAAGAAGACCTTCAAGTGAAGATATAAGAAGTTGGAGAGAGAAAGCTCCTTCCAAGAAGACAGCTATTAAACCAGACTGAGAAGAAAGTTTCAGATTGAGATCTGATTCTCAAGTCAGCAGTTGATTGAAGATCATCTGCATAGAGATACAACCCTACTGTGTTCTAATTCAAGAAGCTTTGAAGAAAGCCAAGGGAGGTTGATCTTTGCAAAGTTATTTCAAGAACTCATCAAGAAGCCAGTCAACTCATCTTTCTCAATCAGAGTTGTGGTTATTAATCTTTATACTCTTTATTTTTTGTAGGATCCTTAGGGATCTGAGCTGTAAGCCTATATTATAAAGGCTGAGTGTAGGAGACAGTGTGCTCTGAGTGTAGGTCTTGTTGAAGACTGAGGTAGGGCCTAGGGCCTGAGTTGTAGGAGACCTTGTTCTCTGAGTGTAAGTCTTGGTGAAGACTGAGTGGTAGGGCTTTTGTGCCTGAGTTGTAGGAGTGAGATCACTCTGAGTTGTAGGAACCTATTTGGGGTTCTGAGTTGTAAGATCTGAGGATTTGAGGAGAAGTGGAGAAGTTAGGCCGAATCTAGTACACTACTAGATAGGCGAAGGGGGAAAGTGGATGTACCCAGACCTTGGGGAACCACTATAAAAGCTGTGTGTACTCTGTGTGTGATTCATTTTGTGATTGTTGTGTTATATGTGCTGAATTGATGTAGAAAATTGCATAAACAAGTCTAATAAATCAGAGTTTCTGCCTTTAAAGTTAAAAAGATTAAGCGCACCTATTCAACCCCCCTCTAGGTATTTAGGCACTAGTTCTTTCAAGTGGTATCAGAGGGAGGTTACTCAAAAAGGACATAACAGTCTGAGTAAAGATCCTGTAGGCACTATCAGCATAATCAAGAATCAAGAAAATGGGTTCAACAGAGAATCACAAAGAGCTAGGATCCATGAAATTGCCAATCTGCAGAAAAGAAATTTTTGGCATATGGAAAGAGAGGGTTAGACTTTTTATGAAAGCCTCTGACCCCAGAATTTACATTACAGTCAAAGAAGGGCCATATGTGCCAATGAAAGTATCTGTTCTGGATGCCAATCAGAGAACTCCCAAGGACTATTCAAAAATGACCAAGGATGAAATAATTCTGGCCACTATGGACAAGAGGGCCCAGAATATTATTGTAAGTATAATTGATGATGCAACATTTCAGAATCTGATTCATTGTAAAACATCAAAAGAAATGTGGGATACACTGATAGTCTATATGGAGGGATCAGAAGAGGTAAGACAAGACAGGAAGTCTTTGTTAAACCAAGAGTATGAAAGCTTCAGACAAGACAGGTCTGATAGCATAACTGAATGCTACAAGAAATTCTATAGGATAGTCAATGAACTGATGTCCTATGGAAGAGAGTTCAACAATTATGAATTGAATGATAAGTTCTTGAGGTCCGTGACAAAGGACTGGGACACCAAGATTTGTGCCATAAGGGAAATGGCCAAATTAGCAGACATTCCTCCTCCAACTTTGTTTGGAAAACTGTTATCTTATGAGATGCAGTTAATGGTTAGAAAGGAGGAAGAAAAGACTACAAGAGTGGAGGACAAAGAAAGAGTTGTGGCCTTCAAGACTGAAGGCACTAGGAAATATAAAAGCAAGTATTCATCTCCACCTCAAAAAGTTGTTGAGGCTGAGACAGATACTTCAGATAGCAAGAAGTCAGAAAGCAGTGAAAGTGATGCAGACTTTGCTGCATTTACTAGGCACTTTCAGAAGTTTCTAAAGAAGAAGCAGTGGAGGTCCAAGCCATCCACTTCACAGACAAAAGATGACTATTATCAGAACAGGAAGTCATCAAGGAATGACAGGAGAAAGTCTAAGTCTAGTAAAACTACATCCTCAAAGATAGTATACTATTGTTGCAATAGACAAGGACATGTAATAGCTGATTGTCCAAAAAAGAGGAAAGAATCCACTGACAAAAAGAAGACACAGTTCAAGGGCAAAAAGGAAAGGTCCTTTGTTGCCAAGAAGGATAAAAGTCTGACTGATATGTCATCTTCAGAAACAGATTTAGAAGCTGAAGCCTATATTGTCTTGTTTGCTAAAGAAGAAGAAAATGAGTTCATGCAGCTAATGAACTCAATTTATGAGCATGAGGACATTCAGTGCAAGGGACTGATGGCCTTATCAGAAGGAGACAAAATCCAGGATCAGCCTGGACCTAGTCAGGTACAAAATTATTCTTCAAGTTCAGTTTCTAGTACTGAGTCAGATTCAGATACATCAGCATCAATTGATGTGAGTGGATCTGAATCTGAAGGAGACATTCATCAATTAATTGATGAATATAGAGTATTGTTGCAGGCTTTGAAGAAAAGCAAACTCTTGACCAAAACTCAGGCTAAGGAGATTGCTAATCTTAAAGAGGCTGCAACAGATTTTGACAAGTTATTAGATTAGAAATTAAATGAAATAGCCAGACTGAAGAATATTACAGTTATTCAGATGGGGACTATTACATTTAAAAATGATCAAATTAGAAATCTGGAGATTAGTCTTCAGAAGGAAAGAGAGATTGTTGCAAGTTTTTCTAAACCAAAGTTTATTTTACCTTTGATAGATGAATTTGTACATCAAAAGGGTACAACTGGATTGGGGTTTACAAAACCTGCCAGGACAGTTAGGTCCAAGTCTAAGGGCAAAGCCTCAGCACTTAACAAAAAGCCTGCTATAGATACTACAGCCAGGGTTGTATACAAAAAAAGGTACAACAGATTTGAGTGCTGGTGTTGTGGCAAGATATGCCACTTTGCCATAGATTGTTGGCACAATTCAAGTGTCAAGGTGAGTAGCAAACTGTCTGCTAGAAAAGCTACATGTAGTTTTGTTAAGAGTCAGACTAACTTGCACCAAGGACCCAAGAATTATTTGGGTTCTAAGGTTAAGTAATCTGTTTTGCAGGTGAGTCCAAGTGGCTATGCACCTATATGGTACTTGGACAGTGGATGTTCCAGGCACATGACTGGAACTAGGGGATTGCTGAAGGACTATACACCAATCAAGGATGGTCCTAAGGTTACCTTTGGTGGTTCAGAAAAAGGGATCATCAAAGGCTTTGTTAATATTTCTAGCAACCTTATTACAATTACTCAAGTGGCTTATGTAAAGGGTTTGAAACATAACCTCATTAGCATAAGTCAGCTGAGTGATTTATGATATGACATCTCATTTGTCAAGAATGATTGTCATATTAGTAGGTCAAGTGATCAAAAGATCATTCTGACAGGATATAGGAAGAGAAATGTCTATTGTCTAGACATTATGTGTGAGAACTTTGTTTCTCCTGTTTGTCTTGTAGCTGATGAGAAAGTCTCACATTGTGTTAAATGGTACAAGAGGCTAGCTCATCTTAACTATAAGACAATTGGTCAACTCTTTAGCAAAGAGTTAGTGAGGAATGGTCCTAAAGTTAAGTGCATAAAGGTTGGGATATGCTCAGCTTGTCAAAAGGGCAAGCAGACCAAATCCACCTTTAATAGCATTGAGAATAAAGATGCTGTGAGGTGTCTATACCTCTTGCATATGGATCTTTTTGGTCCTATGCCAGTTCACAGCCTAGGTAGGAAGGTCTACACATTTGTGGTTGTAGATTATTATTCAAAGTTTTCCAGGGTATTCTTCCTAAGGCAAAAATCTGAAACTCTTAGTATCTTTTATAGTTTTATAAAATAAATTCAGAATGAGTTAGACAGTACAGTGGTCAAAATAAGAAGTGACCATGGTACTTAATTCCAGTCTGATAGTATGACAAAGCTATGTGAAGAGTTTGGGATATTTCACGAATTTTCCTCACAAAGAACACCTCAGCAAAATGGTATTGCTGAGAGGAAAAATAGAACCTTGATAGAGGCTGGTAGAACCCTATTGAGTGACACATCTCTCCCAGAATATTTTTGGGCTGAGGTAGTAAACATTGCATGTCATGTAATTAATAGGGCTACTATCATCAAGAGCCACAATAAGACCCACTATGAGATTGTGAAGGGCAGAAAACCAAATCTATCCTATTTCAGGATCTTTGGTTGTAAATGCTATATACTTAACAATGGTAAGTCTTATTTAACTAAGTTTGCTGCCAAATCCCAAGAGGGGATCTTTGTTGGGTACAGCAACAACAGTAAGGCTTATAGGGTCTACAACTTGACTACTCAAGTTGTAGAAGAGTCTGTTCATGTAGTTTTTGATGAAGCTAGACACATTAACAATGAATTGCCTAGAAGTGTTTGCAGCTCTATAAGTGTGACTGAGAAGATGGACAAGATTACTATTGAAGAAGGTTCTACTGCAAGTCAGCAAGTGGATGATAGTGGCTGCTGTCCAGGGGGAGTACAAGATACTCCTGTTGCTGAAGAAGACCAAAAGGAGCTGCTGAATGAAGAAGCTGAAGGTGTACAACCAGAAGACAGGCTGCCTCCAGCAAATAGGCATTTAAAAGATCATCCAGCCAATCAAATTATTGGAGATCTCAGACAAGGGGTACAAACAAGGAGCAGGAATCTAAGTTCAGTTCTCTACTCCAGCTTTCTATCCCAAGTAGAGCCAAAGAAATTTGAAGAAGCAATCCTAGATTCTCATTGGATTGAGGCTATGCCAGAGGAGCTGAACCAGTTCAAAAAATGCAAAGTCTGGGAGCTACTTACTAAAGAAAAAGACCACAACATTATAGGAACTAAGTGGATCTTTAGGAACAAGTTGGGTGAAAATAGAGTAATTATAAGGAACAAAGCTAGACTTGTTGCAAAAGGATATAAGCAGGAAGAAGGTATTGATTTTGATCAGACCTTTGCTCCAGTAGCAAGACTGAAAGCAATAAGGATGTTCCTTGCCTATGCAACATTTTAAGGGTTTAAAGTATATCAAATGGATGTTAAGTCAGCTTTTCTGAATGGAAATCTGAAGGAAGAAGTCTATGTAGAACAGCCATCAGGTTTTGTTGATTTTACTAAACCTAATTATGTTTATAGACTTAGGAAGGCTTTGTATGGGTTAAAACAAGCCCCTAGGGCTTGGTATGAAACCTTGTCTAGTTTTCTCATTGAGAATAAATTCACAAGGGGGAAAATAGACAAGTCTCTATTCCTTAGGGAATATAGAGGCAAGGTTATCTTAGTCCAAATATATGTAGATGACATAATATTTGGGTCTACAGAAAGTAGTCTTTGCAGAAAGTTTGCAAAACTAATGCAAGGACAATTTGAAATGAGCATTATGGGGGAACTTAAGTTCTTCTTGGGTCTCCAAGTTAGACAGACTGAGGATGGTTTATCCATATGCCAGTCTAAGTTCACTCTAGAATTGATAAAGAAGTATGGTATGGAATCATCCACTAAAATGAAAACTCCTATGGGATCAACAATGTCTTTATGCAAAGATGATGTAGGGAAACCTGTAGATGAAACTTTATATAGAGGGATAGTTGGCTCCCTACTATATTTGACTGCAAGTAGACCAGATATCATGTATGCTACATGTGTCTGTTCTAGGTACCAAGCTTGCCCTAAAGAATCTCATTTGACAGCAGTCAAAAGAATTTTGAGATATCTTAAGGGCACTCCTTATCTAGGCCTTTGGTACCCTAGGAATGGAGATTTGAACTGACAGGTTATTCAGATGCAGATTTTGCAGGCTGCATGGAAGATAAAAAGAGGACAACAGGTACCTGTCAATTTCTAGGAAGAAGGCTGGTGTCATGGAGTAGCAAGAAGCAAACCAGTGTGGCTATCTCCACAGCGGAGTCAGAGTATTGTGCTGCAGGAAGCTGCTATGCACAACTACTATGGATACAACACCAGCTAGAAGATTATGATATTCAAGTAAGTAGAACACCTTTATTTTGTGATTCTACTAGTGCTATTTCTATTGCAAATAATCCTGTCTCTCATAGTAGGACTAAGCATATAGAAATAAAGTACCATTTTCTAAGAGAACATGTGGAAAAAAAGATATTTCCCGGGAGTATATTAATACAGATAATCAGCTAGCTGATATGTATACTAAGCCCTTAGATGAAACCAAATTCAATAAATTTAAAATTGAATTAGGGATGATAAACTTAGAATAGTTTAAAAAAATTGGCTAAGTAAAATGGTGTCGACACACAGAGTTATCTGTGTCGACACAGAGTAGTGGTGTCGACATTTTAGAGAAATGGTGTCGACACATCTAGGAAGTCTGTGTCGACACTTCAGAGAATTTGTGTCGACACATGCAGGGTAGGTGTCGACACATCCAGGGTGGTGTCGACACTTAGGATTTACACAGAATTAGTCTAGTAGAGTCTCGACTAAGTGTCGAGCTGAGTGGTGTCGACACATATATAAGTGTCGACACATATATTCTGTCGACTATACTTGTGTCGACACATAGTGGTCGAGACATTATAAGTATGTGTCGACACTTTTCAACAGTGTCGACACAATTTAAATATTTTGACGCGCCTTTTCACCTTCGATTCTAGAAAGGTACAAATAGGTTTTCCCCAGTGTTTGTCGACACGCTTACCTTAGTCTCGAGACCAAACTTGTGTGTCAACATCTCTCTTCTCTAAATTCAAAATTTCTTCAAACCCTAATGGCGCCCAAGCTAGAGGAGAATATTAATAAAGGATATGAGCTCGTGCGACATGCCTTTGATGACACGGAACCTGAAATCAAAGGTGTGGTAACCCTAATTACCGAGACTGGATTGGAATATCTTGTATCAGAACCAATCAAGATCTGGAAGAAGGAGGTTCTTGAAGTTTTGAGTGCAGCTTCAATTGGTGATACTGGACTCAAGATTAAGTTCAGAGTTCATGGGACCAAAGTCAAGGTCACACTAAAAAGTCTCAGGAAGGTACTTCAACTACCAAGAACAAAAGAGGAAGAAGATGTATCTGCTTCTAAGACTAGAGAGGCATTAAGATGGTGTGGACTGGATTCAAACCTGAAGATTGGATCAGTGTTCAACATGAAAGGAATGAACATCCAACGAAAGTTTCTGTCTGAAATAGTTGGCAAGGTCATCCTGAGCAAGACTGGAGGACATGACAGAATTTTAGCTTATATGTTCAGTTTGATGACTAGGATAATTTTCAGACTTAATACTGATTGGTCTGCAGTTATGTTTGATAAGATAAAAGAAAGTATGAAGAAACCCAATCTGGGTAGAATTCTGAGTCTCTACTTAGTTGGTAGTATACCTGAAGTGATGAACCAGGCTGCAGGTTCTAAGATAAACCACATGAGGAGAATGGATTTGAGAATCTTCTCAAGATGGGATAGGGTGCTGACAAAGGAACTGCCATCTCCAGTAAAGGACACACCTCAGAAGAAGAAGAAGCAGACAGCCACTGTGGCTCAAGAATCCTCTAGCAGCTCTGAAGAGCAAGTGGTCTTTACTCCTGATGATGAAGAGACAGGAAATGCTGGCCAGTCTCCAGCAAGATAAGAGGATGCACAAAGGCAGGGGGAGCTACCCTCAGCTAGCCCAATTCACCTGGAATCACTCCAGGGGGAGCCTCTACTTGTGGAAGAGCCAACTCCTCTAGAGAGTGAACGGGCTACCCAAACCATTCTGGAGGTAATCACTGCAATTAATCAATTAGATTTCCCTATTGAGGATGAAGTTTTGACTGATTCATTACCTGATGTTCATCAGCAAACACAGATACAACCTCAACCACAAGATGTTGTCATGGAGGACACATCTGTTGCTGATAAAGTGGTTGATGAGATCAGAGATTCTACAACCCATCCTCAACAAGAATTTACATTAGAAGAGCTATTCACTGATCTTGTGCAGACTGACTTTGAGAAAGAAATAGCTGCTGTTGAGGGGGAGAAGGCCCATATTGAGGGGGAGCATATGGAGAATGTAGAGGAAACTGCTACACAAGTGACTGAGAAGCCAAAGGATACTGAGGAACCACAAAGGACTGAGAAGGAGTTACCTCCTACTCCTAAGGATAGAGTGGACATACCAAGTACTTCTGCATCAGAAGATGAACAGGCTACTAGAGCCAAGAAAAGGAAGTTCCAGGTCTTCAAAAGGAGCCAGAACTATAAGAAAGCCCTACAAACAATTGCTCCACAGCCAGCCCCATCTACTGATTACAGTTCCTTGATGGTGGCATTGCAGATAAAGATGGATGAGCAAAGGAAAGCTATAGAAAAGTATATAGATGAAGGGCATAAATCCCTGCAATTTGATCTTGCACAAGACATCAAGTCTATCAGATTTGAAGTCAATCAAAACAAAAGGAAATGACTGACTGCTTCCATAAGGGAGGAAATGCAGTAGTCTATCTGGCCACTCATCAAGAGAACATCAAGAAACAAGTTGATGAAATTGCACTAAAATATGGCTATGTTCTAGAAAATCAGCTGAGAATGAATGATAATTTGACAGCTTCTCATAATGCCATAGTCACTGAAATGAAGAATATAGCAACTGCCCAGACTGCACACAGTGCTGCTGCCAAAGTTCAGTTTGATAAGCAACTCCAAGAGAGCCTAATTGCAGTTCACACTGCCATTGCAGATTCACAAGAGCTAATCACTGACAAGCTCCAAAAGTTGAAACCTTTTTATAAAGATGGAGTTAACTATCTCAATGCCCAGATCAGGTTTCAAAAAGATGATCTGATGGATCACATAGAGAGAGAAGTCATAAAGGGGGAGAGGGTATTAGTCAAGGCAGGCTCTGATCATGCCAAATGGATTTCAAATTCCATCAGAGCCACCCTTGGATATCCACCATTATGTGATGATGACAATGTTGCAGTGTATGGAATCAATCCTGCATACCTTGGAGGAGAGCAAGCTGAAGTAGCTCAAGTGATATACCCTCCACCAGACTTTGATATGATACATCAAGAAATACAGACTATGTATAGTCCTCCTGAGGGTAATCAGAATATCATTCTTGAGAAAGTGGTTCAGCCTGTGCCAGAGGAAATACTAAAAGAATAAGAGACTTTGTTAAAAGAACAAGAGGCTCAATTATCTAAGAAAAGATTCAGAGAGCAAGCTGAACTAAGGCCTGATTTTGAACAATGGAGCGCCACTTACAGGAATATCATGTTGACTGCTTGGAAGGCTGCTAAGGACAATGTCCTGGATAGAGGCAAGTGGTATTCTGACCTGGAGTGGAGAAAGCATGAGAATAGGCAAGAGGACATTGTAAAATATAGAAGAAAGGCTAAACTGGGAAAGCTACCTCCTAATGCACAGGAGCCTAGCAAGTATTTCCCCAAGCCTTTTCACTATTTTGAAATGCAGAAGATAAAGGCTGAAGAGCTGAAAAAGAAAGATCTCAAAGGGAAGAAGCCTGGTTCTGTTGATGACACTGAAGCTCCAGTTCAAGCAAAGATTCAATCTGGGAAGGGGATTGTAATCAAGGAACCAGAGCAGCCATAGGATAGCATTTTCTTAAGTTTACAAATTGTAATCATTTGTATTAAAATCCTATGTAAACTTTTGACTAATGAAAATGTTGGAATTTGTAAGAACATTGTGTCATGGTTCAAATCTATTACATTAATTGTTCTGAGCTAATTGTATATACATGTTCTGTTCATGCATGTTTAAGTATTTTCCTTGTCATATATTACTGATTTACATCATACAGAGAATTTGTTATGTATGGTGTATATCATTGACTAAGGGTTATGACTTCTCCAAATAGGGGGAGATTGTTGGGTACATTGGAATATATGTACCTGATTTGAAGAAGCCTCACCCTACTCAATGATATACATCAAGGTGTATTTGATGTGTTTTGAGTTTCTTTGTGCAGGTTAAGTAACTGCAGGTTTGCAGGAAAAGTTTCTAAGTGCATGTGTCGACACCTAGAAGAAAAGTGTCGACACTTAAGAAGGCTTGTGTCGACACCCAGAGAAGCAGTGTCGATACTTGGAGTAATTGTGTCGACACTAGGAAGGCAGAGTCGACACCAGAAGGAAATTGTCGACACATACAGGCAGTGTCGACACACAATGAAGAAATGTCTACATAATCAGTGTCGACACTTAGAAGCAGTGTCGACACTCAGAGAAACTTTGTCGACAGTAGAATGTGTCGACACTAGGAGGCAGTGTCGACACTCAGCAAACTTCAACAGAGTTTAAGTACAAGTTTCGACACAAAGGAGATGTGTCGACACTCAGCAAAGTCTCAACACATGAAGAATGTGTCGACACAAAGGAGATGTGTCGACACTCAGCAAAAGTTTCAACACAGAAGACATGTGTCGACACAAAGAAGATGTGTCGACACTTTGTAAGTTTCAACACAAGAAGATGTGTCAACACAAAGGAGTTGTGTCGACAGTTAGCAGAAATCAACTAAGTATTGAAGAAGAAGGACTTGTGTCGACACATATGATCAGTGTCGACACATTCTGAAGAAGCAGTATCGAGAAGCAATTTCTACAATACAAGGAGTTGTGTCGACACCATGAAGGCTAGTGTCGACACTTAGTCTACTTGTGTCAACACTTGGTCTATTTGTGTCGACACATAAAGACTATCTGTATCGACACTTTCAGACAGTGACAGAGATTTCAAGAAGTGACTGGATGACTTGACAGCTGCCATTTCAACCGGTCAACTGCTACTGTCAGAGCTGTCAGAAGATCGTTAGAAACCGGATCAGCCGGTCACCATGAAGAAAGCTTATATAAAGGCTTATTCTTTCAACAGATGGGAACTTGAAAAAAAAGAGATAGAAGCAATCATTAAAGTGAAAAACAACACAACAAGAAGAAGACCTTCAAGTGAAGATCTAAGAAGTTGGAGAGAGAAAGCTCCTTCCAAGAAGACAGCTATTGAACCAGATTGAGAAGAAAGTTTCAGATTGAGATCTGATTCTCAAGTCAGCAGTTGATTGAAGATCATCTGCATAGAGATACAACCCTACTGTGTTCTAATTCAAGAAGCTTTGAAGAAAGCCAAGGGAGGTTGATCTCTGCAAAGTTCTTTCAGGAACTCATCAAGAAGCCACTCAATAAGTGTTGTGGTTATTAATCTTTGTACTCTTTATTTTTTGTAGGATCCTTAGGGATCTGAGTTGTAAGCCTATATTATAAAGGCTGAGTGTAGGAGACAGTGTGCTCTGAGTGTAGGTCTTGTTGAAGACTGAGGTAGGGCCTAGGGCCTGAGTTGTAGGAGACCTTGTTCTCTGAGTGTAAGTCTTGGTGAAGACTGTGTGGTAGGGCTTTTGTGCCTGAGTTGTAGGAGTGGGATCACTCTGAGTTGTAGGAACCTATTTGGGGTTCTGAGTTGTAAGATCTGAGGATCTGAGGAGAAGTGGAGAAGTTAGGCCGAATCTAGTACACTACTAGATAGGCGAAGGGGGAAAGTTGATGTACCCAGACCTTGGGGAACCACTATAAAAGCTGTGTGTACTCTGTGTGTGATTCATTCTGTGATTACTGTGTTATATGTGCTGAATTGCTGTAGAAAATTGCATAAACAGGTCTAATAAATCAGAGTTTCTGCCTTTAAAGTTAAAAAGATTAAGTGCACTTATTCACCCCCCTCTAGGTGTTTAGGCACTAGTTCTTTCAAACCGTGCGTCAACCATGCGTGAAGATCGTCGGGCTCAGCTCGACGAAATTCGTCGAGCTCCATGCGACGTTTCTTATGCACAAACAAAACACACAATTTTAAAGAACCGTGTGCTAAGAAAATGCACGACCGAGCATTTTCCTCAAACCTGCATTCCAGCCTTGAGGAAAACGCACCTCCTAGAAACAAATAAATAAAAGCAAACAGGACCCTCCAGCAAAGCAGAATGCAACAAAAGCAATTGGAAAGTGCCCCTTGGGAGCACCATGTGCTTACCCCCAACAACAGAATGCGCAATTGCACACCCATGGTCCAAAACAATGCACTTAACGTGAAAAGCTGTATAAATGAAATATCAACGATAACATCCTAAAGGTGAAGTGCAAGTGCGTGAAAACTAGCCCAGATGAGTCCAAAAACCCTATATAAATTGGACTCATCACGCCACCGGACTTAAACTTTTGCTCGTCCCGAGCAAATCATCACTAAGCGGAGTTAAAAAGGCTAGTTGACTAAACAATTGCATAAATAGAGTGCCATGCGAAGTCATACCCTCATGTACAAAAAGCAATAGTAGAAATCTCTTCTATACTTGCATAATAATTTCTAATTCCTATAAACGTAAAGAAGATATTACAAATACTCCTAAAGTGAATTACTGTGAATCATTCGACTGCACGTAGAACGAAAGTAGGCGGACAATGAGGTGAGAATTGACAAAGATCAGTTCTGAGGAAAATCTCCAAAGGAATCTACCAATGTCAGTAACCATATGCTCGCCCGTTCACACTCTCTCCATGACACTAGTTTGACTCAAGCATGAATCCGTAGGACTTGAAGTATAATATAGGCTTAGGCGAAGGCGGGGTATACAAAGACAAACAAGACGGACATGCATACCGAAAATGAGATCACCTAAAAATACTCACATCTAAACTCAATGAACAAACACGTGCGGCGCACCATCAGAGTTGGACTTTTGACGGTGCGTGCACGACCATAACGAACACAATGCAACAAAATTTCCAACTCAACAACAATATTTTTTTTCTTTTTTTTCTTCTTTTATTCCACATTGGGAATTTTCATTTCATTTACTATTATTTTTTTCTTTTCTTTTCCCTTTTTATCCAAAAAGCCAAAACAAGCCGAAAAAATGGCAACACCACAAGCTGCACAAACATCAACATAACTTCCCACACATAACAGATACAAACTAGAAAAAAATAAGCTAACCGAGCGACCACATTCAGATGTGCGAGTAGGAAAGGCTATATGGCTTTGGTAGCGAGGCGTAGGGATGTCAAAGGAAGGGACAAGCTCAACAGGGATAACAACGAATAGATGTCGGGAATCGTACAAGGCTCAAACTAGACAAAGTGACGGCCTACATCGCACGCACACTTGACTAACCATGTACCCATGCTTCGAGAGTAGCTACGGGCAAGTTCTTAGCCACCGAGAAAGACAACCCTTCCTCCCGACTTGAGCAATACGAGGCTATCGAACTCCCACACACAATCCTACACCACCGTTTGATTCACAACCGGATTCACAACTAGAGTACCATAAACGAAATCTATGCTAATAGAAAAATAGAAACTATAAATATATAAAGAATTTTAATCTACACAGACTCTAAGTGATCATGAGTGCACGCCTAGGAACACTTTTGGAGTCAACATTTTACTCCATCACACAATCCTAAACCAACAAAACATTCTTTATTCTACGCACAAGTGATAAACAAGCTCGGTGCGTGCAAGTGCTTAAGTAAACGCTCTCAAGTGGGTGTTGTGAGTGCAAAGCAAATGTAAATGATATAATAATAAAAGCGTCTAGTATGCAAGTGGAATGTGCACATGAGCGGATAACAACTCGATTCTCTCCCCCACTAGACTTACTCTATGCAACCTAACACAAGATTTGCAAAAAAAACAATGAAATATAAGTCAGGGGAGAGGTTACCCCATGCTCAACAAATGAGCATACCAGAAGACGCGTGAAAATATAGAAGCAGTTTCACCATACGAAGAATCACAAGCCCTCCAATACGAGTTTGTCATGAATACCTGAGGGGTGAGCTCCGTAAAAACAAAAGAAAAATTTACAAAATATAAAGAAATACTTAAACTAAAATAGACATGAAAAATAAAAATACAGGAAATGAAAGATAAGTACTGGGGTTATTGTACTCTCAGCACGACTTATTCGGCTAAGGAAAAGGTTCTAGATAATTGGCCTATAAAAAGAAAAGTGCACAGGTAACTGTTCCATTATCTATTGCGGTAACGGGCACCGATATGACGATAAAGCAGTTACCCTTCTACCTAAATACGAATACCTGCTCAACACAACTAGAGGCAATAAGAAGTAAGAGGAGGAGTGCTGGTCCTCACTCATCTCACCACAAAATAAATCCTTGCCTAGCAAGGCATTGTCAACCATGGATTTTTAGGAAGTAATGGCAACGGCATGGGAACCATACTCATCATCATCACAATGTACCTGCGGAGACTCATCCTGTACATGCTCAGATAAAGAACGAGGATCAAGTAATAAAAGAGAAGAAGAACTAAAATAATCAGGAAATGGGAGAGTGATCCCGATGTCACTCTCAGCGAGATCCAAGCATAGATCATCGTCGGTATCATACTAGTAGTATCGTGGGGAATCTGAGAACTTGAGGTCCACGGTGGTAAGGGGGATGTCCTCGTACAATAAGGAGGTGAAAATCTCCGCATCGGAAATGGAACATTCCTCATCCCACCGGGGTGCGTAAAAGTGTTTCGAAGATCCACATTCTCCGTCAGAGATAGAAGAATCCTCATCCCACTTCGGCGCAACCTCAGGCGCCGAATCACTCAAAAATATGGCATCATCAGTCAACTCACAAGAAAAGGGAGTAGCAAACTTAGGACAAAATTGCGGAGGGGCGAAACTGCTCTCGAAATCAGGAATAGAATGAACAGGCCCCATCACAAAATCATTCGCAGGCGCCACCACGTCGACAAGAACAATCTCTGTGTCCTATACAGGAGCGCCCATGAGTTCCTGATCCTCTTTTTGCTGGCTACCACCAGAGTGACTATCATCACTCAAGGAAAGCTCATAAAAAAGGATCGAGGGACCCATGAAGGATCTCTATGCAGCGAGAGATTCTTCCGTAATCTCAATGGGTAAGAACGAGCAAGGTGAGTGATGTTAGTGTATGGGCCAAGCAACACCCTGTAGGCCTATCCACAATAGTCTTCCTTGAACGGGAGGTTGTTGCGCACACGCCCTCAGAGGGAGAAGGCTCGCACATGCGAGGGCGATCCTTCACCATGTGGCCTACACCTTGATATAAAAAACAATGAATACAATGCTCGGTATTCATAACAACCATGGCGTCGATGTATCAGCACAAACTGTCAAGTAAATGGCACTCAGCTACAGAATACATCGCGAAAAAAAAAATTAACCAAAAGAGTGCTACACACAAGAATAAAAAAGTAGCACGGATCTGCTATCTAAACCAAAAATCAGAAAAGGTCAAAAAGAAATAAGCAAAATAAAAAATAAAAATTATAACAACTAAAACAAAGTAGGAACATGAAATATACAAATGGAAAAGGGATTCGATCTACTATCTCCTTCTCCAAAAACTCTCAAGACTGTGTTACCCGGCAACGACGCCAAAAACTTGATGCATTGGACGGCAAGTGTACCGGTCGCACAAGTAATATAAAATGGGTGAATTTCCCCATGTATCAATCTCTTCAAGGAACACAGTAAGGTGGAGTTATTTTTGAGGAGGACTTGAGATTGAAGTCTTTAGGTCAGAGTCAACGAAGGGGGTTTAGATTGTTGTGCAAAATAAAGTAAGACACTAACAACTAC
Organism: Platanthera guangdongensis; assembly: GCA_039583875.1. Classification (NCBI taxonomy): domain Eukaryota; kingdom Viridiplantae; phylum Streptophyta; class Magnoliopsida; order Asparagales; family Orchidaceae; genus Platanthera; species Platanthera guangdongensis. Next base: position 92,919,320 of record CM077167.1, read on the forward strand.
TCCTATGCAATACCGCCATGCAATGCTTCGCCAGGCAGGATGGAAGACTACACTGGCCACTATGCACTGAATCACTAGGCGTATGGACGAGTAGACATGCAGATGAGGTGGTTAGAACAGCGGAATAAGGGTCAAGATCACCTCTTCGCTACGCATGCCTCTAGCAATCGCTAGAGCGGCAAAACCAAATGTGGTGGCGGATGGAAACAAAGGCGCACCTCAAGCAAATAACGAAAATATAAAATCACATAGACATGATTGTATACAAATGTTTTAATAACTAAACACATTTCATCAAATACAAGAGATTAAACTACACTATCAACAACAAGAGAAAAATAGTGTGTGAGATTGACCGGATCCGAAGTCTTGCTAAGGACTGCACTGAATCGCTAGGCGTATGGACGAGTAGGCTTGCAGATCAGGTGGTTAGAATAGCGGAATGATGGTCAAGAGCACCTCTTCGCTACGCACGCCTCTAGCAATCGCTAGAGCGGTAAAACCAAATGTGGTGGCGGATGTAAACAAAGGCGCACCTCAAGCAAATAATGAAAATATAAAATCACATAGACATGATTGTATACAAATGTTTTAAAAACTAAACACACTTTATCAAATACAAGAGATTAAACTACACTATCAACAACAAGAGGGAAAGAGTGTGCGAGATTGACCGGATCTGAAGTCTTGCTAAGGATTCAGGGTAGGATCCGCTGGGTTGTCAATTCGCATCCTAGCTCGGTCCTCAACTGCGTCCGAGGTAGAGGAGGTTGTTACTCTGTAAGCCCCCCCTCCCGGATCGCAAAACACGACATGAAGGGGGGTCTTATGCCCAGAACAGCCGTCTTGCGGTAGCATTAGTGCACGGGCTAACCTGTACCACAAGACGCATGTTCCGCCAGCTACAACCAATATCAACATACATATGCCAACCCAACCAAAATATAATAAAGAGAAGTAAAATCCACACTAAGTATATTGTCCAAATACAACAAATAAGAGAAGCTAAAACATGCTTCTACAATATATCAGAGCATAGCTAATAAACGCCCAAAAGGCCTATATCAGAGTCGCTCAACACTCACATCAGTAACTTATGGTAGTGACAGTACCGTCACTTCAGGCCCTGTCATCCTGGCCTGTCTGTCCTGCTACAAAGTCTGCGGCTGCTTTACCTGCGGGGTGACCTCCTAAAAAGGAAGACATAGCAACCGTTAATCAAAAAGACTAAGTGGCTTCACATCCGCTCCCCCGACGACTTCTCGGCACAGGGCGGAGAAAAGAGCAAGAGTACAAGGTATAATATATAGTATAAACAGGTACAAGCAGGCGGTAATGGTACTATAAGATTAACAACAATTTTTCTAGTAGTTCTACTTAAGCAATAGTAATTCAACAAGTACAAGTAACTACAACAGGTAAGTAACTTAACTTATAAGGATGCCCATACAAGCTTATAAGTTAAGGATCAGTTTGCATAAAATAACTCATCGTATAGCAGTGCCCATACAAACTTATACGATGAGGATCTTGTTGTGCAATGTTATGAGATGGTATGTATGCTATGCAATGACTCACTCATGATCACACACATGAAATTGCTATGTCGACACAGACTATAGTTCCCACTATTCGAGCAGGTAGCTATCTCTCAGACATCAACCGCTGTGGCCAGGAGGTGATAGTAGAGCAGACATGTCTACTACTAGGCGGGTATCCACACTACTTCACTTAGGCCTCCATATGCCTCAATGCTAAGAACACAACAGCGGAGCCCATGTATACTATGGCCCAGCGGGGTCTCGGGTAGATCTGCACCGAGAACACAGCCCGAACTGGCCTTATGTGACCTGGAAGGGGCCTCGGAAGAAAGCACGAGGACACAACCCAACCGTTCACTTGGCACGAAAGGTGCCCCAGGACGTGAACACCGAGGACATAGCCCAACCGCCCAAAGTCTAATTGTCAACTCCCGTCGGTGTGACGATCGACGAGCCCGTAGACCTGCCACACTATCCTTAACTGAGGATTACGACACCGCCTGTCGACTCACACCGCATGCAAATTCCACATCACCGTTGAATGGAAGGGGCCTCAGAAGTAAGCACGAGGGCACAACCCACCCATCCACTCGGCACGAAAGGAGTCCCGGGACGTGAACACCGAGGACCAAGCCCAACCGTCCATCTATACCTCATCTCAACACTAACCCAACTAGTGACAGTCAACACCGCACATACATCCTTCCACAATACTACCCGTAGAGAGACTACGCTCTAAGTATTGGACTACTAAATTTCATTCCATTAAACAATTATACACATGGCCATAAGTTATCATCCTACATTTCATCACAAATGATTCAACATGTTATTATTATGATGCACATTTATAATAGACTACCAATTTCTATCAAATTGTTTCGTTTAAGTATGCTTCACTTCACAAATCAATTTCATGGGATCCAATTATTAAACTTCATCAATTATAGAAATAAGATGATTAGCATAAAAGAGTTCACCCAAAACTCAAGTTAATTGCAACATTGAATCCACCAAATCCAAATCCATGTTATACCAAACCCAGAATTTAAGTGCAGAATAAATCTGGACAGCAACGTCAACCGGAGATTTCCGAAACTACAGGAATCCGGTGAAGACGTGTAACCCCTCGATGGAAAGGTCTTTCCATGGGCTACAGCTTCTATGTCAAAACACAACCCAGATTCAAAAGTATCATACTTGAAATCAGACTTGAATTCCGCTGCGTACAGAACACAATTTCTGCATGCAGGATTTATCAAACGTCATATTCGTTCAGGCTTTACTGTGGCTATATATATCGTCTGAAGTTGTGCTGCCAGTCGTTGGAAAGGTATTTTCAAGGACTTCAACTTTCGTGTTTAGGCAAAAACCCAGATCTAGAAATATCACATCAGAAAATGGCCAAGAAAATCGCTGCGCACTAACCACAGATTTTGCACGCATCTTAAAGGCGGAATGAACGGCGTCGGTTCATCTTTCTCCTCAAGCCGATCTTCGCAAATCAAACCAGAGATTCCTCATCCCTTATTCACCCTCATGAGGCCATGAATCTTCACGAAACCATCCCCCATCTTCACATAGAAGGTTGGAGAGGTTGAAGACACCACTAACCTTAGAGCACAAGCCCTAGAACGACCTCTTCCTAGAGAAATCACCATCTCGCAGGTCTAGACTCTTTTGAGTTAACATCTCGCCTAGATAACTACAGATCTAGCACCAAGGGAGAGGGGAGGATGCTCACCTCATTTCCAGGCGTTTCCACTATTTCCGGCCATGGATCGTGTAACTCTTCTCGGCGGCATCTTTTCTTTCACGGCGGCGACGGATCTCCTCCTCTAGAACTAGCCGAAAGAAAACGGTTGTTAACCTAAATCACCTAGAGGGGGTGAATAGGTGAGTTGTTCGTC